>OZ005737.1:49542756-50742756 GCA_963930755.1 Eudasyphora cyanicolor | reverse complement strand
ACATCTACAGACAGACGGACAGACTTAGCAAAACAAACCCTCTTCAAGTTATAAATTGGGGCCCTCTATACTATACGTTGGGTGGCGATACGGGACCTTGGGTATACAAAATTTGTACGTTTACAAATGTGTTCTCTGGTGAAGAAACGGCAGAATTATTTCTCTTTTTATGAATTCCTCCCATAGTACAGGGCAGGAAAAACAGTGAAGACATTTAATTTTCAAATGCTGATTTATCTGCTAGACCTCGACTTGGAGATTAGTCGAAAAAAATCATTCACATTGTTTTAAAAGAGCAAAATCGGCACGTGTTTAGAAATTGCGTCAACTCGGACCCACTTCGAGGCTGCGTCCCAAATTTTAAACTTAAGCTTCTGTAATCGTTTCAAAGATCCGTTGCAGTTGTTGCTCTGTTAAAGAATCTAAAAATTTACGAGCAGAAGTCCCCTTTGAGCTTTGGTCTACGCTTTGATTAGTATCCGTTGTTAGTGTTTCCTTATAAAAAACTCTAAAAAAAACGTAAAGCCACATAAAATTGAAACTAATTCTAGGAATGACAACACCACAACAAAGACCGATAAGCGGTACCACAAGTTCACCAGTTGCCTTCTTGAATCGCCAATTTGAAACTGCGGCATTAGTATTCTATAAATTGTACTTTTGACAACATCAAAGATCTGCAAGAAATCTCAGATTGTTCGACAATATGATGAAACATATTTTTATAGTTTCATTAGCCGTTATGGCCATGCAGGTATGTTGATTTGAATATCAAAATTAAACCCCAAATATTAAACTAAAAATATGCAAATCTCACTTTCGCAGATAGTTTTGAATGAAGCTAGACCTACTACTGCCCCCACTCAACCACCCAAAGATGCTATCACTGATTTTTTGCTACAGAAACTAATTGAGAACAAGGCAGCTTCGGCCCTGGTTTTGTATCCGTACTATACCCAGCTATTCCAAAATGCTCTGGAATATTTTGAATCCAAAAAAGGCGCTGAACACATCGATTCCCAAACGATGGCCGCTTTAAAAGGGGATTTGTTACTTTACAAGGCATCTGTAGAAGCTTTTAAAAAGGATAAATATAAATGTTCATTGCTGCGTGATATGACTACTCGAGGAGGTAATCTTAAAAATCGTATTAGAGCTCTTTTACTGCCTACTGATGCGGAACCAATGGATTATTGGATGACTCATAGAGATATGCCTGGCAATTTGATTGATGAATTAAACAATAAATTGGACACGGAGATCGCCCAGAAATTACCTCAAATTATTGTGAAATATAAAGCAAATCTGAACGAGGCTGAGAAAAGAGTATTTGAAGGAAAATTGAATGGCTCAGATAATATATATGCTGGTCTATTTTCAATCTATGATCCCAAAGGGAAATCTGCTAAAGATCGGTCGCATGCAGCCGCTGATGTCTGCGATGACTTTGATATTATGCTAGAATATCTTTACTACATGTCTACTAAAATCGAACAATAATTCTGACTTTTGGTCATATTCAGTGGTTGGAGATCACTGAAAATACTCGTTATAGGGGGTTTCGCAGACACAAGTGCATTTGCATTACTATTAGAATGCATGTATTTATATATGTATTTAGTTGCTGAATTTGAAATATTTCCAATAATATTTAAAAATGTTACTTTTATGAAAGTCATTTGCACATGTACAATGACATTACCCCTAATAACTATAAAGATGTTTTAACTCTGTAAAATAAATCACTGAAATAAAATCAATAAATTTATATGGAAAATTTAAATACTCACAATTGTTTTTTTAAGGAAAGAAAACAAGTAAATTGATTTCAGTTGAATAAACCGACATAAGACATTTTTTGCTTATTCTTGTTCAGTCTAGTCATTGAAAAAAAATATATCGATACCTGTATTCCAAAGTATTCTAAGTCAACTTAGCATAATTTCAGGGACATTGCATTTTCAAACAATTAAAAAACAAGAAATAGAAATTTTGACGAAATTTTTATAGAAATATAAATTTGGACGATATTTTCCTACAAAAAAGAGAAATTTCGACGAAATTTTCCTATAAATATAGAAATCTCGACGAAATGTTCCTATAAGACTTGAAATTTCAACGAACTTTTCCAAAAAAAAATAAATTTCGAGGAAAATTTCCTATCAAAAGAGAAATGTCGACGAAATTTTCCTATAAACACAGAAATTTCGACAAAATTTTTCTCTAAAAACAGAAATTTCGACAAAATTTTCTATAAATATAAAATTTCGTCAAAATTTTATCACTATAGAAAATGTCAAAATTTTATATTTATAGAAAATTTCGTCGAAATTTTATCACTAGAAAATGACGAAATTTTATATTTTTATAGAAAATTTCGTCGAAATTTTATATTTTTATAGAAAATTTCGTCGAAATTTTATATTTTTATAGAAAATTTCGTCGAAATTTTATATTTTTATAGAAAATTTCGTCGAAATTTTATATTTTTATAGAAAATTTCGTCGAAATTTTATATTTTTATAGAAAATTTCGTCGAAATTTTATATTTTTATAGAAAATTTCGTCGAAATTTTATATTTTTATAGAAAATTTCGTCGAAATTTTATATTTTTATAGAAAATTTCGTCGAAATTTTATATTTTTATAGAAAATTTCGTCGAAATTTTATATTTTTATAGAAAATTTCGTCGAAATTTTATATTTTTATAGAAAATTTCGTCGAAATTTTATATTTTTATAGAAAATTTCGTCGAAATTTTATATTTTTATAGAAAATTTCGTCGAAATTTTATATTTTTATAGAAAATTTCGTCGAAATTTTATATTTTTATAGAAAATTTCGTCGAAATTTTATATTTTTATAGAAAATTTCGTCGAAATTTTATATTTTTATAGAAAATTTCGTCGAAATTTTATATTTTTATAGAAAATTTCGTCGAAATTTTATATTTTTATAGAAAATTTCGTCGAAATTTTATATTTTTATAGAAAATTTCGTCGAAATTTTATATTTTTATAGAAAATTTCGTCGAAATTTTATATTTTTATAGAAAATTTCGTCGAAATTTTATATTTTTATAGAAAATTTCGTCGAAATTTTATATTTTTATAGAAAATTTCGTCGAAATTTTATATTTTTATAGAAATTTTATATTTTTATAGAAAATTTCGTCGAAATTTTATATTTTTATAGAAAATCGAAATTTTATATTTTTATAGAAAATTTCGTCGAAATTTTATATTTTTATAGAAAATTTCGTCGAAATTTTATATTTTTATAGAAAATTTCGTCGAAATTTTATATTTTTATAGAAAATTTCGTCGAAATATTATATTTATAGAAAATTTCGTGAACATTTTATATTTATAGAAAATTTCGTGAAAATTTTATATTTATAGAAAATTTCGTGGAAATTTTATATTTATAGAAAATTTCGTGGAAATTTTATATTTATAGAAAATTTATAGAAAATTTCGTCGAAATTTTATATTTATAGAAAATTTTATATTCATAGAAAATTTCGTCGAAATTTTATATTTTTATAGAAATTTTATATTTTTATAGAAAATTTCGTCGAAATTTTATATTTTTATAGAAAATTTCGTCGAAATTTTATATTTTTATAGAAAATTTCGTCGAAATTTTATATTTTTATAGAAAATTTCGTCGAAATTTTATATTTTTATAGAAAATTTCGTCGAAATTTTATATTTTTATAGAAAATTTCGTCGAAATTTTATATTTTTATAGAAAATTTCGTCGAAATTTTATATTTTTATAGAAAATTTCGTCGAAATTTTATATTTTTATAGAAAATTTCGTCGAAATTTTATATTTTTATAGAAAATTTCGTCGAAATTTTATATTTTTATAGAAAATTTCGTCGAAATTTTATATTTTTATAGAAAATTTCGTCGAAATTTTATATTTTTATAGAAAATTTCGTCGAAATATTATATTTATAGAAAATTTCGTGGAAATTTTATATTTATAGAAAATTTCGTGAACATTTTATATTTATAGAAAATTTCGTGAACATTTTATATTTATAGAAAATTTCGTGAAAATTTTATATTTATAGAAAATTTCGTGGAAATTTTATATTTATAGAAAATTTATAGAAAATTTCGTCGAAATTTTATATTTATAGAAAATTTTATATTCATAGAAAATTTCGTCGAAATTTTATATTTATAGAATATTTTATATTTATAGAAAATTTCGTTATATATATATATATATTTCGTCGAAATTTATATTTTCATAAGAAATTTTTTTTGAAATTTTTATTTTGTAGGAAAATTTCGGCGAAATTTCTGTTTTTATAGGAAAATTTCTTCGAAATTTCTGTTTTTATAGGAGAATTTCGTCGAAATTTCTGTTTTTAGAGAAAACTTTGGTTGATATTTCTCTTTTTATAGGAAATTTTCCTCGAAATTTATATTTTTATAGGAAAAGTTCGTTGAAATTTCAAGTCTTATAGGAACATTTCGTCGAAATTTATATTTTTATAGGAAAATTTCGTCGAAATTTCTCTTTTTTGTAGGAAAATTTCGTCCAAATTTATATTTCTATACAAAAATTTCGTCCAAATTTCTTGTTTTTTAATTGTTTGAAAATGCAATGTCCCTGAAATTATGCTAAGTTGACTTAGAATACTTTGGAATGCAAGTATCGATATATTTTTTTTTCAATGACTTTAGACTGAACAAGAATACATAAGCAAAAAATTACAAAATTTCTTATGTCGGTTTATTCAACTGAAATCATTTTACTTGTTTTCTTTCCTAAAAAAATTTTGAGTATTTCAATTTTCTATATAATTTTATTGATTTAATTTCAGTGATTTATTTTACAGAGTTGAAACATCTTCATATGTATTAGGGGTACTCACAATCACACGTGTAAATAACTTTCACAAAAGTGAAATTTTTAAATATTATTGGAAATATTTCAAATTCAGCAACAAAATTCATACATGCATTCTAATACTAATACTAATGCAAATGCACTTGTGTTGGTGAAACCCCCTTTAACGAGTATTTTCAGTGATCTTCAACCACTTAATATGACCAAATGGCAGAGTTAGTGTTCGACTTTAGAAGACATGTAGTAAAGATATTTAAGCATAATATTAAAGTCCTCACAAACATCAGCGGCTGCATGGGACCGATCTTTGGAAGCATAGAATGAATATAGACCAGCATATATATTTTCTGAGCCCTTCAATTTTCCTTCAAATACTTTTTTCTCAGCCTCGTTCAGATTTGCTTTATATTCCACAATAATTTGGGGTAATTTCTGGGCGATCTCCGTGCCCATTTTGTTGTTTAATTCATCAAGTAAATTTTCAGGCATATCTCTATGAGCCATCCAATATTCCAATGGTTCCGCATCAGTAGGAAGTAATAAAGCTCTTATAAGATTTTTAAGATTACCTCTTTGACCAGTTATATCACGCAGCAATGAACAGTTATATTTATCCTTTTTAAAAGCTTCTACAGATGCCTTGTAAAGTAACAAATCTCTTTTTAAAGCGGCCATCGTTTGGAAATCGATGTGTTCAGCGCCTTTTTTGGATTCAAAATATTCCACAGCATTTTGGAATAGCTGGGTATAGTACGAAAACCAAACCAGGGCCGAAGCTGCCTTGTTCTCAGTTAGTTTCTGTAGCAAAAAATCAGTGATAGCATCTTGGGGTGGTTGAGTGGGGGCTGTAGGAGGTAGAGCTTCAATCAAAACTACCTGCGAAAGTGATTTTTATAAAGTAGTTTAATATTTGGTATTTTAATTTCCGTATTAAAATCAACATACCTGCATTGCCATAACGACTAATGAAACTCTAAAAATACGTTTCATCATATTGTCGAACAATCTGAGATTTCTTGCAGAACTTTGATGTTTTCAAAAGTAAAATTTATAGAATACTAATGCCGTAGCTTTAAATTGGCGATTCAAGAAGGCGACTGGTGGACTTGTGGTACCGCTTATCTGTCTTTATTGTGGTGTTGTCATTCTTAGAATTAGTTTCGATTTTATGCGTCTATAGGTTTTTTTTTTTGGTAGAACTTTTTATAAGGAAACACTAACAAGGCGTAGACCAACGATCAAAGGGGGCTTTTGAAATAAGCTATTCGCAGAGACAGAGACATGTTTCGTCGAAATTTTTCATAAAGAACGAAATTATCAATAAAGATAGAATTTCATCAAAATTTTCTATGAACATAAAATTTCGATGAAATTTTCTATAAAGTTAAAATTTCGACGAAATTTCGTATAAAGTTAAAATTTCGACGAAATCTATATATATAAAAGAGAGTGTCTGTTTGTGGGTTTGTTTGTTTGTGTGTTTGTTTGTTCCGTATAGACGGAAATTGAGACACATATATTGCACAATTTTTAGCGAGAGTGATGTCTGGTGGTAGTCTACGTTATTGCTCCAAAAAAGGGTCGAGATCGGATCAATGGCCGTGGCCACGCCCATATAAACTAAATTTTGAAATTGAGATGTCTTACACAATTTTTAGCGAGAGTTCTGTAATTTTGTGCATATGTATCTGATGATAGCCTACGTGAATAGTCTAAAAAGTGGCGGGATCTGATTAATGGGCGTGGCCCCGCCCATATAAACCACATTTTGAAATTGAGATATCATGCACAATTTGTTAGGGAGAGTGCTGTGATTTTGTGCATCTCACGCAGTCTACGTGATTACACAAAAAAGGGCGGCACCGCCCATAGAAACCTAATTTTGAAATTAAGATATCTTCCACAATTTGAAATGGGAAATGGGAGGGATCAGACCAATGGACGTGACCCTGCCTATATAAGCCAAATTTTGAAATTGAGATTCATATCTTGCACAATTGTTTAGCGAGAGTGCTGTAATTTTTTGCATATGGATCTGGTGATAGTCTACGTCCAAAAAGGGTTGCGATCGGACCAATGGGCGTGGCCCCAACCTTATAAGCAAATTTCTGAAATTGAAATACCTTGAACAATTTGTTAGCCAGAGTGTTGCAATTTATGTATTTGATGGCAGTCTACGTAATTGGTTAAAAAATGGACGGAATCGGAAATCTGAAGTCTGGGGCAACGAAGTGGACCGGGTCCAGCTAGTCTATATATATATAAAAGAGAGTGTCTGTTTGTTTGTTTGTTCCGTATAGACGTCTAAACGGCCATATAAACGTAATTTTGAAATTGAGATATCTTCCACAATTTGTTTAAATGAGCGCTGTATATTGTGTATATGTATCTGGTGGCAGTCTACGTGATTGGTCGGGAAATGGGACGGATCAGACTAATTGGCGTGGCCCCGCCTATATAAGCCAAATTTCGAAATTGAGACACATATCTTGCACAATTTTTTAGCGAGAGTTCTGTAATTTTGTGAATATGCATTTGATGGCAATCTACGTAATTTGTTAAAAAATGGGCGGGATCGGACCAAATGGCGTGACCCTGCCCATATGAGCCATTTTTTGGAATATATCTCGTAAAATTTGTTAGAGAGAGTGCTGTTATTTTATGTATATGCATTTGATGGCGGTATTCGTGATTGATCCAAAAATGGACGGAATCGAAAATCTGAAGTCTGGGGCAACGAACTGGACCGGGGCCAGCTAGTCTATATACATATATAAAGAAGAATGTGTGTTTGTGTGTTTGGTGGCAGTCTACGTGATTAGTTCAAAATGGGCGGTATCAGACTAATGGTCATAGCCCCGCCCATGTAAGCCACATTTTTAAATTAAGATATCTTGCACAATTTGTTAGCGAGAGTGCATTTATTTTATGTTTATGTATTTGGCGGCAGTATTCGTGATTGGTTCAACAATGAACGGGATCGGAAATCTCAATATGTGGCAACGAAGTGGACTGCTTATGTATTCTTGTTCAGTCTAAAGTCATTGAAAAAAAAATATATCGACACTTGCATTCCAAAGTATTCTAAGTCAACTTAGCATAATTTCAGGGACATTGCATTTTCAAACAATTAAAAAACAAGAAATTTGGACGAAATTTTTGTATAGAAATATAAATTTGGACGAATTTCGACGAAATTTTCTATAAATATAAAACGAAATTTTCTATAAATATAAAACGAAATTTTCTATAAATATAAAATATCGACGAAATTTTCTATAAATATAAAATATCGACGAAATTTTCTATAAATATAAAATATCGACGAAATTTTCTATAAATATAAAATATCGACGAAATTTTATATGAATATAAAATTTTCTATAAATATAAAATTTCGTCGAAATTTTATATTTATATAAAATTTCCATGAGCGCCCCAGTAGGCGAGTTGGTAGCGTACCCACCTATGAGTTTGGGGTCGTGGGTTCGATTCCCACCAGAGGCTCTGGTCTGGCGCTGCAAACACTTAGCCATATGGTCTTTGTAACCCGGCCTTTCCTTGGACCGTAAAATTAGAATATAAATTTACTTTGTATTGTAATTCATATAAATAAATAAATAATAAAATTTCCACGACATTTTCTATATATATAAAACTTCCACGAAATTTTCTATAAATATAAAATTTCCACGAAATTTTCTATAAATATAAAATTTCCACGAAATTTTCTATAAATATAAAATTTCCACGAAATTTTCTATAAATATAAAATTTCCACGAAATTTTCTATAAATATAAAATTTCGACGAAATATTCTATAGAGATAACATTTCGACGAAATTTTATATAATGATAAAATTTCGACGATATTTTCTATAAAGATAAAATTTCGACAAAATTTTATATAGAGATAAAATTTCGACAAAATTTTCTACAAAGATAAAATTTCGACAAAATTTTCTATAAAGATAAAATTTCGACGAAATTTTCTATAAAGATAAAATGTCGACGAAATTTTCGATAAAGATAAAATTTCGACCAAATTTTCAATAAAGATAAAATTTGTACGCAATTTTCAATAAAGATAAAGTTTCGACGAAATTTTCTATAAAGACAAAATTTCGACAAAATTTTCTATAAAGATAAAATTTCGACAAAATTTTCTATAACGATAAAATTTCGACAAAATTTTCTATAACGATAAAATGTCGACGAAATTTTCGATAAAGATAAAATTTCGACCAAATTTTCAATAAAGATAATATTTGTACGCAATTTTCAATAAAGATAAAGTTTCGACGAAATTTTCTATAAAGACAAAATTTTCTATAAAGATAAAATTTCGACAAAATTTTCTATAACGATAAAATTTCGACAAAATTTTCTATAACGATAAAATTTCGACGAAATTTTCTATAAAGAAAATTGTTTATAGAAAATTTCGTCGAAATTTTATCTTTATAGAAAATTTCGTCGAAATTTTATCTTTATAGAAAATTTTGTCGAAATTTTATCTTTATAGAAAATTTCGTCGAAATTTTATCTTTATAGAAAATGTCGTCGAAATTTTATCTTTATAGAAAATTTCGTCGAAATTTTATCTTTATCGAAAATTTCGTCGAAATTTTATCTTTATTGAAAATTTCGTCGAAGTTTTATCTTTATAGAAAATTTCGTCGAAGTTTTATCTTTATAGAAAATTTCGTCGAAGTTTTATCTTTATAGAAAATTTCGTCGAAATTTTATCTTTATAGAAAATTTTGTCGAAATTTTATCTCTATATAAATTTTTGTCGAAATTTTATCTTTATAGAAAATATCGTCGAATTTTATCTCTATAGAATATTTCATCAAAATTTTATCTTTATAGAAAATTTCGTCGAAATTTTATCTTTATAGAAAATTTCGTCAAAATTTTATCTTTATAGAAAATTTCGTCAAAATTTTATCTTTATAGAAAATTTCGTCGAAATTTTATCTTTATAGAAAATTTCGTCGAAATTTTATCTTTATAGAAAATTTCGTCGAAATTTTATCTTTATAGAAAATTTCGTCAAAATTTTATCTTTATAGAAAATTTCGTCAAAATTTTATCTTTATAGAAAATTTCGTCGAAATTTTACCTTTATAGAAAATTTCGTCAAAATTTTATCGTTATAGAAAATTTCGTCAAAATTTTATCTTTATTAAAAATTTCGTGGAAATTTTATCTTTATAGAAAATTTCGTCAAAATTTTATAGTTATAGAATATTTCATCAAAATTTTATCTTTATAGAAAATTTCGTCGAAATTTTATCTTTATAGAAAATTTCGTCGAAATTTTATCTTTATAGAAAATTTCGTCGAAATTTTATCTTTATAGAAAATTTCGTCGAAATTTTATCTTTATAGAAAATTTCGTCGACATTTTATCTTTATAGAAAATTTCGTCGACATTTTATCTTTATAGAAAATTTCGTCAAAATTGTATCTTTATAGAAAATTTCGTCAAAATTTTATCTTTATAGAAAATTTCGTCGAAATTTTATGTTTATAGAAAATTTCGTCGAAATTTTATGTTTATAGAAAATTTCGTCAAAATTTTATGTTTATAGAAAATTTCGTCGAAATTTTATGTTTATAGAAAATTTCGTCGAAATTTTATGTTTATAGAAAATTTCGTCGAAATTTTATGTTTATAGAAAATTTCGTCGAAATTTTATGTTTATAGAAAATTTCGTCGAAATTTTTATGTTTATAGAAAATTTCGTCGAAATTTTATGTTTATAGAAAATTTCGTCGAAATTTTATGTTTATAGAAAATTTCGTCAAAATTTTATGTTTATAGAAAATTTCGTCGAAATTTTATGTTTATAGAAAATTTCGTCGAAATTTTATGTTTATAGAAAATTTCGTCGAAATTTTATGTTTATAGAAAATTTCGTCGAAATTTGATGTTTGTAGAAAATTTCGTCGAAATTTTATGTTTATAGAAAATTTCGTCGAAATTTTATGTTTATAGAAAATTTCGTCGAAATTTTATGTTTATAGAAAATTTCGTCGAAATTTTATGTTTATAGAAAATTTCGTCGAAATTTTATGTTTATAGAAAATTTCGTCGAAATTTTATGTTTATAGAAAATTTCGTCGAAATTTTATGTTTATAGAAAATTTCGTCGAAATTTTATGTTTATAGAAAATTTCGTCGAAATTTTATGTTTATAGAAAATTTCGTCGAAATTTTATGTTTATAGAAAATTTCGTCGAAATTTTATGTTTATAGAAAATTTCGTCGAAATTTTATGTTTATAGAAAATTTCGTCAAAATTGTATCTTTATAGAAAATTTCGTCGAAATTTTATCTTTATAGAAAATTTCGTCGAAATTTTATCTTTATAGAAAATTTCGTCGAAATTTTATCTTTATAGAAAATTTCGTCAAAATTTTATCGTTATAGAAAATTTCGTCGAAATTTTATCTTTATAGAAAATTTCGTCGAAATTTTATCTTTATAGAAAATTTCGTCGAAATTTTATCTTTATAGAAAATTTCGTCGAAATTTTATCTTTATAGCAAATTTCGTCGAAATTTTATCTTTATAGAAAATTTCGTCGAAATTTTATCTTTATAGAAAATTTTGTAAAGATAAAATTTGGACGAAATTTTCTATAAAGATAAAATTTCGACGAAATTTTCTATAAAGATAAAATTTCGACGAAATTTTCTATAAAGATACAATTTTGACGAAATTTTCTATAAAGATACAATTTTGACGAAATTTTCTATAAAGATACAATTTTGACGAAATTTTCTATAAAGATACAATTTTGACGAAATTTTCTATAAACATAAAATTTCGACGAAATTTTCTATAAACATAAAATTTCGACGAAATTTTCTATAAACATAAAATTTCGACAAAATTTTCTATAAACATAAAATTTCGACGAAATTTTCTATAAACATAAAATTTCGACGAAATTTTCTATAAACATAAAATTTCGATGAAATTTTCTATAAACATAAAATTTCGACGAAATTTTCAATAAACATAAAATTTCGACGAAATTTTCTATAAACATAAAATTTCGACGAAATTTTCTATAAACATAAAATTTCGACGAAATTTTCTATAAACATAAAATTTCGACGAAATTTTCTATAAACATCAAATTTCGACGAAATTTTCTATAAACATCAAATTTCGACGAAATTTTCTATAAACATCAAATTTCGACGAAATTTTCTATAAACATCAAATTTCGACGAAATTTTCTATAAACATCAAATTTCGACGAAATTTTCTATAAACATCAAATTTCGACGAAATTTTCTATAAACATCAAATTTCGACGAAATTTTCTATAAACATCAAATTTCGACGAAATTTTCTATAAACATCAAATTTCGACGAAATTTTCTATAAACATCAAATTTCGACGAAATTTTCTATAAACATCAAATTTCGACGAAATTTTCTATAAACATCAAATTTCGACGAAATTTTCTATAAACATCAAATTTCGACGAAATTTTCTATAAACATCAAATTTCGACGAAATTTTCTATAAACATCAAATTTCGACGAAATTTTCTATAAACATCAAATTTCGACGAAATTTTCTATAAACATCAAATTTCGACGAAATTTTCTATAAACATCAAATTTCGACGAAATTTTCTATAAACATCAAATTTCGACGAAATTTTCTATAAACATCAAATTTCGACGAAATTTTCTATAAACATCAAATTTCGACGAAATTTTCTATAAACATCAAATTTCGACGAAATTTTCTATAAACATCAAATTTCGACGAAATTTTCTATAAACATCAAATTTCGACGAAATTTTCTATAAACATCAAATTTCGACGAAATTTTCTATAAACATCAAATTTCGACGAAATTTTCTATAAACATCAAATTTCGACGAAATTTTCTATAAACATCAAATTTCGACGAATTTTTCTATAAACATAAAATTTCGACGAAATTTTCTATAAACATAAAATTTCGACGAAATTTTCTATAAACATAAAATTTCGACGAAATTTTCTATAAACATAAAATTTCGACGAAATTTTCTATAAACATAAAATTTCGACGAAATTTTCTATAAACATAAAATTTCGACGAAATTTTCTATAAACATAAAATTTCGACGAAATTTTCTATAAACATAAAATTTCGACGAAATTTTCTATAAACATAAAATTTCGACGAAATTTTCTATAAACATAAAATTTCGACGAAATTTTCTATAAACATAAAATTTCGACGAAATTTTCTATAAACATAAAATTTCGACGAAATTTTCTATAAACATAAAATTTCGACGAAATTTTCTATAAACATAAAATTTCGACGAAATTTTCTATAAACATAAAATTTCGACGAAATTTTCTATAAACATAAAATTTCGACGAAATTTTCTATAAACATAAAATTTCGACGAAATTTTCTATAAACATAAAATTTCGACGAAATTTTCTATAAACATAAAATTTCGACGAAATTTTCTATAAACATAAAATTTCGACGAAATTTTCTATAAACATAAAATTTCGACGAAATTTTCTATAAACATAAAATTTCGACGAAATTTTCTATAAACATAAAATTTCGACGAAATTTTCTATAAACATAAAATTTCGACGAAATTTTCTATAAACATAAAATTTCGACGAAATTTTCTATAAACATAAAATTTCGACAAAATTTTCTATATACATAAAATTTCGACGAAATTTTCTATAAAGATAAAATTTCGATGAAATTTTCTATAAAGATAAAATTTCGATGAAATTTTCTATAAAGATAAAATATCGATGAAATTTTCTATAAAGATAAAATTTCGACGAAATTTTTTATAAAAATACAATTTCGACGAAATTTTCTATAAAGATACAATTTCGACGATATTTTCTATAAAGATAAAATTTCGACAAAAATTTATATAGAGATAAAATTTCGACAAAATTTTCTATAAAGATAAAATTTCGACGAAATTTTCAATAAAGATAAAATTTCGACGAAATTTTCAATAAAGATAAAATTTCGACGAAATTTTCAATAAAGATAAAATTTCGACGAAATTTTCAATAAAGATAAAATTTCGACGAAATTTTCTATAAAGATAAAATTTCGACGAAATTTTCTATAAAGATAAAATTTCGACGAAATTTTCTATAAAGATAAAATTTCGACGAAATTTTCTATAAAGATAAAATTTCGCCGAAATTTTCTATAAAGATAAAATTTCGACGAAATTTTCTATAAAGATAAAATTTTGACGAAATTTTCTATAAAGATAAAATTTCGACGATATTTTCTATAAAGATAAAATTTCGACAAAAATTTATATAGAGATAAAATTTCGACAAAATTTTCTATAAAGATAAAATTTCGACGAAATTTTCAATAAAGATAAAATTTCGACGAAATTTTCAATAAAGATAAAATTTCGACGAAATTTTCTATAAAGATAAAATTTCGACGAAATTTTCTATAAAGATAAAATTTCGACGAAATTTTCTATAAAGATAAAATTTCGACGAAATTTTCTATAAAGATAAAATTTCGACGAAATTTTCTATAAAGATAAAATTTCGCCGAAATTTTCTATAAAGATAAAATTTCGACGAAATTTTCTATAAAGATAAAATTTTGACGAAATTTTCTATAAAGATAAAATTTCGACGAAATTTTCTATAAAGATAAAATTTTGACGAAATTTTCTATAAAGATACAATTTTGACGAAATTTTCTATAAAGATAAAATGTCGACGAAATTTTCTATAAAGATAAAATGTCGACGAAATTTTCTATAAAGATAAAATTTCGACGAAATTTTCTATAAAGATAAAATTTTGATGAAATATTCTATAGAGATAAAATTTCGACGAAATCTTATATAATGATAAAATTTCGACGAAATCTTATATAATGATAAAATTTCGACGATATTTTCTATAAAGATAAAATTTCGACAAAATTTTATATAGAGATAAAATTTCGACAAAATTTTCTATAAAGATAAAATTTCGACGAAATTTTCTATAACGATAAAATTTTGACGAAATTTTCTATAAAGATAAAATTTCGACGAAATTTTTAATAAAGATAAAATTTTGACGAAATTTTCTATAAAGATAAAATTTCGACGAAATTTTCTATAACGATAAAATTTTGACGAAATTTTCTATAAAGATAAAATTTCGACCAAATTTTCTATAAAGATAAAATTTCGACGAAATTTTCTATAAAGATAAAATTTTGACGAAATTTTCTATAAAGATAAAATTTTGACGAAATTTTCTATAAAGATAAAATTTCGACGAAATTTTCTATAAAGATAAAATGTTGATGAAATATTCTATAGAGATAAAATCGACGATATTTTCTATAAAGATAAAATTTCGACAAAAATTTATATAGAGATAAAATTTCGACAAAATTTTCTATAATTTCGACGAAATTTTCAATAAAGATAAAATTTCGACGAAATTTTCTATAAAGATAAAATTTCGACGAAATTTTCTATAAAGATAAAATTTCGACGAAATTTTCTATAAAGATAAAATTTCGACGAAATTTTCTATAAAGATAAAATTTCGACGAAATTTTCTATAAAGATAAAATTTCGACGAAATTTTCTATAAAGATAAAATTTCGACGAAATTTTCTATAAAGATAAAATTTCGACGAAATTTTCTATAAAGATAAAATTTCGACGAAATTTTCTATAAAGATAAAATTTCGACGAAATTTTCTATAAAGATAAAATTTCGACGAAATTTTCTATAAAGATAAAATTTCGACGAAATTTTCTATAAAGATAAAATTTCGACGAAATTTTCTATAAAGATAAAATTTCGACGAAATTTTCTATAAAGATAAAATTTCGACGAAATTTTCTGTAAAGATAAAATTTCGACGAAATTTTCTGTAAAGATAAAATTTCGACGAAATTTTCTGTAAAGATAAAATTTCGACGAAATTTTCTATAAAGATAAAATTTCGACGAAATTTTCTATAAAGATAAAATTTCGACGAAATTTTCTATAAAGATAAAATTTCGACGAAATTTTCTATAAAGATAAAATTTCGACGAAATTTTCTATAAAGATAAAATTTCGACGAAATTTTCTATAAACATAAAATTTCGACGAAATTTTCTATAAACATAAAATTTCGACGAAATTTTCTATAAACATAAAATTTCGACGAAATTTTCTATAAACATAAAATTTCGACGAAATTTTCTATAAACATAAAATTTCGACGAAATTTTCTATAAACATAAAATTTCGACGAAATTTTCTATAAACATACAATTTCGACGAAATTTTCTATAAACATAAAATTTCGACGAATTTTTCTATAAACATACAATTTCGACGAAATTTTCTATAAAGATAAAATTTCGACGAAATTTTCTATAAAGATAAAATCTCGACGAAATTTTCTGTAAAGATAAAATTTCGACGAAATTTTCTGTAAAGATAAAATTTCGACGAAATTTTCTGTAAAGATAAAATTTCGACGAAATTTTCTGTAAAGATAAAATTTCGACGAAATTTTCTATAAAGATAAAAAATTTCGACGAAATTTTCTATAAACATAAAATTTCGACGAAATTTTCTATAAACATACAATTTCGACGAAATTTTCTATAAACATAAAATTTCGACGAATTTTTCTATAAACATACAATTTCGACGAAATTTTCTATAAAGATAAAATTTCGACGAAATTTTCTATAAAGATAAAATTTCGACGAAATTTTCTATAAAGATAAAATTTCTATAAACATAAAATTTCGACGAAATTTTCTATAAACATAAAATTTCGACGAAATTTTCTATAAACATAAAATTTCGACGAAATTTTCTATAAACATAAAATTTCGACGAAATTTTCTATAAACATAAAATTTCGACGAAATTTTCTATAAACATAAAATTTCGACGAAATTTTCTATAAACATACAATTTCGACGAAATTTTCTATAAAGATAAAATTTCGACGAAATTTTCTGTAAAGATAAAATTTCGACGAAATTTTCTATAAAGATAAAATTTCGACGAAATTTTCTATAAACATACAATTTCGACGAAATTTTCTATAAAGATAAAATTTCGACGAAATTTTCTATAAAGATAAAATTTCGACGAAATTTTCTGTAAAGATAAAATTTCGACGAAATTTTCTGTAAAGATAAAATTTCGACGAAATTTTCTGTAAAGATAAAATTTCGACGAAATTTTCTATAAAGATAAAATTTCGACGAAATTTTCTATAAAGATAAAATTTCGACGAAATTTTCTATAAAGATAAAATTTCGACGAAATTTTCTATAAAGATAAAAAATTTCGACGAAATTTTCTATAAACATAAAATTTCGACGAAATTTTCTATAAACATACAATTTCGACGAAATTTTCTATAAACATACAATTTCGACGAAATTTTCTATAAAGATAAAATTTCGACGAAATTTTCTATAAAGATAAAATTTCGACGAAATTTTCTATAAAGATAAAATTTCGACGAAATTTTCTATAAAGATAAAATTTCGACGAAATTTTCTATAAAGATAAAATTTCGACGAAATTTTCTGTAAAGATAAAATTTCGACGAAATTTTCTGTAAAGATAAAATTTCGACGAAATTTTCTATAAAGATAAAATTTCGACGAAATTTTCTATAAAGATAAAATTTCGACGAAATTTTCTATAAAGATAAAATTTCGACGAAATTTTCTATAAAGATAAAAAATTTCGACGAAATTTTCTATAAACATAAAATTTCGACGAAATTTTCTATAAACATACAATTTCGACGAAATTTTCTATAAAGATAAAATTTCGACGAAATTTTCTATAAAGATAAAATTTCGACGAAATTTTCTATAAAGATAAAATTTCGACGAAATTTTCTATAAAGATAAAATTTCGACGAAATTTTCTGTAAAGATAAAATTTCGACGAAATTTTCTGTAAAGATAAAATTTCGACGAAATTTTCTGTAAAGATAAAATTTCGACGAAATTTTCTATAAAGATAAAATTTCGACGAAATTTTCTATAAAGATAAAATTTCGACGAAATTTTCTATAAAGATAAAATTTCGACGAAATTTTCTATAAAGATAAAATTTCGACGAAATTTTCTATAAAGATAAAAATTTCGACGAAATTTTCTATAAACATAAAATTTCGACGAAATTTTCTATAAACATAAAATTTCGACGAAATTTTCTATAAACATAAAATTTCGACGAAATTTTCTATAAACATAAAATTTCGACGAAATTTTCTATAAACATAAAATTTCGACGAAATTTTCTATAAACATAAAATTTCGACGAAATTTTCTATAAACATAAAATTTCGACGAAATTTTCTATAAACATAAAATTTCGACGAAATCTATATATATAAAGAAGAATGTGTGTTTGTTTGTTTGTTTGTTTGTTTGTTTGTTTGTTGGTTTGTTTGTACCGAATAGACGTCTAAACGGCTGGACCGATCTTCTTGAAATTTTCACAGAATGTACATATGTGGGGCGTGGTGAAAATAGGGTACTTGAATTTTCGATATATCAAGTGGGCGTGGCCCCGCCCACATAAGACAAAGTTTAAAATTGAGATATCTTGCACAATTTGTTAGCGAGAGTGCTGTAATTTTGTACATATGTATCTGATGGCAGTCTACGTTATTGGTCCAAAAATAGGCGTGATCGGACCAAGGGGCGTGGCCCCGCCCATATAAGCCAAATTATGGAATTGAGATATCTTACACAATTTGTTAGCGAGAGTGTTGTACTTTGGTGCATACGTATTGGTGGTAGTCTACGGGATTGGTCCAAAAAAGGGCGGGATTGGACCAATGGGCGTAGCCACGCCCACACAAGACAAATTTTGAAATTGCGATATCTTACACAATTTGTTAGCGAGAGTGCTGTAATTTGGTGCATATGTATCTGGTGGTAGTCTATGTGATTGGTCTAAAAGTGGGCGGGATCGGACCAATGGGCGTGGCCTCGCCCGAATTTTGAAATGGAGATATCTTCCACAATTTGTTAGCGAGAGTACTGTAATTTTGTGCATATGTATCTGGTGGCAGTCTACGGGACTGGACCAAAAGTGGGCGGAATCGGACCAATGGGCGTGGCCCCGCCCATGTAAGACAAAATTTTAAATTGAGATATCTTGCACCATTTTTTAGCAAGAGCGTTTAATTTTGTTTACATGTATCTGGTAGCAGTCCACGTGTTTGGTCTAAAAAAGGGCGCGATCGGAGCAATGGGCGTGGCCCCGTCTATATAAGCCAAATATTGAAATAGAGATATCTTACACAATTTGTAAAAGAGAGCGCTGAAATTTTGCGTATATGTATCTGGTACAAGACTGAGTAATTGGTCCAAAAATGGGCGGGATCGTTCCAATGGGTGTGGCCCCGCCCATATAAGCAAAATTTTAAAATTGAGATATCTTGCACAATTTATTAGCGAGAGTGCTGTAATTTTGTGTATATGTATCTGGTGGACTTCTACGTGATTGGTCTAAAAATGGGCGTGGCCCCGCCCATATAAGGCAAATTTTGGAATTGAGATACCTTGAGCATTTTTTTAGCGATAGTGCTGTAATTTTGTGTATAAGTATCTGTTGACAGTCCACGTGATTGGTCGAAAAATGGGTGGGATCGGATCAATGGGCGTGGCCCCGCCCATAAAAGACAAATTTTGGAATTGAGATATCTTGAGCAATTTTTTAGCGACAGTGCTGCAATTTAGTTTATATATATCTGGTCGCAGTCTACGAGACTGGTCCAAAAATGGGCTGGATCGGACAAATGGGCGTGGCCCCGACCGTATAAGGCTAATTTTGGAAATGAGATACCTTGAGCAATTTTTTAGCGATAGTGCTGTAATTTTGTGTATAAGTATCTGTTGACAGACTACGTGATTGGTCCAAAAATGGGTGGGATCGGATCAATGGGCGTGGTCCCGCCCATATAGGCCAAATTTTGAAATTGAGATATATTACATATTTTGTTAGCAAGAGTGCTGACATTTTGCGTATATATATGTATCTGGTGACAGTCTACGTGATTGGTAGAAAAATGGGCCGGATCGGACCAATGGGCGTGGCCCTGTCCAAATTGAGATATCTTGCACAATTTATAAGCGATAGAGCTGTAATTTTGTGTATATGTATGTGTCTGGAGGCTGTCTACGCGATTGACACAAAAATTGGCGGAATAGGACCAGGGTGTGTAGCCCAGCCCGTATAAGCCAATATTTTAAATTGATGTGTCTTGCACAATTTGTTAGCGAGAGTGCTGTAATTTTGTGTATATGTATCTGGTGGCAGTTTAGGTTATTTGTCGAAGAATGGACGGGATCGAAAAATGGGCGAGTTCGCACCAATGGGCTTGGCCCCGCCAATATAGGTAAAATTTTTAAATTGAGATATCTAGCACAATTTGTTAGCGACATTGCTGTAATTTTGTGTATATATATCTGGTGACAGGCTACGTGATTGGTAAAGAAAAAAAATGGAGGGATTGGACCAATGGTAGTGACCCCGCCCACATCAGCCATGTTTTGAAATTGATATATCTTGAGAAATTTGTTAGAGAGATTGCTGAGTTTTTTGTATATGTATTTGGCGGCAGTCTACGTTATTAGTCCAACAATTGACGGGATCAGAAATCTGAAATCTGGGGCAACGAAGTGGACCGGGTCCAGCTATTTTCTATAAACATAAAATTTCGACGAAATTTTCTATAAACATTCAATTTCGACGAAATTTTCTATAAACATACAATTTCGACGAAATTTTCTATAAACATAAAATTTCGACGAATTTTTCTATAAACATACAATTTCGACGAAATTTTCTATAAAGATAAAATTTCGACGAAATTTTCTGTAAAGATAAAATTTCGACGAAATTTTCTGTAAAGATAAAATTTCGACGAAATTTTCTATAAAGATAAAAAATTTCGACGAAATTTTCTATAAACATAAAATTTCGACGAAATTTTCTATAAACATAAAATTTCGACGAAATTTTCTATAAACATACAATTTCGACGAAATTTTCTATAAACATAAAATTTCGACGAATTTTTCTATAAACATACAATTTCGACGAAATTTTCTATAAAGATAAAATTTCGACGAAATTTTCTATAAAGATAAAATTTCGTCGAAATTTTCTATAAAGATAAAATTTCGACGAAATTTTCTATAAAGATAAAATTTCGACGAAATTTTCTATAAAGATAAAATTTCGACGAAATTTTCTATAAAGATAAAATTTCGACGAAATTTTCTATAAAGATAAAAAATTTCGACGAAATTTTCTATAAACATAAAATTTCGACGAAATTTTCTATAAACATAAAATTTCGACGAAATTTTCTATAAACATAAAATTTCGACGAAATTTTCTATAAACATAAAATTTCGACGAAATTTTCTATAAACATAAAATTTCGACGAAATTTTCTATAAACATAAAATTTCGACGAAATTTTCTATAAACATAAAATTTCGACGAAATTTTCTATAAACATAAAATTTCGACGAAATTTTCTATAAACATAAAATTTCGACGAAATTTTCTATAAACATACAATTTCGACGAAATTTTCTATAAAGATAAAATTTCGACGAAATTTTCTGTAAAGATAAAATTTCGACGAAATTTTCTGTAAAGATAAAATTTCGACGAAATTTTCTATAAAGGTAAAATTTCGACGAAATTTTCTATAAAGATAAAATTTCGACGAAATTTTCTATAAAGATAAAATTTCGACGAAATTTTCTATAACGATAAAATTTCGACGAAATTTTCTATAACGATAAAATTTCGACGAAATTTTCTATAAAGATAAAATTTCGACGAAAATTTCTATAAACATAAAATTTCGACGAAATTTTCTATAAACATAAAATTTCGACGAAATTTTCTATAAACATAAAATTTCGACGAAATTTTCTATAAACATAAAATTTCGACGAAATTTTCTATAAACATAAAATTTCGACGAAATTTTCTATAAACATACAATTTCGACGAAATTTTCTATAAACATACAATTTCGACGAAATTTTCTATAAACATAAAATTTCGACGAAATTTTCTATAAACATAAAATTTCGACGAAATTTTCTATAAACATAAAATTTCGACGAAATTTTCTATAAACATAAAATTTCGACGAAATTTTCTATAAACATAAATTTGCTATAAACATAAAATTTCGACGAAATTTGCTATAAACATAAAATTTCGACGAAATTTTCTATAAACATAAATTTGCTATAAACATAAAATTTCGACGAAATTTTCTATAAAGATAAAATTTCGACGAAATTTTCTATAAAGATAAAATTTCGACGAAATTTTCTATAAAGATAAAATTTCGACGAAATTTTCTATAAAGATAAAATTTCGACGAAATTTTCTATAACGATAAAATTTCGACGAAATTTTCTATAAAGATAAAATTTCGACGAAATTTTCTATAAACATAAAATTTCGACGAAATTTTCTATAAACATACAATTTCGACGAAATTTTCTATAAACATAAAATTTCGACGAAATTTTCTATAAACATAAAATTTCGACGAAATTTTCTATAAACATAAAATTTCGACGAAATTTTCTATAAACATAAATTTGCTATAAACATAAAATTTCGACGAAATTTTCTAAAAAAAAAAATACAATTTCGACGAAATTTTCTATAAAAATACAATTTCGACGAAATTTTCTATAAAAATACAATTTCGAGGTATAAACATAAAATTTCGACGAAATTTTCTATAAACATAAAATTTCGACGAAATTTTCTATAAACATAAAATTTCGACGAAATTTTCTATAAACATAAAATTTCGACGAAATTTTCTATAAACATAAAATTTCGACGAAATTTTCTATAAACATAAAATTTCGACGAAATTTTCGATAAACATAAAATTTCGACGAAATTTTCTATAAACATAAAATTTCGACGAAATTTTCTATAAACATAAAATTTCGACGAAATTTTCTATAAACATAAAATTTCGACGAAATTTTCTATAAACATAAAATTTCGACGAAATTTTCTATAAAGATAAAATTTCGACGAAATTTTCTATAAAGATAAAATTTCGACGAAATTTTCTGTAAAGATAAAATTTCGACGAAATTGTCTATAAACATAAAATTTCGACGAAATTTTTTATAAACATAAAATTTCGACGAAATTTTCTATAAACATAAAATTTCGACGAAATTTTCTATAAACATAAAATTTCGACGAAATTTTCTATAAACATAAAATTTCGACGAAATTTTCTATAAACATAAAATTTCGACGAAATTTTCTATAAACATAAAATTTCGACGAAATTTTCTATAAACATAAAATTTCGACGAAATTTTCTATAAACATAAAATTTCGACGAAATTTTCTATAAACATAAAATTTCGACGAAATTTTCTATAAACATAAAATTTCGACGAAATTTTCTATAAAGATAAAATTTCGACGAAATTTTCTGTAAAGATAAAATTTCGACGAAATAAAGATAAAATTTCGACGAAATTTTCTATAAACATAAAATTTCGACGAAATTTTCTATAAACATAAAATTTCGACGAAATTTTCTATAAACATAAAATTTCGACGAAATTTTCTATAAACATAAAATTTCGACGAAATTTTCTATAAACATAAAATTTCGACGAAATTTTCTATAAACATAAAATTTCGACGAAATTTTCTATAAACATAAAATTTCGACGAAATTTTCTATAAACATAAAATTTCGACGAAATTTTCTATAAACATAAAATTTCGACGAAATTTTCTATAAACATAAAATTTCGACGAAAATTTCTATAAACATAAAATTTCGACAAAATTTTCTATAAACATAAAATTTTGACGAAATTTTCTATAAACATAAAATTTTGACGAAATTTTCTATAAACATAAAATTTCGACGAAATTTTCTATAAACATAAAATTTCGACGAAATTTTCTATAAACATAAAATTTCGACTATAAAAAATACAATTTCGACGAAATTTCCTATAAAAAATAAAATTTTGATGAAATTTTCTAAAAAATAAAATTTCGACGAAAATTTTGTTGTATTGTTTGTATTCGAAACAATATAAACGAAATTTTCTATAAAAAAAAAAATCGAAGAAATTTTCTATTAAAAAAATAATATCGACGAAATTTTCTATAAAAAAAACAATTTCGAAGAAATTTTCTATTAAAAAAATAATTTCGACGAAATTTTTTATAAAAATAAAATTTCGACGAAATTTTCTAAAAAAATACAATTTCGACGAAATTTTCTATACAAATACAATTTCGACGAAATTTTCTATAAAAATACAATTTCGAGGTATAAACATAAAATTTCGACGAAATTTTCTATAAACATAAAATTTCGACGAAATTTTCTATAAACATAAAATTTCGACGAAATTTTCTATAAACATAAAATTTCGAGGAAATTTTCTATAAACATAAAATTTCGAGGAAATTTTCTATAAACATAAAATTTCGACGAAATTTTCTATAAACATAAAATTTCGACGAAATTTTCTATAAACATAAAATTTCGACGAAATTTTCTATAAACATAAAATTTCGACGAAATTTTCTATAAACATAAAATTTCGACGAAATTTTCTATAAACATAAAATTTCGACGAATTTTTCTATAAACATAAAATTTCGACGAATTTTTCTATAAACATAAAATTTCGACGAAATTTTCTATAAAGATAAAATTTCGACGAAATTTTCTATAAACATAAAATTTCGACGAAATTTTCTATAAACATAAAATTTCGACAAAATTTTCTATAAACATAAAATTTCGACAAAATTTTCTATAAACATAAAATTTCGACGAAATTTTCTATAAACATAAAATTTCGACGAAATTTTCTATAAACAAAAAATTTCGACGAAATTTTCTATAAACATAAAATTTCGACGAAATTTTCTATAAACATAAAATTTCGACGAAATTTTCTATAAACATAAAATTTCGACGAAATTTTCTATAAACATAAAATTTCGACGAAATTTTCTATAAAGATAAAATTTCGACGAATTTTTCTATAAACATAAAATTTCGACGAAATTTTCTATAAACATAAAATTTCGACGAAATTTTCTATAAACATAAAATTTCGACGAAATTTTCTATAAACATAAAATTTCGACGAAATTTTCTATAAACATAAAATTTCGACAAAATTTTCTATAAACATAAAATTTCGACGAAATTTTCTATTAACATAAAATTTCGACTATAAAAAATACAAATTCGACGAAATTTCCTATAAAAAATAAAATTTTGATGAAATTTTCTAAAAAATAAAATTTCGACGAAAATTTTGTTGTATTGTTTGTATTCGAAACAATATAAACGAAATTTTCTATAAAAAAAAATTGGAAGAAATTTTCTATTAAAAAAAAAATTCGAAGAAATTTTCTATTAAAAAAACAATTTCGAAGAAATTTTCTATTAAAAAAATAATTTCGACGAAATTTTTTATAAAAATAAAATTTCGACGAAATTTTCTAAAAAAAAAATACAATTTCGACGAAATTTTCTATAAAAATACAATTTCGACGAAATTTTCTACAAAAATACATTTTCAACGAAATTTTCTATAAAAATATAATTTCGACAAAATTTGCTATTAAAATGCAATTCGACGAAATTTTCTATGAAATGAATTTTTAGAGAAATTTTCAATTACGACGCAAGTTTCTATGAAAGTTCAATCAGCGATTTTCTCAATCGTTATTCTCTTTAAATTGACTACTCTTAAAGTATACCACTACTTTACTCTTTAGTGCAAAATAAATTGACAAATATCATTAAATATTATGGCAATCCTCTAAAAAAATGTGTCATGTTTTCGTTCACATTTACATGCCAAATAAATTGCGTACATTTTCATATATTTCATTCAATTCAATTCTTCTTCTTCGAGAGAATTGCAACTGACATTCAATCCACAAAATCGCACAAACGACACAATAACTTCCAATATTGTCTTGAGCCACATTCAAATGGAAATTGACGGATATATTTCAACAATGTTTTTCGCAACAGAAAAATTCATTTGAATGTGAAAAAACGTATTTCCATTTTTCGCCCGAATATTTTCTTATTTATGAAGTTGCGGAGTTGCCACGAAAAGTATCGTTATCGCCTTCATCTAACTTTGTTTGCAGTTAGACGATGAAAGGAATGAACGCACAGTGGTTTTGGTGGAGGCAAATTAGTGAAAAATGTATTTCTTAAAGAATTTAAAACAAATTTATTTTAAACAAATACATAGTCCTTGAAAAAGGTGAATGTACTTTCAGAAATCTCACCACACTCTCCACTGGAGTGAACAATATTATCCATCTTCGATCTTTGCCAGAAATGTAAAAAATATTACAAAATTTTTAAGTCAATTGGTCAGTTCTGTCGCAAGTTATAGTCGGCACTTGCCAAAAGAACGGACAGTCATAGCTCATAGTATTTAAAATGTCTTAAGGAAGATTTCCTTCGACGTGGTACACTTCTGACATTTACCCGAACTCGTTTGGGTAAATGCTGGATGTGAAAGTCTCTAAAAACTTTCCTCAATAAATATATGTTTTCTAAAATCTTTTAGATTTAAGGTAATTTTTGCACATTTTCTAGAAATTGGAATAGAAAATATATTATTTTGAATTATTTTAAATAGTTATGAAATCCAAAATTATAATTTGAAATATTAGAGAATCATAGAACTTATTACATATATAAATGAATAATATTTTCGAATGGAACCACTGTATGATAATTTGAAAATAATTTGAAATATTAGAGAATCATAGAACTTATTACATATATAAATGAATAATATTTTCGAATGGAACCACTGTATGACTCGCATAACAAATATTCAGTTGTGAGTTCCTGCAATGCTGTTCCATATTCCAACACTTGTAGTTTTTCGTTCGGATGTTTTTTTATAAAGTACATACTGTACATAGTTCCATACGCCCCACATTGGGGGATTTTCAACAAAAAAATGCCAAACAAAAATCTTAAACAGTCAATCGATGGCATCGTAAATCTTATAGGTTTTTGAGAATTTTTTGATAAACAAATTTCAGTTCAACTGTAAAAGAATTATGCGTCGCGATTTTGGGTGTGACGATATTTTGGGTTTTTTTATACCCTGCACCACACTGTGGTACAGGGTATTATAAGTTTGTTTCACGGCAGATGTTTGTAACACCTTAAAATAACACAGCTAGACCCACCTTAAAGTATACCGATCGACTCAGAATCACAAGCTGAGTCGATTTAACGATGTCTGTCCGTCCGTCCGTCTGTCCATGTAAAGTTGTTCG
Organism: Eudasyphora cyanicolor; assembly: GCA_963930755.1. Taxonomy (NCBI): domain Eukaryota; kingdom Metazoa; phylum Arthropoda; class Insecta; order Diptera; family Muscidae; genus Eudasyphora; species Eudasyphora cyanicolor. Next base: position 50,715,456 of record OZ005737.1, on the reverse strand, counting down.
TCGACTACAGGTCGCAATTTCACTCCGATCGTTCTGAAATTTTGCAGTTTAGAGTATTTCGCGGCTGTTAAGATCGCTATTAAATTTGGTTGAAATCGGTTCAGATTTAGATATAGCTCCCATATATATCTTTCGTCCGATTTGGCCATTTAGTCCTATAGAAGCTGTATTTTACATCCGATCGTTTTGAAATTTAGAATGGTAGAGTTTCTTGATCCATGAACCAACATTGCCGAATTTGAAGAAAATCGGTAAAGATTTAGCTATAGCTCCCATATATATGTTTCATCCGATTTGGCTCTTTAGATCCAATCGTTTTTATACACTACACCACACTGTGGAACAGGGTATTATTTAAGTATAAAATGTCCCAAAAGTAAATTTATGTAAACAATTTATACATGAATTACAAAATTTATATATCAGAGTTATTCAATATTACGAGAGTGGTGTAGGGTATTATATAGTCGGCACCGTCCGACTTTAGCCTTTCCTTACTGGTTTTATATTTTTTTCGGATTTCGGGGAGTGAAAAGTCTTTTGCGAATAAAAGTGTGAACATTTTTGGTCTTTCAAAAGAGGTAACTTCCTCATATACATAGCGTTTAAAGGGAATTGAGAGTACTTTCGAATGACATAAAACATAATATTTTAACTGAGCGCCCCGGTAGGTGAGTTGGTAGCGTGCTAGCCTATGTGTTTGGGGGTCGTGGGTTCGATTCCCACCAGAGGCTCTGGGCTGTCGTTGCAAAATCTAGCCACATGGTCTTTGTAACCCGGCTTCCCTGGACCGTAAAATTAAAATATAAATTTGTTTTGTTTGTACAATTTTTGCTGGGATGAATTCTAGTCAAAATAGAATACAAACTACATAGTTTCAGCTAAATTGTTTAAAAACCTGAAAGTTATGGCTCAAAACCCGTTTTTTGGAGCGACCTCTATAGGGGAGCTATATATCAAAACGTTGACCAATATGGCCGATTTGCAATCCCAATCGACCTGCAACTGTTAGAAGTATTTCTACCAAATTTGATCAACCTAGCTCTATTATTACAGACTGTAGCCTGATTTCAACAGACAGACAGACAGACAGTCGGACATGGCTAAATGGTCTTAGAATTTCACGACGATCATGAATATATACATGTTATGGGGTCGCAGATCTATATTTCAAGGTGTCGCTAACGGAATGACAAAGTTTGTATAGGTGGAGGGTATAAAAATAAAAAAAAAAACCAGTAAGGAAAGGCTAAAGTCGGGCGGTGCCGACTATATAATACCCTACACCACTCTCGTAATATTGAATAACTCTGATATATAAATTTTGTAATTCATGTATAAATTGTTTACATAAATTTACTTTTGGGACATTTTATACTTAAATAATACCCTGTTCCACAGTGTGGTGTAGGGTATAAAAACGATTGGATCTAAAGAGCCAAATCGGATGAAACATATATATGGGAGCTATAGCTAAATCTTTACCGATTTTCTTCAAATTCGGCAATGTTGGTTCATGAATCAAGAAACTCTACCATTCTAAATTTCAAAAGGATTGGATGTAAAATATAGCTTCTATAGAACTAAAGGGCCAAATCGGACGAAACATATATATGGGAGCTATAGCTAAATCTTAATTGATTTTCTTCAAATTCGGCAGTGTTGGTTCATGGATCAAGAAACTCTACCATTCTAAATTTCAAAACGATTGGATGTAAAATACAGCTTCTACAGGACTAAAGGGCCAAATCGGACGAAACATGTATATGGGAGCTATGGCTAAATCTTAACCGATTTTCTTCAAATTCGGCAGTGTTGGTTCATTGTTCAAAAAAACTCTACTATTCTAAATTTCAAAACGATTGGATGTAAAATACAGCTTCTATAGAACTAAAGGGCCAAATCGGACGAAACATATATATGGGAGCTATAGCTAAATCTTAACCGATTTTCTTCAAATTCTGTAGTGTTGGTTCATGGATCAAGAAACTCTACCATTCTAAATTTCAAAATGATTGGATGTAAAATACAGCTTCTTCAGGACTAAAGAGCAAAATCGGACGAAACATATATATGGGAGCTATAGCTAAATCTTAACCGATTTTTTTCAAATTCGGCAATGTTGGTTCATGGATCAAGAAACTCTACCATTCTAAATTTCAAAACGATTGGATGTAAAATACAGCTTCTATAGGACTAAAGGGCCAAATCGGACGAAAGATATATATGGGAGCTATATCTAAATCTGAACCGATTTCAACCAAATTCAATAGCGATCTTAACAGGCGCGAAATACTCTAAACTGCAAAATTTCAGAACGATCGGAGTGAAATTGCGACCTGTAGTCGACGAACAACTTTACATGGACAGACGGATGGACGGACGGACGGACGGACAGACAAATCGACTCAGCTAGTGATTCTGAGTCGATCGGTATACTTTGGGTCTAGCTGTGTTATTTTCAGGTGTTACAAACATCTGCCGTGAAACAAACTTATAATACCCTGTACCACAGTGTGGTGGAGGGTATAAAGATTGTTTAGTTTCAATAAATAGTATGCCTCAGTCTTTAAAAAAAGTTTTTGGGTGTTGGACAAAAAATGTTTGGTTTGTTCAAACTGTTGTCGATAATCTTTTCTTCGATCTTTAAAACAAATCGCAAAAATATTTTTTTTTGGCGAAATTAAAACTGTTTTGACATCTGTGTCACACTGTGGTACAGGGTATTATGTCTTTGTGAATTTATTTGTAACGCCTAAAATGTAAGTATAAAGAAATAGACCCTTAATAGTTCTTAGTTAAAATGGGGGAAAATCGGTCCATGTTTTGATATTGCTCCCATGTAAAGGTCTCTTCCTATTAGACTTCTTGGCGTTCTAGGGGACACATTTTTACCCTATGAAGTTCACGTAGATATTTATCATTGTTTTGATATACATATACATAAACAGGTCGAATTCTACAAGTTACTTTTAAGCTATTATAGCAAATGACATAAGGTTTCGTATGAGCAAAAAAAAATTAAAATTAAAAATATGTATGGGTTTATATAAAAATGTAAAAACATGTTCTAATTTCAAAAAAAAATTCCAAAAAAAATTTCGAAAATTTTTTTATTTTCTTAAAAAGATCGAAGACAAAGCTGTTGGAAATGATATGAACAAAATTTTTGTAATACAAGTTTTTATGTCCAAGACTTACAACATTTTTTGCATACATTGAGGCATACTATTTTATGAAACCAAAATAATTATACCATACACCACACTGTGGTACAGGGTATTTTAAGTTTGTTTCACCAGATGTTTGTAACACCTGAAAATAACACAGCTAGACCCACCTTAAACTATACCGATCGACTCAGAATCACTAGCTGAGTCAATTTAACAATGTCTGTCCGTCCGTCTGTTCATGTAAAGTTGTTCGTCGACTACAGGTCGCAATTTTACTCCGATCGTTCTGAAATTTTGCAGTTTAGAGTATTTCGCAGCTGTAAAGATCCCTATTGAATTTGGTTGAAATCGGTTCAGATTTAGATATAGCTCCCATATATATCTTTCGTCCGATTTGGCCCATTAGTCCTATAGAAGCTGTATTTTACATCCTATCGTTTTGAAATTTAGAATGGTAGAGTTTCTTGATCCATGAACCAACATTGCCGAATTTGAAGAAAATCGGTTAAGATTTAGCTATAGCTCCCATATATATGTTTCGTCTGATTTTGCTCTTTAGTCCTGTAGAAGCTGTATTTTACATCCAATCATTTTGAAATTTAGATTGGTAGAGTTTCTTGATCCATGGACTAACATTGCCGAATTTGAAGAAAATCGGTTAAGATTTAGCTATAGCTCCCATATATATGTTTCGTCCGATTTGGCCCTTTAGTTCTATAGAAGCTGTATTTTACATCCAATCGTTTTGAAATTTAGAATAGTAGAGTTTATTGATCAATGAACCAACACTGCTGAATTTGAAGAAAATCGGTTAAGATTTAGCTATAGCTCCCATATACATGTTTCGTCCGATTTGGCCCTTTAGTCCTGTAGAAGCTGTATTTTACATCCAATCATTTTGAACTTTAGAATGGTAGAGTTTCTTGATCCATGAACCAACACTGCCGAATTTGAAGAAAATCAATTAAGATTTAGCTATAGCTCCCATATATATGTTTCGTCCGATTTGGCCCTTTAGTCCTATAAAAGCTGTATTTTACATTCAATCGTTTTGAAATTTAGAATGGTAGAATTTCTTGATCCATGAACCAACACTACCGAATTTGAAGAAAATCGGTTAAGATTTAGCTATAGCTCCCATATATATGTTTCATCCGATTTGGCTCTTTAGATTCAATCGTTTTTATACCCTACACCACACTGTGGTACAGGGTATTATTTAAGTATAAAATGTCCCAAAAGTAAATTTATGTAAACAATTTATACATGAATTACAAAATTTATATATCAGAGTTATTCAATATTACGAGAGTGGTGTAGGGTATTATATAGTCGGCACCGCCCGACTTTAGCCTTTCCTTACTGGTTTTATTGTAGTTTTTTTTAATTTTTTGTTTCTAAAATTCCAATGCTTCCTTTAGTATTTGAACCATATTTTTTTTAAGTTAAAGTTTAATCCTGTCGAAAATTTTCCTGCGCACCAACCAGACCGACAGACAGGCTTGTCCAAACGACTTAAAATGGCCCAAAACGAATTTCCGCCAAATATACTCGGGGATTCTTAGGGCACTCCATCGATGTGTTACACTTTTGGCCCGCAGTATTTGATATCTACCCTTGTTCACAACAGTGTGGGTAAAAAAAAAACAGGATTATGTTGAAATTCTCTTGTTTCTACCAAAAGTTCTATAATTTCTACATTTATCCATAGGTTTCTTTTAAATAGGCATTGTTTTCATTTTAGGATGCCAGCTTTCAAAAATTGGAACAAACACATTTTTGCGATTTTATATTTCCAATTTTTAGGTTTTTTTCGTACCAAAAAAAAATACCAAAAAAAAATAAGTTTTGTTATGCAGCCTTTCGAAAAAAATGTTGTTGCATATTGTAATTAGCTTTATGGGTGGGAAAAAAGGCCGGTTTGACCAAAATTTCTTGGACAGTCCTTAACCGATCTCGTTGAAATTTTGTATCGAAACTACCATCCAATGGGGCTAAACTTGGTGCAAGTTTCATCCCGATCAGAAGCCATCACGTTTAAAAATTTATTCACTGACATGAAATCCCCAATACGAGTATACGAGTATATTTAGATATACTGTTCATGTCTGTTACGCTGTCTCATAACTTCACTGAGTTATATAGGACCCTCAATAATTGGCAATCCATTGCCGGTAGTAGAGAAGAGGTGTCTTTGTAGACTTGTAGTCTTCTTGGACAACATTCTCATATTACAGATCGTAGAGAGGGAGTTTCAACCATCAAAATCTCTTAAACTCTCCTTGGACGATATTCGTATATAGAGTATGAATGGCAGAGAGAGAATTATATCGTTGAATCTCTCATACAACACTCCTTGGACGATATTCGCTTAGTTCGGATTGTTGTGAGAGATTTTCTAGAAGCAAAGGTTGTTGCTGATGTTCAACACTATATTTCATCGTGGGATCTCCTATTAAGAGATGTTCGTCACCATATTTCATCTTGGGCTCTCCTGTTGAGAGATGTTCGTCACCATATTTCATCGTGCGTTCTCCTATTGAGTTCACTTGTCGTTTTGATTTCTTCTGATCGCATAACTTGCCGTTTAGCTCTCCTACTGATCGCAACAATTGTCGTTTTACTCTAGTGCCGTTTGGATCCTGTGCATCTTAATAAAGGTAATCTTAACAGAAAACTTGAAGTTCTATGTAGTGAATATATATATATATATTTCATTTCATTCTGTTATGAAATTTTGTACAAAATTTCACTACATTTGTATTTGCAGCTAAAAGTTTGTTCTTGAAGAAGAACCACATTTTAAGCTTAAAATCAATAAAACCTCTCCTATACACCTTTAACATCTCTGTTCTGAATTGAGTGTCTTTTATTGATTAAGACATATCAGACGTCTTTCTATTATGTCCACACTGTGCCTATGTTTGCCTATCTACTAGTCAGCCAGTATTCCTGTCACTCAGTCTGCCCGTCCGTCCGTCTGTCTGTCTGGGTGCTTGTTGTCTGTCTCCATGTCTATTTGTGTCTGAGCCAAAAATTGAATATTCTAAAGCAACAACATTTTTGTAAATTGTATCACAAAATTTGTAACAATTTTCGATGTTGTGTTGTCGACTGAGAACATTTCATTCGCACAATTTGTGTATGTGAATGAGAGTGGTTATATGTACTGTGAATATATGTATGTGAGTGTGTGGGTGTGCGAGTGGAATGGTAGGATAATGAAATTTACAAAAAGCGATTTGCAAAATTCCTTTTGTAGTCTTAGCGTAAATTGTTCGCTTTCATTGTTCGCTGAAACGACGCGGAGACGGTTAAAGGAGACGTGTGCGCGTTTTGCAATGAAACGCCCGCTTTCAGAAATGTTTAGGGCCAAATTTGAATAAACCCGAGGACTAAACAAAATGTTGGTCAAAATCATGTTAACAATGTTTTGATGATGGCATTTGGATGTCGGTTGGCTTTGGTTTTGTTGCCTTCTGAGGATGAGCGAAATTCAAAATTCCGCCTGGTGGAGGAGGGAAAGGAAGAGGACTTTAGGATTCTCTTTTTGTATGGTATTATGAAAAGTAGACACATACATTGTTTAGTGGGTTGTAATTGGCGTTCCAACAGAGCGAATACGTGTTTATAATATCAGTTTTCAAATGAATCATACTCACGGTGGGACATTTAAGAAAGGACCTACACAGAAAAAATGAATAAATAAGGATATTGGGTTTAAAATTAGAACATCTTATACCTAAAAAAGGAAACAATTTATCCTAATATATGTGTAAATACTGCCGGACCAACGCCAAATACGTACGCATTTTCGGATAAAAATATAAAATTTTTTGGACTTTCAAAAGGAAAAAAAATCGTCTTTTGTGATATGTTTGAATCGAAAGAAAATATATTTGGAACACAAATTTTTAAATATTTTATATTTCGTAGCAAATACATTTTATTTGAAAATCAACAAAATATATTTGGAACGCATATATTAATACGAGTATATTACAACAAAATATTTTTGCAAACAAAATTTCTGAAATAAAATATCGAACCGAAACAATCGAAAATGTATTGAAAAATTGGGTTGATCGGATGAGGTACTGCCGAGCCAGTCGTGGTAGTCATACACAGAAAGAAAAATGACATACTAAATTCAAGTAAAAAATTCTTTGTTTAAGCCGCAATCGTACTTAAAAATTTAAGTACATTCGTACTAAGTTTTTCTTAAAACAAGTATAAATCGGCTTAAATTGAAAAAAATCAAGCGCTTTAAGGCTTACAATAAGTATATAATGCTTGAATTCAAGAAAAAAAATCTTGAAAAGGAAAATTAAGCCTAATATGGCTTAAAGTAAGAGGAAAAAGCTTACACGGGGCAAAATCGACTTTTTTGATATGTTTGAATCGAAAGAAAATATACTTGCAAAACAAATTTTTAAATATTATATATTTTCGTGCAAATAAATTTTATTTGAAAATTAATAATATATATTTAGAAACCATATGTTAGTATATTAGAATAAAATATATTTGCGAACTAATTTTCTCAAATAAAATATGTGTTTAAATACAAATAAAATTATTGTTTATGAATACTTCCAAATATATATTATTAAAAAAAGATTGCTGCATTTTTCGAATTTTAGTTTTAATTTTTTCCTTTTTTTCTAATTATGGATTTCTATTAAAAATGGAATACTTAGCATTAACTTCTATTTGAAACCATTTATTTTTTTTTCTAACTATTCCAAGTCATTATTTTGAATTATAAAGAAATTTTACTAACATTAAAACTTTCTAAAAATTACCTTTCAATTGCTGACAACTTAGAACAATTAAAGAATAGATATATATTCACGCAAATAGATCTTCGATTGGGAAATAACATATCCAAATAAAAAATATTAAGATGTAAACATAGTTTTGTTTAGAACAACATCCTCCCAAACATATAATATTTGTATGTGTCAAATATTGTATATTTGGAGTGCACTCTAAAAATATATATGTTTCAAGCAGAATATGTTTGGGACAATATACTACAGAGGCGATTTTTTATCAGCGTGTACTTTCATCTCTGAGAGGCAGAGTAATTATATAGCACAATAAAATTACCCTCTCAACCACTCTCATTTAAGTGGGTGATTTTGGCTGACGAAACAGGGATGTAAAATAGCATTTTGGTTTTTGTACTTTTCGCTTGGACAAAATGTACTTTTTTGACTCCCACGGTACCAAAATTTTTGTATTTTTTAACTTCATAACAATTGCTTTAATTTCGATAATATATTAGAAGATTCTTAGATGAACTCTATGATAAATTGCTGGAAATTAATATAAATTCACATATCCCGAGACAACTTCAAATGTGATATATACCAGAACCGGCCCCAATGAGTTTTTATCGAAATTTACACTAATTTTATTACAAGCATTACACTCGTATAATAGGTCCCTTCCGAATAGGGACCGGTTCACCGACTGCTCCTTTTTTATGTAAACAAACGTGACATATTCGAGTACAGATCTAAGAATACATATATTGTAATATCATTTACAGGATAATTGTTATTTAAAATTTAAATAACCTTATTTCGAAGGTTATATTTCTTCATAAAAAAACAAAACAATTTAAGTTATTTTGTATTTTTAACAAAAACTTTATTAGTTATTTTCTGTTTCAAGAAGGTCTCTACCGGTACAATGCTTGAACTAGAAGGAGAACCTTTCTTGGTGAAGTCAGAAAGCTAATTGAATTCTTCTTGATTCAATTCAATTCAATTCAATTCAGTTTATTTACCCTTATTCTGTTTACATTTGTAGCTTAAAGTCTAGTTCTCTTAACCTAAGGTTTTCCTCTAACATACATATGATGTTTCTAGAGATATACAAACTAATTAAAGTTAAAGTAAAATTAAATGTTATGGCAAGGCCAACCCATTTACCAGTTCTTATATTTTTGACCAACAAGACCATTCTTTGCTAACCTCGGGAAAAATGGGGTGTCAAAAACGAGGCATTATCACGCAGTCCTACACACTAATCAACAGGAAGAAAAACAAAAGATGAGAGTAGAGGGGAGGAGGAAGGAGGAAAAATGCAAAATCAGCAACAACATAGAGAAGTAAGTCCTGGATCTGAGACAGGAGAGATAGTCCGTGGGGAGAAAGAGAACTCACACACTCCATATCAGGGAGTCATTGTTCGGTATTGTAGACCACGTTCCGGAAGTCGTAGGTCCCTGACCTTCTGTGGTAAAACAGAGTTTTACCCTCCTGGTCGAGAAGCAGCCCGGCGTCTTGTAGATTTAGGAGGCACATAGGCGAGAGGGTACCCTCGGCCTGCCATATTCGGTTGAAATCCTCTTGGGTCACATAGCATTGACTCACCATCCCATTAGCGTGCGAGATGCATTTTCTAAGCTGCACAACGGCAATGCCTACCATATATCTGTCAATGCGGCTTACTCCGCCCTTATCATATATTTCTCTGCACCTGGGACTCTTCCAGTCTCCCTGCTCATCTGTCCTCTTCCTGAGACCAAGGCAATGGGATATAATCTTCCTCTCCAGGATTCTGAGTCTTTCCATTTGGCTGGACGATATGGTGAACCAAATCGGGAATGCGTACGAAATTATGGGTCTCACAATCTGTTTGTATATCGCCAGTTTCACCTTGCGAGTTAGACCTTCTTTGCCCAGGATTCTCTGGAACTTGCAGAACGTTCCTCTGCCCTTATTGATGATATTGTCCATGTTCCTGGTGAATTGCATATCCTCCTGGAATACCACCCCCAGATATTTCAGGGTCTTGGTGTTATTTATCACGTTTTCTCCAATTCTTATGGCTGGGACATATTTTCTGGCGTTCCTATAGATGCGAGATCTCTTCCCTCTGAATATAATTGACCTGCACTTGTCCACATTCAGACTCAATTTCCATTCAACAAAGTAATCAGTTAGTCTTTGCAGGTATAATGTAAGTATATGCTCGGCCGTCTTAGCCCTTGGATGCGTGGCTGCAACTAGTATATCGTCTGCATATATTATCAGCAACTCGCCGTTGGTGGGTTCAGGTATGTCCGCGAGGTATATGTTGTATAGAACTGGCCCGAGCACGGAGCCCTGTGGGACGCCAGCCGTCACTTCCTGCTGTTCGGAGATCACATCGCCTAGCGCTACCGAATATATCCTGTTTTTCAGGTAGTCTCCAACCAATCTTGCCGTATATTCATTAAATCCAAACATGTCCCTCATCTTCAGGACAATGCCCTCTTGCCAAACAGTGTCGAAGGCCTTGGCGAAATCAAGGCTTACGGCTATCGTGGCACTCCTCCTATTCAGGCCATCATCTATCTTCTTGGAGAGCGTCATTAGCGAGTGGGTTGTCGATAGTCCCCTTCTGAACCCGAACTGGGATTCCTTCAATATATTTCTATCTTCAATGTGTTCATTTATCCTTTCTAATAAAAACCTCTCGAATAGTTTCCCAAAATTCGATAGAAGTGATATCGGCCTATAGCTCGATGGGTCCGTCGGATCTTTCCCTGGTTTCACAATCGGGATCACCTTTGATTTCTTCCATTTGTTCGGGAAGTAGCCGATGTTTAGGCAGTGGTTAAAAACAACCGCCAGGTAGTCCCACGTTCTGTGGTCCGTTCTTCTTAAAACGTAGTTCGGGACACCGCCTTCACCACTACTTCTTTTGTGAATTCTTCTTGCAAATGGGCCTCCTTTTATACGGTTCTCGGCAAGTCACATACTACAGTTGTATAAAAGAGCAGCATACACAATATATACACATGGTTGTATAACTGCAGACTTGTATCCGACAGTGACAGTTAATTTCAAATATTGTATGTATATGTTACAGAGTCGCATTTGAAGATTAAAATATGATATGTGGTACAGAGTTGTATTGATATGATCCTACGTACTAAATTTAAATAATAAGCGTTACATTCTAAGTAAAAGTAAGAAATAAATAAAAATGTCATGGAATAAATATATTAAAATAATATGGACTGCTTCAAAATCAATTAATTTATCATATAATTTAATCTTCTAAAGTATATTTCATTGGAAATTTTTGTTTGGTACGTCAAAATTTGACAATTGACATCAAAGGCATATCCTAGGGAGTAAATTGCCACAAAAGAAGACAAAACATTATAAAAGGGACATCTCCCTACTATATGTATGTTGGGACCGAAACTGGGACCTTTGATTACCCACCAGGGACCGGTCACAGAACTAATTTCTTGAAGTTAATTTTTCCATGAAGAAATCCTTTGGGAAATTTGGATTTGTATCTGTGTAATTTCAGATTTTATAATCCTCGTATTATTTTAATTATAAGTATCTTTTATCCATTCCATCCGTACATAACATCGACATTAATATGATGAACAAAAAAATATAAAAATGTACCAAATTGGTCGCGGTAGTACCATGGTACTTTCGAAGCTCAAAATGTACCAAAAAAGTACAATTGTACCAACTTTTGCATCCCTGTGACGAAACATCAAACACACACGCATATAAATCGACGAGATAAATATGTATGTGCGCAACCATATCCAATTCGTTTCTCGTTCAAGCAGTGTTTGCGAATTCATTACTTGGCGTGATTTTTTTTATTTAAGTTTATTGAAGTTGTTAATAATGCTTGTTCGTTTGGTTGATGCTATTCCTTTTATGTTTCATATTTAAACCGAATAATTACAGCAAAGCTTTTACTTTTGCTGTCAAGCTTTTGACGTACCATTTTCAAAAAAATTTCATTCTTTGTAATGCAGTGGCAAAAATGGTATAATTAATGTAAATGGTACATAGGTACAAAACGAACGAAAGCACAATAAATCTAGTATGATCAGGCTTAAATCAAGTATTGGTTAGGCTTAAATCAAAAGCTTATCAGGCTTAAATCAAGTATTATCAGGCTTAAATCAAGTATTGGGCAGGCTTAGTTCAATCAAAATTTTCTTCATTGAAGCCCGTTTCGCACTCAAATCAATTCCATAAAATTCTTAAATCAATCGCTTTATGCTTGAAATAAGAATATTTCGGCTTAAAATCAAGTCTTATCAGGTTTAATCTGCGCTATGATTAGGAATTCTGGGCTTTAAATTCCGTACTTGATTCAAGTATTTTGTACTTGGTTTTAGAAAATCCGTACTTACCGTACTTTTAACACCGCTACGGCTTGATTCAAGTACGGATTACTCAATTTTTTCTTCCAGAAATTTGAGAAAAATATCAGTACTTTTTTTATTGCCAATTCAAATTTAAAACTTTAAATAGCCCACCTGTACCAGAGTCCATCCCTAAAATTCTCAATTGCCGGGTGAGTTATGGTAGTCATATCAATGAATATTGTTTTCAATTATTAACTGACAAAGTTCAAACTTTCCAATAAAACCGGAAATTTGAAAAAATTATCAGTACTTTTTTCTTATAGCCGATTCAAATTTAAAATTTTAAAAGGCCCACCCTGTATAGTCCTGGCTTAGAAAACTGATATCAACTGAGAAATGAGTACTCTATAGAACATAGATGCATAATCGGTTTAAAATTATATATTGACGGCTAAATTATATATTTGCGACATGAAAGACCTGCTTTAAAAAATTTTGTCGAAATTAATTTTTATTGAAAATTTCATAGAAACTGAAATTTTGTTGAAAATTTCATAGAAATTGTACTTATATAGAAAATTATGACAAAATTAAATTGTATTGAAAATATCTTCAAAATTTACGAAATTTTAATTTTCTAGAAAATCTCGTCGGTAGGGTTATTCCAAAGCAAATGAATCAAAAAAACACTCAATTTAAAAATTAAGATCTTTTGATTTAAATGCAATTTGGCACAATGATTATAAAAATTTATAGCGTTTTTAGTTTCTCAAAATTCATGGTATGTAGTTTTTGTGGTACAGAGCTCCAAAGTTACCTATCTCAAGGATTTTTCACAAAATTACTATTTGTGAAATTAGCCATATATTCTTAACCTCTTTACGTATTTTGAAGATATTAATACCAATGAAGAGCTCTGCTACTCCTTTTCTATGTTTCGGAATGAAATTTTGGTATCCTTTTGTTGGAAGGTGGTGAAAATATCCTTAATCCTTGAATATCCTGAAAAAGTATTAATTAATATCCTTGATTTTTTGGAACTAAAGGGCCAAACTATTATGAACTGCCTATGAAAAATCAAAATAAAACCTTGATGGACCAGAAAGAAATGGCAATTTTATTGAGTCAATATTATAATTTTTCTTGTAAATTTTTATATAGAATTTTAGATTTGTCTGCTGGAATAGTGTAACTTAAAAACGACTTGACTAATTGATGTTATTTTTACACATTATAACTATATATATTATCAATGTGAGTATGCGTAACTGTGTCTGGGTCCGATAGGTGGCACTGTATTCAAGTTATTACCCTATAAAAATATTTTCGTGTAAATTTCATCAAAATTGCATATCTAGCGTAAATTTAGTGTAAATTGCATTTTTATAGAACATTTCAGCAAAATTAAAATTTTACAAAATTATTTAAAAACTTACATTTTATAAAATTTTATCAAAAGTGGATTTACATTGAAAAATTATTATAAATCGTGATTTTTTTTTGCGAAATTTGTGTCAGACATTTTCTATAAAATTTCTTTGAAATTGCATTTTTTCAAAAAATTTAGTTGAAATTTCATTTTCAAATAAACATTTTTCCAAATTGTTTTTTTTTTCAGAAAATTTCATTTATCGGCCTTTGATGCATTCAGTGACCTCAATCCGATCTTCAACCTTTAATCCGCTCATCGGCCTTTAGTCACAAATCCGGTCATCGGTCAACGACCGTTAAACCGGGTCCGAACTTTAATCGGTCATCGGTAGACCTCGGATTTTTGCATATTTTTCATTTTTCATCCGATTGGAACCCAACTTTGCATTTATACGTTTTATTGTTCAAATATATTGTTTGCATATGGGGAATTCCCCACAAATCTACGGTTTCAAAAAAATTTTAAATTAAAATTAAATTTAAATTTTCTAGTACACCTGAAGAATTTTTTGATATTTTTTATCGATATACAAAAAATCGTTAAGATATCAAACTGTGTATCATCTACACTACAATAGACGACCGGGCTGGTCATCTGATCTACAGTATACGACCAGGTTGGTCATCTACTCTGCAGTAGACGACCAGGTTGGTCATCTAATCTATAGTAGAGAACGAGGTTGGTCATTTACTTGATATGAGACGACTAATTTTGTCATCTACTCTATAACAGACGTCCAGTTTGATCATCTAATCTCACACGTGATCTGTCAAAAAAAGGCTATTGAAAAAAGTATCTCTACTTGGATCATCCTATATTTAATTTTAATTAATTTTATTAAAGAATTAAAATGCTATTCATTCTCCCGAATTGATTTAATCATTTTAACGCTAGTTTTTTTATACCAAAGCTGTTTTTAAAATTAAATATCTTAAGAGTCCAATCCAAGAGTCAACATTTTAATTTATATTTTTTTTTTTTCAAATTAATTTTGACATTTTTAATGCTGCTTTCATATTCAAATAAATTCTTTAAAATGTAAATTAAAAATCTTTAAATTTGATTTTCCTCCATTTTGATTTGTGTTTTCTAACAATTTACTTTCTGTCAATTTATAAGTCATTCCAAGTGATGCACTTTAATCGAGTAGCAGCAATAATAGTTACAATTTGATTTCCTCACAAAAATAAAGTTTCAATTTAATCTGTGTCACAATAAATTGATCTACTTTTCCACGCGCACTTTAACACACATATACACATACACACACAAACATTGCAAAGTCGCAGACATATTTTCGGAAAACTTTTGTAAAAGCAAAATTCCTAGAGAGCAGAAATTTTCTCCATGTCCTACATAGAGGCAGACTTATATGGAGTTAAGTGAAAAGCAAAGCAATATAACTATAAAGAAAATAAAAACTCAAATTTTTCTAAATTATTTCAAACCAAAAAATCTAAGCTTTTTCCAATCTCCAATTTTATTTAATTCATTTGACATGTTTTCTTTAAATTGTTTTTCCTATTTAATACATTTTTCATTTCACCCTCGCTCTAAAATGTTCATAAAACTTGTCTTCAAACTAACTATACGAGTATTAACTGTCAATGATATTTAGACGCCAACGAATGAAAACAAAGTCAAAGTAGTTTTGCAAAAGACATAAAGTATTTTTCCAAGAAATTGTCAAACTCATATCAATTTACTCCCATCTAAATTATCACAGTTTTCCAGACATAGTTCGAAAGCGACGGTAGGGAGGTGTAGGTAACCATTACTATTTGCTTTGAAGTATGTCAACAACTTTTTCATTCGGAAAACTGGCAACGCATAGAAATTCCTAAAGGATAGAGTGAATGAAAGTATCATGAGTGTTATAGCAAATTTTTATAGAAAGATTTTACTACTTCAAGGAAATTAGTTGCATTTTCATTAGGATTTAATCGATGGAAATATATAAGTTTTTATAAAAAAGAAATTAAAATGACTTCTCTTAAGGGATGAAAAGAAAATATACAGTGAAAAAAAATTTTAAAAGTATTAAAAGAGTGTCTTAATTTTAAAGATTTCACTCCAAAAAGGTCACAGTCTTTCAAATAAGGAATTTTACGTCTAAAAACAAAATATATTATAAACTAAGCGCATTTGATACTTAAAACTATGATAAATTTCTTATATTACGAAATTTTGTTAATGACAACATTTTAAGTATAATGTGTTCTTATTTTAAAGAAATTGGAGACAAATTTCTAAAATAGGGTTATATATTGTATGACAAATATAAAATAACTAGAATTTTAAAAACTTAACTATTTGGGTGGGAATCGTGGTAAAACAGACCAAAAACGGTGCCATTAATTGTACTGAAACAATCTTAAATTTAAACATCCTCATTCTTAAAATAAATACATTTTAAATGTAAAACAACTTAACATTAAGATCATATGCTTACTTTAAAATTTCACACCAAAGTGGACAGAATCCTTTACAAAAATAATTGTTGATACTAAAAATTAATACTAAAGCACTTGTCATAATTATAAGTATCAATTCGCCGATAGCCTTAGATGCTAGTGCCTTTTACATTAAGTTTATTATAATTTTTGTAATAAATAAATAAAAATAATAAGTATCAAATGTCCTTTTTAAAAGATAAATTGATTGAAAACACAATGCAACAAAAATTTTGTCGAAGGGCTGTTCATAACATTTTCTTGTGTAATATGGAGTCCTAAATACGAAAAAAATATTTAAAAAAATTTTTATGGTAACTTTTTTTTTAATTTTTTCAAAATTCCCATTTTTTTGGAAGATCGATATTAGTAAGATGATGAGTGTTCTAACGGGACACTCAAGCTTACAAGCACATCTTCATCGCATAGGACTAGCAGGAAACGACGAATGCAGGGCATGCAGAGAAAACATCGAAACGATGGAACATTTTCTGTGTCACTGCCCGGCTTTCACACATGCAAGATCCCAACATTTCGGGTCCGACATATTACCACACTTGACTCATCTCAGAGAATATGACTGGAAGATACTGAGAAAATTCGTGTCTAGTACCGATTTTCTGTAACTCGTGAGGTATAAAAATATCATAAATAAGGAGCGCACAACAGGCCGAACCACTGGCTTAAGTGTATGTCCATGGACATGAGACGTTTAAACGTCTCCTCTGTTCAACCTAACCTAACCTAACCTAACCTTGGAAGGTGCCTTCTGTATTTTTTAAAGCACATGCTTGATATAGGGATATGGGACACACTTTAAATTAAAGGAAATTATGAGGACAACAAACGTGGAGACAAAACTTTAGTAACTGTCGTTAAAATTATTAGAAAAATTTGATTTTTTCTTTAAAAAGACTCATTTTTGGCACACAAAAAATCGTAAAAAATAGAGAAAAAATCGGAAAAAAACAATGCCTATTTGAAGAAAGTCTATGGCCAAATGTAAAAATTATAGCAATTTTGGTAAATAGAAGAGAATTTCAATATAATTCGGTTTTTATACTATTATTTTATATGTACTATTATGAACAAGGGTATATGTATATCAGTTGCTGCAATCCAAAAGTGTAACACATCGATGCACATAGGAGTATTTTGCTGATCTAGCCGGACAAAACTTTTTTCGAGTGTTATTCAATTCTGATAGTGTTAAAAGAGAGGAAAGAGGCGGAACAAATTCTTTTTGTTCCTATTACAGGACAGTATAGGCTATATAACAACACAAAAATCAGCGCGGGACAGCATCGGACTATATAACAAAATCACATTTGAACATGAAAAACTAGGTTTTAAAAAATGACTTTTTTTAATTGTGAATAAAATACACATACCTTCCTTCTTTAAGCACTGAAATATGAGTTTGATGTTCACACTTATTTGCTGCACCAGAATCCATCGCTTTGTCTTCCAAAAATTGCACCAAAAACTTTAAAATTAAGAGTCAATTGGATAAATTTCCAGTCATTGAACTACGCACTTTGTACATGGTCAACTTTACACTGCTGGAAATGAGTCGCATATTTGTCTCGGAGGTTAATGTCTTATTGATAATAATGAAATGTAGTCTTGGTAACATAAAACAAAAAAAGTATTCGTACCCAGGGTCGATTTTAGAAAATGGATCTAGAAAATTGTCCAGCTAGATCAGCCAAATACTCCTATGTGCGATGGAGTGACCCACAGAATATTTTGGCGAAAATCCGTTTTGGCCCATTTAAGGTAATTTGAGCAATGTCCGTCAGACCTGTCCGTCCGTCTGTGTTGTCGGTGCGCACAACAACTTTCGACAGGATTCACCGTTTATGGTCCGGCGGGGTCATTGGACCTTACTTTTTAGAAAATGAGGTTGGATCAACAGTTACGGTGAATGGATTGCGCTATCGAGAGATGATTAATGATTTGTTATGGTCGGAGTTAGATGGTATTGATCTGGACAACGTTTACTTTGTAAACAGGGGGACCCCACAAGGAGGAGTACTGTCTCCACTAATTTGGAACGTAGTGGTGAATAAAATCCTGCTAGATCTAGAACGTTGTGACTGCAAGATCGTGACATATGCAGATGACATGCCAATCGCAGTGAGTGGCAAATTCGAAAACGTCCTCCGAGACATTCTACAGGTTGCTCTGAACAAATTGGCTAGATGGGCCAGAAGCAGCGGTTTGGGCGTAAACCCAAACAAGACAGAATTGGTTCTCTTTACTAGGATGAATAATGTCCCACATGTGGACCCTCCACCTCGGATAAATTTAACAGATCTAGTCTTTTCTGAAAGTGCAAAATTTTTAAGAATAATTCTAGATAGAAAACTGTTATTTAGACTTAACGCATTGGAACGTGTAAGGAAGGCCAACGTCGCCTTATATTCCTGCAAAAAGGCTGTAGGGTCGCGGTGGGGCCTCTCTCCTAAAATCGTCCACTGGATATATATAGCAGTCGTTCGTCCTATACTGTTATACGGCATTTTGGTATGGTGGACGGCAACTGACAAACTAACCATCACCAACCTACTAACAAAGGTTCAGAGAACAGCCTGCCTGAGCATAAGCGGAGCCTCAAGGACAACAGCGACCGAGTGTCTACAAGGCCTACACCATATACTGCCGATTGATATGGTGGCGAGAGAAGTTGCGACCAAAGCGGCAATAAGATTAAACTGCCTGTCAATGTGGAGGTACAAGAACTACGGTCACATGAGGATATCAAAGTGTAGTGCTATGGTAACCGACCGAGTGGACTATATACCAACGGTGTACACATTCGAGGGGAACTACATCACTATGTTTCCAGCCAGAGATTAATGGGTTGGCAGAATACAAGGTCATAGAAACCATCTCCACTTCTATACGGATGAAGCGTGATGAAAATGTTGGCTTCGGAGTACACTGTGAAGAACTTAGTTTAGATATAGCTCTCAGACTACCAGATACCTGCAGTGTCTATCAAGCCGACTAATTTCAATATGGGAAGTAGCCAAGTGGCTGAGTCGCAACCAGACAATGAAGCCGACCAAAATTTTCGGCGGCGGCGGCGCATGGAAAAATATCGATAGGCGGCGGCGGCTGATCGGCTGAGCCGATCAATTTTCAACAATCGGCTGAGCCGGTAAATTTTCCACAATCGAAAGCGCACGAATACGAATGTAATTCTCCTGCAAAAGTGTTTTTTTTTTTGATATTTAGCGTTAGAGGAAAAAACTTAAAATTAACACAAAGTTATGGAAGTTTGATATAATATTGAAAATCGGTTTAATAAATCTTCAATGGTTGATACATTTGTTATTAAATTGACAATCTTTGGCCAAAAGGAATTGGGTCGTTCCGGAGTTTTGATCCGATGGTTTTGGGCCTCAGTATTTTTAAAAGTTATGGACGAAATACTAGGATTGGTCTCTTAATTTTGGCGCTTTTCTTCTATTTCTGCACATATGAATTTTAAACGCCCTTGCGAATATTCTGTGAAAATTTGAAAAAAAATCGAGGTAAACAATTTTTTTGGAACTCAAACTTTTTTAAACGTAGACTTTGAAAAAATCGGTTCAGCTGTAATTTTCGTAAAACCCAAAACGCATTTTTTATTTAAAATTCCCGTATATTTTTATAATATTTTTTTAAAAAAAGATAGCCATAGCTCTAAATATTGCAAATTCCGAACCTAAGGTATCACTTAGTAGTCGCTTTCTAAATTTTCATGGTTGCAAAAATAAAATCTTCTTGACTCACCAAATAAAATTCAGCGGCTGAGTTTCAGCCGATATGAGCCGCTAAAATCGGCGGCGGCGCCGGCTTGTAAAAAATCATCGGCGATGGCGCGCCGCCGGTTTGCGCCGCGTCGGCTTCATAGCATGGTCGCAACATAGTAACCCACACTGGCGTTGTCATTTACTCAGACAGCCAGGCTGCCATCAATTCCCTGGAGACCACATGCCTAAATTCACAAACAGCCCTCGGCAATAGGCAATTAGGCAGGCCAACGAAAGATGGACAGAAATCTGCACCTGCAGGGTAGCTAGACAAATCTGGCCAAGGTTTGACCTGAGAAGATCAAAATATCTCCCCGCACTAGAGAGGCAATGATTGTCTACGTTAGTATCTGTTCTGACGGGACACTGCTTGATCGGCGAACACGCCAAAAGATTGGGTATTGACTTTTATGACTTCTGCAGATGCTGTGGATATGAGGAAGAAGTTGAGAGCATTGAGCACTTGCTATGCGACTGTCCCGCTTTAAGTAAACGACAACTAGACATACTGGGGTCGGTCTTTCTAGGCAGTCGAACAGATCTTTCCGGTACCGATATTCGTATATAACGATAAATTTTTATATCAAGCAGTTTGGTTTCGATGAGGGGCATTTCAGCCCGTGGGCCTATACTGGTATGTGTGAGCTGATAAACAAATACGGCTGCCACCCTAACCTAACATAACCTAACCTATGCCTCAATTTATACATACAAAGTTGTTAGGTCTCGAGCACTGTCTTAAGTTTAGGCATTGTAGATTACATATCCTATTTCCTATGGTCTGTTAAAGAATACTTTTTACTTTTCCCTTCGTTAATCTGGTCGTAGTTTTGTAAACCAAATAATATTTAGAACTTGGTACTCAATGAAAAAGTTAGGCCCCAATTAACTTTTCTATTATTTATACCACTCTAATATATTCATACATATGTCTAAATGTATAATTACGAAACTTTCTTTCTTTGTAAAAAATAAATATTTCACCTTATTGAAAATAGCCTCCCTTCTTTGCGGTAAACATCTCCTGCTACGGCTCAAGTCCTCCCAATGACTTCATTAAAGCCGAACCATTTATAACTTGTTTCTCCTCCTCTTCTGGTGATTGAAGAACATTAATTTCATTATCAGCCAAAATGAATGAAGGGTGAGAAGGCATCTAACAATTGTCAAGCTCCATACCCCCATACCAGGGAGACAAAAAGAGAATGGAAATTGAATGCAATTCCAACAGAACTCAATCGCATTAATGTAACTAATAACACAGAGGGAAACACCAAAGTAAGTCTACTGAAAACCGAAATGCTCGTATTTCAAGTGAAAGTATTTCACCGGAAGTGAATTGAAGAAAGAGCTTTCAGCAGCACTTTTCCACCTCCCCCTCCCAAAATAAGAAGAAATAAACTTTCTCCGACAATGTCTGTTTTCAATTGCCAACTAATGAACATGAATGAATATTTGTCGGGAGGGGGCGGGGGAACAACTCATGGGCCCTGGCTACAAATGAAGGACCTTTAGTTACAATGGTATTAGTGTATGTATATAAGTGTGTTTATAAGGCTATTGTGCTTTTGTTAGTGTTATAGAATTGGACGAAAAGTAGCTACGACAAGAATATTTGTTTCTTAAGCTGTGAAGTGGAGTATTTTTAACAAACAACCAAAAAGGCAGACTGATGGGCGGACGGACGTACGAACAAATAGAAGACAAGTACGGAACACTAACCTAATTAGCTGAAAAGTGCTGAAAATTAAGAACCAAAAGAGGAGGGCTAGAATGGAGAATTCGCGCTAAGTGACTATTTTTATTTGTTTCAAAATGATGTTAATGAATCTGCCAACAATTGTCATGAATGGGAGAAAAGCTGGGGAAATTTGTAATAGGACTTGTCAGGGAGATGAAACCAAATTGTGACAATTTGAAAGACATTTGTATATAATGTATTTGGGCTGTGATACTCAGAAAATATTTTAAATAAATTAATTGACAAAAAATAAGAATTTGTTTTTAAATTAATAATTTTTTTAAAAAATTGTTTTCTAAATAATAACAGCTCAGCTGTGCGACAAAAATCGTCCCACTAACCACAAAATTAATTTTAGTAGAGGAGGGTAGCATTCCATAATTTTCAACGAAAACAAGTAAGGAGAGGCAGAAAGTCGGGCGGGGCCGACTATATAATACCCTACACCTCCCTAACAATGCGATAAAGGTCATTGCCATAATAATTTGGAATAATTGGTAAATGGGTAGAAACATATTATCTAATTCTGAAACGATAATCGCTAAATTAAGCAATATTCGTTCCTAAATTGAGAAACATCTTTCTGGAAAATTTTAATGATCGGAAGTAAAATACAACTTCTATAGCGGTTTGATACCAAATCAGGGGGAACATATATGGAGCTTTAATATAAATCCGAGCCGATCTTCCCTGAATACTAATTCATGTAAAAGAACTCCTTCTGTCGAATTTCGTACTGATCGGATATAAAATACAGTCTCTACAGCGCTTACATGTCAAATCGCGGGTAACATATATATGGGAGCTATATCTAAATCTGAACCGTTTTTCTCCGAATTTGGCAGTATTCCTTCATGTAATAAGAAACCTATTTCTGCCGAATTTCGCACTGATCGGTCATAAAATACAGTTTTTACAGCGCTTACATGTCAAATCTGGGGTAACATATATATGGGAGTTATATCTAAATCTGAACCGATTTTCTCCGAATTTGGCAGTATTCTTTCGAGTAATAAGAAACCTCTTTCTGTCGAATTTTGCACTGATCGGATATAAAATACAATTTCTACAGCGCTTTCTGGTCAAATCGGGGTTAACATATATATGGGTGTTATATCTAAATCTACACCGAGTTTCTCCGAATTTGGCAGTATTCCTTCATGTAGAAAGAAACCTCTTGTTGCCGACTTTCGCACTGATCGGATATAAAATAACATGTCAAATCGGGGGTAATGTATATATAAGGGCTATATCTAAATCTGAACCGATTTCTTCCAAATTTGGCAGTATTAATTCATGTAATAAGAAACCTCTTTCTGCCGAATTTCGTACTGATCGGATTAAAAATACACTTTTTACAGCGCATACATGTAAAATCGGGGGTAACATATATATGGGGGCTATATCTAAATCTGAACCGATTTTCTCCGAATTTGGCAGTATTCCTGCATGTAATAAGAAACCTCTTTCTGCCGAATTTTACACTGATCGGTTAAAAAATAATTTTTTTACGGCGCTTACATGTGAAATCGGGGGTAACGTATATATGGGGGCTATATCTAAATCTGAACCAATTTCTTCCAAATTTAACAGTGTTCATTCATATAATAAGAGACCTCTTTCTGCTGAATTTCATACTGATCGGATATAAAATAAAGTTTTTACAGCGCTTACATGTCAAATCGGGGCTAACATATATATGGAGGCTATATCTAAATCTGAACCGATTTTAACCAAATTAAATAGGGATCGTCCTTGGGCACAAAAAAAGATATGTGTAAAGTTTCGTCAAGATCGCGCCATAATTGCGACCTGTACTTTGATTACAAGAATACATCTACAGACAGACGGACAGACGGACAGACAGACAGACAGACGGACAGACAGACGGACAGACAGACGGACATAGCTAAATCGACTCAGAAAGTGATTACAAGTCGATCGGTATAATAAACAATGGATCTATCTCTTCTCCTTTTGGGTGTTACAAACAAATGCACAAAGTCATAATACCCTGTACCACAGTGTGGTGTAGGGTATAAAAAAGGTTAAGACATCGAAGGAGTGCCCTGAGATGCTCTTTATCAGGGCTTCCCGATTTCAATTTCTGCGAAACCAAATATTAAACAACTACAATTCTCGTTTACGATGACTGAAATTTCTTTTGGTCAGAACAAACAATTTTTTACGCAAAATAAGTTTCTGTGACAACAAACAAAATTTCAGTTCCGGCAAACGAAAATTGTAGTTGTCTAAAATTTTGTTTCGCAAAAACGAATCCTTTTCTTTGCGTGTATGAGCGACAATACCAGTAAAAACATCATAGTAAATCAGGTGGATTCAGATATTGAATCTTGCAGCTCTACTTCATCATGTGCTTCTTAAACAAATGCTAGGAACACCATTCGTAGGCTGAGAAATAGGAAGGATCTCTCTGAGGCTGAGGCAAGCAGACTCGCTACAGCAAGGAAAACTGTTGCGGAATCTGAATAAGGAGACTCCCTCTACTTCTATGGCCAGTGAGAACGGATCTCTGCTGGACGAGATGAAGGACGTTGGTATGTCCAGTCAAGGTGACGATGCTTTCTCTACGGACGTCTTCTTTCTAATGAAGTAGAAAGAAGCGTCCAAGGTACGAGCTAAACTGTGTCATTAGTCAATCGCGGGCCACACTGAGGATAAAAAATTATCATAGCTGATGATACCAACGGTAACGAACAGTGATGATTGCCACAACTACAAGCTCACACTGTGTCATGTATAAGTCCCTCTTATGATATCCCCGCACAGGATTGAAATACGTATATGGGCATGTGTTTACATGGCTTCCCCAGCGCAGTGTCTTATCTTTTCCAATACACCACGAAAACCTCTCTTTCGAAAGGAAGAGTTGATACAAAAAGCTGAACCATTCCAATGTGAAAATATTCAAAATCTAATAAAATATAAATTAAACCGAACATTACCAAAAAAACCTTTTAAAAACATGAACTCTTTCTTAATTTCCTAAACATTCAACTGTCTATTTGTACTATTCCATCCATAGCTGTATCATAACAAAAGACTGGTGACAGTAATAGTTGTGATGGAATCCCCGGCTCTAGTAAGGGTTTCAATCTAGACAAAGCTCGATCGCTACCGCTACTTGGCGGAGAGGAAATATGTAATATTGGATCTCATTGTGCCTCCAGCCCCATATCGTTCATTAAAGGATAGATAAGCAAAATAGCTGAATCCCAGTATGTCTGCTATTGGGTCCCACATTCTAGCAGATGACAGGTCAATTAACCTGTCGTCCGAGGAATTTAAAGGCACAAAGCGTGATAGAACGATAGAAAGGTACATTTTCAGCAAACAATACGATATTGAAGAGGAGTAATGTG
Source organism: Eudasyphora cyanicolor (assembly GCA_963930755.1). Lineage (NCBI taxonomy): Eukaryota > Metazoa > Arthropoda > Insecta > Diptera > Muscidae > Eudasyphora > Eudasyphora cyanicolor. The sequence continues at coordinate 50,690,338 of OZ005737.1, read as the reverse complement.
AATAATCGATGATTAGTATCATACAAATTAATTTTCATCACTGTATAGTAGCTTCTAAAAACATTATCTTCCATTTAAATAGGAAGAGGTCAGAGGCGAACTAATCATGGGCCTCAATGATGACAACACTGTGCAACAGTGAACAAAATAGAAGGGCTTGACAGAATAGGTTCGATTCTACTACCAAAGGATAGTTCCTGTACTCGGTTTGGCGAGATTGGTGACCAATCCAACGTTTCTGAAAATCAGTGGCCCCTTCGAAAAAGGTGTCATCAGCTTTTGTCCAACAACTAATTTAGAAAAAAAATATTTTTTCCTTCACTTTTTCAAAAAAAAGTACGGGAATAAAATTTTTTTCACATAAAATGTTAAGAAACTTTGTTCAGCATATTCTTAGCTACATTATTGCGAAGTATAGTTAACCGGTATCACCATGTCTAAATTAGTTGTTGGACTAAAGCTGATGAAACATTTTTCGAGGGGCCCACTGAATTTCAGAAACTTTGGGGGCCCATAAAAAAAAGTTGTTACCAATTTCGCCAAACCGAGTACATATATGGGTATAATACCCTTTGGTAGTAGAATCGAACCTATACTGTCAAGTCCGTGTATTTTTCAAAAAGTGTTCATTTGTTGCATAGTGTAATTATTGTTTAATAATAAAGGGTTTTCCAACAAGAGGTGTTATTTCGGTATTTAAAGAAAAATGCCTGTTTTTTAGAGATAAATGATCGGATGTTTATTTCATAATAAAGAGGAAGTTATGCCGTTAATAATAAAACACAACATCAGCCAAATGGCCACCACGACCACGCTTACAGGCCCATATCCTTTTCATGAAATTTTCCATAACCAAATCGCAATGTGGCTGCCCTATTTCCTCGATAGCCTCACAAATTCTATCCTTGAGGTCTTGAATCGACGCTTGGCTGTTGGCGTAGACCTTTCACGTGGCCCCAAAGGAAGAAGTCGCAAGGTGTTATATCACAAGATCTCGGTGGCCAATTGTGATCACCTATTCGAATTTTGTAAAATCATTGGGAAGAATCTTATATTGGATTGTAATGTAAATGCACATCAAACTCTTTGGGAAAGTATTGATATTAACCCTAGAGGAGAGTCTCTAATGGAATTTATACTTGAGAATGGATAATAGAGGTTCTGACCCAACGTTTGAGACTAGAAATAGGAAGAAAGTTCTAGACCTGACAATAAGTTCTGGTTATAATTATACCGTGGGCGATTGGAAAGTCTCCAGAGAATTTAGACTCTCGGATCATAAGCATATTGTATTTTGTATTAGAAACTTCAAAAAAGGTTATAAGGTCTTCTTTAGAAACCCAAGAAGGTCGAAATGGGATAAATTTTGAAATATTTAGGACCCTTGGGGAGCACTCCGGACTTAGGGAGTCCGGTTAACATACTGGAGGACTTTAAAGTTGCTCCATTAGTAGGCAAAGAAATTCATAAGATAAAAAATGGTGGAATCAGCATCTTAAGGTTCTAAGACAGCAAGCTAGGAAGGCTTTTAATGCAGCAATAAAACGCGGTAGTGAACAATCTTAGGTGGTGTATATAAATTATCTTCGGGTTTACAAGAAAGAACTTAGAAAATCAGAAAGAGACGTTTTTTGTAATGTTATTGAGGAACTGGCTAGTATCAAGGATACCGCTAGAATCAGGAAAATGATACCCAAAGAACCGCACTTTGGTGATAGCTTCCAAGATGAATCAGGTACTTGGACTTCATCCCCAGATGATACTCTGACGCACCTACTGAGAGTACATTTTTCAGGATATGACTCAGACCAAGACTCCCATGGCTACCAGCTTAATGGAGTAGATGTAAATAGACACATGGTCAATAACCTGATTACCCATCATTGTGTGAAATGGGCAATCCACACTTTTATACCTTTTAAATCCCCTGGCTTAGAAGGATTTTTTTCTATTATGTTACAAGAACCTTTTGAGGTGATTTCAGACTATCTAGTCGTGTTATTTAGGACTTGTCCAAAAGCAAGATACGTTTCCTGTAGGAAGATTAACGACCGATTAGCCTCTCTTCATTCTTTGTCAAGACATTGGAGAGAATCCTTGATAACTATATTAGAAGGTGCCTTCAATAATGTCCTCCCCTCAGCTATCGAGACGGTACACATAGGGTTCGATACCATCAATACGAAGGATTAATTAAAAAATCTAAATTATCCCATGGTATTATTTTTTGTACCCACTTAAAGAGCACAAAATTCTGCTTCATTTGATGAAGAAACTATTTTTCTGCGGTCTTTGGTTTAGCTGTCATTACCTGTCAAAGTGCAATAAATTTTGTAAATTTTTATAGAAGTTGAAAAAAATTCAAACTCAAATATTTCTTCCGCGAATTTCTCCATCAAACTCTTAAAAATTACAACATATTACAATGGATCCACAAAGTACATGTATTTACCTATACACAGTCATACAAATTTAGTTAAATTATATTAGGTAAATGCTTTTTAAAATGCTTTTAAAATTACTCCAAAATATGTAATGTTTCAAAGAAAATGTAGACCTTTTGTATATTACACTAGCCAACAGTCGTTTTGTTATTTGGTTCTAGCATAGTTTTCTCATTGATTTTGACCTACTGAACACGAAAATGAGTTTTAAAAATTTTTCTGTCGATTGGTTTTCGAGATATAAATTTTTGAACTTTTTTTTTTAAATTTTTGGAGGTACACTTACAATTTTGAGCATATCTTTCGTCTTCTTTGACGTATTTGATCCTACTACTACTCAAATTAAAGCAAATTGAGCCGTCTACAACTCATTCTCAGAAAATTTTCAAATCGGGTGAGTAGTTTTGATGTTGGCGGCTTAAAAAGGTTAAAAAACTGCGTTTTTTTAGTAAAAATGTGGCAGAAAAATTCATATAAAAATTCATATAAAATATAAAACGCGATGCTAACAGCGATTTTGGTTTTTTACGTATAGCTGGCATTTTTCCAAAGAAAATAAGCACTTAATTAACAAAATCTGACAACAAATGGCGGACTTATAATTTTTTTGGTATAAGACCGAAATTCCGCTATTTCACGATATTTTGATTTTCATTATTTGCACAGCTAACCTACTAGGAGGGATCGAAAAATCCTTTTGGAATAGAACGGAATAGTTGCTCCTATACAGAAATTACTTCTGTTCAAAATTTCACCACCCTGGGTTAATGTCTTCTGTTCTGGCAAGGGACGTGAAATTTCAAAAATTTAGTGAAATCAGCAATTTTTTTTTTTGGAAATTTTTTTCAACTGTCGCAGCACTTTGCAGTTTTGGTAAAATTTTTAAATTAATATTAATAACACAAATATTTCATAATTGTAAAAAACCTATTTACAATACCGTAGGGACGTTTCGTCGAAAATGGTATAATGAAAATGCAGAACATAATTAGAACAACATAAGAACATAATTAATAATTATTAAGCAATATTAAGCGAAAATGATGAAATTCCAAAAGAAAACCGTTGCCCGTTTTTGCTCCTTTTTTAATAATGGCTATTTTCCTAAAAAAAATTGCTATCGAAAAATCTATATTTGTGTCGTTTAATTTTTTCATTTATCGAATTTTTTAATACTTTTTAATGAGTTATAAAAAATGTTCAACACAAGAAACACATGAATATCTTTATACCCTCACTTTAGTGTGACGAGGGTATATATCATTTGCTACGGAAAAAAGTGTAACACGTCGAAGGAGTGACCTAAGACCCCAAGTATGTTCGGAGGAAATCCGTTTTGGGTCATTTTAAGTCGAATGAGCAATGTCCGTCCGTCCGTCTGTCTGTCTGTCTGTCTGTCTGTCTGCTGGCTGGTGCGCACGATAACTCTCGAAAGGAGTAACCGATTGACCTCAAATTTGGTATGTGGTAATATTTTTTTCTATCTCCGGCTAAGTTCGAAGATGGGCCATATTGGTCCACTCCTTCTAGTACCTCCCCCACAAAGGGTTAAAATGTTGTGAAATATTGATTCTTTAATAACTGCTATACTACTTATTCGAATCTTTTGAAATTCCACACATAGTATTAGCTTATTAGTCGTTATCAACTCGAGAAAAATGGGCGAAATTGCCACGCCCGTTTTGGTATCTCCCACACAAATGCACCATTTTGCACTAAAAGTTAAAAGCTTATAACATTAATACCAGTGTTTAGAAATACTTGAAATTTTGTACAGTGTAATGCTTTTATATTGCCTACAGTCCAGGGAAAAATGGGTGTTGTTGTCACGCCCCTTTTGGTACCTCCCACACAAAGGTACCTTTTTGCACCAAAAGTTAACAGCTTATAACATTAAAACCAGTGTATAAAAATACTTGAAATTTTGTACAGTGTAATGTTTTTATAGTGTCTATAGCCCTGTGAAAAATGGGCGTTATTGCCACGCCCCTCTTTGTACCTCCCACACAAAATGCCCAAATCATACCACAATTTAATGTCTCATAACGTTTATACCAGTGCACATAAATGCTTATAAGTCGGCACAGTGCAATGAATTTTAAGTATCTAATGTTCAGCAAAAAAAAAGGTGTATTTGATAAACCCCTTCTGGTACCTCCCACACAAATTGACAGAATAATTCGAGTAATATTCAATATTACATTACTCACAAAGTGAGGGTACACCTTAGTCGGTTTACCCGACTGAAACTTTCTTACTTGTTTTTCGTTACTTTTATCCATTTTATGGCATAAAATATTGTTGAATATGGCTTATTTTATTTTGCTTGTTAATATTGTGGCAAAAATTAAATATTTACAATTAATTTGAGTGGTATCATAATTAATCCTCCTCATACTTGTGTTTTAACCCAATGTGCGGTGTTAAACGAAACAGGTATAGATATATCTGTATAGATGTATCTGTATCTTTAGGGATATAACGGCCTGCTTCGTAAATACTTCCGTGATGAGGAGGGAGAGTAGAGAAACCCCTCAAGGGGGCGTTATTTCACCACTGTTATGGAGTAAACAAAACCGTATCCAAATTGGACTCATCAGGAATTAGGTTTTGTGCCTATTCTGACGATATCGTGGTATAGTCCATAGGTAATTTTTTACCAACTGAATAGAAATCTAAGACAAATATCAAACTGGGCTACAGGTTGTGGTTTGAATATTCACCCCACAGAGACAGATCTGGTACTATTCACTCATAGGAATAACCTACCAGTGTATTGATTGCCGAAGCTTCAAGGAACTACTATTCAACTGTCCAACTTTGCAAAATTATTATCTTTCATTGGCTGATATTTATAAGCGATATTTGCCTTTTTACCGACAATCAGACCGCTTTAAAGGCTCTACTAAGCACGAATACAAGGTCAAAGGTAGTCAGCCGATGTCGCAGAGCGCTGGGTACCTGGCCATAAAGATATAATCGGTAACGAAATAGCTGATAAACTCGCAAAAGCAGGGTCACGTCATCGAGGAATGTTGAGGCAGATGTATACCCACCCCTTTTGTTGGCATATCATGGTACAAAAACAAAATACAAAGACTTCTGGCATCAGAGATGGTATTCAACAGTTGGCTGCGAGCACACTAAATCGCTTTGGGATGATGGATAATATGCCTCGATGGTGTCAGGATGCTGACTGTCAAAGATTCATTTCATTTCCCTTGGTATGGTATCAGTTAGAAGAAACAAGATACACGGTTCCTTTCTCTTTCAGGCAATTGACGATCCTAAAGGATTGGATCCACTTAAACTTCTAAAATTCTAGGATTGGAGAAGAAGAACTATGAGGAATCACAATGGATCATGTACACGCAAAGAAAAAATTCGTTACTCCCAAACGAAAAATTAGACAAACGAATTTCGTTTGTGGTGTATGTTTGTCGCAAACGATTTATGTTTATCCCAAAACCCAAGGAAACGTTTATAGCAAACGGTTAGTGTATTTATCGTAAATGATTTATATTTATTACAAACCCTGTGAAACTTTTGGTGCAAACGGTTATTGTGTTTGTGACAAGCAATGTCTGTTTATCCCAAACCCTGTAAAACGTGTGTTGCAAACAATCATTGCGTTTGTCACAAGCAATGTCAGTTTAACAATGAATGAGAAAACGATTGTCACAAAAGAATAATTTGATTGAATTATGATATTTAATATGTTTTATAAAATTATGTTTATAATCAAAAATGTCACAATTTTTAGTTAAATGTCCCCGGGAGCTCCCCGACAAACACCTCTGCTATTTGGCTGCTATCTTCTAATTGAGTTGTAGATAAACTGTAAAAAAGAAAGCATGTATGTTAGAACATATTAAAAATGTAGCGAGATGTTATCTTACCATATATCAAACTTTTTAGTCACAAGTGAATTTTATAGGTCAATATTCTGACCCAAATGCTGACAATTCAAAAGTTTCCACGTCCATGAATAGAATACTAAACTACATCAGAAAGTAACATGAACAACTTCGGGTGAAAAAACGTGTTGCATAATGTCATTAAAAAGCAAAGTTTAACTGTTTAGTGTTGAAAATATCAGCAGTTTCCAGAATTATCCAGTTGCATTGTGCCTGAATAAATTTATTTCACAATTACCATTAGCAGCTTCAGTACCTAAACGTGTGATGATTGATTGTTAATGATTTTAATTTGCTTATTCACAATTTAAGGCGTGTGGAAAAATAACCAGTTAGTCGTTAACAAAGCAATAGACGGTCTCAGTTTCCGTTAAAATCTATTGTTTTTGTTATTCCGGCTTTCCACAAAATATTCAATATTTTCATGCAGTGGTCGATCCATTTTTTTGCTATTAACTATCTGGTTATTTTCCCACATTTCTTCACTTAATTTACCATTTACCTATAACATTAAAGTGGAGTCCGCAGTATATTTGCGAGATTTCGCGCCTCCGATAATTTAGATTCTTTGGTTTAATTAATTCTTTGCATAAAATCATTTTGAGTTCACTGATAAAAATATTTTTATTTTTGCCACACACGCGCACATATACTGAACATCACAAGCGCCAGTACAAAACTAAAGGCCCACCAGCATAGGACTCTACGCATGCTGAGTACGATTGCAAATGTTGTGAAATTGTATAACAGTGCGGAGGGAGGGATACAGATAACGCGGACAAACATGTATGCAACGTTGCAACGTTTCTTGTTGTGTTTTGTACACACACACATCTCCATCTTTTTTCAAAAACGTTGCAACGTCGCTTTTTGTGTTGTATACACACACATCTGCATCTTTTGAGTTCTGTACACATACATCTACACATATTATTCCGTCATATAAGTAATAAAAAAGTTATAAAACCGCACTCTCACAAAATGAAAACAAGTTTAGCTCTTTGTTCTCTCAACTCTCTTTAATATATTCAATGTTTAAATACAATATAGTTCCGTAAACGTTTTTCGTTTACCATAAAATAAATTACGAAAATTTTGGAATGAAAGAATGTTCGTTTACAGTAAGAGAAACTACCTTTACGATAAACTTTTGCATTCACCGCAAAATTTTCAACCGTTACGGGAAAAGTAGAGCGTTTGTGACAAAGAAAAATGTTTGCCATAAACGACGCCCAAACGTTTTTTTTCTATGCGTGTATGGTCTCAGTGGGCGCTTGGTATCACTCGCCAAGTGTCATCCTCATCCAACCTACACTTCTAGAAGCATGCCAAGTTTTGTCGCAATCGGCTCTCTGGTCTTTGACTATATATAAGGCTGATAAGACAATTTTTTGCATTAGCAAAATTTCGAAGAGACTTTAAAGATAAATGCAAATTCAACATAAATTTTTAGAAATATTCAAGACATTTTCTAGAAATATGCAATTTCGGTGAAATTTTCTAGAAAAGCTAATTTTGACATAATTTTCTAGAAAACATTTTTGACCTAATTTTCAAAAAAAAGAACTTTTGAAGTAATTTTCCAGATGAATGCAATTTTGAAAAATTTTTTTGAAAACTGTAATTTTGAAGAATTTTATAGAAAAATGCATTTTTGAAGAAATTTTTTAATGAATACTAATTTTGACAATATTTTCCATAAAACTACGTTTTTTATTAAATTTGCAATGCAAATCAATTTTCTACAAAAGGATTTTGTAGAAAAAACTTTTTTAATTTAATCTAATTTCTGCAAAATGCAGACATTATTTAGAAAAATGCAATTTCGATGTAATTTTCAAAAAAAAACTTTCGAAGAAATTTTGCATATAAATGCCACCTGTGAATTTTTTTTTTTGAAAACTGTAATTTTGTAGAAATATGATTTTTTGAAGACATTTTTTAATGAATAATAATATTGACAATATTTTCCATAAAACTACAATGCAAATCAATGTTTTACAAAAGCTTTTCTAGAAACAAAATTTTAATTTAATCCAATTTAGACGACATTGTAATTTTGCAGATATTTTTTAGAAAAATTCAATTTTGAAAAATTTTTTGAAAACTTCATTTTTGAAGATTTTCTATAAAAAAATCCATATTCGACGAAATTATCTAAAAAATGCTGTTTTGTTGAAATTTTGTGTGTGAAATTTTGTGTTAATTTTATTAAAATTTTTTACTGGGTCTATGTTTGAAAATAATACCTTTTGTTGTCTTAAAAATTGCACAAAGTCCATTAGAATCTATTAATTAAATAATTGTCGTAAAACCTTGAACGTTTTCAAGAGTCAAAATCCCCATAAAATGTATCAATTAAAATATAATAAACCATTCACATAAAATCGTAATACATATGAGTAAATCCGAAAAAATGTATACTAAAAATTAAAACATATACCTGATGTGAAGTTAAATCATTATTTTCCGGTCACTTCTAATGATCCCACCATTGAAATTTTGGTCAAACCTCCCTTTTTCCTTTCCACATAACTAATTACATATTTTATTTCGAAGATTTTGCCTTAAAGGGGTTTCGATAGCTTTTCCCCAATCTCCAAAAAAATATTTGTTGTGAATTTTTTTTTGTCTATTTGTCTGTCTGATTGGATCTCAGGATTCCTCTCGAAAGGAGTGGCCGATTGATTTCAAATGTTGTTCATGACTTGTCCGAGAGTTTTTGTCTTATATATCTTTTCAGGGAGGAAATACACAAAATATGCTAAAACAAGATATGTACAGCAGGATAGATACTAAAAAATTGTTTTGATTACCAGCCATTCTCTACCTGATCCACCTTACACCCTAGAAGCCTATATTTTTAATAATTTCGCTTCCAATTGTTCAATTTGAAGAACAGTGAGCAGGGAGTTCCTGGGAAATCGATTTTGAAATCGACTCAATCAAATATGTCTGGTCCTCGAATGGTGCTTTGCTTTTACAGTGCTTATTTATTTATTTAGTTAGTTAGGTTAAGGACGTTGGAAATGGACCTTATAGGTCCAAGTATTGATAAAATATCATATAAATAAGGGCCCCTCTCCGATTTGAGTTATCTTTGATATCTTTACTCACAAAGTGAAGGTTTAATCACCTGAAGATTTCTTATTTATTTTTTTATAATTCTTAAAGATATGCCAGGTGCATAAATTCCAGCAATAATAACGTCCATATTTTATTGCTGGATATTTGCCCCCCTTTTTTATCTCAAACTAGCTGAGCCCGGTGCGCTTCGCTGCCCATGTCAAAATTCGCGCTGTAGAAACTGTATTTTATATCCGATCAGTACGAAATTCGGCAGAAAGAGGTTTGTTATTACATGAAGGAATACTGCCAAATTCGGAGAAAATCGGTTAAAATTTAGATATAGTCCCCATATATATGTTACCCCCGATTTGAAATTCAAGCGCTGTAGAAACTGTATTTTATATCTGATCAGTAAGAAATTCGGCAGAAAGAGGTTTCTTATTACATGAAGGAATGCCGCAAAATTCGGAGAAAATCAGTTCAGATTTAGATATAGCCCCCATATATATATGTTACCCCCAATTTGACATGTAAGCGTTGAAATTCGACAGAAACAGGTTTCTATTTTACATGAATGAGTATTCTAGGAAAATCGATTCAGATTTATATATAACCTCCATATATATGTTCCTCCAGATTTGGTTACAAAGCGCTATAGAAGTTGTACTTTACTTCCGATCATTACAAAGTTCTCCAGAAAGATTTTTCTCAATTTAGGAACGAATATTGCTTAATTTTGCGATTATCGGTTCAAAATACATTTACCAATTATTCCAAATTATTATCGCAATGACCCTTATCGCATTGTTAGGGAGGTGTAGGGTATTATATAGTCGGCCCCGCCCGACTTTCTGCCTTTCCTTACTGCTATTAGTAATAAATTCACTGAATGAAAAAATACCGAATTCAGTGGAAAGTCCAGAAAATAGAAATGTATACTTATAAAATTTCCAAATTCTTGTTTCATTGATATTGCATCACATTATCATATTGCGATTGTATTGGAGTGAGCAGCTGTAATTATCGCATACCGAGCATTTTTGTTCATGTATTTCCTATATAATACTTGCAAGATATATCAAAATATAGGCTGGGCCACGCCCACTGGTCCTATTCCGCCCATTTGAAAGCCAATCACGTAGACTGCTACCAGATACATATACGCAAAATTTCAACACTCTCGCTAACAAAATGAGCAAGATAATTCAATTTCAAAATTTGGCTTATATGGGCGGTGGCCCGCCCATTGGTCAGATCCCGCCAATTTTTGGACCAATCACGTGGACTGTCACCAGATACATATCTACAACATGACAGCACTCTAGATAAAAAATTGTGCAAGTTATATCAATTTCAAAATTTGGCTTATAAGGGCGGGGCCACGCCCATTGGTCCGATCCCGCCCATTTTCTGACCAATTACGTAGAATGCCACCAGATACATATACACAACATTGCAGCACTCCCGATAGCAAATTGTGCAAGATAGAAAAATTTCAAAATTTGGTCATTGTGGGCGGGGCCACGCCTATTGGTCCGAACCCGCCCATTTTTGGACCAATCACGTAGATCGCCAACGGATATATATACACAAAATTCCAGGTCTCTCGCTAACAAATTGTGCAAGATATCACATTTTTTAAATTTGGCTTATATGGGCGGTGCCACGCCCATTGGTTCGATCCCGCCCGTTTTTGGATCAATCACGTAGACTGCCACCGTTTACATATACACAAAATTCCAGCACTCTCGCTAACAAATTGTGCAAAATATCTCAATTTCAAAATTTGGCTTATATGGGCGGGGCCACGCCCATTGGTCCGGTCCCGCCCATTTTTTCACCAATTACGTAGAATGCCACCAGATACATATACGCAACATTGCAGCACTCCCGCTAGCAAATTGTGCAAGATATCAAAATTTTGTCTATGTGGGCGGGGCCACGCCCATTGGTCCGATCCCGCCCATTTTTGGACCAATCACGTAGACTGCCACCGTTTACATATACACAAAATTCCAGCACTCTCGCTAACAAATTGTGCAAAATATCTCAATTTCAAAATTTGGCTTATATGGGCGGGGCCACGCCCATTGGTCCGATTCCGCCCATTTTTGGAAAATTCACATAATCTGCCATTAAATGCATATAAACAAAATTTCAGCACTATACCTATAATAGGAGCAGAAATATCGGATTTTTAACCTGCGATTTGTATGGGAGGTACCACGCCCCTTTGTCCAATTAATTTTTTTTTTCTATATAAACCATCTCGTGAAAATTTAGAATCGAATAAAAAAAAATCATCCAAATCGCTCCAGCCGTTCTGACGTGATGCCATTACACAGATGGACCGTTTCATTTTTATATATATAGATTAAATTCAAATTCATCTCTAGGATATGGTTACATATTTGTTCATTAGAAACCAATTATTTATTGTTATTTGCTGGAAAATAATTTCTCTTAACAAAAAACCCGTAGTAACTGTAGTATCATATCCATCCCCATCTCCTTGACGTTAAAGGACCCGAAGGCTTCATTATTTACACAGATATACCGATGTACTCCCGTGTTTATTTTCCTTGAACATTTTTAGATAACAAAGAATACTTGTTTATATAAATGTCAAAAAAAGAATAAAAATACTTTAAATTGATACATTGCCAAAAGCATTTTTACCAGTATCGCACGACCGAAGGATTGTGCTGTTTCCAGGAATAAATAGTGTCCTTAACCCTCAAGAGCAGCAGCAAGGATAACGTAAAGGTGAAGAAAGGATACCTTAGATGTTTTTTTTTTCTTTTTTCAAGAAGCAGATAACTAACAGCCATAACGAATATTTGTCAATAACAACAGCTTATACATACTTCAACACCCACACAAAGAAACAGTTGGTAGATCCTTTTTGTGCTGTATACGTGGGTGGTTGTTCCCGCTCTCTGGAGCCGTACAAGAGCCCATCTCCAAAGCCTCCAAACCCTCCCCCAAAGGGATTTTCTTTAATGAAAGTGACTTTATAACAAGATGAGGAATTTACTTTCCCAGATTTTTTCCATCAGACTTACCCATTGATGCATTTTTTTCAATTTATTTGTGCTATACTGTTTACTTGAAAATGTCAATGATGATTATGGGGACGATGACAATGGGCGGTGCGAAAGTTTTCTGGATTCCTTATTATTTTTTTTTCTGTTTTTTTTATTTTTTTGCAACATGCACTGCAAAAATATTCAAGACAATAGTTGTGATTTTGCAACAAAAGACAATAAAATATTAAGGTAAGGAAGTTATGTATCTAAAGGTAATTTACTTAACAATAATTCACATATCTTAAATTTAAATACAAAATGGATTTAAGTAAACGTTTTATTGTCTTTGACGCTAAATCAAACAATGGCTTTGATTTTGTCGCAAAAAAACCAATAAAATATTAAGATAAGAAATTTATGTACTAGAAGCAAAGACAATGTAATTATGTAATTAAACTAACACCGTAGTTCTTAATTCTAATTCACATATCTTAAATTAAAACACAAACTGGACTTATGTAAATGTTATATTGTCTTTGACGCCAAATCAATGCCAACTTCTTTAATATTTTTTTGTTGTTTCAGTTTAAACTTAAAAATTTATTTAAAACATTGACTATGATTTGGCCCCAAAGCGCAAAACATTTATATAAGGACAAGTCTTACTTAAAGCCCAGCAAAATCTTGGTAAGTATCTGTCATTATTCCCTGCATTACCAAATAATGACATCTCATTATTCGCTGAATTACTTCGGTGTATTAATAATGACTTACCAATAATAACAGAAATAAGTGATTTTTTATCAAAATAATTTTTGGCAAATTTTAGTATAATGCAATTTTGGCTATATGTGGGTTATTATAGAAGATTTATTTATTTTCAACAAGTTTTCCAAAAATACGTGCAAATTGAATGAAAATACCAAAAATATTTACGTATATCGTATGATGTTAGACCATTGAAGAATTTTTCACATGGTGATTTGGGTTCAGAAATTCGAAATATTCGCGACAATATGCACAAAATTACTTTCAATGGCCATCTCTACATATCTACCATATCTACTACGTATTTTGTAACTTATTGGTAATGCATTATTCAAGTACTTAAAATCGTGAAAACAAGCACATATTTATGTGGTATGCTTATGCTACAAATAAGTACTTATTATGCTACATTATTGTATGCTTTTGGGAAGTACTTCCCTCCAATGACATCCCCATGTTAAAATAATGAGAAAAGTGGCTAAATAATAAGTACTTACAATTATCGAACTTTGCTTACTCGTCGGATTATTTGGTAATGAGAAATTTTGCTGGGAGGATAGATAATTTACTTAATACTTATTATTCTGTCTTAAATCTAACTACAAAATAGATTTATTTAAAAATCCTAATATAATGAACATTTCTACTTAAAATAACAGAAATTTACTTTAAAATGTCTTAAATCATACTACAAAATTTACTTTTTTAGTTAACACTTCAAAAATATTATAGATATTTGCCTGCTTAAACTAAAGACAATGTACTTAATACTAATTCACATATCATAAATATAAACGCAAACTGGATTTCTGTAAATGTTTTATTGTCTTTGAAGCCAAATGAATGCCAACATCTTTAAAATATTTTGTTTTTCCAGTTTAAACATAAAAATATATTAAAGACATTGGCTTTGCTTTGGCCCCCAAAGAGATTTACTTAAAAAAGACATTATACTAATTATACTGTCTTAAATCAAAGTACAAAATAGACTTATTTAAAAATCTTAATATTATGTCTTAAACCTTATTACAAATTTGACTTTTTTTCAGTTTGCACTTAAAAATTATTAGGAATATTTGCTTAAAAGATAATAAAATATTAAGATAAAGACAAGTCTTACTAAGGGTAAAGACAATTTACCTTATACTAATTACACTGTCTTAAATCAAAATACAAAACAGACTTATTAAATCTAAATCTACAAAAGTCTCTTTTTTCAGTTTGCAATTAAAAATTTTTTAGGGTATTTGCTTGAAAGAGAACAAAATATTAAGATAAAGGCAAGTCTTATTTAAGGTAAAGACAATTTTCTTAATACTAATTCGCATATCTTAAATTTAAATACTAAATGGATTTATATACATGTTTAACTGCGATTAAAGACAATGGATTTAATTTTGTCGCAAAAAACAGTAAAATATTAAGATAAGAAATTTATGTACTTGAACCAAAGACTATGTACTTAATACTAATTCACATATTTTAAATATTCATACACAATGGATTCCTGTAAATGTTTTATTTTCTTTGACGCCAAATTAATGCCAACTTCTTTAAAATATTTTGTTTTTCCAGTTTAAACTTAAAAATATATTAAAGACATTGCCATTAATTTGTCCCCACAGAGAATAAAACATTTCGATAAGGACAAGTCTTACTTAAAGGAAAGATAATTTTCTTAATACTTATCTTTAATTAAAGTACAAAATAGATTTATTTAAAAAATCGTAAAATAATGAACATTTCTACTTACAATAACAGAAATGTACTTTATACTAATTATACTGTTTTAAATATATCTACAAAATTGACTTTTTTCAGTTTGCACTTATAAAAAATATTATAGATATTTGCCTGAGTTTGCCTCCAGAGAGATTAAGATAAAGACAAGTTTAATACTAATTATACTGCTTATATCAAAATAATTATTTTACGATATTAATATAATTTTCTAAAACAAGTTTTATTATACTGTGTAAATATTTTCTGGATTCCTTATTATTTTTTTTTTTTTTTGCTTTTTCGCAATACAGGGTTGCCCATATTCGACGGACCCATCTGGCAACGCCATAACTTTTGACAGAGATGTCAGATCGCTTAATGACATACCGCGTTTGAAGCGTCAGTCCAAGCAGATTTTTACCATGGAACAATACACGCCACGCGAGCGCTCTGAAATAGTTGAAATTTACATTCAACAGAAGAAGTCAATTGTGAAAACTCAAAAAACTGTCCGATGAAGCCCATTTCACATTGAATGAGACCGTAAATAAGCAAAATTGCCGTATTTATGCCACTGAAAATCCTCAGGAGATTCAAGAATTGCCTCTTCATGACGTTTTGTTTCCGGGCCGTTTGATGTCGAAAAGTGGTGATTTGGACTGGCCACCGCGTTCGCCCGATTTGACGCCGCCTGACTTCTTCTTGTGGGGATATTTGAAGTCAAAGGTTTACGTTAACAAGCCAAGGACCGTAGAAGAGCTCAAGGACAACATTCGTGAAGAAATAGCCGCTATTCCGGCCGAAATGTTGGCGAAAACGATGGAAAATGCTGCAAAAAGGGCACAATACGCCATCAACGCCAGAGGCGGCAATTTGAGAGATATCATATTCAAAAATTGATGTAAACAAATCTACTTGGAACAAATTAAATGATTAAGATTGCCAACCGCCAAATTATTATTTTTTTCTTTGATTTTTTTTAAAAAAACATGGGTCCGTCGAATATGGGCAACCCTGTATACACTGCAGAAAAGTACAACTAATATTAATATGGCTTTGATTTTGTCTCAAAAGAAAAGAAAATATTAACATAAAGAGTTATGCACTTAATCTAAAAGCACTTTACTTAATACTAATTCACATATCTTAAATTTAAATACAAAATGGATTTATGTAAATGTTTTACTGCAAAAAAGTATTCCAATATTAAAGACAATGGATTTGATTTTGTCGTAAAAAACAAAAAAATAACATTAAGATATGGAAGTTATGTGCGTAAACTAAAGATAAGGTACTTAATACTAATTCACATATCATAAATTTAAATTCAAAATGGTTTTATGTTAATGTTTTATTGTCTTTGACGCCAAAGCAATATCAAAATAATTCTTTAAAATACTTTGTTTTTCCAGTATAAATTTAAAATATATTAAAGATATTTGATTTGTCCCCAAAGATAATACAGCATTTCGATAAGGACAAGTCTTACTTAAAGGATAGACAATTTACTTAATGCTAATTACTTATACTGTTTAAATATAAATACAAAATAGATTTATTTAAAAAATCGTAAATAACATTTCTACTTACAATAACAGAAATGTATTTATACTATGTAATCATTATAATTTTTTCAGTTTGCACTTAACAATTATTAAGGATATTAGCTTGAAAGAGAACAAAATATTAAGATAAAGGCATGTCTTATTTAAGATAGAGATAATTTACTTATTACTAATTCATATATCCTTAATTTAAATACTAAATGGATTTATGTACATGTTTTTGTGCACAAAAGTATTCCAATATTAAAGACAATGGATTTGATTTTGTAGCAAAAGAAAATAAAATATTAAGATTGGGAATTTAAGTACTTGGAGCAAAGACATTGTCCTTAATACTAATTCACATATGTTAAATATGAAATGGATTTCTGCAAATGTTTTATTTTCTTTGACTCCAAATCAAAGCCAACTTCCTTAAAATATTTTTTTTTCCCAGTTTAAACATAAAAATATGTTAAATATATTAAAAATATGTTAACATTTTACTTAAAATAATAACAATTTACTTAATTCTAGTAGACTGTCTTAAAATTAACTACCAAATTGTCTTTCTTTCAGTTTTCACTTCAAAATTATTAAAGATATTTGCTTGAATTTGACCCCATGGGGAACAAAATGTTATGATAAAGACAAGTCTAGACAAGTCTTACTTAAAGTAAAGACAATTAATTTAATACAAATTATACTTCATTAAATAAAAATACAAAATAGACTTTTTTATATATTTATTTTACTTAAACTGTTTTAAATCTAACATCAAAATAGACTTATTTTAAAAATAAAAAATATTCAGTCAGAATTTATTTTGGTTTGAGACCATATCGCACCTGTTCCACAAAAGGGTAACAACTCAAAGTTTAAAAAATTTCAGTAGAGGCCAAAGACTGTTTCCGTTAATATTAATGATATATTACAAAAAAAGAATATGTCGTTGCAAGAAAAAATCATAGAAAAAATAATAACGCTATTTTCTTTTTTGTTTTTTTTTTATTGATTATAGAAAAATAACAACTTTTTTGAGTTGTTACTCTTTTCCTGAAAAAAGTTTGTATATAAATAATGGTATTATTTTGAGTTGTACCTTTTTCACTGAAAAATCTTGCTCGGATTATAAGTTGAAAAGGGCATAACTAAAAATGTTACTCTTTAAATGATAAATCAACGGTCCCATTTGCTTGGAGCCAATTCAAAATGTAACTCTAAATCTGAATCTAAAGACGTTATTCTGAAAACACAGAGAGAGTCATAACGGTTTTTTATTATGAAAAAGGAGAAAAATCAATGGACATTTTTGCAGTGGGTATAAACTGCCATTGTACGTTGTTTTCTTGCAAAAAAAGCAAAATTTATAAATTTTGAGTTGTTACCCTTTTGTGGAACAGGTGCGATATGTTTCATTTACTTTCTGTCTATTGCAAAGAAACAAATACAAAAATTGGTAAAGAATTTTAATTGCTTGGTAGAATTGACTGCAGTTTCGATAGACTCCACTCTATCATCTTCAGAATTCAGTAGCAATAGTGTATGTCTTTAACTTAAATGAGCTGAAATACTGATTGACAGAAAGTAAATGAAACGTATGGTCTCAAACCAAAATAAATTCTGACTGAATAACAAAAGCACAGACCAACAATAAATAACAACAACACATACATGAGGTACGATGACGTCGGCATTAGCCGTTGACAAAACTACATTTGTTTTCGTGGTTCGCGATGCGAACCCAAGCAAAAAACAAAAATGTATTGCTATGAGAGTTTTAGTATCTTGACTTAGTTCGGCAAAATACGGGTTTGGTTAGCAGTTCTTGTTAAATTCAATTTACTGCTTCCATAAGTATTTCAGCTGATTTAAGTTAAAGACATACACTATTGCTACTGAGTTCTGAAGATGATAGAGTGGTGTCTATCGAAACTGCAGTCAATTCTACCAAGCAATTAAAACTCTCTACCAATTTTTGTATTTGTTTCTATTACTTTTTTGCAATAGTCAGAAAGTAAATGAAACATATGGTCTCAAACCAAAATAAATTCTGACTGAATAACAAAAGCACAGACCAACAATAAATAACAACAACACAATAAAAAATATTAAAATAAAAAAAAATTTTACATAAAACAACAACTTTTGAAGTCATAACAGCTGACAGTCGACTTTATCGCCACCTATGTCAGATTTGGAGCCGTTCGATTACTCCCAACGCCGCAGAACTAACTACGTGATGGCAACGCCGTCAGTGTTGTATTTTTAGTTGCTAAACTCACCTGCACCGCTATGGCACATTGTCAAGCGCAAAATAATACAGAAATTAAATAAAATTAATTTAAAATTTGAGTTTTCCTTTTTTTAACTCACGCCACTCTGACGCGGAGTTAAACAACAACAATTTACTTAATACTAATTATATTGTCTTAAATCTAACTACAAAATGGACTTTATTTTAGTTGAGACTTAAAAATTATTAAAGTAAAAATAATCTTGATATTTATTTGCCTTAATTTGGCCCCAAAAAGAACAAAATATTATGATAAAGACAAAACATACTTAAAGTAAAGACAATTTGTTTATACTAATTATCAAAATATAAAGTAGAGTTATTTTAAAAAATATTAATATAATTTTGTATATCAATTTTGATTATACTGTTTTAAATCAAACAGCAAAATAGACATATTTTAAAAAATATTAATATAAAGAACATTTTTACTTAAAACAACAACAATTTACTTATTACTAATTATACAGTACTTAACTACAAATCCGACCTTATTTTAGTTTACACTTACAAATTAATAAAGATATTTGCTTGAATTTGGCCCCAAAGGGAATAAAACATTAGGGTAAAGACAAGTCTTACTGAAGGTAAAGA
Organism: Eudasyphora cyanicolor; assembly: GCA_963930755.1. Taxonomy (NCBI): domain Eukaryota; kingdom Metazoa; phylum Arthropoda; class Insecta; order Diptera; family Muscidae; genus Eudasyphora; species Eudasyphora cyanicolor. The sequence continues at coordinate 50,670,955 of OZ005737.1, read as the reverse complement.
CAATTTACTTAATACAAATTATACTGTCTTAAATCAAATTACAAAAAGACTCATTTTGGAAAATGTTCATATAAAGAAAAAGGTTACTTAAAATAACAACAATTTACATATTACTAATTATAGTGCCTTAAATCTAAGCTAAGTCAAGCTATTGCCTTATTTTAATGTTTTATTGTCTTTGGTGTCAAATCAATTACAGTTTACACTTAAAATTTGTTAAGTCATTACCTTTGATTTCACTTCTGAGACAATAAAACCTTAAAATAATTTCATTTTGTATTTAGATTTAAGATAATATAATTATTATTAATTAAATTGTTTTTATTTTAAGTAAAAATTGTCATTATTTTAATTTGTTTGTCATTAAACGACAAATCAATATCCTTTATGTTTAGACAATTTTTTCAGTATAGACACTATTATTTATGTTACGGGATAAGTCTTGCATTTTCTTTATTTAACGTAAGCAATGTCTTTATCTTAATGTTTTATTGTCTTTGACGCCAAATCAATGCTATTATCTTTTATTTTAGGACCAATGTTTTTCAGTGTAGTCGCCATTGTCCGTGTTACAGGATAGGTTTTTTATTATTGTTATTGCTATAATGTCCTTGTTACTTGTTACTATTAGGGGGATATTGCTAAAAAGGATAGAAAATTGTAGATGATGAAAATAGAGTAGAAAAAATGGTATTATGAACATGAAAATTTAATTTGCAGCTTATACAATGGAAAATAGGAAATATAAACTTCTTTTCATTTTTCTTCTAAAAATTACTTTCAAGAAAACCAATGGAATTCTATGACGGAATAACATTATGAAAGACTATCACATAATGTATTAAAATCTTGTTATATAAAACCGTTGTCTCTGATTTAGCGTCAAAGACAACAAAACCTTAAAATGAGCTCATGCTGTACTTAAATTTATGGTTATTATAGCATTTAAGACAATTATAGTGTTAAGTAAATTTTTTTTGTGTCCGAGACCTAAAAACTTTTTACGTTTAAGGCAATTATGATGACTTCAAATGTTAGCAATAGCTTTTTCACGTAGAAATAGTGGGGTTTCTTCCACGAAAAATATTTTTGCTGGCAAAAAAATAGTTGAAAAATACGCTATTTCTTTATTAAAAGCAGATTTTCTATTTTCGAGGAGATTTATGCTTGATATATTATTAGGCCAAAATATTCCACATATTATCCGTAGATATTTGTTTACGAATACTTGTAGTCTCTGTGCTATGTTATTCTGCATCCGCCAAGTTTCACTTCCACACCATGGCGTCGATTTGAACCGTGCGTTAACTACAACAATATCTAAACATACTTAGGGTCTTCTTCCACTCCTTCGATGTGTTACACTTTTGGCCTACATTATAAAAAATAATCCAAAAAATACGTAAAAAATGTGGAAGATACTCCCAAAAAAGTTGATTATAATTTTTGGGCAATTTTTCTATTTAGACTTTTTCACATTGAATTGTAATTTTCCGGTTATATAATTTATTTTTCAGGGTTTTAAACACACATTTTATTGAATTTTCGAACTGCCACTGAGATGAATATCTTTAAGAAAAGCTTAAAATCTGATATTTTGCTGATTTTTCCCTAAGTGGTTTATTTCAGACGTGACCAGGGAAGGATACCTTGAAGATAGAGACAATGCAGATAAACCTGTGTGTTTGCAAACCAGAGAGATGAGCCAGAGAAACTATGAAGAATTACATCGTTCTCCAAAAAAAAGGTAGACAAAAAATCTCAACAGTTTGAAAGAAGCAAATGGAATGCAAGTTGGAAAAACTGTTAAGTGTTGAAGAGTCATCCCCATTGCATTCAAATTGAAAAATATGTTACCCTTGAAATATTATTACCTTGGGTCAACATGCCTTTCCCCGCAAAATATTGTCAGTGCAGTGAAATAAACAAATCATACATTTTTTGTTTTTTTTTTAAGTGACCTAAATTGTTGTCAAAGTATGACGGTGTAAAATATGCGATTTTCGTCAGGCAACTTTTTGGTCATTTCCCGGAAAAAATAAACATAGTAAATTTTAATTTAACCTTGCACAAATGTGGATGCTCAAAACATTCCAGCTGAATGTTGTTTTGTTCTTTTTCAACATCATCACTTTCCTTGGCACACAACTCTGCAGGTAAAGAAAGTAGTTTGCCCTAGGTTTTTGAAATATTTATTCTCTCTATTTCCTCTAATTAAATATTAAATTTAGGACACTTCATACTTAGAAAGGAGACAATTTACTTAATATTATACAATTTTTATTAACTTTAAAAATTGTCCTTATACTAAAGATTTATGACGTAGAAATTAGAACTAAAATTGTAATTGCCGTAATTTTAAAGATTTTGTGTCTTTATTTTTTCGTCTTTAATATTACAATATTTCATACTTAAAATTAACGCAGTTTACTTAATAATATGGACTACCGATGGGTTCACCGGCTTCTCCGGTCGTAGCTGATATAGTGATGGAGAAACTACTTGACACCTGTATGGAAAACTTGACAACAAAACCTAGGATAATAACAAAATACGTTGACGATATATTTACCATAATTCCGGAATGTGCAATAGAAGAAACCTTGACAACCCTCAACAGCTTCCATAAAAACATAAAATTCACCATCGAAATAGAAGAAAACTGCAAAATACCTTACCTTGACACACTTATAGTAAGAAATGACGACAAGATTTCCATAGACTGCTACCAAAAAGATACATCATCGGGCAGAATAATGAACTATTACTCTAAACATCCAAAAAGAATAATAATTAACACTGCCAAAAACTTAATAAACCGGGTCCTTTCCATTAGCGACAAGGAATTTCACAAAAAGAATAAACTCAAAATTAAAAATATCTTACTAGACAACAATTTCCCAGAAAACTTAATCGATAACTTAATATCTAATTTTAAACACAAATAAAGAGAAAACTCCAATAATAAAGATCCAAAAATTTTCAAATCCCTAATATACGTGGAAAATATATCGGAAAGAATTGTAAAATCAGACATATTTGACAAAAATAATTATAATATTGCCCATAAAACCCAGAACACAATAAAACAACTGTTCACCAACACAAAGAGTAAGATACCGATCACAGAAACTCCAAACGTTGAATACGAAATACCATGTGGAGGTAACAACACAGAACAATGCCATAAAGTCTATGTTGGCACAACAAAAAATAAACTCAAAACAAGAATATCCGGACACAAATCTGATATAAAAAATCGCAACATCAGCAACACTCAACAAAAAACTGCATTAGCTACACACTGTGCCAGTAGTAAACACCAACCGGACTTTGACAACGTTCGTGTACTTCAGAGAGAGAGCAACTATAACAAACGATTTACTCTCGAGATGCTGCATATTAACAACGTACCAAGAAGAAAAAGAGTTAACTACAAAACCGATACAGAGAACATAGCACACATATACAAACATCTTATTAGACGAACAAGACAACGAGAGGCCATCGATCATCGTGCAATATTAGAATAACAACCAGTGCAATATTTACATCCGACGGTAGTAGTCACACTACAGTAGTTTTTAAGTATTGTTTGTTGTTGTGTTTTTACTTTTACACGTAAGTTGGCCGTTGTAGAAATATCGTACAATTATTTATGTTCTCCTAGTATTAATAAATCAATATATAGTTATTTTCACTTGAATTTCGTGATATTACTTTATTAATTTAAGTTCTTGTGTACTTAATTTATTGTAGAACATGATCCCTGATGACGGAATTCAAAAGATAATTCCGAAATATTGGAAATAAATAAATAAAAAATTTAAAAACAACCCAGACCTCGAGCTTGAACAATCTTTTAATCGAATAATTTACAACAAAAAGGTCGAATAAAAACCAAAAATATTAATTAATATGCAAGATTTCTTCATTTATAAATATGAAAAGTCGTTAATTTAAAAGTTGAAATTAGGACAACAATTTGTATCTACGTTGGAACATTTGCCGAATTCTAAGGAGTTTGCACCAAAGACCTCCTTATCTTTAATTTTGAAATATTTCGTACATAAAATGAAAAAATGTGCTAGTATTATGGAAATTTTCTTTATTTAAAATATGAAATATCTTAATGTTAAAGATTAAAATGTCTCTGTAGGAAAATTTTCCATTTAAACTTAAATCCATCTTGTGCTTAAATTAAAGATTATTAAGTTAGTATTAAAACAAGTAAGAAAGTTCAGTCTGGTAAACTGACTAATGAATCCCCTCACCTTGAGTCTCAGAAATATATTAGTAAATTTATTTATTTTTTTGTTTTATTTAAGTTATTATCAATCTAAATTGCATTTAATAACTTTAAATTATGTACTGGCATTAAAGTTAAAAGCTGTTTACTTTTGGTACAAAGTGGTCAATTTGTGTGAGAGGTACTAAAAGGGGCGTGCCAATAACCGTCACTTTTCTCTGGACTCTAGGTACTATAAAAGCATTACACTGCACAAAATGTCAAGAATGTATATCCAGTAGTATTAAAGTTATAAGCTGGTGTAAAATTGTCCATTTGTGTGGGAGGTGCCAAAAGGGGTTTGCCCAATTACAGCCATTTTCTCTAGACTCTAGGTACTATAAAAGCATTGCACTGTACGAAATTTCAAGTATTTGTACGCACTGGTATTAAAGTTAAGAGCTTTTAACTTTTGGTACAAAAAGATCCATTTGTGTGGGAGTTACCAATAGGGGCGGAACAATAACGTCCATTTGTCTCTGTACTCTAGGTACCATGAAAGCATTACACTGTACAAAATTTCAAGTCTTTGTATGCACTTTGTATGCTCTGGTAATAAAGTTATAAGCTATTAACTATTGGTTCAAAATTGTTCATTTGTATTGGAGGTACCAAAGAGCCGTGGCAACTTCGCCCAGTTTTCTCGAGGTTATAGTGACTAATAAACTAATCCTATGTGTAGAAATTCGGAGGAATCAAATATGTAAGTAGTATAGAAGTTATTAGTGGGGGAGGTACTAGAAGGAGTAGACCAATATGGCCCATCTTCGAACTTAGCTGGAGATAGAAGAAAATATTACCACATACCAAATTTGAAGTCAATCGGTTAATCCTTTCGAGAGTTATAGTGAGCACCAGCCAGCAGACAGACGGACGGACATTGCTCATTCGACTTAAAATGACCCAAAACGGATATCCGCCGAACATACTTAGGGTCTTAGGTCTTTCCTTCCATGTGTTACAATTTTGGTTCGTAGCAAATAATATATATACCCTCCTCTCTAAGGTGAGGGGATAAAAAATTCCTTAGTTGAAGTATAAATTGTCATTACCTTGGACCGAAATCAATGCCATTGTCTTTAATAATGGGCATTGATTTGCGACAAAGATAATACTATAAATATTAATATAATACCATTTTGTACTTATATCAAGGAAAATTTAATCTTTATTAATAAATTGTCCTAAATTATTTTTATTAAAATAATGCCTGTACTTAAAATAAAGAAAATGTAATCAGTCTTAAGCAAATTTTCTTTCGAGTGTCTGTGGGTTTGTTTGTATATTTGTTTGTTCCGTATAGACGTCCAAACGGCTGGACCGATCATCTTGAAATTTTCACAGAATGTACATGTGTAGGAGGTGCTGAAAATAGGGTACTTGATATTTCGATATATCTAGTGGGCGTGGACCCGCCCATATGGGTCCAATTTTGATGTTGAGAAAATTTTTTAGCTAGAGTGCTGAAATTTTTTTTGCATTCATTTAGTGGCAGATCATGTGAATTTTCCAAAAATGGGCGGGATCAGGCGTGGCCCCGCCCACATAGACCAAATTTTTAAATTTAGATATGTTGCACAATTTGCTAGCGAGAGCGCTGCATTGTTGTGTATATATATCTGGTGGCATTCTACGTAGTTGGTCCAAAAATGGGCGGGATTGTACCAACGGGCGTGGGCCCGCCCATATAAGCCAAATTTTAAAATTGAGATATCTTGCACAATTTATTAGCGAGAGTGATGAAATTTTGTAAATATGTATCTGGTAGTGGTCCACGAGATTGTTCCAAAAATGTGCATATGTATCGGGTGGCAGCCTACGTGATTGTCCCAAAAATGGCCGGGATCGGACCAATGGGCGTGGCCCCGCCCATATAAGCCAAATTTGAGCTATCTTGCACAATTTAGTAGTGATAGTACTGTAATTCTGTTTGTATGTATCTGGTGGCAGTCTACGTGATTAGTTCAAAAATGAGCGGGATCAGACTAATGGGCGTGAAATTGAGATATCTTGCACAATTTGTTAGCGAGAGTCCTGTTATTTTATGTATATGTATTTGGTGGCAGGATTCGTGATTGGTTCAAAAATGGACGGGATCGGAATTCTCAATCTGGGGCAACGAAGTGGACCGGGTCCAGCTAGTAAGTATGAAATGTCATTCATCGAATGTTTTATTATCTTTGTTTCTAAAACAATATCATTGTCTTTAATAATACAACATTGTCTTTAATATCGGGCATTAATATGGCGCCAAAGATAATGGAACATTAAAATAATGCCATTTTGTACCTAAATTAAAGAATATTTAAGCATTATTCAGAAAATTTTCCTTAGTTTAAGTATGAAATGTCATTAATCTAATGTTTTATTATCTTTGATGCTAAAAAATTGTCTTTGGTAATAGAGCATTGTCTTTAATATTGGGCTTTATTTGGCGCCAAAGATATTGAAACATTAAAATAATGCCACGTTGTAGTTAAATGAAACAAATTCAATCATTATTAAGAAAAATTTCCTTATTTAAAGTGTTAGGTGTCATTATTCTATTGTTCTATTGTCTTTGACACTAAAACATTGCCATTGTCTTTAACATTGGCACATTAAAATAAGGCGATTTTGTACCTAAATTAAATAAAATTTAATCACAATAAAGAAATTTGTCCTAAGTTTAAGAACAAAATTTCATTAACCTAATGTTTTATTATCTTTATTGCCACTGCCATTGTCATTAACAATATAACTTTGTCTTTAATATTGGGTACTAATTCGGTGCTAAAGTTAATGAAACATTACGATAATGCCATTTTGTATTTAAATTAAAGTCATTGTTAAGAAAATTTTTCTTAGATTTAATATGAAATGTCATAAATCTAACATTTTATTGCCTTTGGTGGTAAAATAATGTCATTGTCTTTAATAATAGAATCAAATTGGCGCAAAAGACAATGATGCATTAAAATAACCAAAATTGAATCATTATTATGTTATTTTTCTAAAATCTTACTGTCTTTGGCGCTAAACAGTGCCATTGTCTTAAATAGTAGAACTTGGTCTTTAACATTGGGCTTCAATTAGGCGCCAAAGATAATGAAGCATTAAAATAATGCCAATTTGTATTTAAATAAAATTTCAGCTTAAGTATGAAATGTCATTAATGTAATGTCTTTAAAATAGAACATCGTCTTTAATATTGGGCATTAATTTGGCGCCAAAGAAAATGAAACATTAAAATAAAGCCATTTTGTACTTCAATTAAATGTAAAAAATGTACTCATTATTAAGAAAATTGTCCTAAGTATAAGTGTGAAATGACACTATTCTAATGTGTTATTGTCTTTGGCGCTAAAACAATGTCATTGTCTTCAATAATAACAAAACACTGTCTTAATTTGTACTTAAATTAAAGAAAAAGGAATTATTTAAAATAATAAAACATTAAAATTATGTAATTTTGTAATTAAATTGAAGAACATTTAATTAGTCTTAGGCTAATTGGTGTAGGTTTAAGTAAAGTTTCATTGTGTTTGACACTAAGTTAATGCCAAGTTTTTAATATTAGTAAATTCTGTTAATATTTGGAATTAATTTTGAGAGGAAGATAACGTAACATTGAAAAAACGTCATATTGTGCTGAAATTGAAGACAATATTGGTCAGTATCAAGTAAATTGTCCAAGTTTTTGTATGAAATTTCGCTTTTCTAATGTTTTAATGTCTTTGGTGCCAATTACATGTCATTGTCTTTAATATTAGAACATTGTATTGCAGTATAGGCCCGACTAGTGTTTATCTTTATTAGATTATATATCTACAGCCGGAAATGCATAATAAAGCCATCTACAATTTAATAGAAATAACTTTCTTCCCAAGACATTTTCTTCAAGACAAGACATTTTCTTCTGGACTAGTTCCATTACCTACAGCCTAGACAGCACCATGGACGAGTTTGCCAGATGTCCAAAACTTTGAAACATTTAAAATATGTTTGTTACCAAGGTGATATGTTTTCCAACAGCACTTCGTCTCCTTTATCATCGTTAGGACATTGTCGTTGGAGTTGCCAGAAGGGGAAGAGGGTCTGTCAGAAACCTCCAAGTCAAATGATATGCCGTTCTCACCTCTTGCATTCCTAAAGGTGTAAGGAAAATATCATAACACATTTTTGTTTTCTTCCAACGAATGTTGTTATTGTCGCTGTTGTTATTGTTGTGATGCATATCCATAGTTCAGATGGAAAAACCAAAACGAATGACACCTCGAAAACGGAATGAAGAAAAATATGACAAATGCAAAAATATACACTGAAATGGAATGTTGCATAAATCATCGGGAACAAGTATCATGTAAACATTTTTAGCTCAAGGCTGCTGCAAGAATGTGTTTTGTGCATTTCCCCCCTAAGGACAATATACTCGTATGTGGGTAGAGAGTGTTGCAGTATTTGTGTTACCTGGCCGAATGATGACAAGAAAGGAGCAGTGAAGAAGATATTCATGAATTTAATCAAAATTCCTTGCAAATATCTACTTAATATATCAATATTTTTAAAAAGGATTTGAAATAACAACCAGGAATGAACTTTTCATGAATTTCCATATGCTCTCAAAGAGAATAGATATTCTTAATACGATTAAGGATAAAAGGGGTACATATTTATACCCTCACTTTAGTGTGACGAGGGTATATATCATTTGCTACGGAAAAAAGTGTAACACGTCGAAGGAGTGACCGAAGACCCCAAGTATGTTCGGAGGAAATCCGTTTTGGGTCATTTTAAGTCGAATGAGCAATGTCCGTCTGTCTGTCTGTCTGTCTGTCTGTGTGTCTGCTGGCTGGTGCGCACGATAACTCTCGAAAGGAGTAACCGATTGACCTCAAATTTGGTATGTGGTAATATTTTTTTCTATCTACGGCTAAGTTCGAAGATGGGCCATATTGGTCCACTCCTTCTAGTACCTCCCCCACAAAGGGTTAAAATGTTGTGAAATATTGATTCTTTAATAACTGCTATACTACTTATTCGAATCTTTTGAAATTCCACGCATAGTATTAGCTTATTAGTCGTTATCAACTCGAGAAAAATGGGCGAAGTCGCCATGTCCCTTTTGGTACCTCCCACACAAATGCACCATTTTGCACCAAAAGTTAACAGCTTATAACATTAAAACCAGTGTATAAAAATACTTGATATTTTGTACAGTGTAATGTTTTTATAGTGTCTATAGCCCTGTGAAAAATGGGCGTTATTGCCACGCCCCTCTTTGTACCTCCCACACAAAATGCCCAAATCATACAACAATTTAATGTCTCATAACGTTTATACCAGTGCACATAAATGCTTATAAGTCGGCACAGTGCAATGAATTCAAAGTATCTAATGTTCAGCAAAAAAAAGGTGTATTTGATAAACCCCTTCTGGTACCTCCCACACAAATTGACAGAATAATTCGAGTAATATTCAATATTACATTACTCACAAAGTGAGGGTATACCTTAGTCGGTTTACCCGACTGAAACTTTCTTACTTGTTTTATTTATTCATATATTCAATTACCATACCATACCGAACATGAGCAAGGCGGACTTATAGTCATGTTTGCCATACAATAATTATATAAATTTTATTCAAATGTGATGATGATACTGCTTGGCCAGACAAAGGCCTTGGACTCACAGGCCTTACAGTCTACACTGCTGAATATTTGCTGCCATACTTATGTCTAAGGTACATTTCTGTTGGTGTGTATTAAGGAAAATATTTATTTAGAATTTAGTCGACTTTAACAGAAAATGGAAATATAATTATTAAACAAAAGTGTATTTAGTGCAAATTTTTTTTGGGTCCAAGACCTAAAAACTTTTTTTGTGTACATTGAGGAATACTATTTTATGAAACCAAAAACCTTAATATTAAAGAAAATTATGAGGGTAACAAATGTTGGGAATATCACTTTTACGTAGAAGTAGGGTTTTAGTAACCGTCGTTAAAGCAGTTAAAAAAATATTTTTTTTAAAAATCGTTTTTTGGTGGCGCGAAGAAAAATATAAAAAAATGTCCAAAAAATTTGTTGTTCCACTTTCGAAACCTAGCATCCTAACGAAAAAAACAGAGCCTTTGTGACAAAAAATCTATGAATAAATGTATAAATTATGACCCATATTGTAAAAGTAAGAAAAATTAAAAAAGATAATTTTTCATTCATTTTTTTTAAATAAAATAAAATAAATAGAGTATGTTTAAAAATTCCAGGCACACATGTTATAAAACACGACCTTCATGAGGGGCTTATAAGGGTTTTCCAATAAGATTGATAGTAATTCTTTGAAAAAAAAAACACGCTTATTGTTAAGGAAATTTAAAAGTTTTTTATATAAAGTGAAGGACAATCGATACAATTAAGTTCTACATAAAACGTCATTCAAATGGCCTCCACGACTTCTCCTGCAGGAACGAATTCGATGAACCCAATTTTCGAGCACTTTTTCCACTAAATCAAGTCGTATGTCATGAATGGCCCGTTCAATATTGACTAGTAAAGCTTGAAGAGAGTCTGGTTTATTTCGAAATACCAATGACTTCAAATAACCCCACAAGAAATAGTCTAATGGTGTTAAATCAAAACTTCTTGGAGACCATGCAATATCACAATTTCTTGCAGTAATCGAATTTTCAAACTTTTCTCGCAACAATTCAATTGTTTCATTTGCCGTAGCCACAATCGGTCAATGGCAAATAGATAGCTCTTAACGAGAGCTGAAATATTGCTCATGGGTGTCCAGGTCGTAGGTCGAAGGGAAAGTGTTTTTGTTTTTGGATTTAAAAAAAATGGACTTAGCATCATTTTCACTTTTTCCACTACATAAATCAAGTCGTATGTCATGAATGGCACATTCAATATTGACTTGTAAAGCTTGAAGAGAGTCTGGTTTATTTCGAAATTCCAATGACTTCAAATAACCCAACAAGAAATAGTCTAATGGTGTTAAATCACAACTTCTCGGAGACCATTCAATATCACAATTTCTTGAAGTAATCGAATTTTCAAACTTTTCTCGCAACAATTCAATTGTTTCATTTCAAAATTTTTTTACAATCGGTCAATGGCAAATAGATAGCTCTTAACGAGAGCTAAAATATTGCTCATGGGTGTCCAGGTCGTAGGTCGAAGGGAAAGTGTTTTTGTTTTTGGATTTAAAAAAAAATGGACTTAGCATCATTTTCAAATGTGAACGGAAAGTTTATTTTTGCTCTAGCTCCTTAACGGATCGGGAATCGGTCAATTGCAAAAAGATAGCTCTTAACGAGAGCTAAAATATTGATCATGGGTGTCACAATGAAAAAAAAATTGTCATAAAATTAAAGAAATGCTCCAAAGACGTCCTTAGTCTTCAAAATAAATACATTTTGTAATTAAAATTAAGAAAATTTTATTAAAATTAAGTAAATTACTAAATATTATTGAAATTATCTATGTTTTAAGTGCAAAATGTACTTATTTTAAAAACTAATGACGTCTTTGGAGCCATTCTTTAATTTTATGAAATTTTTTTTTTAGTGCAAGGTCGTAGGTCGGCTGGAATGTGCTTTTTGTTTTATTTAAACACTACTGAATACAATAAAAAACAAATGACAGATCATGATAATTACAAATGGCCGAAACGTCACTTCAAAATCATATCATCCCTATTGGAAAACCCGTTACTTATGAAGACACGGACCGATATATATCACACTTTCACTAGAGACGATTTAATTCAATATGAAGTATAAAAGTTTAAATTTCCGCATGATTGGTTTAAAACTGGGTTCCCTAGAACGCCAAGAAGTATAACCGGAAGGACCTTTATATGGAAGCAATATCAAAATATGGACAAATGTTTTCCATTTCCAATAGCACGATTAAGTGCAATATAACCCCATTTTTACTATAGACGATTAAGTCCAATATAAAGTGTAAATTATTAAATTTCAGCCAGATCTGTCGAATAATCCGTTGTCTAGAGCGTCAAGAAGTGTCATCGGTAAGGACCTTTATATGGGGGATATAGGAAAACATGGACCGCGTAACCCATTTTTACTATGGGCGATTGGGTTCAATATAAAGTGGAAATTCTTAAATTTCGGCCAGATCCATTGGAAAATGTGTTCTCCAGAGTATCAAGAAATGACATCGATGGGGACCTTTATATGAAGGCTATATCAAAACATGGACCGATATGCCCCATTTTAATAGGGATCGTCTATAGTCTATGACCTGCACTTTGATCAAAAGAATACATGGACAGACAGACTGACAAATGGACATGGCTAAATCGATGCAGAAAGTGATTCTGGTCCGATCGGTATAATAAATTATGGGTCTATCTCTTTTTTAACGTTACAAACAAATGAACACTGTGGTGTCGGGTATAAATATTGACAGATAACAAAGTTGAAGTCAATCGGTGAATACTGTTGAAAGTTGTCGTGCTCACCAACCAGACAGACGGACAGGGCTGACGGACATTGCTCAAATTACTTTAAATGGGCCAAAACGGATTTGCGCCAAATATTCTTGGGGTCTCTCAGGTCACTCTTTCGTTGTGTTACACTTTTGGCCCGCAGCCACTGATATATTTCTTTCACAATATGTAGTGGGGTATAAAAACCGGATTACATTGAAATTCTTTTATTTCTACCAAAGGTGCTATAATTTCTACATTTATCCATAGATTTTCTTCAAATAGACATTGTTTTCTTCGTTAAGATGCTAGCTTTTGAAAATTCGATGAAACGATTTTTCTCTTTTTTTAATGATTTTTTCTTGCAAAAAACATTTTTTTATAATTGTTTTAAAGACGCTTACTAAACTTCCTTTTCCACATGAAAGTGTCATTATTCTATTCTAATCCTAATATAAAATCTGATATGGATCGACAAATAGATTTGGTCCCATAAAAACGGAATTAGTCAAACTGATTTCTCAAGTTGGAAAAAACATTTTTCGTGCTTTAGTTAAAGAAAGATATAAGGACACTAATAATTCCGACGACGAAATGAAATTGGACTAAAATTATTTCATAGCTAAGATTTTGTGAAATATTTTAGTAAAAGTTAGTATTTTTTAACAAATGTTAATGTATGCGTAAGCTGTTTTTATCCTTATTTAAATAAATTAAAATTAAATTAAAACTGAACTAAAATGTTTGTATTCCATTCGAAATATCACATTATTAAGACAGAACCAGTAAGGAAAGACAGAAAGTCGGGCGGGGCTGACTATATAATACCCTACACCTACCTACCAATGTGAAAATGGGCATTGCGATAAGAATTTGGCAGTGTTCATACATGTAATAAGCAAACTCTCTCTGCCGATTTTCGTACTGATCGGATATAAAACACGGTTTCTACAGCGCTTACATGTCAAATCGGGTGTAACATATATATTGGGACTATGTTAAAATCTGAACCGATTTTTCCCGAATTTGGCAGTGTTCATACATGTAATAAAACAACTCTCTCTGTTAAATTTCGTACTGATCAGATATAAAACAAGATTTCTACAGCGCTTTAATGTTAAATCGGGTGAAACATATATATGGGGGCTATATCTAAATCTGAACCGATTTTCCCCGAATTTGGCAGTGTTCATACACGTAATAAGAAAACTCTCTCTGTTAAATTTCGTACGGATCGGATATAAAACACGATTTCTACAGCGCTTAAATGTTAAATCGGGTGAAACATATATATAGGGGCTATATCTAAATCTGAACCGATTTTCCCCGAATTTGGCAGTGTTCATACATGTAATAAGAAAACTCTCTCTGTTAAATTTCGTACGGATCGGATATAAAACACGATTTCTACAGCGCTTAAATGTTAAATCGGGTGAAACATATATATGGTGGCTATATCTAAATCTGAACCGATTTTCCCCGATTTTGGCAGTGTTTATTCATGTAATAGGAGAACTATCTCTGCCAAATTTCGTACTGATCTGATTTAAAATAAAGTTCCTACAGCGCTTACATGCCAAATCGGGTGAAACATATATATGGGGGCTATATCTAAATCTGATCGGATTTTCTCCGAATTTGGTAGTGTTCATTCACGTAATAATAAAACTCTCTCTGCCGAATTTCATAAAGATCGGATGTAAAATGTGGTTTCTACGGCGCTTGAATGTCAAATCGGGTGAAACATATATATGGGGACTATATCCAAATCTGAACCGATTTTAACCAATTTCAATAGGGTAGTGAATGAACACTACCGAATTTGGTAGTGTTCATTCACGTAATAATAAAACTCTCTCTGCCGAATTTCATAAAGATCGGATGTAAAATGTGGTTTCTACGGCGCTTGCATGTCAAATCGGGTGAAACATATATATGGGGACTATATCCAAATCTGAACCGATTTTAACCAATTTCAATAGGGATCGTCCTTGGGCCAAAAAAGAGCACTATGCAAAATTTCATCAAAATCGGACCATAAATACGACCTGCACTTTGATTACAAGAATACATGGACAGACCGACAGACGGACAAACAGACAGACGTACATGGCTAAATCGACTCAGAAAGTGATTCTGAGTCGATCGGTATAATAAACAATGGGTCTATCTCTTCTCCTTTTAAGTGTTACAAACAAATGCACAAAGTCATAATACCCTTTACCACAGTGTGGTGTAGGGTATAAAAAGTCCAGAAAACCCCGAAAATATCGGGATTTTTGGAACAATTTCGGGATTCCGAAAATCCCGATTTATCCCGAAAATCCCGGGATATCGAACAATTTCGGGATCCGGAAAAATCCCGGGATCCCGCAATTTAAAAATCCCGAATACCGGGATTTGTGAAAACCATTGACATCTCTAGTTATAAGCCATTTTGTAAATAATAGGGAAATTCAAAAAAATCTTGTTTCTTATTTTTTTGTTTTTAAATGATGTTTTTTTGCTTATATTGAATTCACCATATGTGAGAGAGACATATAAGAGACATTGCACTTGCGTTTTATTTTATGAGGATTGATGTCAGACATTATAAAATTATAGAGAGGGCGAGGTTTTATGGCCGTTCGTAACCCTCCATAAAACATGATATACAATGTGAGAGCTATATTGGATGAGATCCGCTCAGATAGAGAATCATTCAACAATATTTGTGGTTTTTTATTTAGGTTTCCATTCAGTTACGCCTTTTAGGGGCATGGACATCCCAGTCGTATATACAGGTAGTTAGAGATGTCAAACGGGATTGGTTTCACAAATCGGGATTTTTAAATTGCAAATCCCGAGATCCCGGGAATTTTTCAGGATCCCGAAATTTTTCGATATCCTGGGATTTTCGGGATAAATCGGGATTTTCGGAATCCCGAAATTGTTTGATATCCCGGTATTTTCGGGGTTTTCGCGATAAATGGGGATTTTTTCATTCTTAATAATGTGATATTTCGAAATGGAATACAAACATTTTAGTTCAGTTTTAATTAATTTAATTAAGAGTAAAAACAGCTAAAGCATACATAACCTTTTGTTAAAAAATACTAACTTTTATTAAAATATTTCACAACATCTTAGCTATGAAATAATTTTGGTCCAATTTAAGTTTGTCGTCTGAATTATTATTGATGTTATAATTTTCTTTTATTAAAGCACGAACAAAATTTTTTTCAACTTCAGTTTGACTAATTCCGTTTTTATGGGACCAAATCGATTTGTCTATCCATATCAGATTTTATATTAGGATTTTTTCATAAATTTGAAAGAATAGAATACAATGATCTTCGTTTGTGGGAAACAAACCCTATTTGTGTTCTTGTTTTAAGTTTACTTATTTAAAATTACATTTGTGATATATATGTAGTAATTCTTCTCCAAATTTTATGTTAACAATTTGCTTTATTAGTTTACATTTTCGACAGTCATTATCTATCTTTCACTTAATAGTTTATAAGAGACAGCTTCATTTATTATTATTAAAATATCCCGGGATTCATTTTAAAAAATCCCGGGATTCGGGATATTTCGGGATCGATATTTCCCGGGATTTTCGGGATCGGGATTTCCCGTTTGACATCACTACAGGTAGTAAAATTATATGTACGCCATACAAAGTAGTACACGGCAGTCTTGAAAATATTGGGTGTCTACTTTCGAAGCAAAATATATGTCAGCTACAGGTACTGCAACTTTTGAACCTTAAACCCGGAATTTATGAATGAAATTTCTTATTAATAAATTAGTGTAATTCAGCGCCTGAATGAGATAAGTCGATTTTCTGAAAAATATTATAAAGTTATATTTCGAAGTATGAGTAAAAGGCAAAGAACTTTTCAATGTGTAAATGATTTCGACAATTTCTGCATTTACATCTGCGGAAAATATGTAATTAAAAAAATCGACGTGCGTTTAGTAAAATAATAGAAGAAATATATGTGTAATATTTTGGTATACGAGTTAAAAATATGAACGAACCGTGGACACCTAGTATTTTGTGTAATTCGTGCCATGTAAATCTTACTCGATGGACTAGTGGAAGAATGCGGTAAGTACTTTAAAATTAATGTATTACAATGTTTTGTGGAATAAAACGTTTCAATTTTAGACTTCGCGTGCAATTTGGAATGCCAATGATTTAGAGACAACCACTCATTCACGATGCGGACTGCTATTTTTGTCTAAGTTAATAGATTGGAGTAGGAAGTGTCCAAGTATAGCTAACAGCCTAATAACGGAAACATCATCAAGTTCAACTGAGTACTCAACTCTGAGCGATTCAAGTTTGGGTCAGAAGTCATCGCTTTTAACTCAGTTTCAACTCATTGATCTAATGAAAGATTTTTAAGTGACCAAAGATAAGCCAGAACTACTTACATCTGGGAAGAAACAGTACACTATTTTGGCCCCAGATGTTAACATATCATATTATAGAGTCCGTGATATACCTTACAAACAATTTTATACAACTATGGATAACAGATGCTTTTCAAGAACATTCCAGGATTGTTCGAGGAACTTAATCAAACATACAATTCAAAGGAATTGCGGTTACTTGTTGACAGCAGTAAAGAAAGTTTAAAAGCAGTACTTTTACACAACGGAAATCAGAAACCGTCGATTCCCATTGCTCATGCAGTCAACACTAAGGAATCATACGAAGCAATGGCTAAATTGATAAAATACATAAAATATGAACATGACTTGCAAATTTGTTGCGATTTAAAAGTAGTTGGTATGTTATGCATCTGGGATAGCCGATATTTTGCCAACACTGCATATTAAGCTGCGGCTCTTTAAACATTTTGTAAAAGCCTTAGGGAAAGATGGCAATTCACTCTCATATTTAAAAAGTTTATTTAAAAGTCTTTCTTTTCAAAAAATCGAAGAAGGAGTTTTTGATGGACCTAAAATAAGGAAACTGATGAAAGATGTGAATTTCGAATCATATTTGACGTCGGATGAAATTGCAACATGGAGGTCGTTTAAGCTTGTAGTTTCAAATTTCCTTGGATCCAATAAGAAGCCCTCAGTATGAAACAATGATTAATGATTTGTTAAAAAATTATGAAGAAACTAGCGGACCCGGCGAACTTCGCCTCGCCCCAATTTAACACCCTCAGATAAACTCCAGAGTGATAATAAAACACAGATAGTTAAAATTTTAATGCGATTTGTTTAAAAGGAATCGAAATCAGTAGAGATAAATCGAATCAGATGATAAACAACAAACAACGAAGACAGAAGACTGGCAACGTACAGATGACCGTGCGAAAAACAGGGAAATTCGAGATTAATTCCACAGACTTCCTACGATTGGTTTTGAGATTTATTGATTATCATCGCAAACGCCAATCGTACAGGGAACTGAATCCGCTTGAATTGGAATGAAAGATCAGTTGGAATAATCGGAATTCGTGGGATAAGGACTTCCTCTCCTTTGAATTTTCCCTTGATGATCGTCGCCTGAATCACATTGTCCATCAGTTTCATAATGGACAACCGCGAACTATGTACAATTTCGGATGATTCAGATTCCGCAACATGATTATGGTCGATTCCACTTTCAGCTGTAAATTATGCGGCGGAGCTCCTGGCACATCAAGCGAGTTCGATTTTACTTTGAATAATAAAATTCATGCTATCGACGTCCTTATTCTTCGCTGCTAATATTGCCCATTCACTAATCTAATCGAGATTTGGAAACACTTTGGTGATGAGTTCCTCGTTCGACGATGTGAACTCGCAAAAATTTGCCGGGAACAATATCAATGCAGTGGAAACATCAATAGTAATTTGGCCATTGCCAAGCGCCAACAGTTGTTTCGAGAATTCAAGAGCCGATGAGTCGTTCTGCAACGCGACTCTCATGTTCGTGGTCAATTTCAACTTCTTGACATAACTTCTTGACATGCAGCCACAAAGACCACTATTTCAGGCATGCATTAATTTCATCGGCAGTAGATTTCGGGATGACGGGATATCTAATCTCCGGAGAGCAATATCAGACTCACCAAATTGTCTCAAATCACGTCGTAAATCCTTCATCGTTCGGTCAATTGCCTCCAGAGCTCGTTTATGCGCCATCGTGCATTCATCCGAAATTATGATTTTGCAATGCCCGCAATCCACCTCTTATACTCAAACTTATTATCTGAAAAAATGTTCGAATTGATAAATATCGTGAATTTTAATTGATCGTAATGCTTGTACCGTTTGCCGATGTGATACGCGAAATCAGTGTAACAATACGCAAAACTCGAATGAATTGCACCAAGAAAAATAGCACATACTCGTACATATGTTTAAGAGAAAACTTTTTTGTTTAATAGAAAATTAATAAAAAAATTTGGATTGAAAAAGAGAGCAGTAGATAGGAACAGTAGGAATCTCGCAAGAAATAGCAGTAGATAGGAACAGTAGGAATCTCGCAAGAAATAGCAATTTTCGATTTTCCCAATTTTCCGACTTTTCCGGAGGGTTTTCCCAAAATTTTCTTTCGTAACAACCTTCTCCAGGCAAATACGAACAACTGAAAAAAAAATTGAGCCAAATCGCTCCAGCCGTTCTCTAATGGTTCCTCATTAGAGAAACCGATTCCGAAATCTACAAACGTCAACAAAGAACTCACAATTACTACCTTTGAAACTTGTCCATGTAAATAAACTCAAATGTACATAATATATATAAAAGTAATAAATAAAATCGCTATTTAAACAGAAATTTAAAAAAAAGAGATTTAGGATACCAAAAAAAAATTTTTTGTTGCGTAGTGCAATCGAAAGGAACATATAGATGGGACTATGCATAATCTAAACAGATTTTCATCATCTTGGACTAAAAATTTATAAAATATAAAGATCAGACGTAAAATATTGTTTCAGTAGCCCTTTAAAACTAAATAGGCAGAAACATAGAATATACGTGGCTAAATCTAAATCTGAACCGATTATCCCCAATTTAAGTAGTATTAGTTCCTAAATTAAGAAACTTATTTCTGCCAAATGATTCAATATCGAAATTAAAGTACAACTTCTATAGCGGTTTGATACCAAATCAGGGGACATTTCGTACATATGGATGCTTTATCTAAATCTGAACCGATTATCCTCGAATTTGGCAGTATTAATTCATGTAATAGGATCTGACTGATCGGATATAAAACACGTTTTCTACAGCACTGACATGTCAAATCGGGGGTAACATATATATGGGGGCTATATCTAAATCTGAACAGATTTTCCCCGAATTTGGTTGTGTTAATTAATGTAATATGAAAGCTCTTTCTGCCGAATTTCGTACTGATGAGATATAAAATATATATCGGGGCTATATCTATGTCTGAACCGATTTTCCCCAAATTTGGCAATGTTCATTCCTGTAATAAAAACCTCCTTTTGCCGAATTTCGTACTGATCGGATATAAAACCCGTTTTCTACAGCGCTTACATTTCAAATCGGGGGTAACATATATATGGGAGCTGTATTTAAATCCTAACCGATGTTCATCAAATTTAGCATTGTCTCTAAATGTATCAAGAGACTTCTGTCTGTGAATTTTTTTAAAGATCAGTTAAAAAATGTTGCTTATACAGTGCATATATGCCAAATCGGAGGTACATATATATGGGAGCTATATGTAAATCCGATCCGATTTTAATCAATTTCAATAGGGATTGTCCTTGGGTCAGAAGAACGATATGTGTTAAGTTTCGTTGAGATCGGGCCATAATTACGACCTGTACTTGGACTACAAGAATACATGGACAGACAGACAGAGGGACGGACAGACGGACATAGCTAAATCAACTCAGAAAGTGATTCTAAGTCGATCGGTATAATAAATGATGGGTCTATTTCTTCACCTTTTGTGTGTTACAAACAAATGCACAAAATTATAATACCCTGTACCGCAGTGTGGTATAACAAGAGCATTCTTACTGATACATCCAATATTTTGAGAATTTTTTCATATTGCTTTTATTGATTTCAATTCAGTTGAAACAGACATGCATTTTAATTCATTAGAGTATTTACATTACAAGCGGTGATTTGTCCCTCTGAGCAGGCAGAAGACAATTCTAACAGATATTCAACAATACTTCCACTGTCATTACACATATTATAATTGCCTTGGGGTGTGGCGTGAGAAGTTTTCACTTTAGCTTTATAGATAGAATGTAAACCAGCATATACACATATCTCCTTGACGAAAAAAAAATGGGATTTTTTTCATTACTTAAAAATGTTTGTTTTTGTTTTCTAAATTTTAACCGATTTTCTTCAAATTCGGTAGTGTTGGTTCATGGATCAAGAAACTCTACCATTCTAAATTTCACAAGGATTGGATGTAAAATACAGCTTCTATAGGAATAAAGGGCCAAATCGGACGAAACATATATATGGGAGCCATAGCTAAATCCTAACCGATTTTCTTCAAATTCGGTAGTGTTGGTTCATGGATCAAGAAACTCTACCATTCTAAATTTCAAAATGATTGGATGTAAAAAACAGCTTCTATAGAACTAAAGGGCCAAATCGGACGAAACATATATATGGGAGCCATAGCTAAATCCTAACCGATTTTCTTCAAATTCGGTAGTGTTGGTTCATGGATCAAGAAACTCTACCATTCTAAATTTCAAAACAAGTAAGAAAGTTTCAGTCGGGTAAACCGACTAAGGTATACCCTCACTTTGTGAGTAATATAATATTGAATATTACTCGAATTATTCTGTCAATTTGTGTGGGAGGTACCAGAAGGGGTTTATCAAATACACCTTTTTTTGCTGAACATTAGATACTTTAAATTCATTGCACTGTGCCGACTTATAAGCATTTATGTGCACTGGTATAAACGTTATGAGACATTAAATTGTGGTATGATTTGGGCATTTTGTGTGGGAGGTACAAAGAGGGGCGTGGCAATAACGCCCATTTTTCACAGGGCTATAGACACTATAAAAACATTACACTGTACAAAATTTCAAGTGTTTTTATACACTGGTTTTAATGTTATAAGCTGTTAACTTTTGGTGCAAAAAGGTACCTTTGTGTGGGAGGTACCAAAAGGGGCGTGACAACAACACCCATTTTTCCCTGGACTGTAGGCAATATAAAAGCATAACACTGTACAAAATTTCAAGTATTTTTATACACTGTTATTAATGTTATAAGCTGTTAACTTTTGGTGCAAAATGGTGCATTTGTGTGGGAGGTACCAAAAGGGACGTGCCGACTTCGCCCATTTTTCTCGAGTTGATAACGACAAATAAGCTAATACTATGTGTGGAATTTCAAAAGATTCGAATAAGTAGTATAGCAGTTATTAAAGAATCAATATTTCACAACATTTTAACCCTTTGTGGGGGAGGTACTAGAAGGAGTGGACCAATATGGCCCATCTTCGAACTTAGCCGGAGATAGAAAAAAATATTACCACATACCAAATTTGAGGTCAATCGGTTACTCCTTTCGAGAGTTATCGTGCGCACCAGCCAGCAGACAGACAGACAGACAGACAGACAGACAGACAGACAGACAGACAGACAGACAGACGGACGGACATTGCTCATTCGACTTAAAATGACCCAAAACGGATTTCCTCCGAACATACTTGGGGTCTTAGGTCACTCCTTCGACGTGTTACACTTTTTTCCGTAGCAAATGATATATACCCTCGTCACACTAAAGTGAGGGTATAATGATTGGATGTAAAAACAAGTAAGAAAGTTTTAGTCGGGTAAACCGACTAAGGTATACCCTCACTTTGTGAGTAATGTAATATTGAATATTACATGAATTATTCTGTAAATTTTGATCCCTTCTGGTACGGGTTTAGGAAATACACACCAGCGTTTATGTGGACTGGTATATTAACGTTATGAGATATTAAATTGTGGTATTACTGACCATTTTGTGTGGGAGGTACAAAAAGGGGAGTGGTGATAACGCCCATTTTTCACTGGGCTATAGGCATTATAAAAGCATTACACTGTACAAAATTTCAAGTATTTTTATACACTGGTATTAATGTTATAAGCTGTTAGCTTTTGGTACAAAATGGTGCATTTGTGTGGGAGGTACCAAAAGGGGGTGGCAATAACGCCCATTTTTCACTGGACTGTAGGCACTACAAAAGCATTACCATGTACAAAATTTCAAGTATTTTTATGCACTGCTATTAATGTTATAAGCTGTTAACTTTTAGTGCAAAATGGTGCATTTGTGTGGGAGGTACCAAAAGGGGCGTGGCAATAACGCCCATTTTTCACTGGACTGTTGGCACTACAAAATCATTACGCTGTACAAAATTTCAAGTATTTTTATACACTGGTATTAATGTTATAAGCTGCTAACTTTTGGTGCAAAATAGTGCATTTGTGTGGGAGGTACCAAAAGGGGCAGTACAATAATGCCCATTTTTTACCGGACTATAGGCGCTACAAAAACATTATACTGTAGAAAATTTCAAGCATTTTTATGCACTTGTGTTAAAGTTATAAGCAGTTAAATTTTGATGCAAAATGGTCCATTTGTGTGGGAGGTACCAAAAGGGGCATGCCAACTTCACCCATTTTTCTCGAGTTAATAGCGACTAATATACTAATATTATGTGCAGAATTTCAAAAGATTCGAGTAAGTAGTATAGAAGTTATTAAAGAATCAATATTTCACTAAATTTTAACCCTTTGTGTGGGAGGTACCAGAAGGAGAAGACCAATATGGCCCATCTTCGAACTCATCCGGAGATAGATCAAAATATTACCACATACCAAATTTGAAGTCAATCGGTTACTCCTTTCGAGAGTTATCGTGCGCACCAGCCAGCAGACACACAGACAGACAGGCAGACAGACAGACAGACAGACAGACAGACAGACAGACGGACGGACATTGCTCATTCGACTTAAAATGACCCAAAACGGATTTCCTCCGAACATACTTAGGGTCTTAGATCACTCCTTCGATGTGTTACACTTTTTTCTGTAGCAAATGATATATACCCTCGTCACACTAAAGTGAGGGTATAAACAGCTTCTACAAGACTAAAGAGCAAAATCGGACGAAACTTATATATGGGAGCTATAGCTAAATTTTAACCGATTTTCTTCAAATTCAGTAGTGTTGGTTCATGGATCCAGAAACTCTACCATTCTAAATTTCACAAGGATTGGATGTAAAATACAGCTTCTATAGGAATAAAGGGCCAAATCGGACGAAAGATTTATGGGAGCTATATCTAAATCTGAACCGATTTCAACCAAATTCAATAGGGATCTTTACAGCTGCGAAATACTCTAAACTGCAAAATTTCAGAACGATCGGAATGAAATTGCGGACGGACAGACATGGTTAAATCGACTCAGCTAGTGATTCTGAGTCGATCGGTATACTTTAAGGTGGGTCTAGCTGTGTTATTTTCAGGTGTTACAAACATCTGCCGTGAAACAAACTGATAATACCCTATACCACAGTGTGGTGTAGGGTATAAATATTCTCCATTAATATACTGTATTTAAAAAAAAATAATTATGTCTTAAACACAAATTTATACTTTTTTTAATACAATACAATTACAAATAAGAAGCGCGCACGATTTAATCATTGGTATGCTATTGGAAATTATGTAATGAGACGCAGGAAAAATGTATTTGAGATACAGCTGTTGTAAAGCAAAAAAATTATTTTCATTCACTTTTTTTGGGATTAATTTCACTTTTTGTTTTGGGAGTTATTTCATTGTTTTGGGGATTATTTCATTGGGATTTATTTCATTGGGGTTTATTTCATTGGGATTTATTTCATTAGGGTTTATTTCATTGGTGTTTATTTCATACAGCAGTCTTATTCAATTTGATTGCCTCTCTCTGTTTAAACATTCCCTAGAGCTTCAGCACCTACAATTTAAATAAAACACAATTACATGCGTGAATCTACTTAAATCAATTATTGACTCGAAGTTCAACAAAATAATAATTTACATATTTAGTTTTTTCAACCTTAATAATGTTAAGTGGATAAGGGATGCTTTTTTCCATATGCCACAATCAATTCATATTTCATTGTACATTTTGACTCCACTTCATTCAGATCTCCACTTTGTGCAGCATATTTACCCATAATGGCAATGAACTCATTCATAAATTCGGCTTGCAGGGATTTTGGTATTAAGTCCAATATTCCGATATGCAGAGATTATGACAGAAAATATTGTTTGTATTTAAAAATTGTTTATGTTGATATCTTGTTTATAAAGACGATATTTCCCATTTTAAATTCATTTGCTTACCTTTAAAATTTTCGACATTTCCATAATTAAATGTTCTCTTTTTCAGCTCAACCTCGACTTCGCAAAATCCTGCTTCTTTCATCAGCTGGCTAAACTCGCCTTGGGCATCCTTGGAACCATGCAAAGGAGAAATAAAACGACGGACATCCTTTACATATCCGGACCACTTTGTCTCACGACTTGTATGCAGGTAGGCATCGAATATTGTATGTGATGCCATAAAAATCAAAAGACAATCACCTCGCTCCGGACGTAATAGATTAAAAATATTTTGCAATGTAGACCTAAAATAAAATAATTAAATACAGTATATACTTATATTTATTTAAAAAACATTCATCAAACCAATGAACTTGCACCCAATGCAGACACAACATCGAAGTCACATGATCAAATTGTCCTATAAATTCCTGCGGTAGTTTTTCCGTCTTTGTTTGAATATTCAAAATTTTGAATTCACATTTTTCAACATTTGCATAGAAGTTGTTGGCATATATTACCATATCCGCAGAGACATCACTCGAGACAATCTTTCCAAAATTAGATGGTATTAATGGATAGATATAATCCATGAGAACATCCCCGGGTCCCGAACCCACATCCAGCAATGTATCACCGCCTTCAGGACGCCAATGCCACCTGTTGGAGTATTCGCGTATAATATCTCCAACATCCTGTTTGGCTGCCCGATGAGATTTGTGATATAATTGTGGTAGATTCATATTTTCAGTTTGTGGCTCGACAAGGTGAACTTTTCTAATGTTATGCCATCTATTGTTGTAAAGCACGACGACTTATATTACCTCCTGTGTGTAATTATATATTTTTTTGTTACATTCCGGATCAGAGGTGAGCGCGTGACACCAAATTTTTGCGTTCCGCGTGACTCAATTTATAAATAAATCATGTGATTGTTTGTGAACTTGATGAAAAATCGAATCCAAGTCATTTTTTATACCCTACACCACACTGTGGTACAGGGTATTATAACTTTGTGCATTTGTTTGTAACACCCAAAAGGAGAAGAAATAGACCCATCGTTTGTTATACCGATCGACTTAGAATCACTTTCTGAGTTGATTTAGCTATGTCCGTCTGTCTGTCTGTCCGTCTGTCCGTCTGTCCGTCTGTCCGTCTGTCTGTGCATGTATTCTTGTAATCAAAGTACAGGTCGCAATTATGGTCCGATCTCGACGAAACTTTACACATATCTTTTTTTTTTGGCCCAAGGATGATCCCTATTGAATTTGGTTAAAATCGGTTCAGATTTAGATATAGCCCCCATATATATGTTACCCCCGATTTGACATGTAAGCGCTGTAGAAACTGTATTTTATATCCGATCAGTACGAAATTCGACAGAAAGAGGTTTCTTATTACATGAAGGAATACTGCCAAATTCGGAGAAAATCGGTTCAGATTTAGATATAGTCCCCATATATATGTTACCCCCGATTTGAAATTCAAGCGCTGTAGAAACTGTATTTTATATCCGATCAGTAAGAAATTCGGCAGAAAGAGGTTTCTTATTACATGAAGGAATACCGCAAAATTCGGAGAAAATCGGTTCAGATTTAGATATAGCCCCCATATATATGTTACCCCCGATTTGAAATTCAAGCGCTGTAGAAACTGTATTTTATATCCGATCAGTACGAAATTCGGCAGAAAGAGGTTTGTTATTACATGAAGGAATACTGCCAAATTTGGAGAAAATCGGTTCAGATTTAGATATAGCCCCCATATATATGTTACCCCCGATTTGAAATTCAAGCGCTGTAGAAACTGTATTTTATATCCGATCAGTAAGAAATTCGGCAGAAAGAGGTTTCTTATTACATGAAGGAATACCGCAAAATTCGGAGAAAATCGGTTCAGATTTAGATATAGCCCCCATATATATATGTTACCCCCAATTTGACATGTAAGCGCTGTAGAGACTGTGTTTTATATCCGATCAGTACGAAATTCGACAGAAACAGGTTTCTATTTTACATGAATGAGTATTCAAGGAAAATCGATTCAGATTTTTATATAACCTCTATATATATGTTCCTCCAGATTTGGTTACAAAGCGCTATAGAAGTTGTGCTTTACTTCCGATCATTACAAAGTTCTCCAGAAAAATGTTTCTCAATTTAGGAACGAATATTGCTTAATTTAGCGATTATCGGTTCAAAATAAGATATACATACACATACACACCACATTTACCAATTATTCCAAATTATTATCGCAATGACCCTTATCGCATTGTTAGGGAGGTGTAGGGTATTATATAGTCGGCCCCGCCCGACTTTCTGCCTTTCCTTACTGGTTTCATTTTATGCATCACATACGGGTGTTTTTTTTACAGCTTTGTTTTTCGAATAGAGATAAAACTGGCATTTTGTGGTCAAATCTGGCAACTCTAATGTCATTTATGTTCAGTTTGGTTTGCCATTTCATCATGAACAGGTTGACAAAAGAACAACGCTTGCAAATCGTGCAAATTTATTTCGAAAATAATGGTTCAGTTGCTGATTTTCATCGCAAAATTTTGTTCAGTGATGAGGCTCATTTTTGGTTGAAAGGCTACGTCAACAAGCAAAATTGCCGCATTTGGAGTAAGAGAATCCACATGAGACCCTTGAGACGCCATTACATCCACAAAAACTGACTGTTTGGTGTGCTCTATGGGCTGGTGGAGTCATTGGGCCACACTTCTTCCGAAATAATGCTGGAGAGGCAGTTACCGTTAATGGAGACCGGTATAGAGCCATGATAACCGACCATTTTGTTCCCGAATTGGATGGCATGAATGTGGATGAGTTGTGGTTCCAACAAGACGGCGCTACATGCCACACAGCGCACGTCACAATCGATTTATTGAAGGAAACATTCGATGAGCGCATAATTTCGCGGAATGGACCTGTCAATTGGCCACCAAGATCGTGTGATTTGACACCATTGGATTATTTTCTTTGGGGATATGTGAAGTCGCTCGTCTACGCCAACAAACCAGAAACGTTAGGGGAATTGGAAGCCAACATTCGTGGCGTTATTGCCGACATACGGCCCCATATGCTCGAAAAAGTGGTTGAAAATTGGACCTGTAGAATTGGCTTTATTCGAGCCAGCCGCGGCGGCCACATGCCCGAAATCATATTTAAACATTAATGGCATAAAATTATTCTTTTATTATTTTATTTCAATTCGAAGTTCTATACCCCTAAAAAAAACACCCATACTAGAGGTGTGCACGTGTCACGGGTGATCAATTTAGAAAATAAATTTTAGATTTAGATTTTAAATTTTAATCCCATAAGTGATGGTATATGACAGAAGTTTTATTTATGACCCTCACAAATCACGCTCATGACACTAAATTGCCGCGTCACGCGAGATTTGATTTAAAAAAAAAACAATTACGTGATTGTAAGTGAACGTGATTTAAAATGAAAATTCATGACATGATTTCGCACACACCATTTTGCAGAGGTGTGTGTGATTCACGTGCGATCTATTTTGAAACCAGTCACACAATTGTGAGTGCTTGGGATATACGATTTTAACCCCAAAAGTAATCGCATA
This sequence comes from Eudasyphora cyanicolor, assembly GCA_963930755.1. Taxonomy (NCBI): domain Eukaryota; kingdom Metazoa; phylum Arthropoda; class Insecta; order Diptera; family Muscidae; genus Eudasyphora; species Eudasyphora cyanicolor. The sequence goes on along the minus strand of OZ005737.1, from coordinate 50,642,313 downwards.
TGACAGAATTTTTATTAATAACCCTCACGTATAACGCTCATAACAAAAAGTTGTCGAACCACGCGTGACTCATTTAAAAACATCACGTCATTTTATATCTTATTTCATGTCATTATATTCCTTTATTTAGTAATTGTCGTGTCACACGTGACAAAATATATAAAACAATCACGTGATTGTAAGTGAACTTGCTTTAAAGTCAAATCAATGCCATTATTTTCATTTTATGCATCACATACTATTTTTTTGTTACATTCTGGACCAGAGGTGAGCGCTTGACACCAAATTGTTGCGTCACGCGTGACTTAATTTATAGAACTATCACGTGATTGTATGTGAACTTAATTTAAAATCGAATCCAAGTCATTATTTTCTTTTAATGTATCACATACTCGAGGTGTTCACGTGTCACGGTGATCAATTTAGAAAATAATCACGTAATTGGGAATGCATGTGGCATAAAATGATAATCCTATAAGTGATTGCATATGATAGATTTTTTATTAATGACCCTCACTCACTCGCGAATCACGATCGTGTTACGGAATTGTCGCGTCATGCGTGACTTAATTTATAAAACAATCACGTGATTGTCAGTGAACTTGATTTAAAATCTAATCCAAGTCATTATTTTCATTTTATTCAGGTGTGCACGTGTCACGGGTGATCAATTTAGAAAAAAATCACGTGCTCTCTCACGTGATTTAAAATTTTAGTCGTATAAGTGATCGTTTATGACAGAATTGTTATTAAGAACCCTCACATATTCACGTATCACGCACATGACACCAAACTCTCGCACAACGCGTGACTTAATTTAATAAAAACTGTTACGTGGTTGTAAGTGAACATGATTTAAAATCAAAATACATGTCCTGATTTTGAATTTTATGCAATATACCCTAGAGGAGTGCGCGTGTCACGCGTGATCCATTTAAAAACCAGTCACGCAGTTGTGATTTTAACCCCATAAGTATAATATAATTTTTATTAATAACCCTCACTGACTTTGGCATCAAACTCATGTTACGAAATTGTCGCGTCTCGGGTGAACCACGCTCATGGCATAAAAAGGTATGGTCACGCGTGACTCAATTTAAAAAATCACGCCATTTCAAAGCTTATTTCATGTCATTTGTCTGCTTATTAATGTAAGTAATGATCCCTACTCACTTACGAATCACGCTCATGACACGGAAGTGTTTAGTCACGCGTCACCCAAATTAATAAAACAAACACATGGTTATAACTGAACTTGATTTAAAATCGAAACATGTTATTATATTGCATTTTATTCGTTAAATACAAGAGGTGTGTAGGTGTCACTGGTGATCAATTTAGAAAATAATTTCAAGTGCACTTGATTTAAAATTTAAAACACATAAGTTATCGTATATGACAGAATTTTTAGTAACTACCCTCACCTAATCACAAATCACGCTCAGATACGAATCTTCCGTGTCACGCGTGATCAATTTAAAAACGCGCCATTTTGAGGACACCTGATTTGAAACCCATATGTGATCGTATATGAAACCATATGATACCAGCATTATTAGTAATGACCTTCACTCACTCACGAAACACGCTCATGACACGAAATTGTCGAGGTGACTAAATGTTAAATACAATCACATGATTGTAAGTGCACGTAATATAAAGTCTAAATCCATGTTATTATTTTGCATTTTATGCATTACATACTAAAGGTGTGCACATATCACGGGTGATCAATTTAGAAAATAATTACGTAAATGGGAGTGCAGGTGATTTTAAATTTTAATCCCACAAGTTATTGTATATGAATTATTTCTTTAGTAATGACTCTCACTTACTTACGAATCACGCTCATTCACTCCTGCTCATGACTACTTCTACCCATACTTGTTAATACATTATCTAAAAAGAAAACTCAATTACTATCAATTTGGGTTAGGTAAAAATGCAAACCTGAACGTGAGACTCCAAAAAAATTTTCTTTTCTGAACGTAGTGAAAAACTGCCCGTGAACGTTAGCGACAAAACCACTCACGCTCACACCTCAAATAAGAACCTATCTCAATCTGTTTATACCCTACACCACACTGTGGTACAGGGTATTATAAGTTTGTTTCACGGCAGATGTTTGTAACACCTAAAAATAATACAGCTAGACCCACCTTAAAGTATACCGATCGTCTCAGAATCACTAGCTGAGTTGATTTAACGATGTCCGTCCGTCCGTCTGTCCATGTAAAGTTGTTCGTCGACTACAGGTCGCAATTTCACTCCGATCGTTCTGAAATTTTGCAGTTTAGAGTATTTCGCGGCTGTTAAGATCGCTATTGAATTTGGTTGAAATCGGTTCAGATTTAGATATAGCTCCCATATATATCTTTCGTCCGATTTGGCCCTTTAGTCCTATAGAAGCTGTATTTTACATCCGATCGTTTTGAAATTTAGAATGGTAGAGTTTCTTGATCCATGAACCAACATTGCCGAATTTGAAGAAAATCGGTTAAGATTTAGCTATAGCTCCCATATATATGTTTCGTCCGATTTGGCTCTTTAGTCCTATAGAAGCTGTATTTTACATCCGATTGTTTTCAAATTTAGAATGGTAGAGTTTCTTGATCCATTAACCAACATTGCCGAATTTGAAGAAAATCGGTTCAGATTTAGATATAGCGCCCATATATATCTTTCGTCCGATTTGGTCCTTTAGTCCTATAGAAGCTGTATTTTACATCCGATCGTTTTGAAATTTAGAATGGTAGAGTTTCTTGATCCATGAACCAACATTGCCGAATTTGAAGAAAATCGGTTAAGATTTAGCTATAGCTCCCATATATATGTTTCGTCCGATTTGGCTCTTTAGTCCTATAGAAGCTGTATTTTACATCCGATTGTTTTGAAATTTAGAATGGTAGAGTTTCTTGATCCATTAACCAACATTGCCGAATTTGAAGAAAATCGGTTCAGATTTAGATATAGCGCCCATATATATCTTTCGTCCGATTTGGTCCTTTAGTCCTATAGAAGCTGTATTTTACATCCGATCGTTTTGAAATTTAGAATGGTAGAGTTTCTTGATCCATGAACCAACATTGCCGAATTTGAAGAAAATCGGTTAAGATTTAGCTATAGCTCCCATATATATGTTTCGTCCGATTTTGCTCTTTAGTCCTGTAGAAGCTGTATTTTACATCCAATCATTTTGAAATTTAGAATGGTAGAGTTTCTTGATCCATGAACCAACACTACCGAATTTGAAGAAAATCGGTTTAGATTTAGCTATAGCTCCCATATATATGTTTCGTCCGATTTGGCCATTTAGTCCTATAAAAGCTGTATTTTACATCCAATCGTTTTGAAATTTAGAATGGTAGAGTTTCTTGATCCATGAACCAACATTGCCGAATTTCAAGAAAATCGGTTAAGATTTATCTATAGCTCCCATATACATATATGTTTCATCCGATTTTGCTCTTTAGATCCAATCGTTTTTATACCCTACACCACACTGTGGTAAGGGTATTATTTAAGTATAAAATGTCCCAAAAGTAAATTTATGTAAACAATTTATACATGAATTACAAAATTTATATATCAGAGTTATTCAATATTACGAGAGTGGTGTAGGGTATTATATAGTCGGCAACGCCCGACTTAAGCCTTTCCTTACTTGTTTTAATTTATGGTTGCGACGTTTATTTATAATAATAAACATATTAAATAATATGTACGAACCGTTTAAGCCGCTATTGGTTTGTTGTTGTTGTTTCTAATTGGTGACTGTAAACAAATCAATTTCACTTGGCGGTGTACAGTACAACGAACGGAAAAATATGATGACATATAGATCATAGACATTTAAGATAAAAATACAGTTCCATTGGGGCTACGGGCCATAGATTTTAATCGATGTTTCGCAGAAGCCCAACTGTGAGTTACAGGTCTGGATCACGGCTGCGGATAATGAAATACCTTTAGATATAAAGGTTGGCTGCGAATAAGTGACTTCGCACCTAAGCAGTCTCAGACAATCAGCAGTTGGGAACACTCACAAGGCATATAAATATAAGCCGTCTTCGATAAAGTACTTTTATTTCCCACAAACCCTCTTAGGTCCAGTTCTCCATGTCAGGATCGGTCTCCTGAATTTAGACCACAAAGATCATGTTCAAACCACATGAAGAATACATTCCGAATCATCGCGTAAATATCGGTGGAATTCCGGTCTCCACTGTATCTTTTCTTTGGGGGACTTTAAACGGACATTCGATAACCTTAACCGTGACACTATCTGGAATATTCTGAAAAAAAAATGGCTTGCCCTGTAAAATCATTGAGTTGATTTGTGAACTGTACCCAAACGCAGTGTGCAGGTTGGCAATTTTTGTGAGAGGCAAGTTCAATAAGCGACCAAGGGCAGAAGTTATTGCTAGTCAAGCAGAATCGGAGGCTCCGACCCATAAAACGCTAGAATCTTATAGAGCCCTAAAAAATAAAATTAACTGGGAAAGGAAAACCCTTTCTCGAAATAAACCTCATTCAATGGACCTGACGACGTATCTCACAGCGATAGTGAAAATTCATACGGCCCTTCTTCTTTAACATTGTATTTGTCACAATCGTGATAGCAGCGAACTGAGAAACAAACGGTACAACCTGGGGCTTCAATAGTCGGCTAGATCATCTGGACTGCACAGATGATACGAGTATATGTCTGTTATACTATCAATAATCAAATAGCAGAACAAACTCCACGCGGTTCAGGATCAAGCTGCTAGAGCTAGACTTGTAATAATTTTTCTTTCTTTTTGCCGTAGGACTCTTATTAATGCAGTGATTGCCGTTCCAAGGTTTGGTTAAGCATTTAAGTCTTTAAAAGTCCTCTCATTAAGGAGAATTCAAAAAAGTTGAACAAATTTTAGTAATTTTTTCCCTTGGCGCTTTAAAAGTTTTATGATAATTTAAAGTTTTAAAAAACTTTACAATTTTGGAATCCAAAATGTGAGTCCTTTTTGCTGCTTATGTAAGGAATCGCTCTTTTTTCTGGGAACCAAATTTAAGCCTTTCAAAAGATTTTCAAATTTTTAGCGCACTTATTTGAAGACTCTTTAAACAATTTGCAATTTTTGTTCAAACAATTTATCACAAAATGTTCTTCGTTGCTGGCGGAGTTATGGCCGTTCAAAGGTTTGGTAAAGATTTTCAATGTTTTGTCCTAATTTGACCTAATTATGGAGAATTAAAAAATGTTCGCAATTTCTGCCCTTGACAGTTTAAAGTTTCAAATTTTAGAAGTCCAAATTAAGTACCCTTATTTAAGTTCAAGGAATAAAATTTTTTACCAAAAAATTTTATTTAAATTGTTCTTTCCTCTTTCTCTGGGCGCCTTATTTATGGAGCTTTTTCCCGTTAAAAACTTTATGAAGATTTTCAACATTTTTAGCAAAAAAGGAACCATATTATGGGACATTGGACGGTTTAAATTGTTGACTCAAAAAATGATTCCAAATGATTGTCATATAGAATTTATGACCGTTTAAAAATTGGCAAATGTTGATATTTGTGCTCTGCGGCACCTATTTAAAGGGTTATGAACATTCAAAGATGTTGGTTTTTTTTATCAAAAAAGTGCCCCAATTTTCGCTCTATTACCCTTATTCAAGAAGTTTTAAGAATTCAATTTTATAGTAACATAATAATGACAAATATTTGTCTTTTTTGTCTAAGGAGTTATCGCCAGATGTTCTTGAAATATTTGATAAAAAAACCCTTAAGGTGTGCAAGAGCGAAGAGTGAGGAAATTCGAAAAAAACTCCTCCAGATAAAACTGGTGGAGTATCTAATGGAGAACCTTCATCTTCGCAGGTATCAGAGCAGCATCTGACGGGAACTTGCATTTAATCCTTTACCGATGTGTCTGGATGTGTCGAGAACCCCTTCATCACGGGTTCGGAAGAATCCGATGGGGATGAATCCGGTGAGGATGAGCATCTAAGGAACACAGACGACGGAGGCAAATATAACGATGGTGTCGAAATCTGACAATGGTCCTGTTCCTACAGATAAACCTCCACCACTCTAGGGAAGCATCAGCTACTTTAAAAGGCCTCCTGATGCAAGGAGGGGCAGACGTGGAACCATGGTTGAATGGAGATAAGGTTTGTGGGCTCAGGACGCCAGGGTTAAAGCTGCTTCAAGGTACAGGTAATGGAAGACGTAGAGGCTGTATACTTTGCAAGCACCACCATAATATACTTATATACCTTCTTCCTTCTTTTATTAGTGAAGACATAGTAGTTATCAGCCAGCCTCAAGTTAGAAAAATTTAATGTTTGGTTGGTCTCCGTTTAAATGGCACATACACGCTGAAAAAAAATCGCTTCTGTAGTATATTGTCCCAAACATATTCGGCTTGAAACATATATATATTTAGGGTACACTCTAAACATATAGTATTTGGTACACACAAACAAATATATATTTGGGAAGATATTGTTCTAAACAAATCTTTGTTTACATCGCAATATGTGTTTACTTTGGACGATTGTTTTCCGAAGCAAATAATTATTTGCATTTAAGTATTCAGAAAATACCTAAATTGTGTTTAATATTTCAGTAATTCAAACCTAATTTTTTAGAAAATTTTCAGTCGTAAAAACTGAAATCGTATAATCTTCGATCGAAATATATTACTTGGAGGATTGACAACTAATGATGGCTTAGAATACTCAGAAATTTTAAATGATTGATTTAAAACAGAAGTTACTGCTGCATTTTGTATTATAACTGGGTGTTCAATTCGAAACCAAAAAAATTAAAACTGAAATTCGAAAAATTCAACAAGTTTCGAAAATATTTTTTAAATAAAATATGTTTGGAGAAATTCCTAAACAATAATTTTATTTGTATTCAAACACATATTTTATTTGAGAAACTTAGTTTGCAAATATTATATGTTGTAAAATATTAATATATGAGTTCCAAATATATTTTATTGATTTTCAAATAAAATTTATTTGCTCAGAAATACATAATATTTAAAAATTTGTGTTCCAAATATATTTCCTTTCGATTCAAACATATCAAGAAAGGCGATTTTGCCCCGTGTAACAATGAGACGCTACCTTCTTTCTGATTGGACAATTTTGGACACTCATAGCTTTCCGACTATAGATAAATAGCTTCTGCATGAATGCGAAGCCTCCTGAGGCCATTGGGAAAAATGTAGGCACATATTCAACACGTCTCTTCTATAAAGTCATGAAATAAAAATGCAAACTAATCGGGATATAGAAGAAACGGTGGAATGAGTCACTTCAACTCTTAAAGACTCGTTACAAGCCGCATGTCCCAAACAGAAGACAAGGGGCAAACAAGGGCCGCAATGGTGGTCGTCTCAATTAGTTATACTGAAGAAGTGCTGTAGGAAGCTCTTTAATAGGGCAAAGGCCACCGGAGCCCCACAGGACTGGGACACATACAAGGAAGAACTCCAACGGTACAAAAAAGAGTTGAGAATGGCTCAAAATAAATCCTGGATAGATTTCTGTAGTGGCGTAGAAAGCTCATCCGAAGACTCAAGGTTATGGAAAATTTTAGCCTCAACACCTTGTACTATTGGGTACATCAAGAAAGATAATAGTGCCTGAACTGCGTCCAGTGACGAATCGTTAGGAGTGCTTCTGGATACATATTTCGCGGGCAACTCTGAAGTGGCATTGAATACTTCAGTTTAGGATTCCCTTGAAGTGGAGTCATCAGAGGTTCCACACGAGATTGTAACCGAATCTAGAATTCCTTGAGCTATCAAAAGCTTAGAACCTTTTAAGTCGCCTGGACCAAACAAAGTCTCGCCAACAAGCAGTGGCTGATACAATTGCTCCCTACTCAGAGATATACACATGTTGTCTCAATCAGGCATCATCCCAAAAGCGGGAAAGCCGTGCCACACTGGAGCTAAGGATTTCCGGCCAATTAGTCTATTGTCATTTCTCCTTAAAACTCTGGATAGTTTAGGACTATACTTGATACTTAGGACTAAAATTGATCACAGCCTACTTTCACTCAACAGCATGTGTGCAGCAATGACAGGTCCGCCGAAACAGCCCTGCAAGATCTAGTTATTGGAAGATTCCTCTTTGTTAAGGAATGGTAGCTTTTTTAGACATAGAGGAGGCCTTCAATAACATAAATCCAGCCGATATAATTGCGGCGTTAGAAACATGGGGGTAGGTTCATTCATAGCCTTCTTATTAAGAGACGCATTTCAGCTCGTTTTGGGGTCAACTAACCTCCATAGATTTGTCAGCAGGGGAACGCTCCAAGGAGTTGTTCTGTCTATGTACTCTGCTATGGAAACTCTCCATGAACAGTATTTTGCTTTCTCTGGATATGATGGTTGTCAGAGTTGTTGCCCCTGCGGATGACATGACACTAGCTGTTAGAGGGATCTCTCAGAGACATTCTACAGCAGGCTCTTCATACAACCGCAAGATGGGCTTCCGGTTATAGTATTGGTGTTAGCCCGACCAAGACGGAATGTACCACGGGCTTACACCAAGACCATTACCGGAAGCCCATCTTGCGGTTGTATGAAGGGCCTACTTTAGGATCTCTCTTGGAGATATTTCATAGCAGAGGAGACAGAACACCCCCATGGGAGTTCCCCTGCTGACAAATTTATGGAGATCAGTTGAACTAGCTGAAATGAGTCTTTTAATTAGAAGGCTATAAATGAACCTACGTATACTGCTGACAACGCCCACGGTTTCTAACGCCGTAATTATATCGGCCTCTATATCTAAGAAAACTACCATAGTATGTACGGGTAGGTCTTTCTCAAGTGTCACAGGCCAAAAATTAGATCTTTCTCAAATTCTCAGAAAATGTTGCCCCAGTATGTGGCAGGGGGCGAGGTCAAAGTTCAGAAAAATCAATTGTTTCCTTTTGCAAATTTTGGAGTGGGGACGACATAGGTTCAGAAGTTATATTATAATAACTGAAAATCTTCACAAAATTACAAAGAAAAATCAGTAAGGAAAGGCTAAAGTCCGGCGGTGCCGACTATATAATACCCTACACCACTCTCGTAATTTTGAATAACTCTGATATATAAATTTTGTAATTCATGTATAAATTGTTTACATAAATTTACTTTTGGGACATTTTATACTTAAATAATACCCTATACCACAGTGTGGTGTAGGGTATAAAAACGATTGGATCTAAAGAGCCAAATCGGATGAAACATATATATGGGAGCTATAGCTAAATCTTTACCGATTTTCTTCAAATTCGGCAATGTTGGTTCATGAATCAAGAAACTCTACCATTCTAAATTTAAAAACGATTGGATGTAAAATATAGCTTCTATAGAACTAAAGGGCCAAATCGGACGAAACATATATATGGGAGCTATAGCTAAATCTTAACCGATTTTCTTCAAATTCGGTAGTGTTGGTACATGGATCAAGAAACTCTACCATTCTAAATTTCAAAACGATTGGATGTAAAATACAGCTTCTATAGAACTAAAGGGCCAAATCGGACGAAACATATATATGGGAGCTATAGCTAAATCTTAACCGATTTTCTTCAAATTCGGTAGTGTTGGTTCATGGAACAATAAACTCTACCATTCTAAATTTCAAAACGATTGGATGTAAAATACAGCTTCTATAGAACTAAAGGGCCAAATCGGACGAAACATATATATGGGAGCTATAGCTAAATCTTAACCGATTTTCTTCAAATTCGGTAGTGTTGGTACATGGATCAAGAAACTCTACCATTCTAAATTTCAAAATGATTGGATGTAAAATACAGCTTCTTCAGGACTAAAGAGCAAAATCGGACGAAACATATATATGGGAGCTATAGCTAAATCTTAACCGATTTTCTTCAAATTCGGCAATGTTGGTTCATGGATCAAGAAACTCTACCATTCTAAATTTCAAAACGATTGGCTGTAAAATACAGCTTTTATAGGACTACATGGCCAAATCGGACGAGACATATATATAGGAGCTATAGCTAAATCTTAACCGATTTTCTTCAAATTCGGCAATGTTGGTTCATGGATCAAGAAACTCTACCATTCTAAATTTCAAAATCATTGGACGTAAAAGAGCAAAATCGGACGAAACATATATATGGGAGCTATAGCTAAATCTTAACCGATTTTCTTCAAATTCGGCAATGTTGGTTCATGGATCAAGAAACTCTACCATTCTAAATTTCACAACGATCGGATGTAAAATACAGCTTCTATAGAACTAAAGGTCAAATAGGAGCTATAGCTATATCTCAACCGATTTTTTTCAAATTCAGTAGTGTTGGTTCATGGATCAAGAAACTCTACCATTGTAATTTCAAAATGATCGGATGTAAAATACAGCTTCTACAGGACTAAAGAGCAAAATCGGACGAAACATATATACGGGAGCTATAGCTAAATCTAAACCGATTTTCTTCAAATTCGGCAATGTTGGTTCGTGGATCAAAAAACTCTACCATTCTAAATTTCAAAACGATCGGATGTAAAATACAGCTTCTATAAGACTAAAGGGGCAAATCGGACGAAACATATATATGGGAGCTATAGCTAAATCTTAACCGATTTTCTTCAAATTCGGCAATGTTGGTTCATGGATCAAAAATTGCGACCTGTAGTCGACGAACAACTTTACATGGACAGACGGACGGACAGACATCGTTAAATCGACTCAGCTAGTGATTCTGAGTCGATCGGTATACTTTAATGTAGTTTCGTCTAGCTGTGTTCATTTCAGGTGTTACAAACATCTGCCGTGAAACAAACATATAATACCCTGTACCACAGTGTGGTGTAGGGTATAAAAATATTTGAAAAATAAAATCAACAAACAAAATATAATTGAAAACACATACAAATATTTTTCCTTTGTAATTTGGTGAAGATTTTCAGTTATTATAACGTAACTTCTGAACCTCTGTCGTCCCCACACCAAAATTTGCACCATCGGCAGAGTTCATATGGACCATTTTTTATAAAAAATTAAGGAAAAAAAATTCGATCGATTCTGAGATATCGCAATTTATATTGTTGTTTCCGCGAAAAGTGACCGAAAAAAAATTTAAAAATATTATTAGTATTTTTTATGAAAAGTACGCGGAAAATGCTTTAAAAAAACGATATTTCATATTTTCAATGTCTTATGCCTTGTTGCATTAAAATTAACTTGAAAATCCCATTACAGAGGAAAAAAAGATTTTTCTGAACTTTGACCTCGCCCCTGCCTGCTATTTTCATTTAATTTTTTTAATTATGCGGGTCATTACTGCCACATACTAGGACAACATTTTCTGAGAATTTGAGAAAGATCTAATTTTTGGCCTGTGACACTTGAGAACGACCTACACATATATTCCGTAACAGGGAGGGATCCTTCAATAAAGCTGACTAAATCATGCAGGGCGGTTTCGATGGACTTGCTGTAGGCATGCTGTTTAGTGGACAGTAGCCTGTGATAAATTTTAGTTCTAAGATAACTATCTATTAATCACTCCAGATGTTTAAGGAGAAATGGCGATAGTCTAATTGGTCGGAAATCCTTAGCTCCAGTGTAGGACGGCTTTCCCGCTTTTTGGATGAAAACAACTTTGGTATCACTCCCTTTTGTTGGTATGTATGCCTGATTAAAACAACATGTGTACATTAGGGTGATGAATTTTTGATTTAGTTTTTTCAAAAATTATTTCCTGTTGCATGAATGAACTTTTGCCTGTTAATGACTAAAATAACGTTTATTCCATTTAAATATTGAAAAATGTCACGCACAAACCACTTTGAAATAATATGTTTGTGAAAAAATTTAAATTTTTTCTTTTTATACCCTACACCACACTGTGGTACAGGGTATTATAAGTTTGTTTCACGGCAGATGTTTGTAACACCTGAAAATAAGACAGCTTACCTTAAAGTATACCGATCGACTCAGAATCACTAGCTGAGTCGATTTAACGATGTCTGTCCGTCCGTCTGTCCACGTAAAGTTGTTCGTCGACTACAGGTCGCAATTTCACTCCGATCGTTATGAAATTTTGCAGTTTAGAGTATTTCGCAGCTGTTAAGATCCCTATTGAATTTGGTTGAAATCGGTTCAGATTTAGATATAGCTCCCATATATATCTTTTGTCCGATTTGGCCCTTTAGTCCTATAGAAGCTGTATTTTACATCCAATCGTTTTGAAATTTAGAATGGTAAAGTTTCTTGATCCATGAACCAACATTGCCGAATTTGAAGAAAATCGGTTAAGATTTAGCTATAGCTCCCATATATATGTTTCGTCCGATTTTGCTCTTTAGTCCTGTAGAAGCTGTATTTTACATCCAATCATTTTGAAATTTAGAATGGTAGAGTTTCTTGATCCATGAACCAACACTACCGAATTTGAAGAAAATCGGTTAAGATTTAGCTATAGCTCCCATATATATGTTTCGTCCGATTTGGCAATTAAGTCCTATAAAAGCTGTATTTTACATCCAATCGTTTTGAAATTTAGAATGGTAGAGTTTATTGATCCATGAACCAACACTGCCGAATTTGAAGAAAATCGGTTAAGATTTAGCTATAGCTCCCATATATATGTTTCGTCCGATTTGGCCCTTTAGTTCTATAGAAGCTATATTTTACATCCAATCGTTTTGAAATTTAGAATGGTAGAGTTTCTTGATTCATGAACCAACATTGCCGTATTTAAAGAAAATCGGTAAAGATTTAGCTATAGCTCCCATATATATGTTTCATCCGATTTGGCTCTTTAGATCCATTCGTGAATTACAAAATTTGTATATCAGAGTTATTCAATATTACGAGAGTGGTGTAGGGTATTATATAGTCGGCCCCGCCCGACTTTAGCCTTTCCTTACTGGTTTGAATCTCATTTTGAATCGAATGTATCTCTTTGGAAAAAACGTTGACGATTTTTTTATGATTCTCATTTATTCTGATTTTTTTTTCAGAATCCATATTTATGAGCGGTCATTATTATTAAGAAAAATTTGAAAAAATTAAAAAAAAAATTTAAACATTTCCCAAAATGCTGATAAATAAAAATTTTAAAATCATTTTGTGCGTGAGCTTTTTTATCGAATCACCTTATATGTAAGATTTTATCTAATCTTAAATGAAAACTCTAAACTAAATATGATACAGGGAAACGAGGTTGTATAAAGGTCATCACCCTAGTGTACATCTCTCTGAGCCAGAGAGCAATTTTATCAATCACTTCTTGTAGATCCGCCGGTGAGACTTTGTCTGGTCCAGGCCACTTAAGTGGTTTAAAGCTTTTGATAGAGTATACGAATGTGATGTTTCCAGAATTTTTAAATTCCTAAAGTAGCAGGTTATATTTAAAGAATATTAAATTTTTGAACCTATCCCTCGTGGCGAGTTATGGGATTAGGCCCGGCCGAACTTAAGACTTTTAAACATATTAACTTTCATGATGTAAATTCATGAGATTAAATCTCGTTTCTTTAGTGCATATAATTCCTCTCCCTACTACTTATTCACTTATTTCATCCATTGAAAACTTCCAATTTTAAAATATCTGAAAATGGCTTCCGCGTTTGGACTTTAAAGTGAAAACTGTTCAACAACATCTAACAACATTTCATTGCAAACAGATGTCAGTGAGACTTCCATGTATTTTCCTGTCTAATTGCATAACAACACCACCAACAGCAACAACAAAAACACCAGCAAACAGTAACAACAGCAACGAAAAACACAATCATACAACTTCAGTTATACAAAACACAAAAAGTGGGTTAATGGAAGAGTAAACCGAAAAACAAACCCATTTGAGGTCTACCAGAGATGCAGTTAGAGTGTGGCATAGAGAGAGAGAGAGAGTGTGAGTAAGAGATGGGGGGAGAAAGTTAGTGTTGAACCTAATATAAAGGCCACATCGCATCATACGAAGCGAGAGACAGAGAGAGAGAAGCAGAAGGGCATTTCCCACACTAATATTGATGCATTACTGTAAATATCAAAGGCTGCAGTTACGGCGGCGACAGCGGTAGCAACATTGGTAAAGAAGAGTAAAAACTACAATAGCAGTAACAACTTCGACCAGTAAACAACATTCTTGGCATCAACAACACATATGTCTACACATTGTTGTTGCTTCGCATTTTTTTCGTTTCGGCGAGTGCAGTAAGTGTGCAAGAACACCAAAGTGAGCAGCACAATTCCATCAACACAACTCACAACCTCATCAGCAGCAGCGGAAGCAGCAACACTAACAGCATTACTTGCACTCACATGTAATGATTTTTCTAACCACAAACACACACTCGCAAGTGAGTGTAGGTGTGAAGCTGCTCTTTAGCATTGCTGTGCGTGTGGGGACGTGCAACCGAATAATAAAGGCAGTGGTGATACGCGGCGCTCCAAACAAACATTGTAACAGTTCAGTGCGTTTTGTAGTACATAGATACGGACTGATGGAGCTTCATTTTCCAGTCTTCCTTAAGCCAAAGTGGCATTTGGTGCATTATGGCTTTAGCAACATTAAAAAATGTACTTATACAAGCAAACAAATATACTCTCCACTCGCATGATGTGTCTGTGCGAAAGAAAGAACTTTGAGATGATGTACAACTGCTGAGCAAGTGTGTCCTCACAACATTGCTCATACGAGTATGTATGTAACTAAACACAGATACTCAGAACCTCCTCCTTTTCCTCCCGGGCGTCCCCCCATCTCACTGCACTACTACACATTCATTTGAAGCGACAACATTCCTACTTTACAATCATTCATTCGCATTACAATACATTAACTGACATCTGTTTTGTGGTAATCTGAACAACAGTACGAGTATTTCATACACATTGCCATATATACCGGATATGGAGGAGGTGGTATGTTCAGTTGGGATGCAAACCTTATTATTATGATGTTTACGGATATGTATATTTTCAATTCCGGGGTTAATGTCATTAGAGTCCGGTCAATAACACCTAATCCGTGAAACGATATTTAACCCGGCCCTTATTGAATTAATTAACGTCCTTTGACTTGATTAAATGTCATTAATCCGGTTAAAGGTCACTGATTGACTCCAGAATTTAGAAAATATCTGTAATGTTGGCCAATTTTTTCAAAGGTTAAATTCCTGAAAAAATCAATTCAGCAAAAATGGGATTTCGACGCCATTTCCAAATGTAATTCAGAAAATATTAACTTAAATTCAGAACCCTCATTTCAAGTTCAGAAATTCCATTTCGATTTACAAGTTCTGAATTTCAATTGAAGATTTCTAAATTTCAAATGGGAATTCTGATTTTCAATTGTCGAGCTCTGAATTTTAAATGGTAATACTGATATTTAACTGACAATTTTTGAATTTCAAATGGAATCCGGAATTTGAAAATACTAAAATTCCTATCAATTGTTTTATAAAAATTCAGATTCTGTGAAATTTCCTAGACAAACAAAATTAATTTT
Source organism: Eudasyphora cyanicolor (assembly GCA_963930755.1). Lineage (NCBI taxonomy): Eukaryota > Metazoa > Arthropoda > Insecta > Diptera > Muscidae > Eudasyphora > Eudasyphora cyanicolor. The sequence goes on along the minus strand of OZ005737.1, from coordinate 50,626,821 downwards.
CACGAAATTCTCAACAAAAAATTCAAAGAACTTTTCTACTAAAAAAAATCGATTTTCACGAAATTCAAATTTGAAGAAAATTTCCAAAAATTAAGAAAAATATAAATATAAAAATACAATTTTGACAAAATTTTCTAAAAAAATAAATTTCCAGAAAAAAAAATTCGAAGAAAATGGGATTTCGAAAAATCTATGAACATTTTAATTTTACAAGAAATTCAGTTTCAATTTATATCAATATTTAATTTATATCCAAATTAAAAAAATATAAAAATTGAATTTTAAACAAAGTTTTCTGGAAAAAAAATCCGAAGAAAATGGGATTTCGTAAAAATCTATAAAAATTTATATTTGACAAGAAGTTCTGCTTCTATAAATATTAAATTTTGACTAAAAGTTTTATAAAAATTAAATTGTAAAGTTAATTTTTATGAAATTTAAAATTTTACAAGAAAATCAGTTTCAATTTATATCAGTATTTAATTTATATCCAAATTAAAAAAAATATAAAAATTGAATTTTAAACAAAGTTTTCTGGAAAAAAAAATCGAAGAAAATGGGATTTCGAAAAAATCTATAAAAATTTAAATTTGACAAGAAGTTCTGCTTCTATAAATATTAATTTTTGACTAAAAGTTTTATAAAAATTAAATTGTAAAGTTACATTTTAGTGAGATTTTTTCAAACAAATATTCGGAAATTTCTACAAACAATGCAAATTTGAAGAACACTTTTAGAAAATTGTAATTTCGACTAATATAAACTCGACGATATTTTCTACAAAAAAATGAAATTTTTCAATAGAATGCAATTTAAGTGCCATTACGATGCAATTTTTTTAGAAAAATTAAAAATTTGGTATGCATTTTTCAGGGAGGGATTTGAAGCTGACATTTTTTAAAGTCATTGACGGGAATAAGCTTCATTGTTCGGACTAAAAATTATTATTAAATGGGTTAAAGGCCGTTGAAACCGGAATTAAAATGATTTATATATAAAAAAGTAAAATTTTACAAAACTTTAAGGAAAAAATAAAAATTCGAAGATAATGGAATTTCCCAAAAAATTATGAAAATTAAAATTGCACATGAAATTAAGTTTCTCTTAATATTTATATTAAAATGAAATTTTGCCGACGTATTTAAAAAAAAATATTTCATTCAATTTTTTATAAAAAAAATATAATTAATTAATAAATAGTTCAAGAAAAGTAAATTTTGACGAAATTTTTATAATAAATTAGATATGCCAGAAAAATAAAATTTTGTAACTAGAAAAATTGAAATTCGACGAAAAAAAATATTTCTACAGAAATGCCACTTTCACAAAATTTTTCGACAAATGTCAATTTCTTTCACATTTTCTATCAACCTGTGGACGAAAATTTCTAGAAAAATTGCATTCGGTGAAATTTTCTAATAAAATTTAATTTCTGGGAAAATTTCTAGAAACAAAGCAAATTTTAGAAATTATTTAGAAAATTTTTATTTCGACTAAATTTTCTAGATATTGTTTTGCCAAAAAAAGCTTTAACGAAAAAAAATTTTTACGAAATTCTAAAAAAAATACCATGAGATTTTAAAAAATCAATAAAAATTTAATTTGTTCAATTTCTAAACCTTTTTGAATACATTTTTCAAAAAAAAACTTTAGAATTTTCAATAAAAATTCAATCGAAAATTCTACCAGAAATTCATTTATATCAATATTTTCCAAAAAATTCAAATTTGAAAAAATTTCCAAAAATTAAAGAAAATTATAAAAATGCTATTTTGACAGAATTTTCTGGAAAAAATAAATTTCTAGAAAAAATAAAAATCCAAAAAATGGGATTTCGAAAAATCTATTAAAATTAAAATTTGACAAGAAATTCACTTTCAATAATATCAACGTATGCAAATATAAGAACGCAATTTTAATAAAATTTTCTGAAAAAAATAAATTTGTAGAAAAAATAACAATCCAAAGAAAATGGGATTTCGAAAAATATCTATAAAAATTTAAATTTGACAAGAAATTTATCAAAATTAAATTCTAAAAATACATGTTAACTATATTTTTTTTTAAAAAATTTCAATATATTTCTATAGAAATAAAATTTCGATGAGAAATTCTTTTGCAAAGCAATGACAAACATTTTTATCGACATTTTGAAGAAAATTTCTAGAAAACTTTTTTAAAAAAATGTAATCAGATTCTTTATACAGAATCAATTTCCATGAACTTTTCTACCAAAAAAAAAATCAATTTTCCGGTACTTCTCAACAAAATACAATGAGATTTTAAAAAATCCATAAAAATTGGTCAAAAATTAAATTTCTATATAAAAGGCATTGAATACATTTTTCATAAAACTAAATTTCTTTAAAATTGTCAATAAAAATTCAATTTAATCTATAAAAACTAAAACTCTACTAGAATTCAATTTATATCAACAATTTCTAAAAAAATTGCAAATTTGAACAAAATCCAAAAATTAAAAAAATATACAAATGCAATTTTAAAAAAAATTCGGGAAAAAATTAATTTCTATAAAAAATAAACATCCGAAGAAAATGGGATTTTGAAAAAATCTATAAAAATTTACATTTGACAAGAAATTCAGTTTCAATTTATATCAACAAAAATGCAAATTCGAAGAAATTTTCCAGAAATTAAAAATATATAAAAATGCAATTTTAACAAAATTTTCTGGAAAAAATTAATTTGTAGAAAAAATAAAAATCCAAAGAAAATGGGAAATGGTAAAAATTTTAATTTTACAAGAAATTTTCAATTATATCAACATTTTCTAAAAAAAAATGCAAATTTGAAGAAAATTTCCAAAAAATTAGAAAAATATAAAAAAGACAATTTAGACAAAATTTTTTGAAAAAATTAATTTCCACAAAAAATAAAAATTCGAAGAAAATCGCATTTCGAATAAATCTATAAAAATTTAAATGTGACAAGAAATTCAGTTTCTATAAATATTAAATTTTGACTAAAATTTTTTTCAAAATTAAATTCTAAAGTACATTTTTAACGAGGTTTTTTAGAGAAATTCAAATGTGAATATATTTCTATAGAAATCAAATTTCGATGAGAAATTCTTTTGCATTTTTTAACGATTAAATTAAAAATTCAAAATTTAATTTCTATCATATTCTGTTATACAAAATCAATTTCCATGAAATTTCCTATACAAATGTAAAAAAATCAACGAACTTTTCTACCAAAACTTTTCACGAAATTCTCAACTAAATTTAAAAAGTCCATAAAAATTTAAATTTGTCTACAAATTCAATTTCTATAAAAGCCATTTTGAATATATTTTTCCAAAAATTTAATTGCTTTAAAATTTTCAATAAAAATCCAATTTAATCTATGAAAACTAAAATTCTACCAGAAATTCAATTCATATCAAAATTTTCCAAAAAAAATTCAAAAATTCAAATATCAAAATGCAAAATTTTCTGGAAAAAATAAATTTCCAGAAAAATTAATTAAATCCTAAAGTTAAATTTTAATGAGATATTTAGAATAATTAAAATTTCGAAAAAAATCTATAAAAATAAAATGCATAATAAAACATTTATCAAAATTTTGACGAAATTTTCTAGAATAATTTTTTAGAAAAATATATTTTCTATCAGATAGATTCTTTATACAAAATCAATATCCATGAAATTTTCTATACAAATGTAAATTCAACGAACTTTTCTAGAAAAAAATCACTTTTCACGATATTCTCTACAAAATACAATGAGATTTTGAAAATTCGATAAAAATTTTAATTTGGCCAAAAGTAAAATTTTTATATAAAAGGCATTTTCAATTTAATCTATAAAAACTAAAACTACTAGAATTCAATTTATATCAACAATTTCTTAATTTCAAGAAATTAAGATTATTTAAATATAAAATTTTGACTAAAAATTCTATAAAAATTAAATTCTGGATACATTTTTACGAGATTTTTTAGAAAAATTGAAATTTCAATATATTTCTATAGAAATAACATTTCGAAGAGAAATTCCTTTGCATGCAATGACGAAAATTTTCTATCACAATTTTGACGAATAAATTTTTCAAAAAAATTTAATTTCTTTACAATTTTTAATAAAAATTCAATTTAATCTATAAAAACTAAAATTCTTACAGAAACTTAATTTTTCTGAAAAAATACATTCTCAGAATTAATAACAATTCGGAGAAAATGGGATTTCGAAAATTTAGCTTCTATAAATATAAATTTTTTTTCTAAAATTTTATATTCCAAAGATAAATTTTAAATGAGATTTTTTTTAGAAAATGTCAAATTTCAAAAAATCTATGAAAATAAAATTTTGATGCGAATTTTTTGCAATGCAATGACAATTTTTTATCAAAATTTTGACAAAATTTTCTCGAAAAATTTAATTTCTTTCAAATTCTTTATACAAAATCAATTTCCATGAAATTTCCTATACAAATGTAAATTCAACGAACTTTTCTACCAAAAAAAATCAATTTTCCCGAAATTCGCAACAAACTACATCGAGATTTTAAAGTCCATAAAAATTTTAATTTGACCAAAAGTTCAATTTATTTATAAAGTCCATTTTAAATAAATTTGTCAAAAAATTTTATTTCTTTAAAATTTCAATAAAAATTCATTTAATCTATGCAAACTAAGATTCTACCAGAAATTCAATTTATATCAACATTTTCCAAAAAAATCAAATTTGATGAAATTTCCCAGAAATTATAAAGCATGTAAAAATGCAATTTTAAAAACAATTTTCTGGAAAAAAATAATTTCCAGGAAAAAATCCGAAGAAAACGGTATTTCGTATAGATCTATAAAAATTTTAATTTGACAAGAAATTCAGTTTAAAATTATTACAACATTTTCTAAAAAAGGCAAATTTGAAGAAATTTTCTAAAAATTAAAAAGTTATTTGATAAAATTTTCGGGAAAAAAAAAATTTCCAGAAAAAATAGAAATTCGAATAAAATGGAATTTCAAAAATTTATAAAGATTTAATTTTGACAAGAAATTCGGTTTCAATTTATATCAAAATTTTCTAAACAAATGCAAATTTGAAGAAATTTTCCAAAAAAAAAAATATAAAAATAGACAGAAAGTAAATGGAACATATGGTCTCAAACCAAAAAAATAAATTCTGACTGAATAATACAATTTTGACAAAATTTTCTGGAAAAAATACATTTCCAGAAAAAATAAAAACTCTAAGAAAATGAAATTTCGGAAATAATTATTCAACATTTTCAAATTTGAAGACATTTTCCAATAATATAAAAATTCAATTTTTTTCTGCAAAAAGTTAATTTTTAGAAAAAATAAAAATCCAAAAAAAATAAGATTTCGAAAAAATCTATAAAAATTTAAATGTGGCAAGAAATTTGATTTCTATAATATTACATTTTGACTAAATATTTTATTAAAATTATATTCTAAAGTTAAATTTTAATGAGATTTTTTAGAAAAAATCAAATTTCAAAAAAAATTTATAAAAATTAATTTTCGATGAGAAATATTTTGCAATGCATGGCAATGTCAAAATCATTTATTAACATTTTGACGACATTTTCTAGAATAATTTTTTACATAAATTTAATTTCTATCAGATTCTTTATACGAAACCAATGTCCATGTTATTTCCTATACAAATGTACATTCAACAAACATTTCTACCAAAAAAAATAAATTTTCACGAATCTCTCAACAAAATACAATAAGATTTTTGAAAAATCCATAAAAATTTAAACTTCACCATAAGTTAAAATTCTATTAAAAGCCATTTTCAATAAATTTTTCAAAAAATTTAATTTCTGTAAAATTTTCAATTTAATTGGTAAAACTAACATTCTACAAAAAACTAAATGTATGTCAACATTTTCTAAAAAAATGCAAATTTGAAGAATTTTTCCAAAAAATATAAAAATTTTTACAAAATTTTATAAAAAAAAAAAAATTCCAGAAAAAATAAAAATCCGAAGAAAATATGATTTCGAAAAATCTATAAAAATTTAAATTTGACAAGAAATTCAGTTTCAATTATATCAACATTTTCTAAAAAAAATGCAAATTTGAAGAAATTTTCCAAAAATTAAACAAATTATTATAATTGAATTTTAACAAAGTTTTCTGGAAAAAATAAATTTCTAGAAAAAATAAAAATACGAAGAAACTAAAATTTCGAAAAAATCTATAAAAATTAAAATTTTACAAGAAATTCCGTTTCTATAAATAAACATAAACATTCTACAAAAAACTAAATGTATATCAACATTTTCTAAAAAAAATGCAAATTTGAAGAAATTTTCCAAAAAATATAAAAGTTTACAAAATTTTTTGAAAAAAATAAATTTCCAGAAAAAATAAAAATCCGAAGAAAATATGATTTCGAAAAACTTATAAAAATTTAAATTTGACAAGAAATTCAGTTTCAATTATATCATCATTTTCTAAAAAAATGCAAATTTGAAGAAATTTTCCAAAAATTAAATAAAATATTATAATTGAATTTTAACAAAGTTTTCTGGAAAACTTGTGGAATTGCTTTATAATGCAATTCGAATTACCTATATTGTTTTGTGAATAACTTTTGATTTTCACCAAATTTTGACTGAATATAATTTGGAATATTAAGAAATTAAAAATGCAATCTCCCTGCAAACATGCTAAGTCGACATAGCATGTTTTAGAATGGAGGTATCGATTGCTATATCGTACTTTTTTGTTTATTAATAATAGTGAAATCTATTTACAATGAAAACGTTGTTCCATATTTTTTAAAGACTGTAGTTGTTTTCTGCAATTAAGTAAATATTAAAAAATAAATTTTAATGTAAAATTATTTCATATTTATTTATATCCAATATTTCGGAATTATCATTGAATGACGGACTTTAGAAAAATTTTATTTAAAATATAGGTCAATTATATTATAAATTAATTTTCCTTGATAATGACAGTGGTATACGTCAATTTTTTATTATTCTCAGATAGTGAATGGATTACGTTTGAGTTAAAGTTAATTGATCAGAATTAACAGTTTTCTGCGGAAATTTATTATGGGTTTTTAAGCAAAAATAATTTTATTAATAAATGGTGATAATAGGGAATATTTGCTTATCATTATTTCCGCGAAGAATTGTTTATATCATTTTAAATTTTAGCATTCATCCATATTTAAAAAATATAATAATTTAAAAAAACTAACTTTATTCTCATATTTCCCCGAAAACCGACCACCACCCTCGTTCCTATAGCTATTTTTTCTTTCACAAAAAGACCCACAATAATCAGACATACTTGTTCTACATTTTTAATACAATGTTCTTCATTCTCCGGATTTTAAATTGTTGTTAAGTAAGGCTCCTTAACGATTTGCACTTCTTGCATTGCACTCCATTGTCATCGCCAAGTCCTTTTCATTCACACCATTTCATGGACTGGAGGAGACCAGACGAGACGAAGACCGCTCCGATAAATGGTGTTGGGTGCTATCATCACCATCAGCCGTGAGCCACAAACGAAGAAGGAAAAAGTCCTTATTTATCGAAAATACATACGTATCAATCGATTGTTCAGAGCTGCCGTCCTTCTCGTTTTGTTCTTCCTCGACGACGACGGCTACGACCCCGTCATCTTTAAAAGAATGCTTCCACCGAGGCGCCAATTTATTTCTTTGCACTTCAATCCTTCGGAGGTTGTAAGATTTTTTTTCTATGTTCGAACGACTACCTCCGTCAAGTGCTCCAATTCTGTGGGCTGTATGCGGTGGTAAGAATTTAAACTAAAGACACTTGGAGCAGAACTTGTTGTTCACTTAGTTTTTCCCTATACCATTTTCTTTTCTGTTGCAAGATCAGAGATAGAGAAGGAGTGACGAAGAGGGGAGAGGGAATGCAGAGGAAGTGAAATGGTAGTAAATTGACATGAAATTGATGGCATTGTCATCGTCATCGCAATCGCAATAGCAATCGGGTTGTGAACTATTTATGGGGTTAACTAAAAAGGACATTGTTGTATGTGAATGGCAGTGCATTTAATATATATGAGTAAGGACACCACCAGCAGCTAGCTAGCGCCGCCGGGATTTATTGAGGTGAAAATAAAACGAAACGAAGGCAAACGCAATGAAGATGAATGTGCTAATGAAAGATGTGTTTCGTTGGAAAAGAAAAATTTTTTCGCAGAAGATTAATGGAAGATGTGGTGTTGCTCCATAGATCCCTGATAAAGATGCTCTTCATGTCTACTCGCATACCCAATGTCCAATAGCGCAAAGTCCAAATGAATCCCTTGACAAGATATTTATAATAAAAGCGACACCTATTTTTTTAAATGTTTCCATTATTTAATTTAATTTAATTTCTTCTGTTCCACAAAAGTTGATTTCATTTAAAGAAATTGAGAAAAAATTATTTATTTTTCTAGATTGATTTATCTATTATTAAGCAATAGAAAACTATGATATAGAAGTGGAAAATTGGGATTCAAAAATATCAATGGAAAGCTCAGAGTGCTTTGGAATAAATGGTCCAATACATAATATACCTGGACTTCCCAACCAGTTCAGCCATATGGCTCCGCACATCCATGTTAAGCAACTTAAAAATCCATAATTTTTTTTTTTGACAAATTATGTTTCTTTTCTAATATGACAAATAAACAAAAATTTCTTTAAAATAGTATTTTTTCTTTAAAATTTAATTTTTGTTAAAATATTTCATTGAAATTTCATTTAACAAAAAAAAATTACTTTGATTATTAATTAGAAAATTTTATAAAAATTGCAAATTTATAGAAAAATTATTTTTTTACAAAAATTCTTGAAATTGATTTTATTTTAGAAAAATTGTCAAAATTTCGTTTTTCTAGAAAATTCGTTCCATTTTTTTTTTTGTAAAAAGATTTTATTACTCTATATAATATTTTATTAAAATTGCATTTATCTTAAAAAGTTCTTGAGATTAAGTTTTTTCTAGAAAATTTTCTTGAAAATTTTTAAAATAAATTTCGATATAAAATGCAATTTTGACGAAATTTTCTAGAAGAAATAAATTTTGAAGAAATTTAATAGAAATATGCAATTTTAGTAATTTTTTTAGAAAAATTAAATTTTTTACATAATTTTCTTGAAAAAACAAATATTCAATAGAAATGTATTTTTAACAAAATTTTTAAACTAAAATATAATTTTGACGAATTTATTAAGAAAAATTCAATAAATTTTCTTGAAAATTTATCGTGAAAATTTTTAAAATAAATTTCGATATAAAATGCAATTTTGACGAAATTTTCTAGAAGAAATAAATTTTGAAGAAATTTAATAGAAATATGCAATTTTAGTAATTTTTTTTTAGAAAAATTAAATTTTTTACATAACTTTCTTGACAAAAATAAATATTCAATAAAAATGTATTTTTAACAAAATTTTTAAACTAAAATATAATTTTGACGAATTTATTAAGAAAAAATCAATTTTGAAGACATTCAATAGAAAAACGCAATTTATAAACTTCTTTGCTAAAAATCCAATCAATTTTAACGAAATTTTAATAAATTTTTAATAAAAAAAATTATTTAACATTTTTTTAAAAATCTAAACAATTTCAATGAAATTCGGACAAAGTTCTCTATAAAAAATCGATTTCTATTAATTTTTTTATAAAAATTTAATTTTTTATAAAAAATCAATTTCCACTAAATTTACAATAGAAATATAGTTTAAAAAAATCAAAAAAAAAGCAATTTAGACGAAAAGATGTAGAAAAATTAAATTTTGAATAAAATGTTATAGACAAAATTGAATTTTCAATAAAATTTCTTTGAAAATCCAATCAATTTTTACGAAATTTTTACAAAAAATCCATTTCTATTAATTTTTTTTGGTAAAAAAATGCATTTTTCTACAATTGCTTTTTTCTAGAAAAATGGTTTAATTTCATTTCTCAAATTTTTTTGGTGAAATTGCATTTATCCAAAAAATTTGTTTTAATGTTGTTTTTTCTCGAAAATTTTGTTGAAATTTTATTTTTTATTCGTCCAAAATTATTGTTTCTAAACCATTGAATCGATATTGGATTTTTTAGAAAATGTTCGCCAAATGCAATTTCAACGAAATTTTTGTAGAAAAATTAAATTTCTAAGAAATTTTCTAGAAATATGCAATTTTAAAGATATTTTTGTGAAAAACTGAATTTTGCCATAATTTTTAGGAAATTATTCATAAAAAATATTTAAAAAAAAAAAATCAATATAAAATTCAATTTTGACGAAATTTCCTAGAAGAAATCAATTTTGAAGAAATTTTATAGAAATATGCAATTTTAGTAAATTTTTTAAAAACATTTAATTTTTAATTCTAATATGACAAATAAACAAAAATTTCTTTAAAATAGTATTTTTTCTTTAAAATTTCATTTAACAAAAAAAAATTACTCTGTTTATTAATTAGAAAATTTTATAAAAATAGCAAATTTATAGAAATATTATTTTTTTACAAAAATTCTTGAAATTGATTTTATTTTAGAAAAATTGTCAAAATTTCGTTTTTCTAGAAAATTCGCTACAATTTTTTTTTGTAAAAAGATTTTATTACTCTATATAATATTTTATTAAAATTGCATTTATCTTAAAAAGTTCTTGAGATTAAGTTTTTTCTAGAAAATTTTCTTGAAAATTTATCGTGAAAATTTTTAAATTAAATTTCGATATAAAATGCAATTTTGACGAAATTTTCTAGAACAAATCAATTTTGAAGAAATTTGATAGAAATATGTATGCAATTTTAGTAAAGTTTTCAGAAAAATTAAATTTTTTACATAATTTTCTTGAAAAAACAAATTTTCAATAGAAATGTATTTTTAACAAAATTTGTAAACTAAAATATAATTTTGACGAATTTATTAAGAAAAATTCAATTTTGAAGATATTCAATAAAAAACGCAATTTATAACCTTCTTTGCTAAAAATACAATCAATTTTAACAAATTTTTAATAAAAAAAATTATTTTACATTTTTTTTAAAAATCCAAACAATTTTAATGAAATTCGGACAAAGTTCTCTATAAAAAATTGATTTCTATCAATATTTTTATAACAATTAAATTTTCTATAAAAATTCAATTTCCACTAAATTTACAATAGAAATATAGTTTTAAAAAAAAAATCGAAAAAATGCAATTTAGACGAAAAGTTGTAGAAAAATTAAATTTTCAATAAAATGTTATAGAAAAAATTGAATTTTCAATAAAATTTCTTTGAAAATCCAATCAGTTTTTACGAAATTTTGACAAAAAAAATCGATTACTTTTATTATTTTGGTAAAAAAAATTTTCTGCAATTGCATTTTTCTAGAAAAATTGTTTAATTTAATTTCTCTAATTTGTTTGGTGAAATTGCATTTATTCAAAAAATTCTTAAAATTTTGTTCTTTCTAGAAAATTTTGTTAAAATTTTATTTTTTATTCATCCAAAATTATTGTTTCTAACCAATTGAATCGATATTGGATTTTTTAGAAAATTTTCGCAAAATGCAATTTCAACGAAATTTTTAGGAAATTATTCATAAAAAATTATTAAAAAAAAATTCAATATAAAATGCAATTTTGACGAAATTTCCTAGAAGAAATTTTATAGAAATATGCAAATTTAGTAAATTTTTTAGAAACATTTAATTTTTAACATATTTTTTATGAAAATCAAATTTTCAATAGTAATGGATTTTTTTACAAAATTTTCAAAATAAAATACAATTTTGGCGAAATTTTCAAGAAAAATTCAATTTTGAAGACATTCTGTTGAAAAAATTCAATTTTTAATTTTTTTGCTGAAAAATGCAATCAATTTCAACGAAATTTTGACAACATTTTCCAAAAAAATAAATTTAAATAAATAAATAAATTTTCTATCAAATTCATTTTTCACTAAATTTACTGTAAAAATTTAGTATTAACAAATTTTCAAACACTTCTAGAAAAATTTAATTTTGAAAATATTATATAGAAAAATTAATTAACATTTTTTTCAAAAATCCAAACAATTTTAATGAGAACTGGCAATGTTCTTTATAAAAAAATCGATTTGTTTTAATTTTTTTATAAGAATTTCTATTTTTTTTACAAACATTTTTTATAAATTTTCTATACAAATGCAATTTCCTCTGAATTCTCAATAAAGATGTATTTTTGACAAAATCTTCAAAATAAAATGCAATTTTGACAAAAATTTTCTAGAAAAATTAATTTTTCAACATTTTTTTGACAAAGTTTTCTATAAAAAATCCATTTCTTCTCATTTTTTTTATAAAAATTAAATTTGGCTACTATTGCATTTTTCTAGAAAAATGGTTCAAATTCATATCTCTAAATTTGTTTGATAAAATTGCATTTATCTACAATAAATTACTTGTAATTAAATTTTTCTAGAAAATTTTGTTGTTTTATTTTTCTTGAAAATTTCGTCCAAATTAATTGCTTCTATAAAAGTTAAAAAAGTTTTCTATAAAAATCGATTTCTATTTTTTTTACAAAAATTTTTTATAAATTTTCTATACAAATGCAATTTCCTCTGAATTCTCAATAAAGATGTATTTTTGACAAAATCTTCAAAATAAAATGCAATTTTGACAAAAAATTTCTAGAAAAATTAATTTTTCAACATTTTGTTTGACAAAGTTTTCTATAAAAAATCCATTTATATTAATTTTTGTATAAAAATTAAATTTGGCTACTATTGCATTTTTCTAGAAAAATGGTTCAAATTCATATCTCCAAATTTGTTTGATAAAATTGCATTTATCTACAATAAATTACTTGTAATTACATTTTTCTAGAAAATTTTGTTGTTTTATTTTTCTTGAAAATTTCGTCCAAATTAATTGTTTCTATAAAATTGTATCGTTATTGGATTTTTTTACAAAATTCTAAAGGAATTTTGACATAATTTTTTAGAAAAAAATGTTCAATAAAAACTTAATTTTAACAAAATATTCAAAATAAAATGAAAGCTTGTATAACAGATACAGTCGATTTCTATAAATTTCTTTAGGAAAATTTAATTTTGCTAAAATTGCAGTTATCAAAAAAGAATACTTCAAATTAATTTTTTTCTAGAAATTTTTTTGAAATTTTAATTTTTTTTGGAAAATTTTGTCCAAATTTGTTGTTTTTATAGAATTTTATGGATTTTGGATATTTTTACAAATACAATAAAAATATTCCAAGAAAATGGGAATTTTAATAAAAAAGATAAAAAAAGGTTTCAAAAAAGATATGCAATTTTGACAAAATTTTTTAAAAATTAATTTTGGTAAAATTGCATGTTTCTAGAAAAATGGTTCAATTTAATTTCTTCTTTTTTTGAAAAAATTTAATTTATCTAAAAAAATTACTTGAATTTAAATTTTTTCTAGAAAATTTTGTGACATTTTATTTTTCTTGAAAATTAAAATTGCATCGACAAATTGCAAATACAAATTCTAAAGGAACCTTCCAAGAAAATAGGAATTTTAATGAAAAACATTTTATAAAAAATTTACAAAATTTTGACGAACTTTTATAGAAACATATAATTTTCAACAATTTGATAAAAAATTATAAAAATACATTTATCTAAAAAAATTAATTGAAATTAATTTTTTTCTAGAAAATTTTTGGAAATTTTATTTTTGTTTTTTTTTGAAAATCTACAAAATAAAATGCATTTTTGACGAAATTTTGTAGAAAAAATTAAATTTTCAACAATTTTTTTTTTTACCAAGTTTTCCAAAAATTGTCGATTTCTATTAATTTCTTTATAAAAATTTACTTTTGCTAAAATTGCACTTTTCTAGAAACATGCTTCAATTTAATTTCTCCAATTTTTTTTGATAAAATTGCATTTATATAAAAAAATTACTTTGTGATGATTTATTTTTCTTGAAAATTTTTTTCCAAATTAGATATTTCTACAGAATTGCACCGATATTGTATTTTTTACAAATACTAAAGAATTCCAAGAAATTAAATGAATTAATTTAAATGTTTTTTTTTAATTTACCGATTAAATGCAATTTTGATGAAATTTTATAGAAAAATTTAATTTCAACAATTTTCTTTTACTAATTTTAATTTTTTTTCTAGAAAATTTTTTTTAAAATTTAATTTTTCTTGAAAATTGCGCTTAAATTAAATTTTTAGAAATATGCAATTTTTTGCAAAAATTTAATGTGGACATAATTTTCTAGAAGAAACAATTTTTCAATAAAAATTTAACTTTAACAAAATATTCAAAATAAAATGAATTTTTGGCGCAATATTTTAGAAAAAATCAATTTTCAAAATTTTTTTTTAATCCAATCAATTTGAGAGAAATGTTGGCAATGTTTTCTATAAAAAATCCATCTCTATTAATTTTTTTATAAAAATTAAATTTTCTATATAAAGCAATTTCCATAAAATACCCACTAAAAATTTATTTTTGATAAAATTTTCTAGAAAAAGCTAATTTTCAATAAAAATTTAATTTTAACAAAATATTCAAAATAAAATGAATTTTTGGCGCAATATTTTAGAAAAAATCAATTTTCAGAATTTTTTTTTAAATCCAATCAATTTGAAAGAAATTTTGGCAATGTTTTCTATAAAAAATCCACCTCTATTAATTTTTTTATAAAATTAAATTTTCTATATACAGCAATTTCCACAAAATACCCACTAAAAATTTATTTTTGATAAAATTTTCTAGAAAAAACTAATTTTCAATAAAAATTTAATTTTAACAAATTATTCAAAATAAAATGAATTTTTGGCGCAATATTTTAGAAAAAATAAATTTTCGGAATTTTCAAGAATTCAATTTAAATTTTAAAGAAATTTTGCCAATGTTTTCTATAAAAACTCAATCTCTATTAATTTTTTTTATAAAAATTAAATTTTCTATATAAATCAATTTTTACAAATTACTCAATAAAAATTATTTTTGACAAAATGTTCAAAATAAAGTGCAATTTTGACGAACTTTTATAGAAAAATTTAATTTTAAACAAATATTTTTGAGCAAATTTTCTATAACAAGTCGATTTCCGTTAATTTTTTTATAAAAATTAATTTTTGCATTGTTTTTTGTTTTTGTTATTCGATCTGTTGTGACTTTTCATAGTTTTGTTTTTGACTATTGAGTTCGAGATAGTTGTTTTTGTTTTCTGTTAAACAGAAAAACAAAACTTCTTTGAAACATTTTTGCTTCAAATTGCTTCAATTTCAATTCTCCAAATTTTTTTTCATAAAATTGCATTTATCTAAAAAAATTTCTTGAAATTTTATTTGTTCTAAGAAAAATTTTGTGAACTTTCTTACAAATACTAAAGACAACTTCCACGAAAAAAGGAATTTCAATAAAAAAATTGTGAAAAAGAATTTAACATAACATTTTTTTCTTATTCAGAACACCATTTTACACCAAAAAATTTTATGCACAGCCCTTTGACAAAAATATAATGAGAGTACTACAATGCGTATACGTTTTATAAACTGAAATATTACTCATTCGCATCCGTTTTCGGTCCTTTCCAGAACATTTTTTTCATTTTCCCTTTTAAATTTGATTAAATTTTCCACCTAAATACGGCAGCTGTTATTTCAACAATTCTGCATATTTTTTCTATCGTTTCTAGTACAAATATTTTCATCTATATTCCCATCATAATATTTGGTTTCCATGTTCTATAAAATTAAAAACGAAAAAAACAACATAATACACTTCAATCAAAACTACAATGTTGTAACAAATAAATAGAATATGCAACTCATACACACAATACTTTGTACTCCATTTGTAATAAAGTTCACATTGTAAATAAATTCATAAATGTAAATGGAACACACGATGTGGTTCCGAACAGGTGCCAGATGACTGACTGACGGACGCCAAAGGAAGGCGGCAACAGTTGCCACCGCAAACTAGGTGAATAAATTGAGGACTATGTCAAAATACTCGCAGAATGTGACCAAATAAAAGCCACACAGTACGGATATGGAACGACAAATCGCACAAAAAAACAGGTTTATTTAAATGAAAATAAAACCAAAATAGTGTATATATTGAAAATTTCAAATAAATATGAGTTTAATAGCAAACCATAAAAAAAATCAAATGAAAAATGCATATGTTTTGACATAAAAAAAATAATAATAAAAAGGTCAACTATTTTAATTGAGAATTTCGTTATATTTCATACATATGAGCGATTTCATAATATTTTGCTGAGAACATAAGAAGAAATCGCAATCGACTGTAGTGAACACTCATCTTCAGTGAGAAGTTGACACAACTATTTTATTCGCAGTTGTTACCCTTAATTTGTTTGTATTACTTGTTAAAAAATAAAACCAATGTAATGTAATCCTACTTTTTAAATTTTCCCATTGAGCATCCTTACATTGGTTTCTATTTACGAAAAGTATTAAGAAAAATTAAAAAAAAAAAACAATTATTTCATCGACAATAAATGTCTCGAGGTGACCTTCTTTGAAGCTCTGGATCTTCGCCTCTGAAATAGTTATAAAGCCCAATTTTCAGAATTAAAATCAGCAATTCCTCTGCTATAAGAGTTTGAAGTTTTATTAAAATCAAACCATAGGTTCGGAAATGAGAAAGTGATTTTCCTGTTACTTTTAATAAATTACACTCTGTACTCTAGTGCGTATGATTATTATTAATAATTAGGTACGTTTGAAAAATGTTCTATAACTTTCTTAATAAATGGTTAAATTTAATGAAACAAAAACTGGCTTGTCCCTGGAGCTTCAGAGCAGAGTATCGCTGAAGAAAATTTGTGAAACTGTAATCTGTTTTGGCTGAAAACTTTAGGGTTTCTTATTGTTCTTTATTATAGTAGTCTTTGTAATACGTTTATATCTCTTTTACAATAATCCTTATCTTCCTTTTACGAATTTATTCAATTATAAACAGATATTGAAATTTTAAAATAATTTTTAAACGTACCAAAGTGTACGGAATCCATTAGAAATTTTAATATTTCTGCAGACAAGTCATGATCAGGTAAAAGTTCTGCTACTCCTCTTCAAGCCAGTAAATCAAAAATATGAGTCCTTGTGAAAAATGGGGGTCAAAATATAGACAACATCATACTCCTTAAATATCCTGGAAGGGTATCAACTCATGTCCTTAATTTATTTGAGTCAAACTCTCATGGGAGCCTAAAGAGTCAAACTCTCATGGGAGCCTTAATAGACCTTATTTGGTACTAAAGAGTCAAACTCTTAAAGGAGCCTTAATAGACCTTAAATATATCGCAGTTTTATTAATTGTTTTTGTATATTTTTTTTTTAAGATGTTAAATTCGTCGGTTGGTCTAGTGAAAATTCTAAACCACTTGTTTTGTGGACCAAAATGACTCATATTCACGGTATACGTAGTTTGACCCATTAGTACCGAAAATAAAATAAGGAAATTAAATGATTATTTACCAGGATTTTCAAGGAATAAGTATGTTTTTGCATATTTTGACCCCCTTTAACGACATATACATATATTTAATTCCACTGCTTTGGAGACGAGTAGCTGAGCTTTTCACGGGTACTAATATCTTCAAATCACGCAAAGCGGTTAAGAAGATATAACTTTTTGAATAAAAGGTAATTTTGAGAAAAATCTTTGGAGCTCTTCTGTACCACAAAAACTACAGAGAATTTTGAATAACTAAAAACGCCGAAATATTTCCACACACTATGAGAATTATTGTGTTATATTTTGTTAAAATTAAAACGGTTAATTTTTTTCGTTTTTAGAAGGGAAATTGCCCTATTACAAAAATTCAAACTTACGAGTAATAGAAGTGTTCTACTTAGGGATCGATAGGTAATGATTGCTGTGAATCAGAAAATAGCATTTTACTATAAAATATCCATTTTTCTAAGAAAATTCTCGAAAAGTTGTATTTTTAGAAAATTTTGACACATTTGCATATTTTAAGGAATTTCGCAGAAGTTTCATACTTCAACGAATAATTAATATTTTTCTAGAAACTTTCTTCAGATTCAATTTTTATAGAAAATTTAGACAAATTGAAATTTTTGTAGAAAAATGCATCGAAATTTTTTTTTACAAAATTTCGTAGAAATTGCAGTCAATTTTTATAGAAAATTTAGACAAATTGCAATTTTTGTAGAAAAATGCATCGAAATTTTTTTACAAAATTTCGTAGAAATTGCATATTGCATATGTATGTATGTACATTTCGTCATTACACACAAAATTTAATCAACATTTAATTTTCTACAATATTTTGGAGAAATTATAATTTCCTCTAAATTTAAATTTTCATAGTCAAATTCGTAAAAATTCCATTTTTATAGGAAAGTTCATAGAGACCAAATTTTTCCAAAAAATTACGTCAACATTAAGTTTTTGCAGAAAATTTCCTCCCAATTTCATTGTTCTGGAAAATTTATATTTTCTCAAAATTTCGTAGAAATTGCATGTACTTACATATATAACAATTTCGATATTTCATCTCTTAGATAATGTGAAATTATATTTCTCTCAAAAATTCTATCGAAACTGATTTTTTTTGTAAGTCGCATTTTCTAGTAATTTTGGAAAATTTTGTTAAAAATTCATTTGTGGTAAATATTTTTGTCAAATGTTTCTATCCAATGTTATCGAAAACGCCATCGACATATTTTATTATATTTTTAGAAAATTTTTGTAAATTTACATATTTTAAGAAATTTGTCAGTATTGCATTCTTTTCTGAAAAAATTTCCAAAATTATTTTTTAATTTTTTAATGTTTTCTAAATAATCGACCATTTAGAACAGACGGGAAATTATTTTTTATAGAAAAATTCGACATATTTGCATTTTTTTCTAAAAATTTTTTTACAAAAATTTCATTTTTTTTTCTAAAAAAAATTGTCGAAATTGGAATTTTCTACAAAATTTATATCAATTTGTTCTTTCTTAAAAACTTTTTTTACAAAATTTCGTAGAAATTGCATATGTATTTACATATACAAAATTTTATAGATATTACAAATCTTATGGCGATTTATTTTATGTAAAAAAGTGTGACATTTTCCTTTCCGAAAACTGGACTTTTATACCACATTTCGGAATTTTGATATGGGAGTTAGGTTAAATTCGAGGGACTACATCAGTTCCACCTAAAAAGGGAAAACATTTTTCAGAATTCGCGTCGAAGGGGGAATATTTGTTTCAGAATCGAAATCACCATTACACAATTTTGTCATTTCCCACAATATTTTGTGAAATCTTTATTTTCTAGAAAATTTTGTAGAAATTATATTTTTCCAGAAAATATCTTTGAAATTATATTTTTCTCGAAAATTTTCTTCAGAATAATTTTTTTTCCAAAAATTTCATTCAAAATTGCATTCTTAAAAAAAATCGACAAAATGTATTTTTTTTATTAGAAATTGCATATTTATATACAATTTTGTCGACATTACATTTCTTAGACAATGTCGTTATTTCCCACAAAATTTTGTCAAAATTTTATTTTCTGTAAAATTATGTTAAAATATATTTTTCCAGAAAATTTCATGGAAACATCCATTTTTCCAAAAATTTTATCAAAATTGATTTATTAGAAAATTTTTCGAAGTAGCATTTTCTAGAAATTCAAGAAAATTTTGTTGAAATTATATTTTTCTAAAAGCTTTTGTCAAAATTAACTTTTTCTAGAAAATTCCGTCAAAATTACAATTTTCTAGGAAAATTCATCGAAATTAACTTTTTTAGGAAATTATATCGAATTATATATTTTCTGGAAAATTTTGTTGAAAATATATTTTTCCAGAAAATTTCTTGGAAAAATACATTTTTCCAAAAATTTTATCAAAATTGATTTATTAGAAAATTTTTCGAAGTAGCATTTTCTAGAAATTCAAGAAAATTTTGTTGAAATTATATTTTTCTAAAAGCTTTTGTCAAAATTAACTTTTTCTAGAAAATTCCGTCAAAATTACAATTTTCTAGGAAAATTCATCGAAATTAACTTTTTTAGGAAATTATATCGAAAATTTTTTGTCATTTCTTAATTTAAAAAAAATATTCAAAATTATTTTTTTAAATAAAGTCGCCATGTTTACAAATGTTATTTCATCGAAATTACACTTCAAAAATTATAATTTCTTTAAAATTTAAACTTTCATAGAAATTAAATTTTTATAGGAAAGTTCATAGAGATTGAATTTTCTAGAAAAATTCGTCAACATTACATCTTTGCTGACAATTTCTTTAAAATATCATTGTTCTAGAAAGTTATTAATTTTGGAAAATTTTGTTGAAATTTTATTTTTTTCTAAAAACTTTTGTCAAATTAACTTTTTCTAGAAAAAGTCAAAATTAAATGTTTTTATCAAATTTTTATCGAAAATACCATCGACATTTTTTTCATTTCCCATTTTCAAGAAAATATTGTCAACATTATATTTTTTGAAAATTTTTGCAAATACATATTTTTCAACATTGCACTTTTTCGCGTTCGTCGAAAATGGATTTTTACAGAAAATTTCTTCCAAATTGAATTTTTCTAGATAATTTATATTTTCTCTAAAGTTAATTTTTCTAGTAAACTGAAATTGAATTTTATTAAAAATTTAATCGTTTTTAGCTATCTTAGTATGTATGTAATTTTGAATAAATTTCCTGAAAATATTAAATTAAAAAAAATTTTAAAACTTTATGGAGTAAACGAAATTGTTACAGATGTACACAGTATTGTTTAAATTTTGTATAAAATACAATTTCGGCAACATGTTATAGAATAATATAATTTGAACAAAATTTAAAAAAAAATTAAATTATACCAAATTTTCTAGAAAATATTTTTTTTATTGAAAATGTTTCAAAAATTAATTTTTTGTAGAAAATTTCGATAAAATTTTATATTTTTTTTAAGAAATTTCAACAAAATCTCTGTCGAAATTCCAATTTTCTAGAAAAGTTATGTCAAGTTGCTTTTTTTACAAAATTTCTCAGAAATTGCATATGTATTTACATACATATATAAAATGGTATCGATATTACATCTCTTAGACAGTGTTGTCATTTCCCACAAAATTTAGTCAAAATTTAATTTTCTAGAAAATATTTTAGAAATTATATTTTTCCAGACAATTTCTTTGAATTATATTTTCTCGAACATTTTATCGAAACGATTATCGAGTTTTTATTTTATTTTTCTATAAAAACTTTTGTCACATTAACTTTTTCTAGAAAATGTGTCCAAAATTACATGTTTCGATCAAATTTTAATGAAAATGCCTCCGAAATTTTTTCCATTTTTTAAGAAAAAAATCGTCAAAATTATATTATTAGAAAATTCTGACAAATTTATATATTTTAAAAAATCGTGTGAACATTGCGTTTTTTCTAGAACATTTCGTCGAAATTCAATGTTTGCAAAAAATTTATTCCAAATAGGATTTTTCTAGAAAACTTATATTTTCTCAAAAATTAATTTTTCTATAAGATACAATTTCTACAAAATGTTGTAGAAAAATATAATTTAGGCAAAATTAAAAGTAAAATTATATTCTACAAAATTTTGTAGAAAATTTCTTTAAAAATAATCTCTTATAGAAATTGAAGTTTTATTTTGCTCGAAAATTATTTTTTTAGAAACATTTTTTTAGAAGCATCTAATAGATTGTTGAAATTTTTTTTGAAATTATATCTTTTCTAAATACTTTTATCAAATTAACTTTTCTAGAAAAATTCTTCGCAATTACTTTTATTTCAAGAAATTTTACTTTTCTCACAGGTTTTTTCATTTGCCGTTTTAAAAAAAAATTCAGAAATTATTTTTTTGAAAATTTCATCGAAATAACATATGTACTTGAAAAAATAGTTATAATTTCTTCAAAATTTCAATTTTCATAGCAAATTTCGTAGTAATTTCATTTTTATAGGAAAGTTCAAAGAAATTTAATTTTTCTAGGAAATTTTGTCAACATTAAATTTTTACTGGCAATTTCTTCTGAATTACATTGTTCTAGAAAATTTAAATTTTCTCAAAATTTCGTAGAAGTTGCATATACATCTCTTACACAATTTCGTCATTTCCCACAAAATTTAATCAAAATTTAATTTTCAAGAAAATTTTGTAGAAATTATTGTTTTTATTTTTCCACAAAATTTTTTTAAAGTTATAAATTTCTTTAGAGTCGCATTTTCTACAAATTTTGGAAATTTTTGTTGGAAATTGTATTTTTTCTAAACACTTTCTTAAATTATCTTTTTCTAGAAAATGTCGTCAAAATTAAATGTTTCTATCAAATTTTATCGAAAATGCCATCGAAATTTTTTTCATTTCCCATTTTTCGAGAAAAGTTTTGGCAAAAGTATAATATTATTAGAAAATTTGTGCAAATCCAAATATTTTAAGAAAGTTTATCAACATTGCATTTTTTCTGAAACATTTCGTCGAAGTTGCATTTTTGCATAAAAATTTCTTTCAAACTGAATTTTTCTAGAACATTTATATTTTCCCAAAAATTAATTTTTCTACAAAACTCCTAAATAATATTTGTCTATAAAATTTCGTTGAAATTATATTTTATTCAAAATTTAATCGATATTAAACATCTTAGTAATTTATATAATTTTGAATAAATTTCCAGAAAAAAATTAATTTTCTAGAAAATTAAACTTTATTGAACGACATTTTTGCAGATGTAAAATTTATTACATTTTGTATCAAATAAAATTTCGTTAAGGAAAATATAATTTGGGCAAAATTTAAAAAAAAAATTAACTCCACAAAATTTTCTAGAAAAACTAATATATTCCATTATTACTCTAAAAAAATAAATAATCCTAAGAAATCTTCTATAAAACTTGAATTTTTAAGAATTTTTATAAAAACATTAATTAATTTTTAAAGTATGAAATTCTACGATTTGTTCAAAACTATTTGTTTTATTTGTAAAAAAAAAAAAATCTAAAAAAAACAAATAGTTTTGAAGATTTTTTTTTTGTAAAATGTAAAAAAAAGATAGTGAAGAAATTTTCTAAACAATGCAATTTCGAGATACTGTTCATTTGGACAAAATCAATGTTGGAAATTCCAGAAAAATGCAATATTGGAAAAAATTTGTAAAAAATTTCATTTTGACAAAATTTTCTTGGAAAATGTAAGCTCGAAGACGTATTCGGGAAAAATGTAATTTCGTCCAAATTTTCTAGAAAATTTAATTTTGTCTAGATTTTGTGGCAAATTACGAAATTGACAAAATTTTGTGTTATTGATTAAATTCTGTATAAAATGGAATTTCGACGAAATTGAATAAAAAAATATTATTTAGAAGGAATTTTCTGGAAGATATAAATCCAATTTGGAATAAATTGAGCCCAAAAAATTCAATGTTGACGAAATTTTCCACAAAAAAAAACAAATGTTGAGGAAATTTTCTAGAAAAATTCAATCTCTATGAAATGTCCTATAAAAATGGAATTTCTACAAAATTTACTATGAAATTAGAGTTTCTACAAAGTTTAGTTTGAAAATTGAAATTTGAAGAAATTTTCTAGCAAAATTATGCATATATCTTTAAAGTATGTAATTTCAATTAAAATTTCGTAAAATATGTAAATTTGGCACAGTGTTCTTAAAAAATAATTGTGACGTATTTTTTGGAAAAATGACAAATGAAAAACTCGTTGACATGAAAAAAACAATTTCGATGAAATTTTATAGAAAAATTTTATTTTGACAAAATTTTATAGAAACAGTTAATTTTGAAAAAGCTTTCTAGAAAAGGCTATTTCTAAAAATTTTCTAAAAAATTAAATTTCGGGAAAAATTTAATTTCGCCGAAATTTTCTGGGAAAATAAAATTTTGACGAAATTTTCTAAAAAAATTTCATTTTTGCAAAGTCGAATTTTTACAAATTTTGGATTTTTTTCGAAATTATATTTCTTCTAAAAACTTTTGTTAAATTAACTTTTTCTAGAAAATGACGTCATAATTAAATGTTTCCAACAAAATTTATCGCAAATGTCACGGTAAGTTTTTTCCATTCCCATTTTTCAAAAAAAAATCATCCAAAATATATTTTTTATAGAATTTTCGCAAATTTACTTATTTTAAGAAATTTTTTCAGCATTGTATTTCGAAATTAACAATTGCATTTTTGCAGAAAAATTTCTTCAAAATTGTTTTTTTTTCCAAAAAAAAAATTATATTTTCTCAAAAATGTATTTATCTAGAAACTCCTCCAAAATGATATTTTCTATAAAATTTCGTTAAAATTGTATTTTATTCAATATTTAATCGATCTTAAATATCTTAGTAATGTATGTAATTTTGAATAAATTTCCTGAAAAAAAATTATTTCCACAAAATTTTCAAAAAAAATAAACTTTATGGAAAAACAGATGTAATATTGAATAAATTCTGTATAAAATGCAATTTCGACAAAATGTTATAGAAACAAATAATTTGGGCAAAATTTAAAGAAAAATTCATTTCTAAAAAATTTTTCAGAAAAAATAATATATTATACTATTATTAAAAAAAAAAAATAATTCTACGCAATATTCTATAAAACTTGAATTTTGTATAAATTTTATAAAAAACATTAATTAATTTTTAAAAATTTCTTCAAAATTGTTTTTTTTTTCCAAAAAAAAATTATATTTTCTCAAAAATGTATTTATCTAGAAACTCCTCCAAAATGATATTTTTCTATAAAATTTCGTTAAAATTGTATTTTATTCAAAATTTAATCAATCTTAAATATCTTAGTAATGTATGTAATTTTGAATACATTTCCTGAAAAAAATTTGTTTCCACAAAATTTTCAAAAAAAATAAACTTTATGGAAAAACAGATGTAATATTGATTAAATTCTGTATAAAATGCAATTTTGACAAAATGTTATAGAAACAAATAATTTGGGCAAAATTTAAAGAAAAATTCATTTCTAAAAAATTTTTCAGAAAAAATTATATGTTATACTATTATTTAAAAAAATAAATAATTCTACGCAATATTCTATAAAACTTTAATTTTGTATAAATTTTATAAAAAAACATTAATTAATTTTTAAAGTATGTAATTCTACAATTTGTTCAAATACGCATATTCGGCAAAATTTTGTAAAAAATGGTTTTGAAGATTTTTTTATAAAATGTGACCGGTAATGAAAAAAAAAGTTGATGACATTTTCTAAAGAATGCAATACGATAAACTATTCATTTGGAGAAAATCTATGCAAGAAATTCTAGAAAAAGGCAATTTTGAAAATTTTTCTTAAAAATTTCATTTCGAAAAAGTTTTCTTGGAAAATATAAGCTCGAAGACTTTTTCGGGAAAAATGTAATTTCGACGAAATTTTCTAGAAAATTTAAGTTTATCTAGATATTATGGCAAATTATGAAAGTATATATCGTTAAAAATGGAATTTCGACTGAATTGAATAGAAAAATAAAATAATTTATTCCAAATTCAATTTGGAAAAAATTTTCTGCAAATGTGAATTTTCGACGAAATTTTCCAGAAAACTTCAATCTCTATAAAAATTGAATTTCTAGCAAATTTACTATTAAAATGGAATTTCTACAAAATTTACTATGAAAATTAAAATTTGAAGAAATTTTCTAGAAAAATTATGCATATATTTGTAATTTCAATTAAAATTTCTTAAAATATGTAAATTTGGCAAAATGTTCTAAAAAATTATTTTGACGAATTTTTTAGATAAATGGCAACTGAAAAAACAAAACGTTGATATTAAAAAAACAATATCGATGAAATTTTCTAAAAAAAATTAAGTTTGAAGAAAATTTATTGAAAAAGTTAATTTTGACAAAAGCTTTTTTAGAATTTATAGAAAATGCTACTTTGAAAAATTTCTTAAAATTTAAATTTCGGGAAAAATTTAATTTCGCAGAAATTTTCTAAATAAATATAATTTGGACAAAATTTTCTAGAAAAATAAAAAAAGTCGAATTTTATAGAAATTTTGTTAAAATTTTATTTTCTTCTGAAAACTTTTGTTAAATTAACTTTTTCTAGAAAATGACATCATAATTAAATGTTTCTATCAAAATATGTATATCGAAAATGTCATCGAAATTTTTTTCATTTCCCATTTTTCCAAAAAATATTTCAATATTATTTATTATTTATTTATTAATTATTTATATGAATTACAATACAAAGTAAATTTATATTCTAATTTTAAGGTCCAGGGAAAGGCCGGGTTACAAAAACCATATGGCTAAATGTTTGCAGCGACAGACCAGAGCCTCTGGTGGGAATCGAACCCACGACCCCCAAACTCATAGGCGAGTACGCTACCAACTCGCCTACTGGGGCGCTCATTTCAATATTATATTTTTAAAAATTTTTGAGAAACTTACATATTTAAAGAAATTTTGTCAACTTTGCATTTTTTCAAGAACAATTTGTCGAAATTGCATTTTTGAAAAAAATTCCTTTCAAATTTAATTTTTCTAGAAAATTCATATTTTCTCAAAAATTATATTATTTATAATGTTATCGGTATTGCTCTTAGACAATTTCGTCATTTCGCACAAAATTTATTTAAAATTTAATTTTAGAGATAATTTTGTAGAAATTATATTTTTCCCGAAAATTTCTTTGAAATTATATTTTTCTGGTAAGTTTTATCTAAAATAATTTTTTTTAGTAACTTTTTTAAAGGCCAATTTTCTAGAAATTTTGTGAAACTGTATTTTTTCCACAAATGTTTATTAAATTAAATTTTCGTAGAAAATGTCATCAAAATTACATTTTTTCTAGAAAAATTCATGGAAATTACTTTTTTAGGAAATTTCACTTTTTTCACAAATTTTTTCATTTCACATTATTAAAAATATCATCAAAATTATTTTTTAAGAAAATATTGCCACAATAACGCATTTTCAGATATTTCATCTTAAAATATATTCATCAAAAAAATCTAGAAATGTTGTGAAACTGTATTTTTTCTAAAATTTTTTATCAAATTAACTTTTTCTAGAAAATGTCGTCAAAATTACATTTTTCTAGAAAAATTCATGGAAATTTCTTTTTTTAGGAAATTTCACTTTTTTCACAAGTTTTTTCATTTCCCATTTTTAAAAATATCTTCAAAATTATTTTTTAAGAAAATATTGCCACGCTTACGCATTTTAAGATATTTCATCGAAATTACCTATGTACTTTTGAAAAAAAATAATTATAATTTCTTCAAAATTACAATTCTCCTAGTAAATTTCGTAGTAACTTCATTTTTGTAGAGAAGTTCACAGAGATCTAATTTTTCTAAAAATGTTAGTCAATATTAGATTTTTGCTGACAATTTCTTCCAAATTTCATTGTTATAGAAAATTTATATTTTCTCCAAATTTCCTAGAAATTGCATATGTATTTACATATATAAAAATTTATCGATATTACATCTCTTAGACAATTTCAATACTTTCCACAAAATTTATTTTTCTAGAAAATTATGTAGAAATTATAGTTTTCTTTATATATATTTTTTTCTCAGAAATTTTATCGAAACTGTTTTTTTACAAATTTTTTAGTCGCATTTTCTAGAAATTTTGTAAAATTTTGTTGAAATTTTATTTTTTCTAAAAACTTTTGTCAAAATAAACTTTCTAGAAAATTTCGTTAAAATCAAATGTTTCTGTAAAATTGTATCGAAAATTTCAAGACATTTCTTTCATTTTCCATTAGTCAAGAAAAAATCGTCAAAATTATACTATTAGCAAATGTTTGCAATTTTACATATTTTAGGAAATTTTGTCAACATTGTATTTTTTTGTCGAAATTGCATTTTTTGAAGAAAAAATCTTTTGCATTTTTCTTGGAAATTTATATTTTCTCAAAAAATTATTTTTCTAGAAAACTCCTCCTAAAAAATATTTTTCTATAAAATTCCGTTGAAATTGTATTTTATTCAAATGTTAATCGATATTAAATATATTACTAATGTATTTAAGTTTGAATAAATTTCCTGAAAATATTTAATTTCCACGAAATTTTCTAGAAAATGTAGTTTTATGAAAAAACGAAACTGTTACAGATGTAATATTGATATTTCTCTGACACAAAAAGTATATCCAAAAATTTTCGCATTAAACTCTTCAACGAATTGTTTCTTTGCAACAAATTTAGGAAATTATTCTTTCTTTAAATTAAAAATCTATAAAATTCAAACTTTGTCTTCTAATTTATGCCACACTTTCAGTATGAAATCGTACATATTCATAGTTCACATGAATTTATATAGTATTCATAAAATATTCACAAACATAAAATGGATTCTTTTTTTGTGTGTGAGAAATTGTTTGCAAAAAAAAAACACTTCAAAATGAGGTCAGATATATTTTCACCTGGAAATCTCAAAACAATCTGAAAATGAGAATGTTACAACAATGACAACCGCACAATGCACAAATATGTGCTACTTCCACCTCTGGTAGAAAAAAATACGAAAAAACACATACACACACACACACATAAAAATGAAATGTGTAACAAACATGACAAAGCTAGCACACCTCCCGCTCCCACTCCCGCTCCCGATCCCAGTTCCCTTTTTGCAACCTTCTTACCCAATGAATGTCATGTCACGAGTGCCACGCACTAAGCATTCTAGGCAAAAAGCGAGAAGGACAAAGGACATGCAAAACATACCAAAATGCGCACACGCACACATACACGCGTGCATCTAATAGGTTGGAGTGTGCATACATGCATAACTGAAGGCATTGCCACCTTTTATTCTATCAATTTGGGTGGGGAGGATTGAGAAAGAAATACTCGTGAGGGAACGTGAAATGAGAGAGTGTGAGAGATAATATGTCTCCATTCCCTGAATATCATTGCATTTTATTGTCATAACAACAAAGCTTTATAAAAGGAAACGGAAGTTGATATTCCTCATTTGAATGGATTTGAATGCAAAGCTTGTTTGTTGTCATCAGAGCCGAAAAATGATTGAAGTTCGAGAGCGGTATATTAAGGCAAGAGAAAATAACACTGAAATCGATTTATGTATATTATACATACATTACACTACACTGTGATTTTATGAAATGTTTTTTTTTTGGAGATTTAACGAAGTCCGTGTGTCTAGTTTCAACTACATACTGATACAATTTCGCCAAAATTGCATATTTTTATCAAAAAATTTAAGCGAGATTCAAATTCTGGGTAGAATTGAGTTTTAATAGACACCTCTCTATTATCCTCAGAATTCTATAGCAATAATAAATTAAATCAGCTTGAAATACTTATGGACGTAGTAACATATAGTTAATTGTATTACACAATTTTATCGAAGTTTTGCATTTTTCTAGAAAATTTAGTTCATTTTGTTATTTTCGCCGAAATTCTAATTTTCCAGAACGAAATTTAAATTTTTTAAAAAATATTTTTCAAAATTCATATTATTATTGATATTTCATTTTTTTGCAAAATTTTGTCTAGTTTCAATTTGTATAGAAAATATTGTATAAATATCTAGAAATTTACGACGAAATTCATTTTTATTTGAAAAATCATCAAAATGTCACTTGTGTATAAAATTTTGTCAAAATAGGACAACATTTTACTGAAATTTTTATTGCAAATAAAATGTATATTATAATTCGACGGTACAGGGATAGATTGTTATATTTTTGTAGCGACAGACCAGACTCACTGGTGGGAATCGAACCCACGATCCGCAAACTCATACGCGAGCACGCTACCAACTCACCTACTTGGGCGCTCTTTACTGAAATTACATTTTTTAAGACGATTTTTTTTAAATTATCTATAATCCGGTCAATGTCTATTAATCCAATGAATGTCCCTTAATCCGGCCATAGACATATTTTTCTAGAAAATTTCATTGAAATTATATTTTTCTACACAATTAAATATTTTAATTTTTGTAGAAAATTTCATAAAAATTCAATATTTCTAACAGAAAAATATTCAAAAAAATACCTGAATATTACAATTTTACAGAAAATTTTGTCGAAATTATATTCTTATAGAAATTTTTGTGGAAATTAAATTTGTTCGCCAAAAAACAACCGCATTCGTATGTTGGACAAAATTTCTCTTTACTTGCTAAAAATTACCATTGTTGTTATATCGTTTAACCCGTTTTTTTCGAAATTTTTGTGAAAAGTTGTCATTAACGTTTGTATCAATATGGAACTTCGACAAAATTTTCGAGAATAATGCAAATATTTAGATGGATTTTTGTAGAAAAATGATATACGGCATTTTCTAAAAAAATGCGATTTCGAAAAAATTGTATTTAAAAATAATTTTTCAAATAAAATTTTAAGAAAATTTTTAGAAAAATGCAAATTAGAAGAAATTTTCTAAGGTGATTTTGAAAAAAAAAAAATAATTTCCATGAAACTGTAAAAATACAATTTCGATTACATTTTTTATAAAAATTCAATTTCGACTAAATTTCCTGTAAAATTGCAGTTTTTAGGAATTTTTCTTCTATTTTTTTAGAAATATTAAATTTTTGTGAAAATTAAATTTCTACAAAATTTTGAAGAATAATACAATTTCAAGGAAAATTTTCTAGAAAAATATGCCTATGGCCGTATTATTAACAAATATTTATCAGATTAAAGGAAGTTGATCATATTATAGGTCATTCAAAAAATCGTTTCAAGAATTTTTATCGAAAATTTAAACTCTGTGAAATTTTTTGAAAAAAAAATTTACATTAAGTTTATTTTGACATGTTTTTAGAAAAGAAGTAATTTCGATGGGACATTCAACAAAAAATTGAATTTCCATGAAATTTTGGATTTTTAAAAAAAACGATCAATTTCGGCTAAATTTACTGTAGAATTGACATTTGGACTATTTTTTTAGAAATATTAAGTTTTTATGCAAATTAAATCTACAAAATTTTGCAGAAAAAAAAATTTCAAGGAAAATTTTTTAGAAAAATATGCTTATGGCCGTATTAACGAATATTCATTGGAATAAAGGACATTGGCCATATTATAGGTTATTCGAAAAAGTAATTTGAGCAAAATTTTTTAAAAAAAAATTTTACAAAAAGTTTATTTGATATTTTTTTTGGAAAAAATAATTTCGATAGAACATTTTAGAAAAATGTTCTACATAAATTTACATTCTACATTTTAGAAGTGCAATTATAAAAATAAATGCAATTTTGACAAATATTTCTTAAAAAACAATTTCGAAAAAATGTTCTGGAAAAATTAATTTTGGCGAAAAAGACAATTTCTTTGAAATTTTCTAGAAACATTCAAATTTCGATAACATTTTATAAAACAATACATTTTTTACAAAATTTGCTAAAAAAAATTTAATTTTGACAAAATTTGCATAACAAATAAATTTTGACATTTTCTAAAAAGCCAACAATTTTCTTACAAAACTTTATGTTGAAACAATTTTCTAGAAATATGTATTTTTAAGAAAAAATGTAATTTCGATGGAACATTTTAGAAAAATGTTCTACATAATTTTACATTCTAAATGTAAGAAAAGTACAATTACAATAACAATACGCAATTTTGACAAATATTTTTTTAAACAATTTCGAAAAAAATTTTGAAGAAAAAATTAATTTCTAGAAAAATACAAATTTTTGTAACACTTTCTTCAAAATTTGCTAAAAATGTAATTTTGTCAAAATTTTCATAACAAATAAATTTTGAAATGCTTAAAAAAAAGTGTCATTAGATAAAAATTTTCTTACAAAACTTTATGTTGAAAAAATTGTGTAGAAATATGCATTTTCTAGAAAATGCAATTTCGGTGAAAATTTCTTACGAAGTTTTGTGAAAAGCTGTAAATCGAAAATCTTTTCTAGAAAAATACAAATTTTTGTAACACTTTCTTCAAAATTTGCTAAAAATGTAATTTTGTCAAAATTTTCATAACAAATAAATTTTGAAATGCTTAAAAAAAAGTGTCATTAGATAAAAATTTTCTTACAAAACTTTATGTTGAAAAAATTGTGTAGAAATATGCATTTTCTAGAAATGAAGTAATTTCGATGGGACATTAAAAAAAATTGAATTTCCCTGAAATTTTGGATTTTTTAAAAAAACGATCAATTTCGGCTTAATTTACTGTAGAATTGACATTCGACTATTTTTTAGAAATATTAAGTTTTTATGCAAATTAAATTTCTACAAATTTTGCAGAAAAAAAAATTTCAAGGAAAATTTTTGTAGAAAAATATTCTTATGGCCGTATTAACGAATATTCATTGGAATAAAGGACATTGACATTTATTTGAGCAAAAATTTTTAAAAAAAATTTTACAAAAAGTTTATTTTATAATTTTTTTGGAAAAAATAATTTCGATAGAACATTTTAGAAAATGTTCTACAAAAATTTACATTCTACATTTTAGAAGTGCAATTATAAAAATAAATGCAATTTTGACAAATATTTCTTAAAAAACAATTTCGAAAAATGTTCTGGAAAAATTAATTTTGGCGAAAAAGACAATTTCTTTGAAATTTTCTAGAAACATTCAAATTTCGATAACATTTTATAAAACAATACATTTTTTACAAAATTTGCTAAAAAAAAATTAATTTTGACAAAATTTGCATAACAAACAAATGTTGACATTTTCTGAAAAAGCCAAAAATTTTTATAAAATGGTAATGTCAGGGCATTTTCCATTTGGAAAAATAATAGTTTTTACGAAATTATGTATATAAAAATTAAAATTCTACAAAATCTTTTTAAACAAATATAATTAAAAAAAAAATTTCTGGAAAAATTTTTTCAATACATTTCTTTTAGAAAATTGCTTACAAAAATAAAAAGTCTACCAAATTTTGTTCAAAAAATATTAAATATTATTTTATGTTATTATATTAAATATTTGTATATCAAAAATATAATAAGTAAATTTTCTAAAGAAATTAAAATTTGGCGAAATTTTATCAGATTTTTTTAAATGTAATTTGACGACCGTTTCTATAATAATGGAATTAAGACTAAATTTTCGAGAATTATGCAAATAAATAATATAAAAATGATATACGGTCGACATTTTCTAAAAAATTCAATTTCGAGAAAATTTTATAGAAAATGAATTTTTTAGAATAAATTTAAAGAAAATTTTTAGGAAATTGCAATTTACACTAAATTTTCTAAGTAATGTGATACTGAAGAAATTTTCAAGAAAAATTTAATTTCCATGAAATTTTCTGCAAAAAAATAATTTCGACTAAATTTTCTTCAATTCAATTCGAAAAATTTCAATTTCGACAAAATTTTCTGTAAAATTTCAGTTTTTAGGAATTTTTAGACTATTTTTTTTTAGAAATATAAAATACTCGTGAACATTAAATTACTACGAAATGTTGAAGAAAAATACAAATTCAAGGAAAATTTTTTAAAAAAATATGTCTATGGCCGTATTAACGAATATTCATCGGATTAAAAGAACATTGACCATATTACAGATCATTAAAAAAAAAGAATTTCGAAGAATTTTTCTCGAAAATTCTTTTTTCTGTGAAATTTATAGATTTAGATGGTTTTTAGTAAAAAAAATTATATACGGACGAAATTTTCCAAAAAATGCAATTTGGAGAACATTTTATAGAAAAATACTTTTTCAACTACATTTTAAGAACAATTTTAGAAAAATGCAAAAAAAATTTAATTTCCACGAAATTTTCTATAAAAATAAAATTTCGACTAAATTTTCTAGAAAAATTCAATTTCGACAAAATTTTTTGTAAAATTTCAGTTTGTAGGAATTTTCCTACTATTTTTTTGGAAATATTAAATTTCTGTTATTAAAATTAAAATAAATTTCTACAAAAATCAAGGTAAATTTTTTAGAAAAATATTAAAGGTCATAGATTATTTTAGAAAAAATTTTCTACATAACTTTACATTCAAAATTTTCGATAAATGCAATAACAACAATAATATGCAATTTTAACACATTTCTTAAAAAACAATTTCGAAAAAATGTTGTGGAAAAAAAATTATTTCCGCGAAAAATAAAATTCAAATTTCGATAAAATTTTCTGTAACAATACATTTTCTTAAAGATGAATGTGCTAAAAGATGTAATTTTGAAAAAAATTGCATAACAAATAAATTTTGTCATTTTCTAAAAAAGTGTAATTTGACAACAATTTTCTTACAACACTATATGTTGAAAAAATTCTATAGAAATATGAATTTTCTAGAAAATGAGTTTTTGGTGAAAATTTCATAATTTCGTCGATTATTCTTTTAGAAATTTGTTATTTTTACGAAATTTGGTAAAAAGCTATAAAAAAAGATAATCTTTTCTGTAAAAATGGAATTTGGAGGCGATTTTGCAGAAAATTATAGTTTCAAGGCATTTTCCATTTGGAAAAATAATAGTTTCTTGCGAAATTTTTAATTTGATTTATATTTATATATATATAAATTAAATTAAAAATTGCTTACAAAAATCAAATTTTGTAAAAAAATATTAAAATCAAATTTATAATAAATAAATTTTCTAAAGAAACTAAAATTTGGCTAAGTTTTATCAGTATTTTTTCAAATTTTATTACATCGACAAACAAACAATACATTAAACCATAATACCTAATGTGGGATATAGATTCACGACATTGTTATTAAATTAAAAAATATGTTTCGACAACATTTTTAGACAAATACAATGTTAATGAAATTTTCAAGAAAAATTTTATTTTATTTAAATTTCAATGAACTCTTTTAAATCGTATCTTTTTAGAAAATTGCAATTTCAATAACATATTCTAAAAAAAAACGCTTTAATGATTTTTTAGAAAATGTTTAATAATTATTTTTGTGAAATTATCTTAAATGCAATTTTGACAAATTGTTGTAAAAAATCACATTCGACAAAAATTTCTATAAAATTCAATTTTTACGAAATTTAAAAAAAATCACACTCGACAAAAATTTTCTATAAAAACTATTTTTCGTCGAAATTTTTTAGGAACGTGTTATTTTGAAAAAATTTTCTAAAAAGACAAAATTTTCTAGAAAATGTAATTACTATAAAAGTGCAATATATGCACATATATGTAGGTATATGCAAAATTGTCCCCATATATGTATGTATATGTATATTCCGATTTTGAATATATGTTTATAAGATCTTTACGAATATCTTATAAACTTATATAGAGGAAAGCTATTGGATCCAAAATATATAAGTGATAAATTTTGGAAAAAAAATCTTTCCCCTATTATGATCCAATTTGTTGACGTAGAGTACAATCGGGTTTACTCCGCCTGACCGTAACATTTCTTTACTCATTCCTTGCATAGTTTAGTTTAGTTTCCAACCGAACAGACTTCCCCAATTTTTGCTATACAACAAACTTTAAAGCACTACTTCACACACATCGCCGCCACCATCAGCAGCTCCATTTATTGGCCAAATAAACGTCCATATGTTTCGGATGGCCATTGTCCTCCTTTTGGGAATCCCAAAAGTAATGGTAAGAATTTGTGAATTCCTAAACATAAATATGAAGACAGCACAAGCACTCCGCCTAAATGTTGAAATATTTCCCAACGAAATGTTGCCAATAATATTTTATGGCCATATTTGGAAGACACAGTAATGCCGTTCAAACAAACTCTATAGATATGAGTTATGTATATTATACAAACGGGTGTCTACGAATGTCCCCGATGTGTTTGTGTTTATTTCTCGGTATACTTACATTTACAAAAGGATCTAAGTAGATACGTACATAAGTACATAAGTATGTGTTTGTTATGTTTGTACCATTATATTTGTTTATAGGCCGTTGTATTTCATTTCCCAGTTACAATTGTGGTCAACATGAGAATTGCACATGTTGGTTTTAATACAACACACTGATGCACAGTGGGGGGAAGTTTTCGTAAATAATGTTTTTAATTGACGAATTATATTAAATAGCAACTCAGACAGCCAAGTGAAGTTCTTTGAAAAAATATGTTTTGTATTTTATAATAGTATTTCAGATATAACCGCGGTAGCTAACTGTAATTTTTCAAAAGAAAAAGTATCCAAATTATAGCCAAAGAAAGTTTTTTAAAAGAAAATGTCTGCAAATTCTAACCAAAGGCATTTTTCCAAAAGAAAAGGTCTTAATATTATTGCCCAAAAGGTAGTATTTCAAAAGGAAAGTCTTCAAATTATAGTCAACATTCAAAGTTTTTCAAACGGAAAGTCTCCAATTTTCAGAACAAAAAACACTTCTATACATCCAACGGTAGCTTTTCAAAAAAAAAGTGTCCAAAAGTAATTATTTTAAACAAAAAGTATCCAATAGGAAGTTTAAGTTTTTCAAAATATGTAGTCTCCAATTTATAGAAAATTCCATTATTCAAAAGAAATATTCAAAACAAAAAGTCTCCAATTTATAGAAAACGGTATTTTTCAAAGAAAAATTCAGAACAAAAAGTCTCCAATATCCAAAGATAGTGTTTCAAGAGCAAAAGTCTCCAATTTCCAAATATAATTTTTCAAGCACAAAAGTCTCCATTCCAAACATACTTTTTCAAGAGAAAAAGGCTCAACAAACCAACGAAAATTTTTCAAAATAAAAAGTCTCTAAATTAGTATTAAACAGTGGTCTTTCAAAATAAAAAGTCTCCAAAATTAATAGGCAATTGTTAGTAAAGAAAGTCATTAAACTATAGACTACTATAGGCAAAGGTAGTTTTTCAAAAGAAGGTCTCCAATTTTCAGAACAAAAAGTCTTCTATATTTCAAAATAAAAAGTATCCAAAGTTATTTTTTTCGAAACAAAAAGTATCCAATAGGCAATGGTATTTTTTCAAAAGAAGAAGTCTCCAATTTATAAAAATGGTAATTCTTCAAAAGAAGAAGTCTCCAATTGAAAAAAATAGTAGTTTTTCAAAAGAAAAATTCAAAACAAAAAGTCTCCAATTTATGGAAAAAGGTAGTTTTTAAAAGTAAAAAAAGTGTCCAAAATCCAAAGATAGTTTTTGAAGAGCAATAGTCTCCAATTTCCAAAAAAGAATTGAAGAGAAAAAGTCTCCACTAACCAACGAAAGTATTTCAAAATAAAAAGTCTCTAAATTAATACTTAACAGCGGTCTTTCAAAAATGGCTCCAAAATTAGAAGGAAATTGGTAGTAAGGAAAGTCATCAAACTATAGGCAATATAGGCAACGGTAGTTTCCAAAATAAATCTCCAATTTTCGGAACAAAAAGTCAACGGCAGTTTTTCAAAATAAAAAGTATTTAAAGGTATTTTTTCGAAACAAATAGGCAATTGTGATTTTTCAAAAGAAAAAGTCTCCAATTTATAGGAAAAGGTAGTTTTAAAAAGAAAAATTAAAAACAAAAAGTCTCCAAAATCCGAAGATAGTTTTTAAAGAGCAATAGTCTCAATTTTCCAAAATAAAATGAAGAGAAAAGTCTCCACTAACCAACGGAAGTTTTTCAAAATAAAAAGTCTCTAAATTAATAGTCAACAGTGGTCTTTCAAAATAAAAAGTCTACAAAATTAGTAGGCAATTGGTAGTAAAGAAAGTCATCAAACTATAGGCAACGGTAGTATTTCAAAAGAATGTCTCCAATTTTCAGAACAAAAAGTCTTCTATAGCCTACAGTAGTTTTTCAAAATAAAAAGTCTCCAAAAGTGTTTAATAGAAACAAAAATACCTAATGGTAGATTTTCAAAAGAAAGTCTCCAATTATCAGAACAAGAAGTCTTCTATAGCCAATGGTAGATTCTCAATATTAAAAGTCTCCAAAAGTATTTAATCGAAACAAAAAGTATCCAATGGTAGTTTTTCAAAAGAAAAAGTCTCCAATTTATAAAAATGGTAGTTTTTGAAAAGAAAAATTCAAAACAAAATGTCTCCAGTATCCAAAAATAGCTTTTGAAGAGCACATGTCCACAATATCCAAATATAATTTTTCAAGAGAAAAAGTCTCCATTAACCAACTGAAGCTTTACAAAATGAAAACTCTCTAAATTAGTAGTCAACAGTGGTCTTTCAAAATAAAAAGTCTCCAAAATTAATAGGCAACGATAGACGTTCCAAAGAAAAAGTCTCCAAATTAATAGCTTAAGGCATTTTTTAAAAAGAAAAATCTGACGCATTTAAATAATGTTAAAGGTTTTTAAAAAATCTTTGCAATAAACTTTCGTAGTTCTTTAAATGAAAAAAATTTAAACAAAAAAGTCTCCAATTGTCAGGCGTAACTCCAATACTCAGCCATGTTGCTTAATGGAGTTTCCAATAGCTAAACGTTATTTTTTAAATTATAAACAACCTTAGTTATTTAAAGTAGGAACTCTCCAAATTCTCTTATAAAAAAGCCAAGTTCTTAAAAAGTATTCTTCAGTAGAAAAAAAAACGTCCGCATTATCCAAAATTCGAATTTAAAAAAGTATTCAATAACACAGTACAGCATTCTTCCGCTCATTGATTTGAGGCTCAATTCTCAGAATTCAGTCCCTACATCATGTGTTGCACTGCGTAATGAATCTAAATTATTTAGAAGAAAAAGTATCCAATGAAAGAAAAAATTTCTAATTAAAGAAACAGTCACCAGTTCCCATCAATGGAACTTTGAAAGAAACAGTTAATAAGCAAACGCAGAGTTTTAGAGGAAAAAGTGATCAAAAGACGTACCTAATTGTAATAAAAAGTCTCCAACAGCTGAAATCACATTAAAGAATCCTTCAACAAAGGAAATTCTTTAAAAGAAAATATTTAAAAGACAAGCGATATTCTTCAGAGGAAAAGTCTCCAAGCTCAACATCTTAGAAGTTCTGAAATTATTATCAATGTTTGTAATTTACTTTTAAACCTGATTTAAAATTCGGTTTTACATGATATATGGAAACACAATGGAAGAGTTATTGCAAGTCTGCAAAATCTGCATTTACTTTAAAAAATCTTCCTAGAAGTCTCAAAGTCTAATTAATTTAAAGAAGAAGTCTCCAAGCTCAACGTCTTAGTTCTTATGCCGATTTGGCTGTCGCACAGTGTAATCAACCGTAGTGTTTTAGAGGAAAACGTGACCAACAGACGAACGGATTTTTAATAAAAAGTCTCCAACAACGGAAAATACTTTCAAAAATCCTCCTAGAAAGGCAATTCTTTAAAAGTCTTCAGTAGATACCCTTAATTATTTAAAGAAAAAAGTCTCCAAGCTCAATTTCTTAGAAGTTCTGAA
Organism: Eudasyphora cyanicolor; assembly: GCA_963930755.1. Classification (NCBI taxonomy): domain Eukaryota; kingdom Metazoa; phylum Arthropoda; class Insecta; order Diptera; family Muscidae; genus Eudasyphora; species Eudasyphora cyanicolor. The sequence goes on along the minus strand of OZ005737.1, from coordinate 50,587,614 downwards.
ATTATTATAAGTTTTTGCAATTTACTTTAAAACCTGATTGAAAAATGAAAAATGTGTTACAAAACCGAACCGAAAGAGTCTCCAAAATAGAAACTTTTTTTAAATAACATTTTACAGCAGTCAATCAAAGTTCTTTAGAAGAAAAAGTCTCCAATGTCAAGAAGATTTGTTACTACTGTCATTTTCTGCCATCGAATTTAAAATTCAGTTTTACATGTTATATGGAAACACAATGGAAAAGTTATTGCAAGTCTCCAAAATCTGCAGTTACTTTAAAAAATCTTCCTAGATTCCAAAAACAAAAAATACTTTCAAAAATCCTCCTAGAAAGGCAATTCTTTAGAAGTCTTCAGTAGATACCCTTCTGAAATTTTTATAAATTTTTGCAATTTACTTTAAAACCTAATTGAAACATGAAAAATGTATTACAAAACTGAATCGAAAGAGTCTGCAATATAAACTCGTATCCTTTGTTTTTAAAAAGAACATTCTTCAGAAACCAACCAAAATTCTTCGGAAGAAACAGTCTCCAATGTCAATAAGATATGTTACCATTGCCATTTTTTGCAATCGAATTTAAAATTCGTTTTTACATGATCTACACAGAGTCTAATAAGTCTCCAGTTTTTCTGGAAAGAAAAATGTTCGTAGTTTTTTAGACGAATATAATTTTATATAAACATTAGTTTTAAAAAGAAATCTCCAACATTTGCAATAACATTAAAAAATCTCCCTAGAGGTCCTTTTTTTTCAATTTTTATTTATTCACGTATACAATTTTATCTTACATAGACCTATATACATTTTTGAGTTTTTATCATTTAGATATTTCAGCAATTGTATCAACGTATGGTATTTAAATATAAAACAATTATTAATTACTACAGTCATTTACAAAGGAAAAAGTGTAAAAAACCTTTATGTGAAGGAAGAATAGGAAATTTACAAACATTTTTAGAAAAACCTTTGTTTATAAAAATATTATTATAGTAAATAATAGATTATAAGGCAATGTTTTTCGTTTGATAATTTTCTGATACGATACTTATTGTATATTTTATTAGTCTTTACATTCTCTTATTATCGAATAATGGGAATTTTGAATTCTTAGAAAATAGTTTTCGTTCAGTCTTTTAATGAAATCAGAAAATAATTCATATCCTGTTTCATCGTGTAGAATCGACGTTGGGTATCTCCAAGGCTTGTTAAAAATCATTTTCAAGCTTTTGTTTTGCATGGTCTGCAGTCGTTTTAGATGTGATTTAGCTGCTCGGTGCCATATTGGGGAAGCGAATGCCAGTATTGGTCTTAAGACACATTTAAAAATAAGGTTCTTATTCTTTAAATTTAAAGGAGAACGTCTATTTAAGAGTGGCCACAGAACACGAAAAGATTTCATTGCCTTCTCACATGACGATTGGATGTGTTTATGGAACAAGAGTTTTTTATCCAAAATAACTCCAAGATATTTTACTTCATTCTGGATGCTTATTTCATTACCTTCGAAAATGAGCTGCCTGGTTGGAGTACGCTTAGGCGATTTATTAAATGGGAATATAATGCATTGTGTTTTTAGATGATTAATTTTTATCTTCCATTTTTTGAAATATTTGCTGCATTCCATTTTCTTTAAAGACTGTATTCCATTTTCTTTAGAAGAGCACCGGTGAGTTTACTTGAGGAAAGTAAAGCCGTATCGTCGGCGTAATATGCAACGTCCGTACCTTTATTTGGTTTAAAGTCTGAGGTGAATATTGAGTAGAGAATTGGTGACAATATAGAGCCTTGTGGAAGGCCTGAAGGCATATTTTTAAAGGAAGATATACTGTTGTTTACAGAAACAGCAAACTGTCGATGTTCAAGAAAATTAGCTATAATTTTGCACAGATACATTGGCATGTTAACCGAAACCAATTTGAATAAAAGCCCGTTGTGCCAAACTAAATCGAATGCTTTTTCGATATCCAAGAGTATCATCCCAGTTGATTTTTTTAAGATCTTATTTCCTACTATTTTATTTTTGATTCGACCAATTTGGTGGATTGTACTGTGATGTTTTTTGAATCCAAACTGTTTTTCAGAGATAATATTGTTTGTTGCAGCAAATGTTTCTATCCTAGCGTGAATGAGTTTTTCAAAAACTTTACCTAGATTACTTAATAGACTAATGGGCCGGTAATTGCTAGGATTGGTAGTAATCTTATTTGGTTTTTGGACTGGAATAATTTTTGCAATTTTAAATGCTGGTGGAAAGTAATTTAATTGTATGCAGCTATTAAATAAACAGGTAAGTAGATGTACTGCTTTATGTGGAAGCCTCTTTAAGAGTATGTTGGGGATTTTATCGAAACCAGGGGATTTTGACGATTTAAGTTTTAACAGAACGTGGGACAGTTCGTTTGAGTTGATAAAATCTGCGTTTATTGTTGTAGGATTTTGGGTTTTAAGGTTCTCAGCAGTAGTGTTCACTAATGTATCAATCGAATGTTTGTAATCCAATGTGAGTTTATGTGATTTTGCAAATGTGTTTGCAAGTAACTCACTCTTTTCTTCGTCAGTAATGAAGGAAGCAGTGCCAACTTTGAGGGAAGGAATTGTTCTTCTGCTTTTACATCTTAGGGTACGGCTAATCTTCCAAAATGATTTGTCACCGGGTTTCAAACGTTCCAACAAATTTGACCATTTTTGGTTTCTTAAATTGTTTATCCTTTGGTCGATAAATTTAGTTAATAATTTGATAAATTGGCCATACAATTCAAAATGATGGTTGTCATTGGTACGTTGTTGTTTTCTTTTCAAAACCCTCCTTTGGTGAATATAATGCATGACATCGTTCGGTAAAGAAGAAACAGGAGACATATTTGAGGATGGTGTGGAAATGTCTCTTGCAGAGAGGATAAGTTTTCTAAAATTTTTTATTTCTTTGTCGATACTTTCACGTGACCTGTACCGTTCTATTGTAGGTGTTATACATTGGTCTATTACAGATCGAAAATAACTCCAATTCGTATTTTTGTAGGTATAAAAGTTTGTCTCAACTTTCTTATATGAATTGCACTCAATATGGCACACAATTGGACGGTGGTCTGAAGGAATCTCAAAGTCTAGGGTTTTAAGATTCATCGGTAAAGACAGATTGCTTAAAATAATGTCAACGGTAGATGGCCGGGAACCTCTTCGATGAGGATATAGAGTGTAACTATCGGGATGGTATATAAAAAAATTGCTTTTTTGTTGTATTTGGTTAAGGAGTGTACCAGATAAGTTATTATTGTGACAGTTCCAAGATACATGTTTTGCATTCAAGTCCCCTAGTAAAACAAACTCTTTGTCAGTGGGAGTTAATGCTTTTATATCGTTAGTAAAGTTCGAAGAGTATTTTGGGCAGTATGCTGTAGATACGATTATTTTTCTCTTATTTATGTTGACTTCTACAGATAGATTTTCTATTGTAGAAGTGTATGTAATTGGAAGTTGTTTGAAACTTATTGATTTATGAATTAAGAGCGCCACTCCCCCGCCACTTCTGTGCATTCTGTCATTTCGTAAGAGGGTATAGTTTTGGAAATAAGGCTTATGTCGCTCTTTGAAGAATGTTTCGTTTAACCCTGCGATTTGTATTCCATTTGCATTCCAGTGGAGAATAGTGAATTTATTTCTGCCATTAATTGATGTCATGAGCGTATTTCAGGAGAGACATTACAACCTGTATTTGTTGTATCTTTGTAGTGCATCTGCTCAGCTCATTAAGAGAGGCTGTGAAGATGTTAAATAGTTGATCTATGCTGAATAGATCATTGTTAAGCTCGCGTGTGACTCTCGCGTATGACCGAGTGTTCCCAATGTTGTGAGAGCTGTACTCATTTGGTTGATGGTTGAGAGTAGCATTACTGGCATATGTACGTTGATGTGTTTGCTTGTTTGGTTTCTTTGATTGTCGGTTTGTTGCGTTCATGCGTATTTCTAAATAAAGGGCACGCAGAGGGCATTTTACGTCATTCGCTGAGTGATCTGTTCTCTCATATCCATGCTTCTTGCAATTGAAGCATTCAAAAACTGCAGGTTTTTTGTTATTTTGTGTAAAAGGACAGACGTTGGAAGAATGTGATTTAGCACAGGTCATGCACGCGGGTTGACGGTTGCAGTGATCTCCACCGTGGCCGTACATCAAACAATTCCAACATTGTGTTGGTTTGTCGTTCTTTTTCGGTTTACTCTTTTTCCAACTAATAATTACGTTAGAAATAGTTTTCACACTTTGAAGTGACTTCGGATTGAATGCATTTCGTAGAAATTGGATTTTGTACACCGCATCATTATCAGAGCTAAATCTTGTTTTTACCTCAGTTACCGATTTGGGGGTGAGGTTGTAGTTTGTTAACTCAGAAACAATGTCACTAGTGTTTAATCTAGGCAGTCCGTGCAGGAACGTGGTATATAAGCGATTTTCTTTCGAGTTAAACGTATGAAACTCGATTTTGTTTTCTTTTAAAGCTTTTATACAAAAGTTGTACTTCTCGGATGATTGCGGAAATATTTTTGTTCCGATCGATGTGCGTTTATAAACACAATCCATGCCCAAAATGTGCTGTATTTCCTTTAGAGGCAAATTTATGTCCGCGACAATTGGTGGTGGTTTATAATTTTTTACCGACGGGGTAATGTTGGTTTCCTGCTCTTCTTCCATGTCATCCATACTAGAAAGACTGCTGTATCTATTGTACCGAGATGATGTAGCTCCAATGGAGCCAATGCTGAACATCTTCGATTGAACCTTTGGTCGTTTAAAGGGCGAATTGCCCTTTTGCCGTCCAGAATTTTTGGCCCCGTGGGGCATTTTCATTGTTTTTAAACTATGATTTGTGTAAAAATGTCAACTTTACTTCTTGGGGTCAAGAGAATAGGGGAATATAATATATATTCTATGTAAATGTGTAACACACTGATTTCCGAAGTGAGTTTGTTCGTATTTATATTCGCGACCGTTCGCAACGAAGGCTAATGGTGAACTGCCCTAGAGGTCCTAAAGTCTAATTATTATAAGGAAAAAGTCTCCAAGCTCAACGTCTTAGTTCTTATGTTATTACTAATTCTTGCAATTAACTTTTAAACCTGATTTTAACATGAAAGATGTATTGTAAAACATTATCGAAAAAGTCTCCAATATAAAGGCTTTGCTTCTTAAACGAAAAATTCTTCAAAAGTCAACCAAAGATCTTTGGAAGAAGTATCCAATGCTTAGAAGTTTTGTTTGTTAAGCCATTTTCTGTGATCGAATTAAAAGTTCAAGTTTAAAATTAAATATTGTAAAAAAATATAAAAGAAAAAATAGGAAAGGTTAAGAAATCAAAAACCATACATAGGTTTTTATTTCACCCCACTGTATTTTGGTCCTTGGCACATCCTTCTCCCATCCTCCCATTGTAATCCTTTTGCGTTGTAATAGTCGTACATTCATTTTGAATTAAAACATAAAATCATAAATTCTTCTCTATATTCTCTGCTTCTATGTTATTCTGCTTTAAATTCCCCTCTTCTTCTTCTTCTTCTCTCTTCTACCTCTTCTCGTTAATGGTCTTGATACAAAACTAAAGGCTACTCTACAAACAGCCATATTTTGCATTTTAGATTTATTAGAGTCACCTTTTGGGCATATAAAAGATGCATGTGAATATATGTATGTATGTATGAAGCAAAACACATACACACACACATACATATAATAACTATACAATGACACTGATACATTCAATCCCCGATTGTGCACTCACACACACTCGCACACTCTTTCTTATACAAATACTATCGCATGTGCAAATATTCTCCTCCTTTTTGGACACGGCCAACATTTGTCGTTTATAATGTCGTTGATATAGAATTTTATTACACTAGCGATTTAAACCGAACCTTTGTAAGTACTCGTATGTATGCGAGAACATGTGTGTGTGTGTATACATCATACATTTATGCACTTGACACCATTGTATGCAATTAGTATATGTGTGTGTGTGAATCGGTTTGTGTATTTGCTCTCTTATGCATGTGTGTCATTATGTACTTGGGTTTTGTTCGGGGCATCTGTTTCATTCGTTTGTTCGTTGTTGATGTTGTTTCTTGGCGATGTTGCTGCTGCTGTTGTTGTCGTTGCTATTGCTGCTGGTGTTGTTACTCAGTAAGCGTGAGTCAAATAATCATTTTAATATAAATATTCACACACACAAAGAGGCACACACACAACACATACTCACTCACTTATTCACGTACTCATTTATTCATGTTTGTTGTGTACATATAACATGCAAGTGCAGAAACAATTATATTTCAGTTCATAAGTCGACACTCAAAGAAAAATTGGTCCACTGAAGTCTCTAATAGTCAGGGGCAGTTTTTAAAAGAAAAAGTTCTCAAAAACAAACGGCAGTTTTCAAAAGAAAGAGTTCACAATAGGCGAAGATCGACATTCAAAAAGTCTCCAATAGCCAACCGTAGTCAACAAATATAGTTTTTCAAAGGAAAAAGTCTCCAATAGTCTATAGGCAATTTAAAAAATTCTCCAATTTATAGCCAACATTGTTTTTCATAGTATAGCAAAGAAAAAGTCTACAATAGCCAACGGTAGTTTTTTAAAAGAAAATTAATCTATAGCCAGCGGTATTTAAAAAGCAATACTTCTATAGCCAACGGTAGTTTTTCAAAAGAAAAAGCCTCCAATATCCAAAGATAGTTTTAGAATAGAAAAGTCTCCACTACTCATCGCTGGTTTTTCTAGAGAAAAAGTCTCCACTATCCAATGGTAATTTTACAAAAGTCTTCAATAGCCTAATGTAGTTTTTAAAAAGAAAAAGCCTCCCATATCCAAAGATAGTTTTAGAATAGATAACGTCTCATCTAGTCTCCGCTTGTTTTTTCAAGAGAAACAAGTCTCCACTAACCAATGGTAGTTTTTCAAAAGTTTCCAATATTCAAAGGTAGTTTTTTTTAAGAGCAAAAAGTCTATACTAAACAACGGTAGTTTATCAAGAGAAAAAAGTCCCCACTAAACAACAGTAGTTTTTCAAGAAAAGACAAATTTCAACATAAAAAATCTCTAAATTATAGTTAACATTAGACTTTCAAAATAAAAATTCTATAAATTATATTCAACGGCAGTTTTTCAAAAGAAAAGTCTGTCATATCCAAAAAAAAGTTTTTTTAAAAGAAAGAAACAGTCGGCCATAGCTAAATATAGTTTTTCAAGAGGAAAAGCCTCAAATTTTTGTAAAAAATAGTTTTTCATTACTTTCCACTATATGTCCAAAGAAAAAGTCTCCAATTGCCAATGGTAGCATTTTAAAAGAAAAAGGCCCCAATAGCACTTTTGAAAGAAAAAGTCAATTTATAGCCAATGTAGCTTTTCAAAAGAAAAAAGTCTGCAATTAATAGCCAATGTAGTTTTCCAAAAGAAAAAAAATTAATATATTTGTTTAAAAGAAACATTCTGCCATAACTAAATATAGATTATCAATACTCTCCACTGTATGTCCAATAGTCAGCGGTCAGCGGCAGCGGTAGTTTTTCAAAAGAAAATTTTGCAAATATAGACAACGGTAGTTTTTCAAAAGAATGTGTCTCCAAATTATAGGGAACGTTAGTGTTTCAACAGAAAAAGTCTCCCATCATAAAGGTAGTTGTGCAAAATAAAATGTCTGCGATACCCGAGTGTAGCATGATAAAAATTCTCCAGTAGCAAACGGTACTTTTTCAAAAGCAAAAAGACCCCAATTTATAGCCAATTTAGAGTTTCAAAAGAAAAAGTCTCTACTCGCCAACGCCCTCGGTAGGTTTGTAAAAGACAAGTCTCCACTTTATAGCCAATGTAGTTGTTCAAAAGAAAATGTCTCCAAATTATAGCCAACGGTGGTTTTCCAAAAGAAAAAGTCCCCAAATTATAGGCAACGGTAGTATTCAAAGAAAAAGTCTCCAAATTATAGGCAACGGTAGTTTTTCAAAACAAAAGATCTAAAATCACACCGTAGTTTCTTAATCGAAATAGTCGCCTATAGAGAACGGAAGTTTTTTAAAAGAAAATTATACAAAAACCAAAGGTATTTAAAAAAAATACTTCTATACAGAAGGCAGCTTTTCAAAAGTCTTCAATAGCCTTCAGTAGTTTTTCAAAATATTCCAATATTCAACGGTAGTTTTTCAAAAGAAACAGCACTTAAGCAATAAAAGTAATTTTAGAAAAGAAAACTCTCCACTAATCACCAGTAAGTTTTCAAGAGAAAAAGTCTAAACTAAACAACGATAGTTTTTCAATTGAAAAAATTCTCCAGCCAACGGATGTTTTTCAAGTTTCCATTAACCAACTATAGTTTTTCAAAAGAAAAATTCTCTAACACCCAACTGTATTTTTTCAGAAGAAAAACGCTCTATAAGGAAACAGTTGTTTTTTAAATGAAAAGGCTCCAAATTCTAGCCAATTCTAGTCATTTAAATGAAAAGGTCTCCAAATTATATTATAGAAAATTATACAAAAACCAAAGGTATTTAAAAAAATACTTCTATACCGAAGGCAGCTTTTCAAAAGTCTTCAATAGCCATCAGTAGTTTTTCAAAATATTCCAATATTCATCGGTAGTTTTTCAAAAGCAAAAGCAATTAAGCAATAAAAGTAATTTTAGAAAAGAAAACTCTCCACTAATCAACGGTAAGTTTTCAAGAGAAAAAGTCTAAACTAAACAACGATAGTTTTTCAATTGAAAAAATTCTCCAGCCAACGGATGTTTTTCAAGTTTCCATTAACCAACTATAGTTTTTCAAAAGAAAAATTCTCTAACACCCAACTGTATTTTTTCAGAAGAAAAACGCTCTATAAGGAAACAGTTGTTTCTCAAATGAAAAGGCTCCAAATTCTAGCCAATTCTAGTCATTTAAATGAAAAGGTCTCCAAATTATAGCCAACTGTAGTCTATTAAAATAAAAAATCTGCAAATTACAGGCAATGGTAGCCTTTCAGAAGTAAAGTATATAAATTATATCCAACGGCATTTTCCCAAAAGAAAAAGTTTTAACCAAAAAAATAGCATGATAAAAATTCTCCAGTAGCAAACGGTACTTTTTCAAAAGCAAAAAGACCCCAATTTATAGCCAATTTAGAGTTTCAAAAGAAAAAGTCTCTACTCGCCAACGCCCTCGGTAGGTTTGTAAAAGACAAGTCTCCAATTTATAGCCAATGTAGTTGTTCAAAAGAAAATGTCTCCAAATTATAGCCAACGGTGGTTTTCCAAAAGAAAAAGTCCCCAAATTATAGGCAACGGTAGTATTCAAAGAAAAAGTCTCCAAATTATAGGCAACGGTAGTTTTTCAAAACAAAAGATCTAAAATCACACCGTAGTTTCTTAATCGAAATAGTCGCCTATAGAGAACGGAAGTTTTTTAAAAGAAAATTATACAAAAACCAAAGGTATTTAAAAAAAATATTTCTATACAGAAGGCAGCTTTTCAAAAGTCTTCAATAGCCATCAGTAGTTTTTCAAAATATTCCAATATTCAACGGTAGTTTTTCAAAAGAAAAAGCAATTAAGCAATAAAAGTAATTTTAGAAGAGAAAACTCTCCACTAATCACCGGTAAGTTTTCAAGAGAAAAAGTCTAAACTAAACAACGATAGTTTTTCAATTGAAAAAATTCTCCAGCCAGCGGATGTTTTTCAAGTTTCCATTAACCAACTATAGTTTTTCAAAAGAAAAATTCTCTAACACCCAACTGTATTTTTTCAGAAGAAAAACGCTCTATAAGGAAACAGTTGTTTTTCAAATGAAAAGGCTCCAAATTCTAGCCAATTCTAGTCATTTAAAATGAAAAGGTCTCCAAATTATATTATAGAAAATTATACAAAAACCAAAGGTATTTAAAAAAATACTTCTATACCGAAGGCAGCTTTTCAAAAGTCTTCAATAGCCATCAGTAGTTTTTCAAAATATTCCAATATTCATCGGTAGTTTTTCAAAAGCAAAAGCAATTAAGCAATAAAAGTAATTTTAGAAAAGAAAACTCTCCACTAATCAACGGTAAGTTTTCAAGAGAAAAAGTCTAAACTAAACAACGATAGTTTTTCAATTGAAAAAATTCTCCAGCCAACGGATGTTTTTCAAGTTTCCATTAACCAACTATAGTTTTTCAAAAGAAAAATTCTCTAACACCCAACTGTATTTTTTCAGAAGAAAAACGCTCTATAAGGAAACAGTTGTTTTTCAAATGAAAAGGCTCCAAATTCTAGCCAATTCTAGTCATTTAAATGAAAAGGTCTCCAAATTATAGCCAACTGTAGTCTATTAAAATAAAAAATCTGCAAATTACAGGCAATGGTAGCCTTTCAGGAGTAAAGTATATAAATTATATCCAACGGCATTTTCCCAAAAGAAAAAGTTTTAACCAAAAAAATAGCATGATAAAAATTCTCCAGTAGCAAACGGTACTTTTTCAAAAGCAAAAAGACCCCAATTTATAGCCAATTTAGAGTTTCAAAAGAAAAAGTCTCTACTCGCCAACGCCCTCGGTAGGTTTGTAAAAGACAAGTCTCCAATTTATAGCCAATGTAGTTGTTCAAAAGAAAATGTCTCCAAATTATAGCCAACGGTGGTTTTCCAAAAGAAAAAGTCCCCAAATTATAGGCAACGGTAGTATTCAAAGAAAAAGTCTCCAAATTATAGGCAACGGTAGTTTTTCAAAACAAAAGATCTAAAATCACACCGTAGTTTCTTAATCGAAATAGTCGCCTATAGAGAACGGAAGTTTTTTAAAAGAAAATTATACAAAAACCAAAGGTATTTAAAAAAAATACTTCTATACAGAAGGCAGCTTTTCAAAAGTCTTCAATAGCCATCAGTAGTTTTTCAAAATATTCCAATATTCAACGGTAGTTTTTCAAAAGAAAAAGCAATTAAGCAATAAAAGTAATTTTAGAAGAGAAAACTCTCCACTAATCACCGGTAAGTTTTCAAGAGAAAAAGTCTAAACTAAACAACGATAGTTTTTCAATTGAAAAAATTCTCCAGCCAACGGATGTTTTTCAAGTTTCCATTAACCAACTATAGTTTTTCAAAAGAAAAATTCTCTAACACCCAACTGTATTTTTTCAGAAGAAAAACGCTCTATAAGGAAACAGTTGTTTTTCAAATGAAAAGGCTCCAAATTCTAGCCAATTCTAGTCATTTAAAATGAAAAGGTCTCCAAATTATATTATAGAAAATTATACAAAAACCAAAGGTATTTAAAAAAATACTTCTATACCGAAGGCAGCTTTTCAAAAGTCTTCAATAGCCATCAGTAGTTTTTCAAAATATTCCAATATTCATCGGTAGTTTTTCAAAAGCAAAAGCAATTAAGCAATAAAAGTAATTTTAGAAAAGAAAACTCTCCACTAATCAACGGTAAGTTTTCAAGAGAAAAAGTCTAAACTAAACAACGATAGTTTTTCAATTGAAAAAATTCTCCAGCCAACGGATGTTTTTCAAGTTTCCATTAACCAACTATAGTTTTTCAAAAGAAAAATTCTCTAACACCCAACTGTATTTTTTCAGAAGAAAAACGCTCTATAAGGAAACAGTTGTTTTTCAAATGAAAAGGCTCCAAATTCTAGCCAATTCTAGTCATTTAAATGAAAAGGTCTCCAAATTATAGCCAACTGTAGTCTATTAAAATAAAAAATCTGCAAATTACAGGCAATGGTAGCCTTTCAGAAGTAAAGTATATAAATTATATCCAACGGCATTTTCCCAAAAGAAAAAGTTTTAACCAAAAATAGTTTTTTAAAAGAATAACTTTAAGAAAAAGTCTCCAAAAGCCAATGGTATTTTTTCAAACGAAAAAGTCTCCTATAGCCAACGTAGTTTTTTAAAAGAAAAAGTCTCCAAATTGTAGCCAATGTTAGTGGTTCAACAGAAAAAGTCTCCAAATGTAGCCAATGTTATTGTTTCCACAGAAAATGTCTCCAATCGTAAACTGTAGTTCTTTAAAAAACAAAAGTCTCCAACACCTGACTGTAGCCTGCTAAATAAATCTGGAATAGTAAACGGCCGTTTTTCAAAAGAAAAATTCTCCAATTTATATCCAGCGTTAGCTAGCAGTCGGTATTTTTTTCAAAAGAAAAGCCCAATGAAGCTTCTCAGAAGTAGTATGCCAACGGTATTTTTCCGAAGAAAAAGTCTCCAATGGCCTACGGTAGTTTTTCAAACGAAAAAGTTACCTATCGCCAACTAAATTTATTCGACAGAAAAACTCTCTAATTTATAGCAAATTATAGTTTTTCAAAAAAACATACAATATATAGCCAACGGTAGTTATTCAGCAGAAAAAGTCTCCAATTTATAAAAGAAAAAGTACAATTTATAGCCAACGGTAGTTATTCAACAGAAAAAGTCTCCAATTTATAAAAGAAAAAGTACAATATATAGCCAACGTAAGTTTTTCAGTAGTCAAATTAACGGCAACGGTAGTTTTTTAAATGATATAGTCCCTCTTTTTTTCAAAAGAAAAATCATCTAATTGACAACTGTGGTTTTTCAAAGGAAAAGTCTCCAATTTATAGCCAACGTTAGTTTTGTATATAAGTGGATACGTTAACGAGTTTTTTCCTTAAAAACTTTCCCCAATTAATAACGGGTAGTTTCTTTCTGTCATAGTCGAAAATTGTTTATTACGAGTAAAAGAAACAGTTAACAACAAAAGAAAAACCCTCCAAGTTATAGTCAAAGACAGTTTTTCAATAGTTTCCGATGTATCCAATAGCAAACAATAAATTTCCAAAAGAAAAATTCTCCAATAGCAGTCAGTAGTTTTTTCAAAAGAAAAAGCCTCAAATTTGTAGACAATTTATGACAATAATTCAATAGCCATTAGTAGTTTTTCAAAAGAAGTGGTCTGCAATTAATAACCAATGTAGTTTTTCAGAAGAAAAAGTATCCAAATTATAGCCAAAGGAGGCATTACTTGAGAAAAGGCTTCAAATTATAGACAACGGTAGTTAAAAATTCCCCAATAGCCCTCGGTAGTCTTGTGAAAGAAAAAGTCTCCAATTTATAGCCAATGTAGTTGTTCAAAAGAAAAAAGCCCAAATTATAGCCAACTGTAGTTTTTCCAAAGATAAAGTCTCCAAATGATAGTTAATGTAAATTTTTCAAAAGAACTAGTCTCCAAATTATAGCCAACGTTAGTTTGTCAACAGAAAAAGTCTTCAGTCGTTAACGGTAGTTTTTCAAAATAAAAAGTCAGCAATACTCGAGTGTAGCTTGCTAAAAAGTCTCCAATAGCAAATGGTCGTTTTTCAAAAGCAAAAAGTCTCCATTTTATAGCCAATTTAAGCTAGTTAACGGTAGTTGTCAAAATAAAGGATTTAAAACACCACGGTAGTTTTTCAAACGAAAAAGACTCCTATAGAGAACGACAGTTTTTCAAAAGAAAATAACTCAATAGCCATCTGCAGTTTTTCAAAAATTTCCAATAATCAACGGAAATTTTTCCAAAAATTTCCAATAATCAACGGTAGTATTTCAAAATTTCCAATAATCAACGGTAGTTTTTCAAAAGAAAAAGCCTGCAATTTTCAAATGTAATTTTAGAATAGAAAAACCTGTAGGTTTTCAAGAGAAAAAGTCTCCACTAGCCCACTTTTTCATTAGAAAACAGCCTCCATTAGCCAACGGCAGTTTTTCAAGAGAGAACATTCAACTGTAGTTTTTCACAAAAAAAGTCTGCACTAGCCAACTATAGTTTTTAAAAAGAAAAATTCTCTAAAACCAAACGTTTCTTTCAGAAGAAAAATTCTCTAATAGGAAACAGTGGTTTTTCAAAAGAAAAATCTCCATGTTATAGTTTTCCAAAAGAAAAAGTTTTGTCATAACCAAAAATAGTTTTTAATAGAATAACTCTAAGAAAAAGTCTCAAAAAGCCAATGGTATTTTTTCAAACGAAAAAGTCTACTATAGCCAACGGTATTTTCTCAAACGAAAAAGTCTCCTATATCCAACAACAGTTATTCAACAGAAAAAGTCTCCGATTTATAGCCAACGATAACTTTTCAATAGAAAAAGTACAAATTTATAGCCAACGGTAGTTTTTCATAAGAAAAATTCTGTTAATTATAGCCAATGGTAGTTTTTCAATAGTCAAATTATCGGCAATGGTAGTTTTTTTAATAGAAAATGTCTCCAAATTGTAGCCAATGTTAGTGTTTCAACAGAAAAAGTTTCAATCGTAAACTGTAGTTTTTCAAAATAAAAAAGTCTCTGAATGTAGCTTGTAGAATTAATCTGTAGTTGTAAACGGCCGTTTTTCAAAAGAAAAATCTCCAATTTATATCAAGCGTTAACTAGCTAGCAGTATTAGGTTTCGAAAAAAAGCCCACAATTTCCAGCGGTAACTTTTCAAAAGATAAAGTCTACAAAAGCCGACGACAATTTTTCCAAAGGAAAACCCTCCAATAGCCGTCGGTAGTTTATCAACTGAAAAAGTCTCCTCTTTATAGCAAATGTAGTTTCTGAAAAGAAAAAGTCTCCAATAGCCATTGGAAGTTTTTTAAAAGAAAAGTCTGAAATGTATGTATAACCAGTGTAGTTTTCGAAAGTAAATATCTCCAAGTGATAGCCAACGTTAATGTTTCAACAGAAAAAGTCTTCAATCGTAAACGGTCGTTTTTCAAAAGAAAAAAGTCTCCAATACCCGAGTGTAGATTGCTGAAAAAAATCCAATAGTAAATTATAATTTTTCAAAAGAAAAAGTTTCCAACTAATAGCAAACGGTAGTTTTTCTAAAGAAACAGTCTCCAACTAATAGCCAACGGTAACTTCTCAGACGAAAAAGTCTTCAATTAATAGCCAACGCTATCTTTTCTGTCGAAAAAGTCTTCAATTAATAGCCAACGATAGATTATTAAAACATAGTCTCCAATAGCCAACCATAGATTTTAAACACTAAGTCTTCAATAGCGTAATCTAGTTTTTGGAAAGAAAAAGTCTTCTTTAGACAACTGTAGCTTTTGAAAGGAAAATCCTTCAATTTATAGCCAACGGTAGTTTTGGCTATGAGTTGGAAACGTTAACGAGTTTTTTTGTACAAAAGAATCTCACTTAAACAACAATAGTTCCTTAACAAATGTCTCCAATAAATAACCTACGAGTTTGGTGGTCATAGGTTCGATTCCCACCAGAATCTCTTGTCTGTCGCTGCAAAATATAGCCACATGGTTTCTGTAACCTGGCTTTCCCTGGACCGTAAAATTAGACTTTTTACTGTAATTCACATAAATAAATAACCGTATCTTTTATGAAGATTTCTTTAATAAACCAATGTTGTTCTCTAGAGCAAAAATAAGAAAAACATTCCAAAGTAGTTCTATTATTATTCTTTACCAGAAAAGTCTCCAATAAACAATCGTAGTTCCTTGAAAAGAAAAGCCTATAAAAAATAACAATGAGTTTGAAAAAAATTCCAACAAACATCATTAGACCGTTCAAAGAACAAGTCTCCCATCAACAACAATAATTCTTTTAAACAAAAACCCTCAAATACTCAATCGAAAATATTTAAAAAGTCCTCAATAGAGCCTCAAAAAACAGCGGTTTTTATTGGAAAAGAAAAGTCTCCAGTAAACCAGAGTAATGGAAAATTTTCGCTTTAATAATCGTCGTTCTTTGAAAGAAAAAATTTTCAATTAATAATCCTAATGAATACAGATAAAAAAATCTTTCATAAATAACCAGATTTCTTTGAAGAAAACAGTCTCCAATAAACAACACCAGCTTTTGCAAATGAAAAATCATCAACAAACAATCATATGTTTTTAAGAGGAAAAGTTTCTAATAAATAACCGTAGTTTGCCTTCAAAATGGAATTTCTCATATAAAAAAACATATTTCTTTAACAGAAACAACCATAGTTTTTTTAATCAAAAAGTCTCATTTAAACAACCATAGATCCTTACGAGAAAAAAGTCTCCAACAAAATTGTATAGCGCTTTTGTGTCTCAATTGAGAGCAGAAGTTCTTTAAAAAAGTCTCCCAAACGTTATCATACCACTTTCAGGAGGAAATATCTCCCATAAATAATCGCAGAGCTTTTAAAGAAAGCCCCAATGGGTAACAGTAGCTCTTGCTAAGGAAAACATCTCTCAATCAAAGTTTTTTTTGAAAACTTCCCAATATTGCACTCTAATATCTCTAACATATTAATACAATCGTAGTTCCTACTAAGAAAAAGTCTTTTCAGTATTCCGATTTTGAATATAGTTTTTTTTGAGTGTACGTACATTTCCAGTAATTTACCACTGCCCTCAAGTAATACTTTCAAACGCTGCTGTAATCTTATATTACTCATACGTCATGTTGCACTACTTTGATGTAGCCACATGACGGACTTTCTACTTCAATTCTATTCCTTTCGGTAATAAATATCAATTCGTGCATTCATTACTTCACTTCTTCTCAATTTTGAATGGTCGGTGCAATACACAGGGTTGCCCATATTCGACGGACCCACGGACTCGTTGGGCCCATTCCAATCGACGAGGCTTGTCCGCAGGCAACAATCTTTGCGTCAATTGAATTTTGTACGGGAACAAATGCAAATCAACGCGAATAATCCGTTGTAAAGTGGACCGAGCCATGCCCAACTGCTGAGAACGGCGTTTTTGGGATGTTCTTGGGGACCTCTCAACACTGGCTCGTACGGCAGCGATATTCTCGGCCGATCGCCTTGGTCGACTTTTATTTGGCCTCTTCGGATTAGAAAGAGCCTCACCAGTCGAAAATTTTTCGTATAAACGCTTAATGGTGTTCTTAGAAGGCGCACTTTTTAATATTTTAAAAGCACGTTGACTTGACTTCTTCTGTTGAATGTAAATTTCAACTATTTCAGAGCGCTCGCGTGGCGGGTATTGTTCCATGGTAAAAATCTGCTTGGACTGACGCTTCAAACGCGGTATGTCATTAAGCGATCTGACATCTCTGTCAAAAGTTATGGCGTTGCCAGATGGGTCCGTCGAATATGGACAACCCTGTACATACATACATATATAATCGTACATACATATATCCAATCAAGAGATGTGAATGCAAATGTGTTCGATAGTTTGGTTTGGTATGGCTTTGAACATCTATTCTTCTCGAATGTTATCAATCAATCAAATAATCATGTAAAGGGCTTTAGAGTATTGACCAGAAGTATACATGAACACATAAAACTCTTATTTATTCTTAGCTCTGGTGCAATTGATGCTAGAGACAGGTCAGATAACCTATATCAATTTCTTAAAGACAATTGCAAATTTATTAATTAATTTACGACAGGTTTTAACGAAAACAAAAAATCCAATTCCTACAATTTTCCTACATACTCGTACATAAGGGAAATTTAATATTAATTACATAGAAGGCAACCAACCATTAGTCACATGTCGTGTCAATGAATTCCTTGAGGTACTTATGGAAGATGACATTTTTATAATTAATATTAATTAAGTTTGTGTTTTTGCAAAAAAAGGTGATGCAGGACTTCAAACACAATAGAAAACCAAACTGAATAAGGAATGTAGCAGACTAATCTATTATCTGCAGCATGTTTACTTATTTTCTATTGCTCTGGGTTTTAGTAAATAAGCAACTCTCGAGCTAACCTCTATACTTTCAGATAGCGGTAGAAGTATGACATGACCCAACTGATTCCTTTAGAAAATCTCGGTAAGTCAGCGTATTTTTTGAGAAGAAGATCTCGGTTTTCCAACGTGTTACTTTAGAGAAGATCTCGGTTACGCAACGTTTTACTTTAGAAGACAATCTCGGTAACCCAACTTCAGTACCAGTACCTTTATCTTTAGGACCCAGACGTGGGTCCGTAACAGTTGTCTATCTCGGTTACCCAACGCTTTCCATTAGAATACGAGTAAGATTTCTTTTACGCAGCATTTTCCTTTAGAAGATGATCTCGGAAATCCAAAGTTTTCCTTTAGAAGAAGATCTCGACAATAAAGTTCCTTCAGCAGAATTCCTCGGTAACCCAACATATAGAATATCATATCACTAAACCAACGTTTGCTTTCAGAATTAGATCTCGGTAACCCAACATATTCCTTTAGAAATTCTTTAGAAGTTGCACTATATTTCGTTAACCTATTGGGGTTCTGTAGAATATCTCTGTAAGCCAACGTTTTGCTTTAGAAGAGCTCGGTAATTTAATGTGGTTCTTTGTAAGATATCGGTAATCCTACGATATTCTTAAGAAGCTGAAGTTGATCTCGGTAACCTCTCATGCTACTTTAGAAGCTGAAGAAGATCTCTGAAATTTAAGGTTTTTCTGTAGAAGTTAAATAAGATTTCGGTATCCCAACATTCTCCTTTAAAAGAATATCTCAGCACCCCAACATGTTGTTTTAGAAGAAGATCTCAGTATGCCAACATGATGTTTTAGAAGAATATTTCTGTAATAGAGCATGGCTTTTAGAGGAAGAAGATCTCTGTAACAGAACGTGGCTTTTAAAGGAAGAAAATCTCGGAAACCCAACGTGATTAAGGAGGAAGATCCAGTAATCGAACATGGATTGTATAGAGAAAAGATCCGGTAACTGAACCCAACATGATACTTTAGAAGTTGAAGAAGGTGTTGGCGGATCTTTAGCAGTTAAAGAAAATCTCGGTAACCAGAAGTGGTTCTTTAGAAATTGAGGAAGATCTCGATAATAACTTGAAAAAGATCTCTGTAACCTAACATGGATCCTTAGATTTTATTGAAGATCTCGATCACCGAACGTGGTTTCTATGAAGTTGAAGAAGTTCTAACCCAAAGTGGTTCTCTAGAAGTTGTAGAAGATTTCGTTAACCCAATATGGTTCTGCAGAAGTTAAAGAATATCTCGATAAGCCATGGGTTATTTAGAAGCTGAAGAAAATCTCGGTAAGCCATGGGTTCTTTAGAAGCTGAAGAATATCCTCTATAAGCCAACGGGGTTCTTTAGAAACTGAAGCAAATCTCGCCAAGCCGTGTGTTCTTTAGAAGCTGAACAAGATCTCGGTAAGCCATGGGTTCCTTAGAAGCTAAAGAAGGTCTCAGTGCGTAACAGGTTCTTTAGAAGCTGAAGAAAATCTCTAAACCAACGTGGTTCTTTAGAAGCAGAGGAAGATCTCTGTAAGCCAACGCGGTTCTTTAGAAGCTGAATAAGATCTCGGTAATCCAAAGTCATTCTACAAAAGATAAAGATTTCGATAGCCCGAAGTTGTTATTTAAATGACAAAGGTCTCGTGGTTTTATAGAAGTTTGCGAAAATCTCGGTAAACCAACGTGGCTCCTTAGGTTAGGTTAGGTTAGGTTGAAGAGAGGAGACGTTTAAACGTCTCATGTCCATGGACATACACTTAAGCCAGTGGTTCGGCCTGTTGTGCGCTCCTTATTTATGATCTTTTTATACCTCACGAGTTACAGAAAATCGGTACTAGACACGAATTTTCTCAGTATCTTCCAGTCAAATTCTCTGAGATGAGTCAAGTCTGGTAATATGTCGGACCCGAAATGTTGGGATTTTGCATGTGTGAAAGCCGGGCAGTGACACAGAAAAATTTTCCATCGTTTCGATGTGTTCTCTGCATGCCCTGCATTCGTCGTTTCCTGCTAGTCCTATGCGATGAACGTGGCTCCTTAAAAGCTGGAAAAGATCTCGGCTAGAAAAGATCTCGGCCCTTTAAAGATATCGGCAATAAGGTTTCTTTATAAGAAGATTTCGCTAGCAAAATTCCTTTAGAAGATCTCGGTAACCCGACGTGTTCCTTAGATGACAATCTCAGTAACCCAACCTTGAAGATCTCGGTCACCTTAAACATTCCTCTAGAAGAAGATTTAGGCCACCGAATGTTTTCTTTCAGAGGAAGTTTTCGGTAAACCAAAGTGCCTATTTACAAGTTGAAGAAGATCTGGGTTAACAAACGTTATACGTTAGAATATCTCGAAAACAAATTTTTTTGCTTTATTACTTTGTTCTTACCACTTTGTTCTTTAGTAAAATATTTCGTTAACTGAACGTGGTTCTTTAGATAAAGATCTTGGTAACTCAATGTGCTCCTTCAGAAGCTCTTTTTAACCCAACGAGTTCCTTAAGAATATTTCAATAACCCAGCGTTGTTCCATAGAAATTCAAGTAGATCTCGATAACCCCACGAGTAACCCAATGTGGCTTTTTGGATGATTTCGGTAATCCATGCAGCTTCCTTACAAGAAGATCTCGGAAATCCAATGTGTTTTTTAGAAGAACATCTCGGTAACACAACGTAATTCTTTAGAAGAAGGCCTCGGTAATCCAACGTGATTCTTCGTAATTGTTCCCTCGGTATCCCAGCATGTTTCATAAGAATTTTTTTCCTTAAAAGATCTCCGTATCCCAACGCAGTTCTTCAGCAATTGTTCCTTTAGCAGAACTTGGTAATCCAACATGGTTCTTCAGAATTTTTTCCTTCAAAATACTCGAATCTCGGCATCCCTACATCCTTATATTCTTTGATTGACGTTATTCTTTCGAAAGACACTGTGTTTAAGGATTACTTGTTCGAAGACCCACAAGATTTTTTTGAAGATCCTTCCGAAGAACATCGATGGATTATCAAGGTCATTTTCAAAATATAACTACGATGGTTCTTTAGAAAATGAATAATTCGGCACCACATGTTGTTGTGAACAAGAACCATTTTGGATTTGTAGAATACGATCTCGGGACCCCAATGGTGTTCTTAGAGTAAGATGATCTTAAGACCTCAATGTGGATTTTAAAGGAAGACATCGGAAGTCATGTTAGTTCTGAAGAAGAATAAGATCTGGGCAACCCAATATAGTTTCTTCGAATAAGGATCGAAAAGAAGATCTCGGTAACAGAACTTGGTTTTTTAGACGAGGACCTCGGTAACCCAAAGTGTTCCTTTAGAAGATCTCGGTAACCCAACGTGGTTCTCCACACGTTCAACAAGATCCGGTTACCCAACCTTATCTCGGTATCCAAATTGTTGCTTTAGAAGAAGACCTCGGTAATCAGAAGTGGCTCTTTAAATGTTGAAGAAGATTTCGGTAACCCATCGTGTTCTTGGTTCTATAGTAGAAGATGTCGGTAACCGAGCGTGGTTCTTTAGAAGATGATATCGGTAAATCATTCTAGTTCTTTAGAAGAAGATATCGGAATACCATATCAGTCTCCCAAAATATTTATTTAGAAGAAGATTTTGGCCACCGATTGTTTTCTCTTAGAATATCTCGTTGTACGAACATGGTTCTTTAGACGAAGACCTCGGTAACCCAACATGTTCCTTTAGAAGATCTCGAAACATGGTGCTTCAGATATTGAAGAAGATCTTGGTAGCCCAGATTGGCTTTTTGGAAGTTGATCTCGGTAAGCTATCCAGATTAGTTAGAAGAATATCTCGGTAATCGTGGTTTCAAAGTAATTGAAGAAGATCTCAGTAACCCAACGTGGTTCTTCAGATATTGAAGAAGATCTTGGTAACCCAACTAGGCTTTTTGGAAGATGATATCGGAAACTCAATGAGGTATATTCGTATGCGATTACCCAACGATTTCCTTTAGCAGAAGATCTCGGCAACCCAATATGCTTTGTAAAAGAATATATCGGTAACAAAACTTAATTCTTTGGAAGAAGATCTCAGTAACCGAACTTGGTTGCTTATCTGAAAATGATCTCGTCAACCTATCCTTTCTTGGAATAAGATCTCGGTAACACAACTTGATTCTTTGGAAGAAGACCTCGGTAATCCAACGGGGTTCTTTAGGAAATGATGTCGTCTATCGATCCTGTTTTGTTATAATAAGATCTCGGTAATCCAACTTGGTTGCTTAGAAGAAGATCACGGGAACCCAATGTGTTTTTACAAGAAAATATTTCAAAAGAAGACATCGGAATTCCAACGTGATTCTTCAGAAATTGTTCCTTTATCTCGGCATCCCTACGTGTTTCTTCGACAGACGTTATTTTTCCAAAAGCCACTGTGTTTATGGATTTATTTGTTAAATATCCAGCAAAGAACCTCGAAGATCCTTCCAAAGAATCTCGATGGATTATCAAGGCCTCTTTAAATAATATATGGTTCTTCATAAAAGGAATGATTCAGCATTTAAAGTTGTTCTGAACACGAATATCTTATGGCGATTTCGTTTCTGGAAAAAAGGTTCTGGAAAAGGTTGCCCGACGTGAAATACTAGAAAATAGTTACACCTTTTAAGTCTAAATAATGCAGTTCCTTGAATATAACATAATTCTTTTCAGTTTTCAAAAGTGTGATAGAGAAGTGCAGATTTCGGAAAAAGGACAAAGAAAATGCTGCACTTTTTCCAGAAACGAAATCACCATTCGTTTCCCAATATGATTTCGTAGAATACGACCTCGGGAACCCAACGACGATTCATAGAATATCATGATCTCCAGACCTCAACTTGGATTTTAAAGAAATCTTTCTTTCTGTAGCTCATGGTGGTTCTGAAGAATAATAAGATCTCGGCAAACTAATATAGATTCTTGGAAGAAGGTGATCTCAGCAATGTATCTTGAAAATTAGTGGAGTAGAAAGATCTTAGCACCACAGCATGGTTCTGATGAAGACCTCTGAAATTCAATGTGGGTTTTAAAGGAAGAAGGCTTTGGCAAGCTAACATAGTTTTTCAATAACTCAAATTGGATTTGGATTGGATTTTAATGGAACAAAATCTCACTAACAGTCGGGTTTTATGGAAAAAAATCCCAATAATCTCATGTTGTTTATACCCTACACCACACTGTGGTACAGGGTATTATAACTTTGTGCATTTGTTTGTAACACCCAAAAGGAGAAGAAATAGACCCATCGTTTATTATACCGATCGACTTAGAATCACTTTCTAAGTTGATTTAGCTATGTCCGTCTGTCCGTCTGTCTGTCTGTCTGTCTGTCTGTCCGTCTGTCTGTGCATGTATTCTTGTAATCAAAGTACAGGTCGCAATTATGGTCCGATCTCGACGAAACTTTACACACATCTTTTTTTTGGCCCAAGGACGATCCCTATTGAATTTGGTTAAAATCGGTTCAGATTTAGATATAGCCCCCATATATATGTTAGCCCCGATTTTACATGTAAGCGCTGTAAAAACTTTATTTTATATCCGATCAGTAGAGGTTTCTTATTATATGTATGAACACTATTAAATTTGAAAGAAATCGGTTCAGATTTAGATATAGCCCCCATATATACGTTACCCCCGATTTGACCTGTAAGCGCTGTAAAAACTGTATTTTATATCCGATCAGTCCGAAATTCGGCAGAAAGAGGTTTCTTATTACATGAAGGAATACTGCCTAATTTGGAGAAAATCGGTTCAGATTTAGATATAGCCCCCATATATATGTTAGCCCCGATTTTACATGTAAGCGCTGTAAAAACTTTATTTTATATCCGATCAGTATGAAATTCGGCAGAAAGAGGTTTCTTATTATATGGATGAACACTATTAAATTTGGAAGAAATCGGTTCAGATTTAGATATAGCCCCCATATATATGTTACGCCCGATTTGACATGTAAGCGCTGTAGAGACTGTATTTTATATCCGATCAGTACGAAATTCGACAGAAGGAGGTCTTTTTACATGAATAAGTATTCAGGGAAGATCGGTTCAGATTTACATTAAAGCTCCATATATATGTTCCTCCTGATTTGGTATCAAACCGCTATAGAAGTTGTATTTTACTTCCGATCATTAAAATTTTCCAGAAAGATGTTTCTCACTTTAGAAACGAATATTGCTTAATTTAGCGATTATCGTTTCAGAATTAGAATACGTTTCTACCCATTTACCAATTATTCCAAATTATTATGGCAATGACCCTTATCGCATTGTTAGGGAGGTGTAGGGTATTATATAGTCGGCCCCGCCCGACTTTCTGCCTTTCCTTACTGGTTTTTACAGAAGAAAATGCCACTAACCTAAATGCGGTTTTAATGAAAGAAAATCTCACTAACCTATAGTTGGTTTCAATGGTAGAATATTTCGGCAACCCAACGTGACCTCTCTTCCTTCCTACTGTAGGATGAAAATATAAATATCTCGTTGCCGAGGTTTTTTAAAGGTTCGTTCTTCAAAAGATAATGTTTCTTATTAAGAAGGAACGTGGTTCTTGCAAGAAAAATCCCGGAGACCTATTGCTGTTCTTAAGAAGTCGTATATACTCGTATAGAAGTTTTCGCCAACCCATCGACATTATTTTTTAAATGCTAAATGCGGTTTTAATGAAAGAAAATCTCACTAACCTATAGTTGGTTTCAATGGTAGGATATTTCGGCAACCCAACGTGACCTCTCTTCCTTCCTACTGTAGGATGAAAATATCTCGTTACCGAGGCTTTTTTAAAGATTAAAGTCTCTTTCTTCCAAATATAATGTTTCTTATTAAGAAGGAACGTGGTTCTTGCAAGAAAAATCCTGGAGACCTATTGCTGTTCTTAAGAAGTCGTAACTACTCGTATAGAAGTTTTCGCCAACCCATCGACATTATTTTGAAAAAAAAGGTATTTACAAACCCAACCTTGTTATTTATAAGTAAAAGGTTTCGGTACAGTATTTCGTTCTTTAGGGGGAAACGGGTTGGACTAGTTAACTGATTGGCGATCTTAAAAAAGTTCTGTAAGAAAAAGAAGGTCTGAATAGTTCTTTGAAGGAAGAACCTTCATAAAAACCATTTTTGGAAAATAATGATTTCTATTGCTCCTCCAGATTGTTCCAATAATAATGTCCTTGTAACTCATTGCAGTTGTTTAGAAGATGAATGAATGAAGGACACGGCAACACATTGAGATTATTTAGGAAAATAGAGGTATACAAATCCAATCCTGGCTATTTACAAGTAGACGGTTTTGGTAACAGGACATCGTTCTCTAGAAAAAAATATTTCGGTAGTCCACTGTTGATCCTTAATAACATAAGGTCTTGGTAATTCACTGAAACACTGACTGAAGTTTCGGGCAGCATTCCATGACTTCCCGACCTTATAGCTCTTTGCAGGAAGAAGATTCAGGAAGATGATTTCGGTTATCAACGAAGATATTTTTTGAGAAATAAGGTAGGAAAGACACCTGCAGCCTCATGTTTGCTTCTATCACCTCTAAATGTGTAGAAAAATAAGATCTTCGAAATTTATAAATGTTCTACAGGTCGGAAGTTGTGTGCTGAAGGTAGGAGATATACCTGTTTCACAAGTTCGCTTCTCTCATCTCCTCCACCCATATTTTACCTGTGGCTCTATGTCAATGGCAAATTTATAAGTTTAGTGAAATATTTGATTGGTGAAATGTTTGAAGATTCTGCACTTATACAAATAACTACAATCATTGAAAAATTCTAAGATTTAAGATTCCCTCTGAATAATTTGAAGAGCTGGCAGGCAGACATTCTGTTAATTATATATCGTAGGAGAAATTCCATATATATGCCTATATATATTTCCCATGGATTGTGGGAATTAAAAATATCATTTTCGTTCGATAACAACCCTCGAAAATTGTGTAGTCATTCATCATTCAATTAAAATTGAATACACTTTACTTCCTCATTCCGGAACGTCGTTCAGCATTTTTATTATCATTCAACTTACTTTATTATCGAAAGCAGCAAAACAGAAACCTAACTCATCCCCGACAGGCTTTTGATGTTTTTATATCTTTATTTTTGTGAAGAGTTAAAAATATTTTGTTTTATTTAATTTTCACACCTCATTGCTTGCCAAAGTGATTATTCTAAGATCCTTAAAGGCAAAAAATATGCCCAACCCCAGCAAAAGAGTTCAAAGAAAAAGAAACAAACAACCCATCTTCAAGCAACCAACCTACTTAATCTTCAAGCAACATGCAGAGAAAAATCTATCCCACATCTGAAATTACAAAATAATCACAATTAATGGAATTTACATAAAGTGAAATAGAACTTAAAAGAAACAAAATGTATATAACCTCAAAAAATTAAGCCTAGAAAATTTACAAAATGTTGCCGAAACCATTTACCCCACAATTGTCATCGTTAAAAATTAAAGCAATGTGCGTGTGCCGGGAATTCTTTGAAAATCTTAAAATTGGCGTTAAAATTAAAATAACGAAACCGTTGTGTGCTTTGGTAAGAAAAGAGAAATGGGAAGAATCCTTTTTAAATCAAATGCTTTCAATTTAGAAATCCTTTCACTCGCCCTTCTCCCCCACCTGCTGCATAATCTCTCTATTCTCTCCATCCACGCCTTCGACCACTTATGTTTGGCAATATTAATGGCAACATCAGAGTTTGCCTCTTGTTGGTTGTTTTGGAGCTTAGAATCCTGTTTGAAAAGGTATCAATGTAAATGGGGTAATAGGAAGGCATCACACAGCAGATACGCCATAAGTGTGAGAGAAGGCGCGCGTGTGTTGGTTTTCCTAAGATTTCTGTGCCGTCAATGAACCATAATTCTTTGAGCGCCAATATATTCACGTATTCGCGTTAATACCTTAACTCTTTTATACAAACGATATGCGTGTGAAAAGGGTGTGATGTGGGAGTACGCTTAGCCTATGGTACTGAATGTACCATAGGACTCGGCAAGAATGTATGGGTATGTGTATTAGTGTGGCCCAATCATTTTGTGTTTGTGTTTCACACAAGAAAGGAATGCCATTTTATTGGTAATTATCGGCAACCTAGCGAGGTTTTGCAGAGGTAGATCGCGGTTACCCAAAGCTGTTCTGTAGAAGAAAATATCGGTAGTCTAAGTTAGTTCTGCAGAAGAGAACTCGGCAACGCAACGTGGTTCTGAATAAGAAGATCGCGGTAACCCCAAGTGATTCTTAAAAAGAAGGTTACCTCTGTAGCAATATGTGGTTTTTAAAGGGGGAGGATCTCGGTAACCAAAGTGGCCATGCATAACTCTTCGTAACTCAAAATGGTTCAGTCGAATAAGATCTCGGTAATCCAAAGTGGTTCTGTAGAAGAAGATGTCGGTAATACAATGTGGCAAAAAAAAAGATTATCTTAGTAGCCTTAAGTGGCTCTTAAAAGATCTCGGTAACAAAATTGGTTCTGCAGAAGAAGATCTCGGTTACCCTAAGTGGTTCTAAAGATGAGGGTGATCTCAGTATTTTTATCTGACTTTTAAAGAAGGAGGATTTCGGTAAACCAAAGTGTTTCTGTAAAAGAAGATGTCGGTGACCCAATATGGCTCTGGAGAATATCACGGTAACCAAAAGCGATTCTGTGGAAGATCACGGTAATCCAAAGTAGTTCTGAAGAAGAAGTTTAATTCAGTGGTTTTTGAAGGACGAGGATCTCGGTTAACAAAGTGGTGATGCATAAGAAGAATATGTCTGTAACTCAAAATGTTGCTGTAGAATAAGATCTCGGTAATCCAAAGTGGTTCTGTAGAAGAAGATTTCATTAATACAAGGATCTCGGTAACAAAAGTGGTTCTGCAGATGAAGGTGATCTCAGTAGTCTTTGTGACTTTAAAAGGGGGAGGTTATCAATAAACCGAACTGGTTCTGCAAAAGAAGATCTCGGTAACCCAATGTGGTTTTGGATAAGATCGCGGTAATTAATAGTGATTCTCAGTAATCCAACGTGGTTCTGAACAAGAGTGTTATATCCACAGCCTTATGTGGTTTTTAAAGAAGGAGGATCTCCCCATAACGAAGTGTTTCTGCAGAAGAATATCTCGGTAATTAAACGTAGTTCTAAAGAAGTTTATCTCAGTAGCCTTATGTCCCTTTTAAAGGATGAGGATCTCGGTAACAAAGTGGTTCGGCAGAGTAATAGCTCGGTGACCAAACGTGGTACTGAAGAGGAAGGTAAGACTACTCGGATCACCTTATTGGTAGTAAAAGGAGGAGGATCTCGGTAACCAAAGTTGTTTTGCAGAAGATCTCGTTATCCAATGTGGTTCTGAAGAAGAAAGTGATCTTATTAGTATTGTGTGGCTTTTAAAGGAGGATGATCTCGGTAACCAACGTGGTTTTGCAGAAGAATATCTCGTTCAGAAGAAGGAGGTTATCTCAGTAGCCGTATGCGGCTTTTAAAAGTGGAGGATATCGGTAACCAACGTCGTTCTGCAGAAGAAGATCTCTGTAATCCAACATGGTTCTGAAGTGATCTCAGTATCCGTTTGTGGATCGGCAACCAAAGTGATTTTACAGAAAAAAATCTAGGTAATCCGACGTGGTCGGAAGAAAAAGATTATGTCAGTAGCCTTATGTGCCTTTTGATGGAGGGGGATTTAGGTAACCAAGTGGTTCTGCAGTAGAATATCTTGGTAATCCAACTTAGAACTGAAAAATAATGTAAGAATACTTGGATCACTTTCTCAGTAGCCTTATGCGGCTTTTAAAAGAGGAGGATCTCGGTAACCAAAGTTGATTTGCAGAACAAGATCTCGTTATCCAACGTGGTTTTTAAGAATAAAGTGGTCTCAGTAGCATTATTTGGCATTTAAAGAAGGATGGATCTAGGTAGCCAACGTGGTTTTTGCAGAAGAATATCATCCAACGTGGTTCTGAAGCAGAAGAAGAATATCTCGGTAGTCTTATGTGGTTTTTAAAGGAGGAGGATCTCGGTAACCACGGGGCTCTGCAGAATAATATCTCGGTAACCCAAATTGGTTCTCCAAAGGAGATTTCGGTTCTACAGACCAATATCTGGGTAATCAGTATGTGGCTCGTTAACCAAAGTGGTTTTGCAAAAGAAAGGCTCGGTAATCCAACGTGGTTCTGCAGTAGAATATCTCGGTAATCCAACGTAGTTCTGAAGAAAAATGCAAGACTACTCGGATCACCTTCTCAGTAGCCGTATGCGGCTTTTAAAGGATGAGGATCTCTGAAACCACAGTTGTTTTGCAGAAGAAGATCTCGTTATCCAACGTGGTTTTGAAGAAGAAAGTGGTCTTAGTAGCATTATGTGGCTTTTAAAGAAGGATGGATCTAGGTAACCAACGTGGTTTTGCAGAAGAATATCTCGGTAATCCAACGTCGTTCTCAAGAAGAAGGTTATCTCAGTAGCTTTATGTGGTTTCGAAAAGAGGAGGATCTCGGTAACAAAGTAGCTCTGCAGAATAATATCTCGGTAACCCAAATTGGTTCTCCAAAAAAGATTTCGGTTCTACAGAAAAAGATCTGGGTAAAGGAAATCTAGGTAATCCAACGTGGTTCTGAAGAAGAAGATTATCTCAGTAGCCTTATGTGCCTTTTAAAGGAGGAGGATATCGGAAAGTGGTCCTGCAAAAGAATATCTCGGTAGCTCAACGTGGTTCTGAAGAAGGTAAGACTACTCAGCTCACCTTCTTAGTAGTCAAAGGATGAGGATCTTGACAACCCAAAGTGGTTCTACAAAAGAAGATCTCGTTAATCCAACATGGTTCTGAAGAAGAAAGTGATCTCAGTAGCCTTATGTGGCTTTTAAAGGAGGAGGATCTCGGTAATCAAAGTTGTTTTGCCGAAGAATATCTCGTCAATCGACGTTGTTCTGAAGGAGAAAGTGATTTCAGTAGCATTATATGGCCTTTAAAGGAAGAGGATATTGGTAACTCAAAGTGGTATTGCAAAAGGGAATATCGGACCCCATAGTGGTTCTCCAAAACGAGATCTCGATAACCCTACATGGTTCTGAATATTTCGGTATCCCAACGTGGTTCTGAAGAACAAATTCATATCTGCAGCCTTACGTGGTTCTGAAAACAGAAAGCGAATTGCCGAACAGGCTTCAGATATGAATGTTAGCTTCGAATATCCAGTAAGAGCGACTAAGAGGAACCGGATGAGATTAACATGCATTAGAAGGCATTAAATTTCCTGAGGCAGGAATCGACAGTGCTTTCCTTAACCAAGTACCCACCCACTCTCAAGAGTGACGCGATCATATGAGTGATTATTGAACCTTACGACATTGGCATTGATACCGTATCCGGTAAGGCCTTAATTATAGTACACGGGACCTGCATAAATGTGTTTAGACGACCCTGGCCGACTATAGCAGTAATCTGGGTGCCACCTCAGCTTCAGATGCTGGACGTGGCTGAAAATCGTAGAAACATAATAAAACCCCTTAGACACGATGAAACAGGACCGTCATACGTAACCACTCTCTGGAGCTACACTATCACAACTGCGACTATGGAAACTTATGACTTTCGCATTAATACCGAATCCTGTAAGGTCCTAATTATGGCCGACTAATAATTCATTAGCTCTTACTTTTCCCACAATTTAACGCATATAGAATTCCAAGCAACCCTGTATTAACTTGTCGCAGGCGACAAGAACAGAAGTTCAATTAATATTGTTGCGAATTTCAACAAATATATTGGGGAAGCAGATCAATGCTGGAGATCTTTTTCAAAGAGCTTTTTCAAAAAAAAACCGACAATTCCAGAGCGTATTTCCGCTCCTGTTCCCACCGTTCACCATTTGAAGTTGCCCTGCTGAATGATGGTTCCGATGTTTCCTCAAGATTCAGTAATTTAAGCCTTGTTCCCGTCAAACGTCGCATACAATTCAAGAAAAACCTTCCGCACAATCCTGCATCAACAAAATATGACTCTGGTGCCTTTCCGCTCAACGAGGGCAAAATAAAACCGTTCCATTATTCAGGTTTATTCGTTAGTCAGCTCAGCCACAGAAATCTTTTATTTTAACTGGGCCACCCTAGTATTTTAGCATTGTTTGTGTGAAATCTGTGTGTTGTTTTAAGAATTCCACACGCATTCATTTATTGGTTTAACTTCAAGCACTTACTCGCTCCTTCAAGCTTCCAAACGAACCGAACCGAACATTGTCATCAACGAGGGTAGTTCAGAAAATGTCAGTTTGTATGCAAAAAAAGAAAACTTATGTTATTCTGCCGCTTTCTGGAGAGTGCGGGGCTTAGACTTGTTCTATTTATTCATTAATTTAAGTTATTCTGCCACCTACAGTGACCAAGAGGTCTTTTTTGTAATGGATAGCTAAAGTTCCTCAGAAAACCCACCAAAGCCCATCCACGTGGTTGTTCAGTTTGAAAACGTTTGAAATCCATGAATCCTCTATGTCCTGGGATACCATCATTCCATTCTGATCTATCAAGTATTCTGATTTATCTTGTCCAAAAGTAGACGACAATGCCGTACTGCATTATCTATCGGACTGCTGCCGTAAACGCTGGTTAAAACGCTAAAAGTTTTCCAATTGCCCATTTGCAGGTATAAATTGTTACCTCTGCCTTTTCCACAATGTTGTGTTTGAACTTCCTGTCTAGTAAAATAGCCAATTATTTAGCACTTTCGGAGACCGAAATTGCAATATACGCCTAGGAGACAGGTGCTGCAGTTGGTACCTTATCTCCTGCTGAACTAGTTCTCGGAAGCCCATATCGTGTTTATATGAAGGACCTACAGAAGGATGTCACTATGAGTACTCGGAAACGTCCCTCTTAAAGCTATTGCATCGTCAATTCTAAAACTTATATTCTCCAGAGAGAACACGTTTCTTCTCCAGAAAAAGCAGAATATAGTTCATGAAGAGATTCCATAGCAAAAGAGAAAGAACGCATTCTCCTGCTTACAACTCTTTGGATGTCAGTTGACCCTAAGCTAGCTGAAATTAGTCTCTTAATAAGCAGGTTATAAATGAACCTTCGTATATCGTTATCAACCCACAGATTGCCAGAGCTGTAACTATAGCGGCTGGATTTATATTATTGAAAGCCTACTCAAGATCTAGAAAAGCTACCATATATATATTCCTTAATAGACGGCGGTTGCGTTGGATCGGCCCTTGCTGTAGGCATGATGTTGTTTTTCTAGTGGCCTGATCAATTTTAGTCCAGAAGTAACTATCCATTAAACTCGCCACGGTTTTTGTGTGATATTACGATAGACTAATCAGCCGGAAGTCCGTAGCTAATTTATGGGACGCATTTATTGCTTTTTGGATGAAGATAGTCTTGGTTTGGTATACTCTGCTGGATACAACAAG
Organism: Eudasyphora cyanicolor; assembly: GCA_963930755.1. Classification (NCBI taxonomy): domain Eukaryota; kingdom Metazoa; phylum Arthropoda; class Insecta; order Diptera; family Muscidae; genus Eudasyphora; species Eudasyphora cyanicolor. Next base: position 50,555,614 of record OZ005737.1, on the reverse strand, counting down.
TGTAGAGCTCTCTGAGCCAGGGAGCAATTGTATCAGCCACTGCCTGTAGCTCCACCGATGAGACATCCAGGCGACTCAAAAAGGTTAAAAGCTTTTGATTGCCCAAACTCTTAAATTCTAGACAATCTCGTTACAATCTCGCTTGCGACCTCTAGCGGCTGGACTTCAACGGAATCCGCATCCAATTCCTCTTTAGATGAAAAATGTATCCCGGGAAATATGTATCCAGGAGCACCGCCAGTGATTCCTTGCTGAAAGTATTCCAACTATCATCTTACTTGGTGTACCCAATAGTGCAAGGTGTTCAGGCAAGGTGCTTTCCGTAACCCTAAGGCTTCGTATGAGCTCTCTACGCCATTGCAGAATTATATGTTTTGAGTTTTCATCTACTCTTTGAGTTTTTCCTTATATGTAGATGTCCCAGTCCTGTGGAGATCTTGTGGTCTTTACCTCATTAAAGAGCATCCTGCAGCATAACTGATTGAGACGGCAATCATGGCGGTCATTGTTTGCGATTGGCTCGGGTTTGGAACATGCGACTTATGCAAACAAACGGAAGCCAACCAAATAGCAGAGTTTTTAACTCCAAGCTGGATGCTGCTATTTCTTCGCTACTGAAACAGGAAGAAGATAAATATAAGGTCAATCATGGCAAGTATACAGACTCTACGTATTACATTCCCTGTACCTTTTTTTATTTCATTTATTTTATTCTCATTGCAACATTGGGGCTTCAACAAGATATTTCCAACTTATTCTATTCTTTGCAATTATTTTCGCTATTCCCAGATTTTATTTATTACTGTTAGCTCGTTTCGTATGATCCTGCGCCGCGTGGTCTTAAGACGCTCTCGTCGTCTACTTCCCCGTGGATTCTATAACAAGGTCATTTCAAGGTGTGACCTACCCATTTCCGTTTTTTAACTTTTTATGTGTGTATGTATTGGTTCTTCATTAGTCAGACTCCAGAGATAATTATAGTAAGGGACAAAATATTCCACATATAATGCGCAAACTTTTGATTATGAATACCTGCAATCGCTGCTTTACATATTCACTAAAAATACACGCTACCATGCAAAAGGCGTTGAAGATTCGAATTTTTGTAATCCTCGTGATTTATGAAGCACGCCAAATTTTATTTGGCCTGCCAAAACAGCCTAAACCCATCACCTATACCTTGAAACAGCTTAGATCCAGGCGTCATACGCCAATAAACAATACCCAGCAAAATTTCCCATTACCACATAACCTGACGGGTAAGCTAAATTCAAATCTAGTAACTGCTTATAATTTGGCCTCCCTTCGAATTATTTTTACACATGCATGTCATTGGAGGAAAGTGTTTCCACTCAAGCATACCAGAAGCTGAAAAATAACCACTTACCCCCACGCTTACAATTATTAAAAAGTAAGCGTGGACGTAAGTAATACTTTTATGAGTGTGTTTGTGGGTCGTAGATATTTCTGAGTTGCTATGCTTGTTCACCACCATCAGTGGTGGCATGCGGTGATTGCCGGGAATTGGGATTGAACTCGCGACCTCCTGGTTTCGTAGTTTAGCATCACAACCACTGGCCTACCTCGCGATTCGTAGTCAAATCGCTTAATAATCAAGTACAAAAATATAACCCATAGAAATCTTAGTGATGGGTTATTACCTTGCGTTACCAGGTAATGATATCTCAATATCGCCAGCATTACTTTCGGTAAATAAATAACGACTAACAAAATTAAAACAAAAATAAGTTATTATTAGTAATCTAACTTAGAGAATCTAATTTGAACTTATAAACTTTTCTTTAAATGATTTAACTGAACCAACTACAACGTATATACGTAAATCATTTAAGTAAAAATCATTTAACGAAAAGTTTATAAATAAAAATAAGATTTTCTAAATTAGATTACTAGCAATAACTTATTTTTGACATTATTTTGTTAGTCGTTATTTATTTACCGAAAGTAATGCTGGCTATAATGAGATATCATTACCTGGTAATGCGAGTGGTAATGACATTTACTTACCAAGATTTTGCCGGGTATCTCCGCGCAGCCATGGTTCCTGGATTAGATCCAAATCTGCATCTTCTTGCATTAGAAGGGCTTTTAGGAAGGCGTGTAACCCCAGAATGGTGCAGGGTTATCTGTAGAAGCCGAACCATGGTCACATTTCGTCTCCTTCGTTATATGTATATGTATCTTCGTCGGTGTCCACTAGAAGCTCATCTGCACAATACCTTTTTCCACCGGATTCTTCCGATCTTGTGAGCTTCTTCACGCATCCAAGCGAAGAACACTTGCGAAGAGGGAGGTTCATCTTCAGATACTACACCTGGTTACCTGGTAGAGTATTTTTCGAATCCCTTCCCTTATCGGTTTTCGTATAACTTAAGCCGGATTTTGCTGAATCCATATCATATTATGCCATCGGCCTTGGCAAGTTGCGATAGAAACTCGTCATTCAGTATAAATACTGCGTTCTTCCGAGACCTATCCGCCTCATCCAATAGATCTACTTTCAAGTTGACAGTTGAAATCCCGGGATTGCAGACGTTTAGCATCTTAGTTATGGATTCCTCATCAGCTGGTATAGCCGAAATCCATGAATCTGCCCTAGGTCGAGACGGGATGTCCTTCTTGTTGACAAAATCCAGTGCCGCATCCGGCCAGATTTTACAGACTTCTTCAAAGCGCAGCGGTAGCACTAACAGAGTGTATTTTGTAAACGATATTTGTGAATAGGCTAAGTTTTTATACTAAAGCATTAAACAAGCAAATAAATAAAAAAAATGTTTTAAGCGGCCCTGATACCAGTTTACGTCGACATAATCGGGTGCCGGACCCGGCAGCTTCTTAAGAACATAGAAGAATGGCAGAGCACCGCGCATTCTCGATCTCATTCCACTTGTCTCTGGAGATGTTGCCGTCTTCCTATCTCATGTTGATGACCGCCAGTACAAAGCTGTCCTAAGCAACGGCAGCGAAGGAGCAGCGTTTCCACTGAACACTTTAGTCCATTTGGAAGCTGGCATTTCATCTGGAGGCTTTTAATAGTTTGATGTATGGAAGTTAACGCTGTATCATATTGTTCAGACACCTTGCCCGCTTTTGGGATTTAAGGACTGAGTCATTGCTGATGAGGCGTACAGGTATTAGCAAATGCAGCCGTCCAATGGTAACCCCTGACTACGAACCGACAAGTCCGAAAACAACGATACCCATTACACTCTGGACTTAGGGGAGTTCGTTTAAAAATACAAATTTATCGATACTACGAATATCGGTACTGGTAAGATCTGTTAGGCTGCCTAGAAAGGCCGACAGCAGTACGTCCAGTCGACGTTTACTCAGAGCGGGGCAGTCGCATAGCCAGTGCTCAATGCTTTCCACTTCTTCCTCATCTCCACAGCTTCTGCAAAAGTCATTAGTGTCAATACCCAATCTTTTGTCGTGTTCGCCGATCAAGCAGTGTCCCGTCAGAACTGATACTAACGTAGACAATTTTTGCCTCTCTATATTTTGATCTTCTCAGGTCATACATTGGCTACATTTGTCTAGCCACACTGCAGGTGCCGATTTCTGTCCATCTTTCGTTGGACTGCCTGATTGCCTCTTGCCTAAGCCAAAGCTTGCACGTGGATAGTGGCGCACCAACATATGCAAATTCTTCGAGAATGTATAATGTCGTCCCTTTCCTAGCAAGTTCATCGGCATTGCAGTTCCCCGGGATATCCCTATGCCAAGGCACACATATGAGGTGTATATTAAACTGCTCAGCCATCTCGTTAAGAGATCTGCGGCAGTCGAGGGCTGTTTGTGAATTTAGAGACTCAGCCACCTGGCTACTTCCCATATTGCCATTATTTCGGCTTGATAGACACTGCAGGTATCTGGTAGTCTGTTAGCTATATCCAAACTAAGCTCTGCACAGTGTACTCCGAAGCCAAGCTTTTCATCAAGCTTCGAACCATCCGTGTAAAAGTGGAGATGGTTTCTATTACCTGTTATTCTTCCAACCCATTCATCTCTGGCGGGAATCATAGTGATGTAATTTCTCTCGAAGGTGTACACAGTTGGTATATAGTCCACTCGGTCGGTTACCATGGCACTACACATTGATATCCTCATGTGACCGTAGTTCTTTTACCTACACATTGATAGGCAGTTTAACCTTATTGCCGCTTTGGTTGCAACTTCTCTCGCCACAATATTAATCGGCAGTATATGGAGTAGGGCTTGTAGAGACTCGGTCGCTGTAGTTCTTAAGGCTCCGCTTATGCTCAGGCAGGCTGTTCTCTGAACCTTTGTTAGTAGGTTGGTGACGGTTAGTTTGTCAGTTGCCGTCCACCATACCACAATGCCGTATAACAGTATAGGACGAACTATCCGGTGGACGATTTTAGGAGAGAGGCCCCATCGCTACCCTATAGCCGTTTTGCAGGAATATAAGGCGACGTTGGCCTTCCTTACACGTTCCAATACGTTAAGTCTAAATAACAGTTTTCTATCTAGAATTGTTCCTAAAAATTTTGCACTTTCAGAAAAGACTAGATCTGTTCCATTTATCCGAGATGGAGGGTCCACATGTGGGACATTATTCATTCTAGTAAAGAGAACCAATTCTGTCTTGTTTGGGTACACGCCCAAACCGCTGCTTCTGGCCCATCTAGCCAATTTGTTCAGAGCCACTTGTAGAATGTCTCTGAGGACGTTTTCGAATTTGTCACTCACTGCGATTGCCACGTCGTCCGCATATGCCACGACCTTGCAGCCACAATGGTCTAGATCTCGTTTTAAGAAGAGCCACTATTAAGCTAAGTATAGACGATTGCCAGATCGGACAACGTTATCAACCCAGTTAAAGTGCTGCAAATGTATGGACAATGACAGATTGTTAGGCACAGGTGATTTGACAGTTCAGACGATTGCAAGAAAACGTTATAATTTCATAGATTTACAATATATTTTGTAAACATTTACATGATTGCCAATAAAAAACAAAAATTATAGACAGAGACATAAAGTTCGCACATCTAACAATCCGCAAATTATCTCGCAATGACAAAAATTATATGTTCATATGGTTGTAATTTCACAGGGTTGCATTTTTCCGCCATTTTTCTGGCAATATTGTCCGATCTGAAAATCATGTGTACTTAGCTTTAGTAAACCATTTAGCGTTATCCAGAGTGCACTACGTGAAAGCGGTCTACTGTTACACCCCAATAATAAGTAAAACATGCAAAAATATTAAGCTAAACAAAGTCTACACAAAGCCCCATTAAGGCTGGGTTAGGCAAACGTAACCGTAACGGCCCCGTGGCGTAACGAATCAGCTGATTCGATCTCAATCAGTGTAAACGATTACCCACGAAAACAAAACGTAATCGGACGGCTGCATCTTCTGAAATTTGATTTGAAAAAAAAAATCAGCAAAACAACGAAAAAAGAAGGCATTTATGCGAAACTTTTGAAATGGGGTGCTAAATAAATAATAAAATGTTAAAATAAGAGTACAAGCTGAAAAACATCGCCTCTGTAGTATATTGTCTCAAACATATTCTGCGGGAATCTTACATATGTTTAGAGTACACTCCAAATATTTAATATTTGACACAGACAAAATATTATATGTTTGCGAGGATGTTGTTTAAAACAAAAGTATGTTGTCATCCAAATATTTTTTTATTTGAACTATTATTTCCAAAACAAAGATTAATTTGTATTTAAGTATTTTGGCAATTTTAAAGGTACGTTTTCAGTTTTTCAGAAGTTCAAAGGCGAAATCTAGGAAAAAATTAAACTAAAATTCGAAAAGGTCAGCAAATTTTAAAAATCTTTTTTAAATAAGATATACTTGAAAAAGTTCTTAAACAATTACTTTATTTGTGGGTAAACACATATTTTATTTGTGAAAGTCAGTTCGCAAATATATTTTGCTGTAATACATTAATATATGCGTTCCAAACAAAATTTCTTGATTTTCAAATGAAATTTATTTGTTCACAAATATATAATATTTAAAAATTTTGGCTCCAAATATATTTTCTTTCAATTCAAACATGTGCAAAATGGCGATTTTCTCCCGTGTAAGAATATATAAAATAAAGTTCTTAAGATAAAGACATACACTATTGCTACTGAATTCTGAAGATGATAGAGTGGTGTCTGTCGAAACTGCAGTCAATTCTACCAAGCAATTAAAACTCTCTACCAATTTTTGTATTTGTTTCTATTACTTTTGTGCAATAGACATAAAGTAATTGAAACATATGGTCTCAAACCAAAATAAATTCTGACTGAATAACAAAATATTACAGACCAACAATAAATAACAACACATAAGGTACGATGACGTTGACAAAACTACATTTGTTTTCGTGGTTCGCAATGCGAACCCAAGCAAAAATCAAAAATGTATTGGTATGAGAGTTTTAGTATGTTGACTTAGTTCGGCAAAATACGGGTTCGGTTAGCAGTTCTTGTTAAATTCAATTTACTGCTTCCATAAGTATTTCAGCTGATTTAAGTTAAAGACATATCCTCTACCAATTTTTGTATTTGTTTCTAATACTTTTATGCAATAGACATAAAGTAACTGAAATATATTGTCTCAAACCAAAATAAATTCTGCCTGAAGTTCTTACAATTTTTGTTGTGAATGTTTGAGTCATATGGCATGTTTTTCAATTTTTGGCTTATTGCTCCAGCGTGCAACGTTACGGCAGCGCTAAAGTTAAGATACGGTTTCGTTTGTCTAACCCGGCCTTTACTCGTAATCTCTTTTCGTACAGGCGTGGGAGGATGTTTTAATTTCTTATTCTACCAATAAGAAGTTTATCAAGACTGATTTTTTGGCAACTTTCTTTTTGGTAAAACTGTTTTTGGCAGCTCAGCTGTTTATGTATATAGATAGACCGTTCTATCGACTCAAATATTGATTTCAAACATTTCTCTAAATTGTATGTCCCTTTTTAAATCAAATCCGAAAGCTCTTAAAAAATCGCTCTGTACATTTATCCATAGATATTTTGGAAATAGGCATTGTTTCCTTCGTTGGGATAGTTTAAAAAAAATGGAACTAAGTAATTTGGTTCTATTTTTTGTGCCAACAAAAAACATTTTTTTTTAAAAAGATCAATTTTTTTCTAGTTGTTTTATCGCCTGTTACTAAACTTTCGTTTCTACATGAGACGTTTTCAGCATTTCTAGCCCTCGCAATTTCCTTTAATTTAAATGGTATCTCGGGTTTACCGAGCTTATACTTCAAAAAATATGGCCCAAATACTAAAGGTAACTTCCATGAAAATTGGAATTTTAGAAAAAAAATTAAAAAAAGCGACCATAAAAAATTATGTTTTGGTTTCATAAAATAGGATGCTTGAATCTATACAAAAAAATTTTGAGATCTCGGACACAATAAAAAAAAATTGTGTTGCTTAGTGTTATCAATGCAACTATATTTCTCGAATCTCTCTGATAAATTTGGTATGTATGTAACTCTAGTGAAACATCTTCACCACGATGTTTTTGTTCCATTGTGAGCAAACGCGGTACCCATTTTGCGCACAGCTTTCTCGAATTCAAAATGTTTTTAGTCATAAACGAAGGATAAGATTTAACGTTCATAATTTCTTTCACCGTTGTGGCAACTCGCATAGAAACTACCAAATTTCATATAATATTTCTCACAAAGTGATGATACATCTGTCTAACTTCCAATTTCCCATTTACATCAGTCTATAGTTGCCGATGTAAAAATAAGACGTTTGTATTTATATTTTAACAACTATTTAAATCTATTTATTATTACTAAAACTAGTTCACAAAATCTTACGAAGTATTACTAAAAATGCTGGAGCTGAGTGCGAAGACTTGTCTTGGAATCAGCTGTTGTTTTCTCCTCCTCTGGTTCGTTACCATGTTGCCAGATTGTCCGTCATTCGAACACGGCTGCCACAAGTCTTTCCTACAAAAACTTTTTGCTGTCAACCTCGTACATTACTGCTAATCGCATCTAATACCCCCATGTCGTTACTTTCGTTTCGATACCAATATTAAAGTCTACTTTTAGGCGCTTTAAATGCAGCTGTTTGTTATTTGTGTCTCGGTTGTGCTTTTTATTTCGACACCGCCAGCATTTCTTCTTCTTCCTCTTCTCACTTCGGCATGGTGGGTATGTTTGCATTTAAAGTTTTTAATGTGTTTTTTTCTCATCTACTCTCCGCTGGTTACCTCTTTCAGGATGGATGGCAGGATTTCTTTACTTGTCCGTTATAAAGTCAGTCTGTTGGCTGGCTGCTATTGCAATGTCACGTTTTTCCCTCTTTTTTCTTGCACGCGGGAAGGGGGCAAGAAAGAATCATTTCGTTTCTTTGGAGATTCTTTTCATTGTTTTCTTTTTGGATTTTTTCTTCTTCTTTTTATCTTTTTGACTTTTTGTTGTATTTGTAAAAGGATGTGATTTCTGCTACTCAAAGATGTGTTCGGATTACTTTCTTTCTTTTGTGAGATTACTGCGATTTTTGTTCTTTGTCCGAGAGCGAGAGGAAAATAGGAACGGAAAAAAAGAACTCGTAAGGTTCGTATAAAAGGATTTGTTTGAGACAAATTGTTTGGGTGTCCGGTTGTGATGTTTCTCCTCCACCACTGAGCGGTGAAGGAAGGTCCGAAGTTCTTTGTGTGTCTGTGTTGCAGCACTGCGCTCTTGTTCAATAAATCGCGTGAAGAAAACTTTTTTGGCTTTTTAATAAAGCTTTGGCTTGGGGGCGATAGATATACTCGTATTTTGCTGACTTGTTGGTGGTGTCCAACTAAAAAATGAATTTGTGTAAAAGTGCAACACATTTTCTGGTGGCGGCTTAAATTCACATAGATATAAGATAAGTCGATCGATCACATATGGACTTGTTATCACTTTTGCTCAAGATATAAGATAAAAATCAACTATGATTAGACTACATTTAAACTCAACACTTTGGAAGCACTATTGGACCAAAGGACACTGGAAAATTATGTTCATTAAATCTACGAAATGCTCTTCATAGACTATTATTTATAGGTATTTCTGAAGATTCATTAAAACTAAACCAAAATCTTAAAGGCCTGAGAGAGAACTACTAAATCCTCTATTGAAAAATGTGTTCTCCAGAGCGTTATGAAGTGAAATCGGTGGTGGGATTTTCATATGGGGGTTATACCAAAACATGGACCTATGTTCCCCACATTTACTAGGGACGATTAGGTCCAATATAAAATGTAGATTCTTAAATTCAGCCACATCAATTGATAAATGTGTTCTCTAGAGCGTTAAGCAGTGAAATCGTTGGGGACTTTTATATGGGGGATATAGCAAAACATAGACCGATGTTCCCCATTTTTACTAGGGGCCGTCCCTAGTCTAGGAGATGGCTTCATATTTGTGACCTGTGGAGTTGCGAATAAAAAAGAACAGAATGCTAAACGTAGTGTATTCTGTTTGCGTTCTCTAAAAAAACCACAACCACTACGAGGTAGCGTTTACGTTCGAAAAAGCGTACGTTATCATAGTGTTTGAGATCGTCATCTCAAATTCTTAAGGCCCAACCATAATATGAATAAGCTGACTTAAGCAACTGTGCGAATGCATGAAATCGTATGCGCCAAACTATAATGTACTTAAGTGAACTTTTCGTTAAGTTCTCTCAGCTCTCTCTCAGTTCCCATTTGCTTAAGCAGGGTGCGAAACTGAACGCACTTTCCGTACGGAATTGCTTATACATATTATAGTTGGGCCTTTAAGTAATTCCGTACGGAATGTGCGTTCAGTTTCGCACCTTGCTTAAGCAAATGGTTAAGGCCCAACTATAATATGCATAAGGTAGCTTAAGCAACTGTGCGAATGCATGAAATCGTATGTGCCAAACTATAATGTACTTAAGTAAACTTTTCGTTAAGTTCTCTCAGCTCTCTCAGTTCCCATTTGCTTAAGCAGGGTGCGAAACTGAACGCACTTTCCGTACGGAATTGCTTATGCATATTATAGTTGGGCCTTTACTGAGAGAGAGCTGAGAGAACTTAACGAAAAGTTCACGTAAGTACATTATGGTTTGCCGCATATGATTTATATGTACTCGCACAGTTGCTTATGTTGGCTTAAGTCAGCTCATGCATATTATAGTTGGGCCTTTAAGCAACTGTGCGAGTATATACAAATCATATGTGACATACCACAATGTACTTACTAGAACTTTTCGTTAAGTTCTCTCAGCTCTCTCTCTGTACCCATTTGCGTAAGCAAGGTGCGAAACTTAACGCACATTCCGTAAGTAATTACTTAAGGCCCAACTATTTATAACATGCATAAGCTAGATTAAGCAACTGTGCGAATGCATGAAATCGTATGTGCCAAACTATAATGTACTTAAGTGAACTTTTCGTTAAGTTCTCTCAGCTCTCTCTCAGTTCCCATTTGCTCAAGCAGGGCAGGGTTGCCGGAACTGGGGTTTTGACCCCAATACTGGGGTTTTGTCAATGCAAATTGGGATAAAAAATATAATGTGGGGGTGGGGTTTTTGTTAGGGGATTTTTGTAAATTGGGTTGGGGTTTATTTGATGCAATATAAAGATTTTCTTAATCTTGTGTGATATTTATCCAAAAATGAGCTCGAGCTTTATATTCATTCAATATTTCGTCTTTCGTTGAAAGACATCATCAGGATCAGACAATATAACTGCGTAAATCCGTAGAAAATTAGTATGGACTCCCTTCGTGGTTGTCTGTTGTCATACGCATGACAACACGAAACACTTTAATTTTTAAAACCATTTGTTAACGAGTATTTTCTAAAATGATTTTACCAAATCTGAACTTCGTATTTAAAAATAGTACGAGACTTTGCACTATTAGGTATAAATTGCCATCAAATGAAAATCTGAAAAATTAATTATAAGGATGTTTCTACATTCTGACCTCCTGTCACCACAAAAAGATACTTGAAGCGGTTAAGAAGATATGACAATTTTAACAAATGGTATTTTTAGAAAAAATCCTGAGATCTGTGCCATAAAAACTACAACAAATTTTGAAAAACTAAAAATGCCAAAAAATTGTCCTTAGTAGAGGAATGTTTAAAGTTGATTAAAAGTTAAAGTTTATTTGTTTTTGAATTCATTTCGAGTTTTTTATATGTTTGACATGTTTTCAATGAAAATAGTTTTATGTGGGGTTAAGTTGGGGATTTTCTTGTGATTATTTGGGGACAACAGCAATTTTTTTCTGGCATACCTGAAGCAGGGTGCAAAACTTAACGCACATTCCGTACGGAATTGCTTACGCATATTATAGTTGGGTCTTTTAAGTTAACTTATGCATATTATGGTTGGGCCTCAAGAATGTCGGGAACAATGCGTTTTCTATAGCAAATTGTGAATACAGCTCCAGTCGGATCTCAGTTGTGCCAGGATCGAAGTTCTCGTTCAGTGTCCAAGTTTGTAGTAGGGTCTTGACTTAGCATTTTATGGCATCTGCAACCATTTATGACTTTATGCGTTGTTTTCAACCCCAATAGTTTTCCTGGGCACTATGGCCTTCCCGTAAACGAATTTAAGGCCCATTAACTAATTAATTTTATTCAATATCTACAACTTTGCTTCAGACACAAAACAGATATTCCGTACGGTAAACCGGGAAAAAAATTTAGAAAAAGTGCAAAAAATCCACCTTGAGCAAAAAAATTCGTAGAGCAAAATTCGTTTGAGCAAAAAAAGGGAGTTATGTCTGCTTGAAGGGAGGTCACAACGCCTTAAAAATGTCAGATTTAGGTCTATGTTAGGGTGGCAGCCTTTTTTTTTGCCAGTTCACGTGGACCACTTTAGGTCCCTAGAGTTTCCGAGGGCTGAAATGCACCTCATCGAGACCAACCTGTTTGATATACAAATTTATATATAGTACGAATATCGGTACCGGAAAGATCTCTTAGACTGCCTAGAAAGGCCGACCCCAGTATGTCCAGTCATCGTTTACTCAAAGAGGGACAGTCGCATAGCAAGTGTTCAATGCCAGACAACCTTTTCCTCTCTAGTGCGAGGAGATATTTTGGCCTTCTCAGGTCATACCTTGGCCCATCTCTCGTTGGACTGCCTGATTCCTTCTTGACTAAGCCAAAGCTTGAAGAGTTCGAGAATTTGTAATGCAGTCACTCATAGGAGGTATATATTAAACTGCTTAGCCATCTCGTTAATAGATCTGCGGCAGTCGAGGGTTGTTTGTTAATTTATGAATATGGTCTCCAGAGATTTGATGGCAGCCTGGCTGTCCGAGTAAATGACAACGCCAGTGCTAGTTACTATGTTGCGACTCAGCCACTTGGCGATTTCCCATATTGGTATCTGGTAGTCTGTAAGCTATCCAAACTAAGTTATTTACAGTGTACTCCAGATCCAGCTTTTTCATCGAGCTGGTTCGAACTTGGGATTGAAAATGGGTAATATCGGTCCATTTTTTGATATGGCTCGATACATAACATCTCACCGATTTGACTTCTTAACGTAATAGAGACAACAAATGTCAACTGATCGGGCTGAAAATTGGAAACTGAGGTTATTATACATTTCTTCATACCAACAACGGTAGCCAAAGGACCATGTTTTGATATAGCACTATTCAAAGGTCCCTCTAGATTTGGCTTCGTAACGCCACAAAAATCTCCAATTTCAACGAATTGGTCTTAAATTTGGTATAATTAGTTTATTTGTACCCGAAACCATTCACATGTGATCTATGGTGGCGGGTACATAAAATTCGGCATGGACGAACTTAATCCGCCTTTACTTGTTTCTAATGAAGTTTTCGTATAGAAGTGGCGATGGTTTCTATTACCTGGTATTCTGCCAATCCATTCATCACTAGCTGGCATCATAGTGATGTAGTTCCTCTCGAAGGTGTACACCATTGGTATAAAACGTCAGATACTCGTAGGACGATTATTAAAACTGCTTAAGAGGTTGATGGTTGAGATGACTTGGCAGGTGACACGCCAGCAGGAACTGTTTAGTCATCAACACATTATGTTGTCGGGCAGCATAACGGTCTTCCCATGAATGTGATCCACGTTCGTCATTCGAGCACAACAAGTTTGTCATACGGAGAGTAGTCTTTAGGGATGTTTGTTAATTTTTATCCATTGGGTGTTGTTAAAGAAAGAGGTCCATCCGGGACGGCATATTTAAGGAGGTAAGTAGCTATGGATTTGAGCAAATGTCAAAATCACTGACATTTCTGGAACATTTATTTATTTATTTATTTTCTGTACAACAAGAAGTAATTTCTTATATTTAAAGTACAGAAATGTAAACCGGTTGATTGAGAAGTATTACATAAATTAAATTCAATTGAACATTAAAAAATAAAAAGTAAACATTAATTTCGAAAAAAAAATATAAATAAAGCTAAAACTAAAGGCAAAATAAGACATTGACATAAATTTTAAAATTAAAATGAATGGAGAATAAGATATAATCAAAAAAGAAAACAAAATAATTGTACATAAGTTAAAATTTGAAATTGAAAATTAAAACTAGGAATTAGTTTAACATTTTTAAGAGCTCGGTTTTAAACTTTTTAGCATTGCTGATTAATTGGATATTATGTGGAAGTGAATTCCAAAGAAGCACAGCATTTATAAAGAACTTCCATTCAGAAACTAAATTCCTATGTATCAAGGGTACAAGTTTCTTTCCCCTATTGGACCTTGTAAATATAAGTTTTTCGTGCAGATAAGGAGGATTTTGGATATATATAATTTTTTGTAGAAAAATAAGAACTCTACTGGACAGAAGATTTTCAAAGGAGATGCCGTAAAGAGACTTCGAAAAAAGCGAGGAAACTAAACTTGGCAAGCCACGCGATGTGACCACTTCAAAATAATGGTGTTTTCTTTTCTAAAAAAAGATATTGCCCTGTAAGAGAAGATCATTTAAAAAATTAGCTTTTTTGATACTCGGAATTGAAAACAAAATTGCAAAAAGTCAGACTTTTAACCAACTATAGACAAATCACGTAAATAAAGCTTCTGTCCAAACTTCATTAGAAACAAGTAAAGACGGATTATGTCGTCCATGCCGAATCTTATGTACCGGCCACAATGGAGCACATGTGAATGATTTCGGGTACAAATAAACTAATTATACCAAATTTTAGACCAATTCGTTGAAATTGGAGGTTTTTGTGGCGTTACGAAGTCAAATCTAGAGGGACCTTTGTATGGGCTATATCAAAACATGGTCCTTTGGCTACCGTTGTTCGTATGAAGAAGAGTATAAAAACCCCAGTTCCAAATGTTCAGCCCGATCAGTTGACATTGACGTTAAGAAGTCAAATCGGTGAGATGTTACATATGGAGCCATATCAATTTTGATTCTCTAGAATTATCAACGGCAACACATATCCGAGGTGGCCTTCGGTAGCTCATTGGTTAGTATGTAAGACTTGGATTCCGAAGGTCCTGGTTCGATTCCCATTCAGGGCACTAGTAAATTTAGCATCAAGATTTTCATGTTTTCATCATAATTCGAGTCTCTGCAGCTAAACATTCTGATCGCCCAAATCAATAGGGAAGCTAAAAATAGACATATGTAACACCATGACGACTATTAACAGAAATGCAGCGCGTCTACATAGTGGAGAATAGAAACGGTAATACTCAAATAACAGCCATTCCCTGAAATTACCAGACGAATGTTAATTTACAAACGGACAACATTGAGTAGATGAAAACAACATAATGTTGTCACGATAATCGGATATACGCCGGAACGAAGCCTGTAATAAAAATCGATTTAAGGATTATCAACCCAGCATCTCCTAGCTGCTACAACAACAACATGAAATCCGAGGCCCGCGATCTGACCAAATATTTGGATAGATGACCTCAAAATAAGCAGAACAATTAAGTTAGCGATATCTCGATTAGTTATCGAAAGTTAAAGTTTAAAAAACAAAGGAGTTAAAGGAGTCAAAATCTGAAGATATAAAAAAAACTGTATTTTTTGTTGTGAATTGAATGAACATTTCCATATACTTTAGTATTAAATATTTTGATAATATATATTGTTTCAACATAGTAGGCTTAGCATTTATGTTTGTATCGTACAAAACATTTTCTGTATTTTTTCATTAGTGTCAATAAACGAACTCAAACAAGAGGTTATGAGCTTTACGAAAGGCTCAAAAAATTAATTGGAATATATGTATACGGAAAAGTGAACACATACATTTTTCATTCGAGAAAATTTATGAAATTTTATATTTAAAAAAAGTGAAAATATGGCCAGCGGCAATAACGCATCCTTCCCGCTAGAGAGATTGCGAGGAAGAGAAAATTTCGACGTGTGGAAAAGACAAGCAAAATCGTGCCTAGTTATTAAGCTGGAAAGCCGTAGCAGACGAGACGACGCATACAGATATCCAGGGTTACCATAAACATTTTTCGGAAAGGAGGACTTTTGTGCCAGAAAGGAGGACATTTGTGACATGGGCATTTATGAGCATTTTACTAAGATAAAAAATTAAACTTTAAACCGTAAGGAAGGTCTATCGTCCGGCAGAGCCGGTTATATGATACCGTATACCACCCTATCTGAGCAGAATAAGAAGAAATATTGATTTGTCTAACAAATTGGTATTTTAAGGCGCTTAGACGCCAAATCGGAGGTACATATATATGAGGTCTATATCTAAATCTGAACAGATTTTTTCAAATTTGTTCTGCTTAATTTCGAAGTGATTTAGCACTTCTGTAGTGCTAAAAGACCAATTCGGAAAGAAAATATATATGGGGTCTATTTATAATTCTGAAAATATATTGAACAATTTATTCCATATGTGAAGGAGTTTGAATGGACAGACAGACGGACGAACATGGTTAAATCGAATGCGATACTGAGTCGATCGGTACGAGTATACTTTCGAAGTCAAATCAGGGAAATTCTACATATTGGGGCTATATCAAAACTTTACCGATATTGCCCATTTTCAATCCCATGGTAACTACAGATGTAAGAAGTATCTGTACCAAATTCCGCCTGAATGGACAGACAGGCGGACGAACATGGTTAAATCGAATGCGATACTGAGTCGATCGGTACGAGTATACTTTCGAAGTCAAATCAGGGAGATTCTACATATTGGGGATATATCAAAACTTTACCGATATTGCCCATTTTCAATCCCATGGTAACTACAGATGTAAGATGTAATGTATCTGTACCAAATTTGTATACCCTATTTGTATATCCTATTTGGAGGGTATACAAATGGACAAATTCACTTACTTTGTACTAAAACTAGTTGCGAATATAATATATGTGGAGGATTTATGTTGAATTTTTAGCAAAAGGAGGGAGGACGGGAGGACACTGGTTAAAAAGGAGGACATGTCCTCCGAAAGGTGGACGTATGGTAGCCCTGCAGATATCAATGAAAAAGCTCTGGCTGAAATCACGCTGATGATTGATCCTGGTAACTATGGCCTCATTGCAACTGAAACAACTGAAAGAAAGAAGGCATGGGATGCAATTATAAGTGCATACGAAGATTCTGGCCTGACGAGAAAAGTTGAATTGCTGAAACAGTTGGTAAACATCAAGATGCTAAATTATGGGTTAATACAGGAATACGTGAATGAAATCGTCATAATTGCCCAAAAGGTTAAAAGTGCTGGGTTGAATCTAGACCAGCGATGGGCAAAAGCACTACCCGGGGTTTTTCCTCTCACGCGTACATGAGCACACACATTGAATGAGAGTTCAGTATCATTCTGTCGCGCTTTGACATTCGATCGACGTAGTTGTGTTGTCGCTTGTTGCTTAGCGTGCACATAAAAAAAAATGTATGATAAATTGTATTTTTCCGATTAAATGCGTTGTCACGCGTAAAATCGTATGAACTTTTTTTTCATAATGGTAGAAGCATATCGGACATTCTTTGTTTTCCTATAAATATTGCTTGTAACATATTACAAAAACATAAACATTTTTATATACACAGAACAAAAAAAATGGACACTCGAAAAATTTAAATACAATAAAAAATAATACTGTAGAATAAGTTCAACTTTTCTTTTTGATTCGGAAATTATTTTTTTTATTACCTATCAAATGAAATTTGCTGGAAAATGAACATAATATTTCTCGCAGTGCACAAAGAGAGCGTGAGCACTTCTCACAAACACAGACGTACGATATTGAATTTTGTGGAAGTATGTGTGTGCCCATCGCTGATCTAGACGACGAATTGACCGCATCTTTAATGTTGGCCGGATCTGGGACGTATCTAGGGGGGAAGGCCCGGGCCCCTCCCGAAATGTGTTAAACATAGGCATAAGCTATTTACAATTTTCAAAATCACTCGAAACAAAAATAAAATGCGAAAAATATTTGGAAGGCAGTTCAAAAAAAAAAAACGATACAAAAGCGCAAAAAATGGTAACAGTAAAAGTAATAACAACTAAAAATAAGAAAAGTGCATGTTTCACGATTTTTGATTGGTGCTAGCCAGAAATTAGCTGAAATATGGATTGATTATTGGAAGCAGAAGAATGATAAGCCATCAAATGCATTAGATGCTATTTCAGTTTGTGTTCTCGACGTTAAGAAGAACAAAAGCTTCTCTCCGGAACAGAATTGAGGGAGAAAGGCTACGAGCATCTTATCTGGCTTTGATGTCTTTATACAAAGATGAAGTCAAAATCGATGAAATAATTGATATATTTCTTTCAGAAAATCGAAGATTACATTTTTAACTCTTACGTATTTTATTATAAAAAGTTTTAATGATCTCGTACTAAAGTACATATTTATATTTAGGAATAAAATTCGAATAAAAAACTAAGGAACTTAACTTCCCTTACCTACACAATAAACGCAATTTTTTAATTGTTTATCTTTGTTATGGAAAAAAACCAAAATCCTAGATACGTCCCTGGGCCGGATTGACCTTCAAGCCGCTAGTCATGGCAGTAGTGAATTCAAATTAACGGTCGATAGAGTGAAAAATCGTTTGCTGCAAGTTTGATTGAGCTACGGAGAAAGAATCTGTTTTACAACCCAAAGCCTCCAAGAAGGGTAACAAGAATTTCAAATGTTACAATTGTAATAAATTTGGACACATTTCCAAGAACTGTCCAAAGAAGAATAAAGGGAATAACAGAACAAAGACGACTGAAGCAAATAAAGGAAATTCAAATTCATGGTATGTGGACAGTGGAGCAAGCAACCACATGACAAATGATAGTTGCCAACTGTACAATATTAGAGATGTTACTAACAAGAAGGTAATAGTAGCCGATAAGAATGAACTCGTCGTGGAATCTGTTGGAGATATTGACATCAGTGTTTGTTCCGGAAGAAAAACAAACCAAGTGAAAATTAAGGATGTTGAATAGGTCCCTAATTTATGTGTTCACTTACTTTCTGTTCTACAAGTGACCAAGTGGGGTAAGAAGGTTTCGTTCGAAGGAGATACGGGCAGAATCACAGATAAAAATGGGAGCATTGTGGCTTTTGCAACAGCAAAAAAATTAATTGTGTCGCTTGGATTGTCGATCACATGATACACCTGCGAAAGATTTTGCTATTTCCGATGATTTTAATTTGTGGCATCGGAGATTGGGCCACATTTGTAATAAAACAAGTAAGAAAGTTTCAGTCGGGTAAACCGACTAAGGTATACCCTCACTTTGTGAGTAATGTAATATTGAATATTACTCGAATTATTCTGTAAATTTGTGTGGGAGGTATCAGAAGGGGTTTATCAAATACACCTTTTTTTTGCTGAACATTAGATACTTTAAATTCATTGCACTGTGCCGACTTATAAGCATTTATGTGCGCTGGTATAAACGTTATGAGACATTAAATTGTGGTATGATTTGGTCATTTTGTGTGGGAGGTACAAAGAGGGGCGTGGCAATAACGCCCATTTCTCACAGGGCTATAGACACTATAAAAACATTAGACTGTAAAAAATTTCAAGTATTTTTATACACTGGTTTTAATGTTATAAGCTGTTAAATTTTGGTGCAAAAAGGTACCTTTGTGTGGGAGGTACCAAAAGGGGCGTGACAACAACACCCATTTTTCCCTGGACTGTAGGCAATATAAAATCATAATACTGTACAAAATTTCAAGTATTTTTATACACTGTTATTAATGTTATAAGCTGTTAACTTTTGGTGCAAAATGGTGCATTTGTGTGGGAGGTACCAAAAGGGACGTGGCGACTTCGCCCATTTTTCTCGAGATGATAACGACTAATAAGCTAATACTATGTGTGGAATTTCAAAAGATTCGAATAAGTAGTATAGCAGTTATTAAAGAATCAATATTTCACAACATTTTAACCCTTTGTGGGGGAGGTACTAGAAGGAGTGGACCAATATGGCCCATCTTCGAACTTAGCCGGAGATAGAAAAAAATATTACCACATACCAAATTTGAGTTCAATCGGTTACTCCTTTCGAGAGTTATCGTGCGCACCAGCCAGCAGACACACAGACAGACAGACAGACAGGCAGACAGACAGACAGACAGACAGACAGGCAGACAGACAGACAGACAGACGGACGGACATTGCTCATTCGACTTAAAATGACCCAAAACGGATTTCCTCCGAACATACTTGGGGTCTTAGGTCACTCCTTCGACGTGTTACACTTTTTTCCGTAGCAAATGATATATACCCTCGTCACACTAAAGTGAGGGTATAATGAATGAAGTAAAATTATCGAATTCTGGAATAAGTTTCTCCAAAGAGAGTAGTGAACCATGCACAGTATGTGTACAGAGGAAGCAAACACGCAAATCAAGCAGAGTGACGTTTTTACAACTTACAAAAGTGAGGTTTTTACAACTTTAAGAAAATGGTTGAAAATCAATGTTCCAAGAAAGATACGATTCTGCGATCGGATAATGGGGGAGATCTGTTGAAGGTATCTCCAAATCTATTGAAGGTATCTCCAAATCTATTGAAGGTATTGTGCTTGGATACAGCACAGAAATTAAGGCATACCGACTGTTCAATCCACGTGATGGTATAATAGTAATTAGCAAAGAAGTTGTATTCTTAGAAAATAGTCGAGAAAACATCAACGTACAATCTTAAGGAGAATTTTACTTAACCGATTTGTTGGAAAGTAACAGTAGCGATATTCAGAATCGACAAACTACAAGTTCCCGCATTGATGCTACACTTGAAGAAACTACCAATGTGGAAAATCCTGAATCAAGCGAAAATGGTGAAGAAACATTAACAGCAAATGAATCTCAACCGGCTAACTCCGATACTGATGACGAGTACGTAGATACCGATTGGCGGTCAAACAGTGAAAATGCGGAGACAGGATCAAATTGGAACCCAAAGCCATATGAAGCACAACAAATTCAAATAACTGAGAATATTCGTCGATCAGAAGGGAAAGCTAATCGAAAATTTTGCGCTATGGAATATGTGTAAACCGATCCACATAACGTTGCCGAAGCAATGCCATCCGACGATTCAAGAGAATGGAAAATGGCCATGAAGGAAGAAATGAATTCTTTGAAATCAAATAATACATGGGTGTTAGTTGATCTTCCGGGTGCAAGTTGATCTTCCGCCTGGGAATAAAGCAATCAAGTTGAAATGGGTGTTCAAAACGAAATGTGATGACGTGAACTTAATCCAACCAGTGATATGAACATAATCTTGTTCTCTGATAACAAAGGAGCTATTCAAGTGGCAACAAACAATAACTATTCAACAAGGACAAAACAGGTAGATGTTAAGACGAAATACATAAAACAAAAGAGTGACAAACATGAAGTAACTTTGAAGTATCTATCTACAAAATAAATGATAGCTGATGCGTTCACTAAGGCTGTTACACCATTAAAGATAAGTTATTTTAAATAAAAATTTGGTATACAATAGAATAATTTTGTAATTTCGTATTTTATGTATATAACAATTTTCATATATAACAGTTAATAGTATAGCGTGATCCATTTCGAGGTTCCCTACTTTTTTAAAGAAAAAAAACACAGAAAATTCAAATTGAATGGGGAATGTTCATTTGAAAGAACATTCATTGGCATTTATTTTTATACCCTCACTTTAGTGTGACGAGGGTATATATCATTTGCTACGGAAAAAAGTGTAACACATCGAAGGAGTGATCTAAGACCCTAAGTATGTTCGGAGGAAATCCGTTTTGGGTCATTTTAAGTCGAATGAGCA
Organism: Eudasyphora cyanicolor; assembly: GCA_963930755.1. Taxonomy (NCBI): domain Eukaryota; kingdom Metazoa; phylum Arthropoda; class Insecta; order Diptera; family Muscidae; genus Eudasyphora; species Eudasyphora cyanicolor. The sequence goes on along the minus strand of OZ005737.1, from coordinate 50,534,358 downwards.
ATGTCCGTCCGTCTGTCTGTCTGTCTGTCTGTCTGTCTGTCTGTCTGTCTGCCTGTCTGTCTGTGTGTCTGCTTGCTGGTGCGCACGATAACTCTCGAAAGGATTAACCGATTGACTTCAAATTTGGTATGTGGTAATATTTTGATCTATCTCCGGATGAGTTCGAAGATGGGCCATATTGGTCTACTCCTTCTGGTACCTCCCACACAAAGGGTTAACATTTAGTGAAATATTGATTCTTTAATAACTTCTATACTACTTATTCGAATCTTTTGAAATTCTGCACATAATATTAGTATATTAGTCGCTATTAACTCGAGAAAAATGAGTGAAGTTGGCATGCCCCTTTTGGTACCTCCCACACAAATGGACCATTTTGCATCAAAATTTAACTGCTTATAACGTTAATACAAGTGCATAAAAATGCTTGAAAGTTTCTACAGTATAATGTTTTTGTAGCGCCTATAGTCCGGTAAAAAATGGGCATTATTGTACAGCCCCTTTTGGTACATCCCACACAAATGGACCGTTTCGTACCAAAAGTAAACGGCTTGTAACTTTAATACCAGTGCATACAAATACTTGAAATTTTGTACAGTGTAATGCTGTTATAGTGCCTATAGTCCTGTAAAAAGTGGGCGTTATCACCCCGCCCCTTTTTGTACCTCCCACACAAAATGACCAAATCATACCAAAATTACATAGCTCGTAACTTTAATATACCAGTGCACATAAACGCTTATAGTTCAGCACAATGCAATGTATTTAAGAATGTACTGTTTACCGAAAAATATGTGTATTTGGAAAACCCCTTCTGGTACCTCCCACACAAATTGACAGATTTATTGGTGTAATGTTATATATTATATTACTCACAAAGTGAGGGTATACCTTAGTCGGTTTACCCGACTGAAACTTTCTTACTTGTTTTAAGATTATGTCTATCAAATGTTGGCCGTGGCTACGTCTCAGATGATCCATCCGTTGAGTCAAATTTTCGATGACTCGTTCGAGCATTTCGACTGGTAACTGGCGAATGACACGCGTGATGTCTTCTCCAAGGCCTGAATCGAAGCGAAGACCGCATAAACTTTAGACTTTACATATCCCCACAGGAAAAAGTCTAGCGGTGTGATATCACACGATCTTGGTGGCGAATCGACCGGCCCAAAACGTGAAATTATCTGCTCACCGAAGTGTTCTCTCAATAAATCCATTGATTGATGCGAAGTGTGGGAAGTGGCGCCGTCTTGTTGAAACCAAATGTCGCCGAGATCACGAGCTTCAATTTCAGGCATCACGGTTACGTTATCACCGGCATCATTTTTGAAGAAATATGGACCGATGATTCCACCGGCCCACAAACCATACCAAACCGATGTTTTTTCTGGATGAAGTGGCAGCTCTTGAATCTCTTCAGGTTGCTCTTCGATTCTCCACGGTCTTCGTGTACGCTCTCAGCTACGGCCGCTATATTTTCTTCACTGCGTGCTGGACGTGGTCTGTTCGGTCGAATATTATCCAATAATGAATGCTGGGTCTCAAGATGGGTGATGGTGTTGCGAATAGTACGCTTAGTAGGCCGATTCCTCACAGAACGTGAATTTTCGTAATAAAGTTGAACGATTTGTAAACGTTGTTCAGGCGTAAGTCTTTCCATGATGAAGTGCCAAACAATACTTAACACAATGATAATTGAATACTATAGACGTCGCATGGTATTTACAAACTTCATCCTCCAGGTGGCGTCCGAGCAGCCTTTCTCTCATTCTCAAATTCCTCTCTCAATTATTTCTCTGTCAAAACATGCAGACTTTTTTGTTCTCTCAAATAATTTCTGAGAAGGGAGTGAGTTATACCCTACACCACACTGTGGTACAGGGTATTATAAGTTTGTTTCACGGCAGATGTTTGTAACACCTTAAAATAACACAGCTAGACCCACCTTAAAGTATACCGATCGACTCAGAATCACTAGCTGAGTCGATTTAACGATGTCTGTCCGTCCGTCCGTCCGTCCATGTAAAGTTGTTCGTCGACTACAGGTCGCAATTTCACTCCGATCGTTCTGAAATTTTGCAGTTTAGAGTATTTCGCGGCTGTTAAGATCGCTATTGAATTTGGTTGAAATCGGTTCAGATTTAGATATAGCTCCCATATATATCTTTCGTCCGATTTGGCCCTTTAGTCCTATAGAAGCTGTATTTTACATCCGATCGTTTTGAAATTTAGAATGGTAGAGTTTCTTGATCCATGAACCAACATTGCTGAATTTGAAGAAAATCGGTTAAGATTTAGCTATAGCTCCCATATATATGTTTCGTCCGATTTGGCCCTTTAGTTACTATAGAAGCTGTATTTTACATCCGATCGTTTTGAAATTTAGAATGGTAGAGTTTCTTGATCCATGAACCAACATTGCTGAATTTGAAGAAAATCGGTTCAGATTTAGATATAGCTCCCATATATATCTTTCGCCCGATTTGGTCCTTTAGTCCTATAGAAGCTGTATTTTACATCCAATCATTTTGAAATTTAGAATGGTAGAGTTTCTTGATCCATGAACCAACACTACCGAATTTGAAGAAAATCGGTTAAGATTTAGCTATAGCTCCCATATATATGTTTCGTCCGATTTGGCCATTTAGTCCTATAAAAGCTGTATTTTACATCCAATCGTTTTGAAATTTAGAATGGTAGAGTTTCTTGATCCATGAACCAACACTGCCGAATTTGAAGAAAATTGGTTAAGATTTAGCTATAGCTCCCATATATATGTTTCGTCCGATTTGGCCCTTTAGTCATATAAAAGCTGTATTTTACATCCAATCGTTTTGAAATTTAGAATGGTAGAGTTTGTTGATCCATGAACCAACACTACCGAATTTGAAGAAAATCGATTAAGATTTAGCTATAGCTCCCATATGTATGTTTCGTCCGATGTGGCCCTTTAGTTCTATAGAAGCTATATTTTAATTTGGTTGGCCCTTTAGTTCTATAGAAGCTATATTTTACATCCAATCGTTTTGAAATTTAGAATGGTAGAGTTTGTTGATCCATGAACCAACACTGCCGAATTTTGAAGAAAATCGGTTAAGATTTAGCTATAGCTCCCATATATATGTTTCGTCCGATTTGGCCCTTTAGTCATATAAAAGCTGTATTTTACATCCAATCGTTTTGAAATTTAGAATGGTAGAGTTTGTTGATCCATGAACCAACACTACCGAATTTGAAGAAAATCGATTAAGATTTAGCTATAGCTCCCATATATATGTTTCGTCCGATTTTGCTCTTTAGTCCTGTAGAAGCTGTATTTTACATCCAATCATTTTGAAATTTAGAATAGTAGAGTTTCTTTATCCACGAACCAACATTGCCGAATTTGAAGAAAATCGGTTAAGATTTAGCTATAGCTCCCATATATATGTTTCGTCCGATTTGGCCCTTTAGTCCTATAGAAGCTGTATTTTACATCCGATCGTTTTGAAATTTAGAATGGTAGAGTTTCTTTATCCATGAACCAACATTGCCGAGTTTGAAGAAAATCGGTTAAGATTTAGCTGTAGCTCCCATATATATGTTTCGTCCGATTTTGCTCTTTAGTCCTGTAGAAGCTGTATTTTACATCCAATCATTTTGAAATTTAGAATGGTAGAGTTTCTTGATCCATGAACCAACACTACCGAATTTGAAGAAAATCGGTTAAGATTTAGCTATAGCTCCCATATATATGTTTCGTCCGATTTTGCTCTTTAGTCCTGTAGAAGCTGTATTTTACATCCAATCATTTTGAAATTTAGAATGGTAGAGTTTCTTTATCCACGAACCAACATTGCCGAATTTGAAGAAAATCGGTTAAGATTTAGTTATAGCTCCCATATATATGTTTCGTCCGATTTTGCTCTTTAGTCCTGAATAAGCTGTATTTTACATCCAATCATTTTGAAATTTATAATGGTAGAGTCTCTTGATCCATGAACCATCACTACCGAATTTGAAGAAAATCGGTTAAGATTTAGCTATAGCTCCCATATATATGTTTCGTCCGATTTGGCCCTTTAGTTCTATAGAAGCTGTATTTTACATCCAATCATTTTGAAATTTAGAATGGTAGAGTTTCTTTATCCACGAACCAACATTGCCGAATTTGAAGAAAATCGGTTAAGATTTAGCTATAGCTCCCATATATATGTTTCGTCCGATTTGGCCCTTTAGTCCTATAGAAGCTGTATTTTACATCCGATCGTTTTGAAATTTATAATGGTAGAGTTTCTTTATCCATGAACCAACATTGCCGAATTTGAAGAAAATCGGTTAAGATTTAGCTATAGCTCCCGTATATATGTTTCGTCCGATTTTGCTCTTTAGTCCTGTAGAAGCTGTATTTTACATCCAATCATTTTGAAATTTAGAATGGTAGAGTTTCTTTATCCACGAACCAACATTGCCGAATTTAAAGAAAATCGGTTAAGATTTAGTTATAGCTCCCATATATATGTTTCGTCCGATTTTGCTCTTTAGTCCAATCATTTTGAAATTTATAATGGTAGAGTTTCTTGATCCATGAACCATCACTACCGAATTTGAAGAAAATCGGTTAAGATTTAGCTATAGCTCCCATATATATGTTTCGTCCGATTTGGCCCTTTAGTCATATAAAAGCTGTATTTTACATCCAATCGTTTTGAAATTTAGAATGGTAGAGTTTGTTGATCCATGAACCAACACTACCGAATTTGAAGAAAATCGGTAAAGATTTAGCTATAGCTCCCATATATATGTTTCATCCGATTTGGCTCTTTAGATCCAATCGTTTTTATACCCTACACCACACTGTGGTACAGGGTATTATTTAAGTATAAAATTTCCCAAAAGTAAATTTATGTAAACAATTTATACATGAATTACAAAATTTATATATCAGAGTTATTCAATATTACGAGAGTGGTGTAGGGTATTATATAGTCGGCACCGCCCGACTTTAGCCTTTCCTTACTGGTTTTTCGATAAATTGTTTTTAATTTTTTCGATAACTTTGATTACAAATTTTGCCAGAGTATCACATCCGAGGCCCTCGATGTGACCACCTGAATGAGCTTAATGTGAAAAAAAGGAAAATTAATTTCTATAACCACCTTAGTTATGATATGGAAAAAACTTTTTCCATACCTTTCGAGTTATTGAAAAGTCCAAAGCCAGCTACGCGGGCCAAAGTGTCTTGGGAAGCCGTGATTTACGGCCTGTTTCTGATTTCTAACAAAAGTCTCAGCGAATGAAAACCAGTCACTCACTTTCATCAGGTATTTGGTTTCTCTAACGTTCTATCGTTCGTTCGCCTGGCCTTACATCAATGACGTTAGCAATTTACCAATTGGAAAATAATGTACACCCAGCGAAAAACAAAGCACATACGTGCTTAATCTTTGCAAATTCGTTTATGATAATGAACCAACCCCGTATGTTACGAATTCAAGCAAGGCGGTGCATGAATAAAGCATCAAAAATCAACAACGCTTCGTTGCAAAATGAATACCAACTGGTGATAATTTAAATCAAGTGTTGGGGACAACTATAGAACGTGCGGGGGACGACTAAAGCACTTTCTGAGGACGAATAAAGCACGCGCTGGGATAACTTTCCATTCTGAATCCCCCGCCTCCCCCTCCCCATTTAAAACTATTTAAACAGCATTGGCGTTTCAATACATTTATTTATGTTATAAGTAAATAAAACGTGAACATAACAAACATATAATTGCAAATTTGCATATTTATCACTAAGCAAATCACGTCTAAACAAAACACATTCGAATATGCAGCAACACAGTATTACCTCTGTTTTGTCTCGCAATGCAGCTCGTAACCCTAATGGTGGCAGTCTCCTTCGTATCATTCGCCTTTATGTACTGCAAAATTTAATTCGTGTGCTCTATAAAAAACATACACTCATTATTAGAAATTTTTATAAGCTTATGTTGTTAAATATTCGTAGGCCGACACCATTTCTATTGATTCTAGAAATTTCTGCAATAGGAAGATGTCCCTGGATTTTGCAATCACCTTATCCTTCTCATTCCATAGTCCAGAGAATCATCCACAACATCAAACAGGTCATTAAGTTCTATTTCTTCGTCATTAATTTTAATTTTTTACGTCTTTATAAATCCTCGTGGTTTCTTCTTCTAAGAACAGACAATAACAAATCCAATGAACAACACAAAGCCGAACAAATAATCATCAACCTTACGGCGACAAATACATAACGCAACGCCGGTCAAAAAATCACCCCCGTTTCGTTGATAATTAATGAACGAATCGGTGGCGATTTTTTATGCACGTTACGTTTATAAATTGGTACCAAATGGTGTTTATTTTACAACGTATTTTTTCCCTCAGTGTAATTGCCAGATAAATAATTTCACAACTTCCGGTCTAAAAAAAGAACACATTTTTGTATGGTCGACCTTAGCAAATACATCTCTGTACTATTTACACTAGCGGTGGCCAAAAAAGCAACTCTGGGTGGTCAGCTGAGCTGCACCAAGACTCTCATTTCTTTCTCTCTCTCTCTCACGTATCTCTCATTGTGCACTGATAATTTTTTTCCATCTTAGCGAGCAACCAATATTGACTTCTTTATGCTAAAACAGGTACAGATATGTACACAATTTTATTATTATTTAATTGTTAATTGTTAATTAACCATAATTATATTAATATCTACTCATTTTTTGCTTTTAATAATGTTTATTTTGCAATTGTTCCTATCAGTCGACAAATAAAATAATGTGACTCGATCTGACATTTGTGTTCGCCGAGATGACAGCAAAGAAAGATAGAGAAACCAAAATTTACACTGAAATGATTACGTTTTCGTACGAGTTCATTATCTTACGACTTCTCGTTGTGATGGTAGTTAGTGAAACCCAAATTAGCTGTTTGTCGTCTGGCAGGCGAACGAAAGCAAATTTTTAAGTTACAGAAACAGGATGTTAAGATTTTCTCATCTGGGGTACGTTCAAAGTTGGGATGTAACGAAAGTGACTTTAGCGAAAGCGAATATTGAAATATATTTCTTGCGAATGCGATAGTCCAGATTTACACTAGGCAATTTGTTTCAGCAGCTTATCATCAAATTCTCTTTTGAACTCGCTCGAAGAACTCAAAACGTTCAGGGGGAGTTCCCCCCCCCCCCCCCCCCCCCCCTCTTGCGAACTGCCTATCTCTCTTACAAAACGCCGATAATCTGCTGAACATTCAGCCAGAGTAAATCGGGACATACCGAATATTGAAAAATGCCTTTTTTGCGAAAGCAAAAAATATAATAACCAGTAAGGAAACGCAGAAAGTCGGGCGGGGCCGACTATATAATACCCTACACCTCCCTAACAATGCCAAAAGGTCATTGCTATAATAATTTGTAATAATTGGTGAATGTATATCTAATTCTGAACCGATAATCGCTAAATTAAGCAATATTCGTTTCTAAATTGAGAAACATCATTCTGGAAAATTTTAATGGTCGGAAGTAAGGTACAACTTCTATAGCGCTTCGAAACCAAATCAGGAGGAACATATATATGGAGGTTATATATAAATCTGAACCGATTTTCCCTGAATACTCATTCACGTAAAAAGACCTCTTTCTGTCGAATTTCGTACTGATCGGATATAAAATAAAGTCTCCATGCTTACATAGCAAATCGGGGGTAATATATATATGGGGGCTATATCTACATCTGAACCGATTTTCTCCGAATTTGGCAGTATTCCTTCATGTAAAAAGACACCTCTTTTTGCCGAATTTCGCACTGATCGGATATAAAATAACATTTTACAGCGCTTACATGTCAAATCGGGGGTAACGTATATATGGGGGATATATCTAAATATGAACAGATTTCTTCCAAATTTAACAGTGTTCATTTATAAAATAAGAAACCTCTTTCTGCCGAATTTCATACTGATCGGATATAATATAACATTTTTACAGCGCTTACATGTAAAATCGGGTAAAATATATATATGGGGGCTATATCTAAATCTGAACCGATTTTCCCCGAATTTAGCAGTGTTCATTCATGTAATAAGGGAACTCTCTCTGCCAAATTTTGTACTGATTTGATATAAAATACAGTTTCTACAGCGCTTACATGTCAAATCGGGGGTAACATATATATGGGGGCTATATCTAAATCTGAACCGATTTTGACCAATTTCAATAGGGATCGTCCTTGGGCCAAAAAAGAGCACTGTGCTAAATTTCATCACAATGGGACCATAAATACGACCTGCACTTTGATTACAAGAATACATGGACAGACAGACGGATAGACGGACAGGCAGACGGACATACGGACATGGCTAAATCGACTCAAAAATTGATTCTATGACGATCGGTATAAGAAACTATGGTTCTATTTCTTCTCTTTTTGGGCGTTACAAACAAATACACAAAGTCATAATACCCTGTACCACAGTGTGGTGTAGGGTATAAAAACTGATTTAGGGAAGCAAGCTATTTATGTAGATTCATTCCTATATAATGTATTTTAAATTCAATATATGTATTGCAGTTGATTTATAAAATAAAAAATATTTATTTAATGCTATAACTGAAACAAACATATTTGAAAAACCAGTCAGGAATGGCTGAAGTCGGGCGAAGCCTACCCTGCACCACCTTGGCGGTATAGTTTAAAACTGGCATACAAACTATTTTTGTTTAAACATTTATACTGTCTATTTTTTGATAAAGGAAGCGAATAGGTTAGGTTAGGTTGAAGAGAGGAGACGATTAAACGTCTCATGTCCATGGACATACCCTTAAGCCAGTGGTTCGGCCTGTTGTGCGCTCCTTATTTATGATCTTTTTATACCTCACGAGTTACAGAAAATCGGTACTAGACACGAATTTTCTCAGTATCTTCCAGTCATATTCTCTGAGATGAGTCAGTCTGGTAATATGTCGGACCCGAAATGTTGGAATCTTGCATATGTGAAAGCCGGGCAGTGACACAGAAAATGTTTCATCGTTTCGATGTTTTCTCTGCATGCCCTGCATTCGTCGTTTCCTGCTAGTCCTATGCGATGAAGATGTGCTTGTAAGCTTGAGTGTCCCGTTAGAACACTCATCATCTTACTAATATCGATCTTGTTTAGTTTCAGAAGACTTCTTGTTTTCTTTTCATTTGGGTCACCCCACAGTATCTTTGCAGTTGCTCCTACTGTTGCGCTATTCCACACAGTTTTATGAGCCATCACTGCCCAGTGCTTCAACTCATTTCTCGTGGCTTCGAAAGGTTTCCAATTTTCCAAGTTTATTACTCGAAGTTCTGCCCTTTGAAGCCAAGCTGTTTGCCCGTTCATTTCCAATCACTCCGTTGTGTCCTGGTACCCAGCAAATACGCAATTGACCATGGGCTGAGTAATCATTTATCGTTCTTTTACAGTCCAACACTGTAAAAGAACGAGGAAGCGAATACTGAAATATATTTTTGCGAAAGCGAATATTCCAAATTTTGTTTTTGCGAATGTTCAAAATGAAGCGCATAATTCGTTACATACCTGGTCCAAAGCCGGGTACGAGGGCCAAAGTGTTTCTGCGTGACCAGACTTCGGCCATGTTTAAATATTTTGAGGTGTCTATCCAAATGTGTGGTCAGATCGAAGGGCATTGAACATCATTATCTCCTCCTCAAGTTTTTAAATTTAAACTTATTGTCTTTAAATTGAAATTATTAAATTGCATATTTTTTGTGTCACCCCAAAAATTACCTAACTTAATCAATTTTTTCGGGGATGACTAAAGAACGTGCTGGGAACGACTAAAGCACGTTCCGGGGATTACATTCTATTCTATATCCACCCAATATATAAAACAAGTTAAACAACATTAGCTTAATATTTATTAATTTTATAATTAAATAAAACAAAAATATAATATTTAAAAAATAATATATGTATTTACATATTTACCAAATCATGCCTCAAATCAGCACCTAATCCTAATGGTGGCAGAGTCTCCTTCAAATCATTCTCCTATATATACTGCAAACTTTTATACGTAGCTTGAGCGGCTGAAAAAAACACACTTAACTCGTTATTAACATTTTAAATTGACTTTTATATACATATCGAGCCCTAACAGCAAAAAAAAAACGTAAGCAACAAAAAGTAAATTTTTCCACCATAGGATGGGGGGTATATTCAGTTTGTCACTCCGGTTGTAACACCACTAAATATTGATCTAATACCCCAAAAAGTATACATATATATTATTCGTCGTAAAATTCTAAGACTAGTTAGCCATGTCCGTCCCTCCTTCCGTCCGTCTATTGTAATCACGCTACAATATATAATACTTGAGCTAGGTGGCTGAAATTTTGTACATATACTTCATAACTGCAGGTATGTTGGGTTGAAAATGGGCATAATATCGGTCCAATTTTGGATATAGCCCCTTTAAATGGCATCTCACCGATTTGACTTCTTAACGTCATAGAGACCACAAATGTCAACTGATCGGGCTGAAAGTTGGTAACTGGGGTTTATTTATACCCGGTATCCTTCACACGAGCAACGGTAGTTATAGGTCCATATTTTGATATAGCCCACATACAAAGGTCCCTCTAGATTTGACTTCTTAACGCCACAAAAACCGACGAATTTAACGAATTGTGCTAAAATTTGGTGTAATGAGTTTATTAGTACTCGTAATCATTCACACTGAGCCAAAAATTAACCTTATATAAGGTTAACTTAACCATAAATAAACATGATTTGGAGTCTACGTTATATAAGGTTAATTTGAACATTTTCTTGTTGACTGGTATTTAACAATAATAATATTTAATTTAACTATTCCATGGTTGAATTTTTTAACCATGAAAATTGTTAATATTATAATAATAATTGTTACTTTAACAATGCATTTTTGAATTTTTTAACCATGAAAATTGTTAATATTAACATTTCATAGTTAATTTATTGAAACAATGCATGTTCAATTTAAACCTTTTTTATTGTTAATTTAACTATTTAGTGGTTACTTCATGTAACCAGAAACATAGTTGTTTCAATAATTTTTAATATTTATGTCAAATAAAACAAGAAAAATTTAACTTTCGCATTTTTATTTTTTATTTACAAAATATATGTTAATATATATATGTATAAGAAACACCTGAAAAGAAAAAAAAAACAAAAAGGTTAGAAAATATAAGTATAAATGTAAAAAAGGGTGCAATTCTAAGAAGATCTTTTGACTTTTTACCTAAATTCTGTAGTTCAAAGAGCATAAGCATTCACCGATGGGCTGATCTGATGGAAAAATCTGCTCTGTGACTATAAGTTAAGTGCCTACGTTTCTGTGCTTGACCAACATGTGATCAGTCCCCGCTCAAAAGGTGCCATCCACGTAAACTCCCTGAATCGTTCGATTATTAAAGGCCCAGGACGGTTAGGCACTTAGTTTGGGGTACTGAGCTTAGGCCGATCTTACGGCAAACTTATAGGAGAGAGGAGATTAATAACAAAGGCAATCTGATAGAAAGCCGATGTCCCACCAAAATCATAATCGGAATAGATATAAAAATCAAGGATTGGGTAAGTCAATGGATGATACTTCAAGGAAGTGCACAGAATTGTATATTAAAAATAAGTAAGAAAGTTTCAGTCGGGTACACCGACCAAGGTATAGTTGTTATTAAAGAATCAATATTTCACTAAATGTTAACCCTTTGTGTGGGAGGTACCAGAAGGAATGGACCAATATGGCCCATCTTTGAACTTAACCGGAGATAGAAAAAAATATTACCGTATACCAAATTTGAAGTCAATCGGTTACTCTTTTCGAGAGTTATCGTGCGCACTAGCCAGCAGACAGACGGACGGACATATCTCATTCGACTTAAAATGACCAAAAACTAATATGCGCTGAACATACTTAGGGTCTTAGATCACTCCTTCAATGTGTTACACTTTTGGCCCGTTGCAAATGATATATACCCTCGTATTACTAAAGTGAGGGTATAAAAAAACAAATGTATGCATGCATACCACTTTTCCTGTAATTACTTCGCACATTACAACTAGTATTGATACAGCTTATCAACAGTTTCTAGTATTGGCACAACTTACCAACAGATTCAAGGCCGTACTCCCAGCACAAGCAGCCGCAAGCCACAGAAAAAGAAACAACGGAAAAGAAAAAAACAAAAACATCGTTTATAGGTATGTATGTAGGTATTACGAAAGCACTTCTAACAACATATGTATGTATGTACATTTAACAGTATCAACATCGCACAACAACAAAAACTAACGTATGTATGTACGGCGTAGCAGCCACAAGTGTTCAAACGAAAAGACAAGATGAACACATACCCACACGTACACATCACTTCTCTCCGTATGTTTGCTTGCTACTGCATATACTTACGTACATACATTGTTGTTTTTTCATGCTCAGTTAATACGACAGCGTGTACATATTTTTTTCCACTCTTAACCACTGAATTTCACAATTGTAATCGCATAATCACAAAAAATAATATTAATATTACATTCGCATTTACTATAATTAAACAGGCACAAAACACTATTAACATTTTTAACAAACTTATTTTATTATTTCACTTTTTAAATACACATATGTACATACATAATTATGATTGTAGTTCTTTACAAAATGTTTTACTACTTACCTCTATACCAACAGCTTCCGACAACAGCACTAGTCCCATCGACTATTCAACACCAACTGAACTCCCGCACTCGATCAAGCACCGAACCTGGCATTTGGTGGTGTTTTCAATGAGCGAGATAAATTCTCTTATGACGACAGTCGCATTCGTTTCAACTTCGTTTAACTTAATACTCAACTTCGTCTAACACAAAGCAGTTGAAAAACGTCGACCACAACAGAGCCGAATTGTTGTTTATCTCGCACATTTTTCTGCCTCTCTTTCAAAAAAACCAACCATATATAATGTTAACTTAACCATTTTTCATGTACATTTGAACTTATATAAGGTTATTTTTGTCTTCGTAATCAAACATTTACCATGAAAAATTTAACCAGACACATGGTTAAAAAAATCATTGTATTTTCGGCTCTGTGCACGTGCGATCCATGTCGGAGGGTATATAAGATTCGGCATGGCCGAACTTAACGCTTTTAATTTTTTAAATTTATTTTGGAAATGTGGACGACTCAAAACAAAGGAAATAAATTAACATTAAATATAATAAAAAGGAAAGGCTAAAGGTAGGCGTGGTCGACTATATACCCTAAACCATATTCATAGCAGAATAATTACAAAACGAATCACATTCGCAACATTGAGATATATATTTTACATATGTGGTCGATATTTAAAGTACACTGGCAAATTTCATAAATATTAAATAAAACTTCTACAGCACTTTGATACCAACTTGAAACGAAAACATATATGGGGGCTATATAAATCTCAACAGATTTTTATCAAACTAAAATATCGTTATTTCTGTGTTAAGAAACTCCTATCTGCCAAATTTTATAATGAGCGGATGTAAAATAAAGCTTCTCTGGCACGTTGATACCAAATAGGAAGGAAAGTATATACGGTGGCTATATATAAATCTGAACCGATTTCTTTCAAATTTGAAAGTGTTCATTCCTGAACCAATGAACTCCTTTATGCCAAATTTGGTAATGATCCGATGTCTAGCCAAACTCGACGAAATTTCCATAATCAACAAAAACATAGTTACCTTTCTTCCACCAGATGTCATTTTAATGAATACAGTATAACCTCTCTAATCCGGACACTCGATAGTCCGGACTATCCAGTAATCCGGACAGCTCAATGATTCGGACAGTTTCGAAAATTAACCTCTGTAGTCCGGACATCAATATGTTTTTGTGTTTCTTTTAAGGTTTTTAACTTTATTATACCTTTAGTCTAATGATAATCTTTTTTGAAAGTAACCGGCGGTTGCTAAAGTTCAAAATTTGTAATGAAATTGGTGCATGGAAATATGAGGCGAAAAGTTATAAAGTGATATTTCTGTTGTATTATTTCTTGAAAGCCGTCGAGGAAGAGGAACTTGATGAGTTCCAACAATATACAGTGCAGATGAATCTGCTCTATTTTTGAGGACTCTTCCAACAAAAACGTGATTTTAATTCAGCTCCAGGCAGAATAATGTCAGCAGATGGATTTACCTTCATGGTAAAGAGCCTGGGTCTCAAACGTTGCCTCTCCTTTTAATCCGCATGAAAATCCGTGAGCGTTTTAAAAATTTTAACTTCCTTTTGTATATAAGTCTACCAAGAAAGGCTGGATGTCGACTTGCGTTTTTGAAGATTGAAGAAATTTATAATAAATGATGTTATTGGGTAAGGGCCATCACAAGAAATTTAAATCAATGCGGAGAATTCCACAGAAAGAAAATGGGACCATAAAGATCTTACATTTCTTGTTCACCACTGATGATGTTATAGTTCCGTCAGTTATGTCAAACGAAAATATTAAAGAGAACATACTCGTAGACTCCAATTGTAGTCTTTCTCACTTTCGAGTTTTGTACTGTAGTCCGGACAATTCAGTAATCCGGACAAAGGTCGAAACTATATCTGTCCGGATTAGAGAGGTTATACTGTATTATCAAACAATCAACGCAAAAATGCTAACATTTTTGACGCCGTTCAAATAAACTTCAGAATGCAAATTTAACTTAAGCGACACTACGCAGTCAGGAAAATTGTAAACAAAAAATTAAATGTCGTTTGAGTTATTTTTGTTTGTCTTTTTCTTCGTAACGGTACATTTGTCAGCTGCGAAATTTTTACGGGTGATGGGAATTATGCTTCTTAATCGATTTTCAACAAAAAAACGAAAATCGATAATTTTGTCGGTTGTTTTTTTCGCGGTTAGGGCTCGATATGCTTTTTCAAATAGTCGTAGGCCGACACCATTTCTATTCATTCCAGTAGTTTCTGTAATAGGATGACGTCACTGAATTTTTCAATCAAATTGTCCTTTTTACTTCACAGCCCACAGAATCGTCCACAATTTCCAACTGGGTAAAAAATTCTATTTCTTCGTCGTTCATTTCTATTTTTTTCACGTCTTTATAAATCACGAATTACCTCTTGGTTTCTTCTTCTAGGAAAAGACAATAACAATTCCAATGGACAATACAAAGCCCTACAAAAAATCATCAACTTTAGGGCGACAATACAAAAAGTTACGCCGATAAAAAATCACCACCGTTTCGGTGATAATTAATGAACGAATCGGGTACGATTTTTCATGCACGTTACGGGGATACATTGTCTCCAAAGGGTGTTGATTATGCCTATTTTCCTTGAGTGTATTGGAAATTGTCGATATTTACTAAATGCAAACAAAATGTTGCTTATAAAACCTATCCTTCGCCTTCCACACTATATGATTTCGTTTACCAACACTGTTTCGATTTCTTATTTTTCCGAACCCTGCCTGAACTTCACTTTATTTTGACATTTCAAACCCAGTAACATACTGTTTCATTCTAGCACATCATACTGCACACCTCAAAAAAGACTCCTTTTATTTCTTTCTAATCCCTTATTTTCGGATACCACCAAACAACGATGTAAATAAAAAGCAAAGAAGATTGAAAACAAAATAATACTCAAAAGGTTGAGAGAGGCAAATGACAAAACAATCTCAAGCTGGAAAACAGAGAGCACTCTCTTGTTGCTGCTACCTTCGTTGTTGTTGTCTCTAGTCGTCGTCGGATGTCGTCTGAATGTTGTTGTTGTTGCTTTTGGGGGATTTTATCTCGTCTCAAAAACAAGTTTTAGCACAACACTGAACAACGGAACGGTGTGAAAAAATCACTCAGTTGAAATTGAAATTTGAAAGCGTACGTTTGTGTTGTTATTTTTCTGGCGGTGCGTGTGTGTTGTAAGAGGAGAACAAAACGTGTGACGGTCGAAATAATTAACAGCAGAAATATATATTCAAACATAAATAATATACACAACAATCAACGCCATCCATAGAAAATACAAAAAAAAAATGAAATAAAATTGGTGTGATTGTCATCATTATTTAATTGAATTAATTTAACAACACCGACTACGACGGACGTCGAGGGCGAAATACATAAGAAGAAGAATATAGAATAAAGGTGATTGAAGAATATTATTGTGGCAAAGCAAGTGATGTTTGTTTTCATTCGGAAGTGTTCGCAAGTTAATCATTTCTTAATTACAAAATACAAAATAAAGTGAAAAATTCAAAATAGAAAAAGAAAAGAAAATTTTATGGCAATTTTGTTTTGAGTTCCGTGAAAAGGAAGACTTGGCTTTCCTTTCGGTAGTGAGTGAGAGTGTGTCTGTGTGTGGAGTTTATGTCGACCGACCAACACGGCGACGGCATCATTTAAATTTCCCAATTAAAGGAGCAACCCAACAACAACAACCGCAAATAAGTGTATAATAATCTGTGAAGTTTGAAGTGATTTGAAAATAAATAAAAAATATCTCATAAAATTATTCCTGAAAAATTATAAAAAATATATAGCGCAAAAATCCCAAGGAATCTCCCAAAAATTGCTTAAAAAATTCACGAAATTCTGTAGCAAAAATCTAAACCAGATTGTCAAACGAAATTGGCAATAATTGTTTAACAAAAAAAATTGTTTTTTTATTCTACATCGGTAGACTACGGATTACCTTTTGGATCTTCTTCCCCACCCCCATCAACATCATCATCTTAGTTAGCTAAAGGTAAATTCCATTATTTGTTTATTAGGCAAAAATATTATTGTTGTTTTCTTTGACGGACAGCCGTTCTTGTTTATTGACTTTTTCTCATCTCTTCTCAATAATAAGTTTCGTTTCGTTATCTTCTTTGTTTTTTTGTTGCTTTCCTCAATTACAACAACACAAGAAGCATCCATTTTCTAAGACCAAAATCTTGTTTTTCGCGTTTGCGTCTCTTTGGGGTTTTAATGCTTTTGTTGTTGTTAACAACTGTTTACTTTTTTGTGATTTTTGCTTAATTGTATTTAGTTGAAGCTTTTTTTTTGTTTATTTAGCAAGTTTATCTCTCAACTGTTAGTTACCAAGTTCTCTCACAAAGAGATGATTTTCATCATCCCTCGCTGCAGAGCTCTTCATGGTGTCTTTGTATGCCTAGAAAAGATTTATAGGCATTTTTCAGTGTCAACATTTTGTTATTGCTTTAATTTGTTAATTTATTTATATTTTGTTATTATCGTTTTTAAAAAATATTTAGTAAATATTTCATAGTTTTTAAATGTGTTTGTTAATTTTTTCCTCTCTTCTATATTGTTTACTTCACTTGCTTGCTCTCATTGCGTCGTGAGAGTGGTTTTCTTATTTGAGTACTTTTTATTTGTTTACATGGTTGCCACCTGTCACAATTGGATTTTGAAAACAATGTCTCTACTGGAGATGGAGCAAATCTACTTTGCAAAAGTGGTGCAATTCTTTTAGGCTTTAGGGGAACTTATTTTGAGAAAATAATTAAATAAAAATTTTTGAGGTGGGCCTTATATTCCGAGATTGTGATTTGTGGTACAATCTGTACAATATCGTTAAGATTTATTGTACAGTCTGAGAAAACCCATATGTTGATCTTTTTATTCTGAGCAAAAATAAATAAAATAATTTTTATGGCGGCGACCCATATATTCCGAGTTACGGGCCCCCGAAATTTTCGAGATATATTCTCGGTATCTTCCTCATTTTTCATCGAATTAGGTAAAAACTTGGAACGTAAGTAGAACTATTTACTGCAATAAAAATATAAAGTCAATTTTTTTACCGCCGTGGTCCCTACTTCCCGAGCTATGGGCCCCCAAAATTTTGGAGATATATTCTTTGATATATTCCTTATTTTATGTCGAATCAGGTCCAATTTTATAACATAGGTGGACATTTTTATTCTGAATAAAAAATATCAAGGTCATTATTTGTCTGCGTACCATAATTCCCGAGTTATGGGCCCCGAAATTTCGTCGATATATTGTTCGATATCTTCCTTATTTGTCACCGGATCAGGTCATAATATGCACCATAAATAGAACATTAAAGGAAAAATTTTAAATATATAAAAACAATTTCGGAGGTCCGTAAAAAATTTATTTTATATCTTTTGCTAGGAATAAAGCTTTACCTATGGTCTAAATTTTGAGCAAATTGGTTCACTAGTTCCAACTAGATTTAAGCCAAAATTATTTATATGTATATGGCATATGGACCCAAATCCCTTTTACAATACTACATACGATGCTTCCGGGAGGTATCTTAAACCAACGGTTATTTATTGGGCGAGAGACATTGGACATTTTCTTAAGGAGCTCCCAGATATGAAACGCGAGTTTATGGCACAGCCCAATATTGAAGTCCCAAAAATTCAGAACTATTCTGCAACTTTTATTTTTATTTTTTTTAAGATTATATGTAAATTTTTGGTTTAAGGCGCCACAGTAGGAAGGAAGCAGCCCTACGCGTACAGTTGTGCTCTGTGTTTGTGAAAGCGCCTGTAAGACGTAAACCTAAAACAAAAATGCAGAGACTAGTGCTATCTGCATTTTTTGGGAAGTTTGGATTTTTTAAGAAAGGTAATACCATGTCAACAAAACTAACCTGTTATACAGCTATTAAGGGTGCAACTGTATACCGCTTCCAATGGTCTACAGAGTAACGGTTCATCTTCAAACTAACTCCCCTAACACCGGGGAGAAATGTAACATCGTTTCGATAGTTTTTGTAAAAAAAAGTTGCACTGCGAAAGATTTTCGTTTTCCTTTGTTAAAAGTGTCGCACTTGCGTGGTGCAAAAATTAAACATTTTCAGCCCTGTATTTAATAAAAGGAGAGAACACTGTCCTACAAATATATATTTTCGACGTCAAGCGGATAGCCTAAACACCCGCATCGGTATCTGCATGGTGTCAACGTATTTTTGCTAACTAAGCTTGTACAGATTCATTGTTTTTAGTGAGTTAAAAGGCTACCTTTTTGTTTTCCATAAGATATGCAGCACTACAACAGGCTGTAGGCGTTATTATTACAAGTTTGTTCTCTGGCAGGGCAGCATGTTTTTCTAGAAAAGAAATAACCATTAAATTTATAAGCACTCAATAGAATCGTTTGCCTTATTTTTCTAACCACTTCACTCTCACGTAGCAAAATCCTCGTAAGATTGGTTTGGAAAATAAAGGTAGATGAAAATAACTTGATAATTGCGATTGATTAATGTATTCCCCGAAGATTCTTTTTGACGTAGATGGAACATTCTAGCTAACCCTCCATTCCCTTCACGTCTACCTGTTGCATTTATCTGATTTTTTTCCAATAGGAACTTTTTCTATTATTCTCAAAACAATCAGATCAATACTGATAACCTAAACAGCAAAAATCCATTACTATATGTGTTCTTTGTTAGAAATAAAGATGTGAACTACATGCAATAATTTTATAAATAGAGATGTCAAACGGTATTGGTTTTCATAAACCCCGGGATTCGGGATTTTTATATTGCAAATCCCGGGATTTTTCGAGATCCCGAAATTTTTCGTCATCCAGGCACTTTTGGGATTTCGGAATAAATAGGGATATTTTTGTTCTTAATAATATGATATTTCGAATTGGAATACAAAATATCTTATTTCAGTTTTAATTTAATTTAAATAAAAAAGGAAAAATTTAGCTAAAAATACTAACTTATTAAAATATTACACAGCATCTTATCTATGGAATAATATTGGTCCAACTTCAGCTCGTCGTCTGAATTATTATTGACGTTATTATTTTCTATAATTAAAATACGAAAATAATTTTTTCAACTTGAGAAATCAATTTGCCTAATTACGTTTTTATGAGGACCACAGCGATGTGTCGTTTCAAATCAGATTTTATATTCGAATTTTTTTATAAATTTGAAAGAATAGAATAGATTGTTCTTCGTTTTGTGGTACACAAACACAATTCGTGTTCTTGTTTTGTAATTCTTTTCCAAATTTCGAATTTTTTCACCGGATAATGTCAATGTTTTTTGATGTTAACAATTACCTTTATTTGTTTACATTTTCGACAGATTGTATCTATCTGTCACTTAATATTTTATACGAGATAATTAGTATTATAATATTATATTAATTATAATATTATTAAAATGGATTTTTCGGGATCGGGATTTCCGTTTGACATAAATAGTTATACATAATACATGATTCACAAAGAATACCTTCATTATAGGGCGCTTGCACAATAATAAAAAATCCAGAAAAAGTTTATTGGGGGTAGATGCACATATTTTTTTTTTATTTTATTAAATTATTTTTTAATTTTTTTCTCAGTTTCTTTTATTAATGAAATATTAGTGTCATTAGAAAGCTTATCCCATAGCCATACGATTTGCACGTATAGCAATATTCATAAAATCTTACAAAACATAAAAAAAAAAATTGTTGAAAAAATAATAAAACCAAATATTTTTTGTCTGGAATTTGTTGCTTTCAATGCGAAACAAATTTTTTTTGCAAATGTAGTTCATAAACAGTGGATTATAAATTAGAACTCGTTCGTTGAGATTGAAATTTTCACAAGAAATTAATAATCAACTTTGAATGAAGTGAATATGACTGAACTTGTTCTGGAGACTCGGGAAACAGCTCATGCATTCCGCTATGACATGTTCGATTATCCACGATTTTTTTCAATGATTCGAAGGCTGCAATTCGACCATAAAGTGTCTTTCATTAAGTTTCCCAGATTTAAATTTTTAAAAAACAAAGTTGGAAGATATCAACGAACTTTATTCGTTTCGTTTAAGTGGTCTGTCGATGCCACTATGTATGGAATATAATATCGTGCAAATGTCCGCCCCGTCTTCGCTGGTTGTAGCGCATCCGAAATGTCCCATTTTCCATGGTGGTTTAATCGCAAATACCTGCGACTTACGAAAACCTCACAAGAAAATGTCTAACAGAGTCAAATCGCACGATCTCGATGACCAATTTACCTAACATCATCGCGACACGTAGCGCCATTCTGTTGAACCTTATTTTTTTGGTGTTCATATCATCCAACTCTGTACAAAATATGTTGATACTCATCGAACATAAGGCTCGCCGTTGGTGATGATTGCCTGATCAATTTTGCTCTTATGAAGCCAAGACCGATGAAGCTGCCAGGCGAAAATCATCGAAAAATTTAATTTTTTCTGGCAGTATTGAACGCTCTCGGATATCTAGTGGATTCGTAATGTCCCAAATTCGACAAGTTTGTTTGTGAACCTCGATGCCATTATGTATGAAATGTAATATCGTGCAAACGTCAGCCGCTGGTTCTCTCGTTGGAGCGCATCCGAAATGTCAAATATTTCATGGTGGCTTATTCGCAAAAATCTGCGACTTAAGAAAACATCACAAGAAAAACTCTAATGGGGTCAATTCGCAAAATCTCAGTGACCAGTTCACATAACATCATCCTTGTTAAACCATATTTTGTTGGTGTCCATATCATCCAATCATCAATATAAGTTGATAATCATCGAAGTATAAGGCTCGCCCTTGATGATAATGGCCTGGCCTACTTCGTTCTCAATGAAACTAAGACCGATAATGCTGTTAGACCAAAATGCACAACAAACAGTGAGTTTCTCGAGTAGTATTGAACGCTCTCGGATATCAATAGATTGGTATCGTCCAAAATTCGACAGATTGTATTCGTGCACATTCATCAATAATTGGGCCTCACTGGTGAAAATTACGAATCGGGCGGTGGTTTTACGAACACATCTCCCATTTTGATAAAACAATTTTATCGCCCATTTTGATAAAACAACGCTATGGACGGATGCCCATGGTGATTCGGCGAAACAGACAGAATAAATGGCAGTCACTGTATGTATATATGGTAGTTCATACTTCGTAATAAAATGTTCTGAAAATTAAAAATTCTTAATTTCTACCGATGAGTTCTGAATTTTAAATATAATTTATGAACTTCTACTGGTGACTTTTGGATTTGAATTGCAATTCTCAAATTACATTGGTCTTTTCTGAAAAAATTAGCAGCCCTTCGGTGAGAAAAACTAACTGAAAAGTTCAGATTTTAGCGGTATTCATTATTTTGCTGTCATCTGAAATAAACGCATATGTGCAAATCTTCCGTTGCGGACGTTACTTTCGCACGCATTTTGTTTCATTAATGTTCAGAAAAATTTGAGAACAAGAGATATACATTAGAAAGTTTACGAATACCAGAGAGAACAGAAAAATTTATAAACACAAAAGACAAGGACAATACCAAACTTCAGTATTCCGTTACAGTAGCTTAAAGTGATAAACTCTCTGATATTAGCACTATGTTTGGCTAAAGTGCAGTTTACCGGGGCATCACGAAAATAAAAGAAGGTTTCCTATCTTGTTCACTTTGGTTCAAAAGTTACGAAAATAGTGTTCAAAATTGGGGCTTGGACCCATGGGACCCTCAGGACCCAAAAAATGGACCCGGTCCCCGACATAGTCAACATTATACTCAAACGAAAGGTAATGCAATGTAGAGCCTAATATGCAGAAAGTGGATCCAGTAGGCCACTAGGATCCAATATTTTGGGGGACTTGGGACCCCAAAACCAATATTATACTCAAACGAGAGGAGATGGCGAGCAGACTCCTAATAATGCAATAAAATTAAAAAAAATTATCCGTTAGACCCATATGACCCAGTATAATTGGGGCTCTGACCCGCCGAATGTATATTACACTCGATATTATTCTTAAGCAAAAATAATATGCAAAGACAGCTTTTCTAAAGCCCCTGTGACTTCCAAAGAAAAGTATTGCATATACAAAAAGAAATGAAATTTAAAAAAAAAATCGCGAGATTTTCTCCTGCGGCGCTTTTGTACAACACACACCTGCTTATAGGTATAATCGTTGCAATTAATCTAACATTTAAATATTTATACGTCGCCTGACTCATGTTGTCGAATATTGATTTACGAACAAAGGAAGGGAAGTATGTTTTCATTCACTCTGTCGGTCACAAAAAGGCTGTTTTTTGCATAGTAGTCATGTTAACGTTTGACATCGTGGGTCAGGCGGTTAGTCTATTTATCACCTTAATTTACATATATTGTGTTATTTTATATTAAAATAACGTTAAAACTAGAAAAATAAACAGTGTCCAACTTGTTTTTGGCCTACAAATACAAATGAAAATTTTCTTTCGTAAAAATCGCGAAATTTTTTGAAATAATAACA
This sequence comes from Eudasyphora cyanicolor, assembly GCA_963930755.1. Lineage (NCBI taxonomy): Eukaryota > Metazoa > Arthropoda > Insecta > Diptera > Muscidae > Eudasyphora > Eudasyphora cyanicolor. The sequence continues at coordinate 50,511,074 of OZ005737.1, read as the reverse complement.
CAAAATGCCATTTTGTAGGTCACACAAAGGCTGTTTTCGCATAGTAGTCATGTTAACGTTTGGCATCGTGGGTCAGGCGGTTAGCCTATCTATCACCTTAATTTACATATATTGTGTTATTTTATATTAAAATAACATTAAAAGTAGATAAATAGTGTCCAACTTTTTTTGGGCTACAAATACAAATGAAATTTTTGTTTCGTAAAAATCGCGAACTTTTTTGAATTAATAACAAAAAATACAATAAGTCTGTGTATTACCTTAATTTTGCATATTTTGTGCCATTTTACATTAAAGTAACATTAAAATTAGCAAAATCTTTGAGTATAACATTGATTTTCTACACTTGGGCCCCATTTTTTGGGTAAAGTGCACTTTTGCCATTATGTTTAAAAATTTGTCGATAGGAAATTCAAAATAAATATCCACTGAAGATGTCGGAAAAACGCTAAAGAAACGTTGGGAAAACAATAAATTACAAAATTTGTTTTATTCATTTAAAAACCATGACCAAAATAGTCCGAAAATCATAACAAATTACAATCATATTGGTCACAAAAACTGACATAATGTTCATCCCGTTGGCGTTCTGAATGCAACATTTTCATAAAATCTTTAGCAACAAGATTTATTTCAGAGTTATTTGAAATGTTCTTCTAGCTAATTTCGCATAGTAATCAGAAAAATCCAAATAGATTAAAGAATAAGGAATATTTAGGGAAATTTAAATTGCTCTTATTAGAATAAAACACTTCGTGGATCATCCACAAACTATAAATTCGTCTGTTGCGGACTTCACGCAACAATCTCAATACGTTAAACGACAATATTCTGCGGAAATTTTTATATAATGTTATAATTTATATTTTATAGAACCCTCTGAACGTGTCATTTCAATGGTGAGATCATTAGAATGTACAGCAAAATAATGATTTCATTACACACCTGACATTTTTTTACATTTTTGGTATATAGTTTTTCGGATTTGCTAATATCTCAAAAACTCGAAATGATCAGGAGAGACAAAATACATAATACATCCGCAGAAGCTTTTTTGTTTGAATTTGTACAGTTTTAGCGGTAAATTGCGGATTTTAGGTTAGGTTAGGTTATAAGAGGGGGACACTAGAGCTGGTCTAGTGTCTAAGACTGGACCATGTTTAATCCATTGTTATTCCTCATGTTGTTGTTTTTTTTTTGTTCCTCTCTTCCGATTTCCTTTTATATTGTGGGTTATTTCCGCGGGAAGTAATCTGTACTCATGCAAGCCACGGATGGTTTCTAATATTATGGGCGCCATTTTGAAGCCCTAATGAATGCTAATATTTTTGCTGGGTCGTAGACTCGAATTTCCGTTAATGTCTGGAAATAAAAAGAGCCGAGTATCTTGTTTCTTCTTTTGCATAGGGCAGGACACTGACAAAGGAAGTGATAACTATCTTCCGAATAGTCAGCATCCCCACGCCATCTACATAAGTCATAATTTCTAATGCCGATTCTTACCATATGTTTTCCTAAGGATTTATGCCCCGTTACTACACCAATTACGACCCTTAGTATATCCCTCTTCATCCTTAGTAGGCGGAATTTAGTACCGGCCTTTAGGTACCAGAAAACCACAATTACATTTTGTCCTGTCTAACTATGATTTTCTTGTACGAGTAATATAACGTTGTGTAACATTATTCTCTTTATTTTCAAAACCTTCTACAATATTGGCAAACAATATTGGCAAAAATTTAATGAACAATTAATTAAACTCTGAAAGATATTTCGGAAAAACATAAACATTTATAACTTCATTGCAATTTTATCAAATTGTCCTGCCTGTCTAGGATTTTCTTATACGAATATATTTATATGGCAACATTGTTTATATATTCCTCTCCTCTTTGTCTGCCAAAATACAACAATATTGCCAAAAATTAAATGAAAAAATGAATTAAACTGTGAAAGATATTGCAGGAAGACCCAAACATTAATGATTACATTGAATTTAAACAAATTATTTGTACTTTTCTGTTATGTTTATATCTGAAATGAACTCTGCCAAACAAGCTACATTAAAAAAGCAACAACATCCATTGCTGCCATAAACAAACTCCAAACAAAGCAAAGAGAGAGAGAACGCGAGTAGAAAAAACATTTGAGTAATCATTTGTTGTATTTCTGTATTTTTGGTTTGTCTACCTTTTTGTGATGTATCCGAGAGAGATAGAGAGTGGAGTGAGTGAGTGAATGAGTAAATGAGCGCCAATTTGCCCCTCTGGCGCATATAAAATCAATACGAATAAAGTAACTGTCAAACTAAATGCTCCCACAGATGTGCATTTAACACTTTTTGTCTCTCTTTAAAAGTGTATACAACAATTACTAATTTGCTTTTGAAGTATGCAAGAGAGAAAGAGAAGACTATCGCTATTCGCCGAGGAAGTGGAGCAAAGAAAGCCTTAACGAAACAAAATTGGAAAAAGTGTAATTTTTTCTGGCGTTTGTGCGATGCATTCATTCTGATTGAAAAAATTTTTGTGTTCGTCGTTCAGTTTATAGACAACACACACAACGTTTAAAAGTGAAACGACGACGAACAAAGACGAGAAATTTAGAAAAAAAGAGTTTTTTAATTGAACTGCAAAAAAGTGAAGAAATTTTTGTGTGAAAAAGAAAAAGTGAAACTATGACGGCCGAAGTGGAAATCTATACAAAGAAAGAACCTCATCTGAGATCCCTGAAACAGTCGGGACATGTGGGTTTCGACAGTTTGCCCGACCAATTGGTCAATAAGTCAGTGCAGAATGGTTTTGTCTTCAATGTAATGTGTATTGGTGAAACGGGTTTGGGCAAGTCCACCATGATGGACACCCTGTTCAACACCAGCTTCGAGTCCACACCCAGTTCGCACACTTTGCCCAATGTGAAATTGAAGGCCCACACCTATGAGTTACAGGAGAGCAATGTACGTCTCAAGCTGACAATTTGCGACACAGTGGGCTATGGCGATCAAATCAACAAAGATGACTCATTCAAAGCAGTGGTGGATTACATTGATGCTCAGTTTGAAGCTTATCTGCAGGAAGAGTTGAAAATCAAACGTTCACTGGTGGGTTGCCATGATTCACGCATTCATGTTTGCCTCTACTTCATTTGTCCCACCGGGCATGGCTTGAAAAGTTTGGATTTGGTTTGCATGAAGAAGTTGGACAGTAAGGTGAACATTATTCCCATTATAGCAAAGGCTGATACCATTTCCAAGGCTGAATTGCAAAGATTCAAATCGAAGATAATGCAGGAATTGTCCAATAATGGAGTGCACATCTATCAATTCCCCATCGATGATGAGACTGTGGCCGAAACTAATCAGGCCATGAATGACCATGTACCATTTGCCGTGGTTGGCTCTACGGAATTCATTAAAGTGGGCAATAAGCTCATACGTGCCCGACAATATCCCTGGGGCACAGTGCAAGTGGAGAATGAAACCCACTGTGATTTTGTTAAACTGCGTGAGATGTTAATACGCACCAATATGGAAGATATGCGTGAGAAGACCCACACCCGACACTATGAACTGTATCGCCAGAAACGTTTGGAAGAGATGGGCTTCTCTGATGTTGACTCCGACAACAAACCCATTTCATTCCAGCAGACCTTTGAGGCCAAACGATCGAATCATCTTGCTGAATTGCAGGCCAAAGAGGAAGAGGTTCGTCAAATGTTTGTGCAGCGTGTCAAGGAAAAGGAAGCCGAACTCAAGGAATCGGAGAAGGATTTGCATGCCAAATTCGAAAAGCTCAAGAGGGATCATGCCGAGGAGAAACGTAAGCTGGAAGAGTCACGCAAGAAATTGGAAGAAGATTTCCTCGAATTCACCAGACGCAAAACGCAAGTGGCCACCTCACACCACACCCTGACATTGGGTAAAAGCAAAAAGAAGTAGACGCGATAAGCAAGCAGCAGTGGAAGAGAAATTATTGCTGTTAGACAAACACCACAGTGACAGATAGACAAAATGAAAGAAAGACAGACAGACAGTAAGGCAGACACAGAACCAGACTGACGGAAAGACAGACAGGCAGACAGACGGACGGAAAGACACATAGACGGACAGACATTATTATAAATGCCAGACGCGTAAACTAAACTAAAACGCTATCAACATTAGCCACCTTCAGTTTTCTTCTCCTTTACTTCGGCTCTACTTATTTTCACTATTTACCAAAATTGCTTTTATGGCTTTTAGTTTAACAAAGTTTTTTTTTTAGAAAAAGACTACCTACGACAACAAATTTCACAATGAGACACCTTTTTGTCTATTATTAACTTTGGATTTCTATGACATTCTTTATTATTTCAAAGAAATTTAATTTGTCTTTCGTTGGATTCTTTTACGCGCAGAAAATTTTAAAAATCTATAGAATTTCAATTGAAGATTATTAAATTTAAATGCAACAAATTACAACGAAATATGTACAATTTAAAGAAATGAAGTCTGAGTTAGGCAAAACTTACCATAACGTGACAATGTAACTTAACTAATCAGCTGATCCATATCACAATCAGTGCTAATGAAACGTAACGTAGACGGACAGAATAAACTGGCCGATAACGAGTAGCTGTCAGTAACGAAAGAATTGGAATTTGATTTAAGCGACTATATGTAGATAGTTTTTCACGTTTTTTAGACCGATTTCCCTGATTTTTTTAATAATTGTAAAGTTAATATCAACCGATTCGTGCAAAGAAAGTTTATGAAAAGACTACGGAAAACTATTATTTTTGCGTTTGAAAAATCATTTCTATAAGTTCGTAACTCGAGAAAATGTAAACAAATTTGCGATGACACATCTTCTGATAAATTACTATGAAAAAAAATTTAAAAAGAACAATCTAAGGCTGAATTAGACAACCCCAACTGTAACGTCGTGACGCAAAGAATTAGCTGACCCAATCTGTCATATGGAAATCAGCAGTCTTAACGATTAGTCGATGAAAACAAAACGTAAACGAATGGAATAAACTGCTTAATTTTAATATGAACGTTACGTTTACGAGTACGAGCATTTCCAAACATCTGTTCAAAAAAAGTGAAGTTATAATGCCAATAAAATCCGAAAAACTATGATTTGATGAATTAAAACTTTAAATTATGAGACATTAACACAAAACAAAATGAAGTTGTTATCATAATTGTTGTGAATATCTGAGTCTTGCGCCACATTATCAAATTATGAGTAATTGATCATGCGGGCAATGTTACGATTAATTAGTTTACGGTTACGTTTGCTTAACCCAGACTTCAATCTTAAAAGAATTCAATGTATATTCTCATGATTCCTTTCAATTTGGAAGACTTTCAAATATACAAATTTAAAAAACAAAATTCACCAAAAGAAGAAAAACGCTCAGAAATTATTTAAAAAATATAAAATATTCCAGAAAGTTTTTTTTTGAAAATTTCTTCCTTTTAAATTTGACTTGCTACCATGGAAAAACTACATGAGTTTATTTTTTAGAAATTATTTAAAGGTAAACTTTTAAGATTTTTCAAACAAAAATATGAACAATACTCAAATTTTTTTCGGGGAAAATTTAAAATTTTCTTTAAGAAATATGCAAATTAAAAGAACCTAAAAAACGAACAAATTTCACAGAATTTACTGAAAAAACAAAAATTCTTCTTCTGTTTTCAATTGGATTTACTTTGTTTCCTTCAAAGTCAATTCAAAAGATTACGTTGAACAAATGCAACCGCAACGACAATTTTTCAAAAAAAAAAAAACAACAAAATTAGAGATAGAAAGGAAAACGTACAGAAATTATTACAAGATCCAATAAATTAATTTTTTTTTTGAAGAAAACTATATTTAAAATGTAAAAATTACAATAAATGACGAACAAATTATGCAAAAAAGTCTTTAGAAGTTTCATAAAAGCAAACTTTGAAGATTTTTCTAAAAGAATATTAACAATTCCCAAACATTTTGCGAAGAAAATTTAAACTTCTCTTTAGAAAATATTCAAATTTAGAGAAAAAATCTTAAATAAGCAAAAATTTCACTGAACTAAAAAAAATCTCCACAAAAAATATTAAAATTTTTTTCTGATTTCTTTTCAACTTAAATCTCAAAGAAATTCTGTTTTCTTTAAAGAAAGTTCTCGAAATTTTCTTCGTAAAAAATTGATCACGTAAAAAATAAACTTTTCTTTTCGAATTATTGCAAAATATTTGGAAAGTTTATAAAAGCAAATTTTTAAGATTTTTCTAAAATAATATGAAGATTTCTCAAATATTTTTCAAAGAAAATTTAAACTTTTCTTTAGAAAATATTCGAATTTAAAGAAAAAACATGAAGCAAAAATTTCGCTGAAATAATTGAAAAATCTCAAAAAAAAATATTTTAGAAATTCTTCAGATTTCATTTCGACTTTAATTAGTTCTTTTCTTCAAAGAAAATTCTCTATATTCGTTTAAAAACATAATTGATCACTTAGATTTTTTTCAAAAAAATTTAAGTTTTATTTTCGTTTTATAGCAAAATACTTAAGAAAGTTCATAAAAGTAACTTTTTAAGAAAATATTAAAATTTAACGAAAAAAGCGAACAAGTAAAAATTTCACTGAAATAATTGAAAAATCCCCAAAAAATATTTATAATAAAGATTGTTTTTTTCTAAAGGTAGATTTTCAAGAGTTATCTAAAAAAATAGTAATATTTTTTAAATTTTTACAAGGAAAATATATCTTTTTTCCTAGAAAATTTTCAAATTTGAAAAGAAAACTAAAGGTAACGAATAAAAATTCACAATATTTAAAAAAACATTAATATTTTTAATACTTTTACAAAGAAGATAAAATTTGAAAAAAAAAGCAAAGGGAAACAAATAAATATTCACAGAATTTTTAAAAATAAAATATTTTTTTTTATATTTCATGTTTTTAAATTTCTGAAGATATTAACGAAGTTTCGGTTATAAAAGCCCAATAAAATATCGTTTTGGAAATTATTTTTTTTAATTTGACAATTTACAGTGAATTGGCGGTAAAAATAATTTAAAATGACTACAGCAATTTCTTCAACAAGACATTTTCTTAGAAATGATTCTTCATCTTAAAAATCTACAAAGAAAAATTTTTTTGTAGAAAATGTCAAATTTGGTGATCAATATTAAAGGAGATAAGACAATTTTACAGAAATTATTAAAAATTAAATAAAATAATTGTTGACAAACTCCTTGTTTTTAAATTTGAAAAATTGCAATGTACAAGCGAACAAATTATTTTAAATGGCTACAGAAATTTCTTCAAAAAAAGACAAACAACAAAATAGAAAAAACGTCAAATTTTAAAAAAAAACATGAAGGAACGAATAAGAATACACAGATATTATTAAACAATAACTTTCAGAAAAGCATACAAATTATTGATAAATGTCTAAAAATGTTTAAAAAAAGCGACGGTTTACAAAGTAATAACGGACAAATTATTTTTAAAATCTACAGAAAAAATATAGAATTTAGTTTGTTTTAAAATGAAATGAAAAAATCGAGAATTATCTACAAACGATTTATATATTTGTAAGTAATAATGTTTATTTATGAGCCAAATGCTTTTATTTGTCACTTTTTTGTAGCATATTTTGCATAATTGCTTAAAAAAACTCAAAATTTCCGAAAATTTTTGCCGAATGCAACGAAAACATTAAATGTCTTTACTGAAATTTTCTCGTTTTACTGCCTTCTTACATTCTAAAGGAATATAATTTTTTGTTTTATATTTCTTATAGAAATTTAAATTCCATTTTGGATGTTTCGACTTCAAAAATATTAAAGTAGTAATACCTACATTCTTCGATCAAGTATTATTATTAATTTTAATTATTACTATATATATACACACTTCATTGAATTGAAATTGCCCCCTCTACATATATATAAAGATTGAAAACATTGTTATATTTTTTTTTAGTTTATTGTTTTGTATTTTTTTTTTGTTCACTATTATATATGTACCACCATTTCCGCCTAACGAAAATTGTTTAAAATCTTAACGAATTTTTTTTAGGTTTTAACGCTCCCACGAACTCTGCTTTATTATATACACGAACAAAATAAAACATTCGTATTATTACTACCTTATTATTATATTACTAGTATACTCCAAATATAACTTATATTATGACTAATATTTACCATAAAAAAGAAAGAAAAATAAAAACAAATAAAAAGGAACATTTAGACAAAATTAAAATGGATTTTTAATGTGATGACGAGTATTCAAAAAAGGAAATGTGTTTTTATCAATAAAGCAAAAGTTGTAATCTGCAATATTGTTGTTATTCCCAAAAAGGCATATAAATTTGCAAACTCGTATTTTATTCCAAGGCATCGTTAGCCGTAATTCATTATTTCTAAGCCAAAGATAAAACTAAAATTGGGAAAATACATATACTCGTAGAAGTGACACAATAAATGGAGGATCATCGGGCGAAATGGATATAAAAATTGAGAAAAAAGGAACTAATAATATATAAATAATGGAATACATAAAGCATGAATTTTCTTACTTTTTGAACGGAGAAGACGGTACTACCAAATAATGTTTTCTAAATTTCGCGGAAACTAACTGAAGTGCGAGGCCAGCTCCAAAATTAACCGACCTAACAAAGAAAGCGCAAAAAATTTGGGAACATTTTTCTTTCTCAACATAATCTCCCATTAGCTCGATATAATTTTTCCAGCGATTTTCAATAGCTTCGATACGCTGTTTATAGTTAAAACTGTCTACCTCCTGGAAATAGCCATCAACTGCAAGCTCCACCTTTTCATTGCCGGTAAATCTTTTTCCTAGCCGAGCCATTTTTTCAAGTTGGGAAACAAAAAATCTGGCGAACGATGTGCCTGCTGCAGCAATTCGAGCTTTAATTCATTGATTTTGGTCAACGCAATAGTGGATGTATGAAATAGTGCATTGTCTTGATTGTGAGCAAACGTGGCACCCATCTTGCGCACTGCTTGCTTATCATCCAATTTTCCGTCAATATGCGATGTATAGCACTTTTTGCAATGCCTATGACTTCAGCTAGCTCACAAACATGGTCATCCGACGGTCATCCAGTACCATTTTGTGGAATTTTTTTTAACCATTTCTGGCGTGGAAACCTCAATTGGATCCTTTGTCCTGTAAAGGGCATGTAATGGTCTGGGAATGCTTTTCCGATAATAGGATTGGACCCCTCTATAAAATAAACGGAATTATGGACAGGTTTATGTACAGCGAAATTTGGGAGAATGTCATGTTTCCCTTTGCTGACTGGAATATGGGCCTATCATGGTAATTTTAACACGACAACGAACGTAATGAAGTGGCCAGGTCAATCTCAGACCTGACTTGCATTGAAAATCTTTGGGAAAAACCAAAGAGATAAATCGAGAAAGAGTAGGTGGAGTTAAAAATTAGCTATTTCAGGCAATTATAGTTGATTGGAACTCCATAGATATCAAGATAACAGACAATCTTATTGCTTTAATGCAAGAAGAAACAAAGTCCTTGATAATAAAGTTTTTTCCACAAAATCTTAATAGAAATGCATAGTCCAATATGTTTTGTCGTGCGAATTTTCGACTTTTTTGTGAAAAAAATTTTTAATTTCAAATAATTTAAGCTGCCAAATTGTCATTTTTTTGCAAAATTGATGCAAGTTTGTAGATAACACTACACAACAAATGAACACTTTTTGAAAAATACACGGACTTGACAGTATAGGTTTGATTCTATTACCAAAGGGTAGTATAACCCTGTACTCGGTTTGGCAAAATTGGAGACCCCTCGAAAAAGTTGTCATCAGCTTTTGTCCAACAACTTATTCAGACTTGGGGATACCGCTTAACTAAATTTGGAAAATATTTAGCTAAGAATATGCTGAACAAAGTTTCTTAACATTTTATGCGAAAAAATGTTTTCCCTACTTTTTTTTGAAAAAGTGAAGGAAAATAATATTTTTTTTTCAGCATAACTTTGCGGGACCCGTAATTTTTTACTAACAAACTAATTTTTTACTTTGCCAAAATTGTAGCCAACGTAAATCTGAACAGCTTTTGTGAAGATAAGAATACAATCTTAACGTGTCTAGGCTCCCTAAATAGCTCAAAAAACCACATTGTACCTAATTTTTTTTTTGTAGGGTATGTTCAGCAACTTTATGAAAAATATTACACACTTCAATTTATACACAGAATGAAAAATGGGAAATGAACCAGAATACTTGAGAGATCAACTACAGTTTGTCAGAGATATACAGACATATCGCCTGCGAAATGCAGGCGATATGTCTGATTTGGTATCAAAGCGCTATTGAAGTTGTACTTTACTTCCGATCATTAAAATTTTCCAGAAAGATGTTTCTCAATTTAGGAACGAATATTGCTTCATTTGGCGATTATCGGTTCAGAATTAGATAATATGTTGCTACCCATTTATCAATTATTCCAAATTATCACAATGCCCCTTATCGCATTGTTAGGGAGGTGTAGGTTATTATATAGTCGGCCCCGACTTTCCTTACTGGTTTTTAATATTTTTGACATTTTTCTTCTATCGGAAAAACACTGGTTGTAAAATTTTAAGGGCCGATGTTGATTTTGAATAAAGCACAAGTTATTTAGGAAATTATTGTCATTTCTTTTTATTATGATTATATTGGTATGGTTTAATTATGTATGGAACAAAATATCGGCCAAAAGGCCGCAGCGACCTCGGCGGCACACCTACATCCGATGGTCCAAATTTTCGATGACGCTGAGGCATAATTGAGGTTCTATGCCGTTAATGTGCCGAATTATCTCATCCGACGTACACCTTTTCTTTCAAATAACCCCAAAGAAAGAAATCCAACGGTGTCAAATCACATGATCTTTGAATTTGTTGTGCAAAAGAGCCATTGTTTCGTGTGATGTGTGGCACCGTCCTTGTTAACCGCGCCCTTTTGATCCATCCCTGTTGGGTTCAACAGTTTGCTTCTTCTTAATTCAAGCAAAACCTCAGCTTATGTATATACGTTTACTTGTCTAACGCACATCAACGTTAGACACATTCTGCTGCGCTCTCACTCGTCTAGCCATGCGTACACGCACATTCACACATACATATTTACCATCAATATAGAAACAACAGCACATTTCAACGATGCGTATGCTGCGCAGTCGTTCTGCTGTGGTTGTTTTTTTGTTCACTGCATTTTTTTGACTGCTGTCTGCCCTTTCGCACATCAGGGAATTCCTGCCATTATGCGTGAATGTCTGAGCGATGAGTCATGCTGCCCGTCATATGAACAATACATATGTATGTATGTATATATGTATTTATTCCTGAAATTCCTATAAGGAACTTATATGAGTAATGCTGCACATTATATTAGAAATTATACATAATATAACATAGAAAATATGCGAGGTTTATTGCAAATTGTGCAATAAGCTCAAACTTACTTAGTAACAAACCTTCGAATAAAGAAGTAAATTTTTGGGAAATATTTCGTTATTTCAAATTTAAATTCGTTTGTTTCATTTTGATGAAGCTAAGCCTATAAAAAAGCTTATAGGCTCAAACAGTCCTGTTGAAACCACATATTGTCCACATCCATATCTTCCAATTCGGGCCATAAAAAGTTCGTTATCATCTCACGATAGCGAACACCATTCACAGTAACTGCCTGACCGGCCTCATTTCGAAGAAGTATGACCCGATGATGTCGCCAGCCCGCCAGCCGCACCAAACGAACTGGGCGAGCATGCACAGGTGTTTTCACATCTCCTACAGACCCGGTTTGCTGAAATGTGCGCACAATTCTCCCGATTGTGGACACATCTGGTCGATTATGCTGATCAAAAAAACATCACGAAGTGCACGAAATGCATTTTGATTTGAACGCCCATTTTCGTAAAAGGCTTAAAAAACTTAAACGCGTTGCTCGATTGTGTATCTTTCCATGATTCAAATTGAGTTAGTCTGAAATTGAGAAATGTCAGATGAAATGCAGAAAAAAACTTGAAGTTTAGGTGTGGTTCACATTAAACACTGGCCCACACAATTTAACCACCCTTTATAACAGGTGGCGCAAAAGAAACCTTTCGATGTTTTTTGGCTGTAATTAAAAAAAAATGAAAAACTGGAAAAAAATGAAAAACGCGTTCTGGAGCAGTGTAGCGTAACATTTTTTATTAACGTGTATTTCGCATGTGTTTACTACACAAATGTCAAAACAGAACTGACATTAGGGGCCAAGCAAAATTTATAGCATTTTCTGATAGGAGTATTACTTTTGCGCCACCTGTATATGTATGTACACAGCTCCAATATAATGATACCTTCCGCTTTAATATTCTGCTTTAAAAATCGCATAATAAAATACGTCTAGGAGAAAAAGTACTACTAATTGATAGAATTTTTAAGATTAACCAATGATTTTTGCCTAAAAACTTACGACTCAAAAAGTCGACAGAAGGAAAAATAAAATATCACTTAAAAAATTTTCCAAATTTTTATTTGATTTGAATTGAGAAAAATAATTTTTTTGAATTTGCTCTTGAATGGCTGAGGCGTTTCTTTAAAAGTTTATTCGTTTAAAGAAAACATTTTTATGGAGCTTTTTTTTAAATATTTTTAAAGAAATTTTTTTAAATCTATAATTAAAAAAAAATTTTTCGCCTCGATTTATTTCAACCAGATTCACCAGATTCTCACAAATCCTTTACTTTGGTATACTCAATATTTTTAAATACATATTTCAATTATATTTTGAAATTTTTCTTCTATCTGAAAAACACTGTTTGTAAAATTTCATATAAAGAGATTTTCAAATTCATATGTGCAGAAACGGTAGATAAATATCAAAAATTGCTAGTTTTTACGAATAATACCATAATTTTTACAAATGTTGAGTCACCAAAAATCAAATTACTGGATCGAACGTGAAAGCTTTTTTAACTAAAGTTTACGAGCAAAAATTTACAAATTGATTTCCTTTAAAAACTGTCCCATTATGTTCTCTTTCAAGCGACATAAACTTTGTAAAAATCGGTTCAGCCATTCAAGAGCAATTAAAATTTTCGTAACACACAAAAATGCATTTTTCTCATTTTTTTTAAAATTTTAAATCTTCGTAAAATGTTGGAAAAGTTTGTAATTTTACCATTTACCAACTTATTATAAAATTTTCAGGAAAAAGTAAAATTTATAGGATAATATTAAAAATTCTGATCCATAGGTAAGTATCATTCACAGGAAAATATGCATCGCAGTTGTAGTGTAGGTTATCATATAGTCGGCCCAGCCCGACTATGAACTTTTCCTACTGGTTTACCTCTATTCATTCTTCAGGTTTAATTCAAGTTCTTAAGTTTTTTCCAATTTATATGTGTACACAGAAAAAAAAATTGCGCAAAAGACGCCCAAATCTTTGAAATAAGTACGTTTTTTACTTAAACCTAAGAAAATGTACTTAATATTAATGTAATTATTTATATATATTAAGTGCAGAATTTACCTATTTTAATGACTAACGGCGTCTTTGGTGCAAATCTTTAATTTTAAGACAAATATTTTTGAGTGTATGTCGTAAATTTAAGGATTTGCGCCAAAGACGCCCAAATCTTTGAAATAAGTAAGTTTTGCACTTAAAATTAAGAAAATGTTGTTAATATTAATGAAATTGTCTATATCTCATGAACAAAATTTACTTATTTTAATGATTAAGGGCATATTTGGCGCAAATGTTTAATTTAAGGCAAAATATTTTATGATTGTATGTAATTGAAAATTATTCTGAGAAAAACCAAAAATTTAAATCAGTTGTTTAATATTAATTTTGAAATGTCAATTTCAAATTGTCGTTTTGGAAAATTTTTTTCTGTAAAATAAATCGAATTATTATTTTTTTTGGTATTAATGAATTGATATTGCAATTAAAAAATTAAATTAAATTTCTCAATATCACTTTCACTAGTCTGAATTTGTCTGTCTTCAATTACTTTGGGAAATGGTGTTGATGCAGTCTTTGTTCAAAACCTCTTTTTTCACCTCAAATCACTCACTCACGACGAGCGAAGCAGCAAAAGTGTTTTAGTGAATCAATTTTTATTCTCAATAAATGATTATAGTCATTATTTTATACTTTATAGTAATTATTCCAAGTGTTCCAATTTGCTTTTTTTTATTTTTCAGTTTCAATTTTGTTAGCTTTACTCATACGATAGTCTCAGGTTTTGTATTTTCTAGGTATTTTTTCTGTCTTTTTTCAAATCGTTGTATTGCATTATTCTATTTTGTTTTTAATTTTTGTTTGCTTTCATTTCAGTAGTATTTTTAATTTGTTTATTATTATTGTTGTTGTTGCTCTTGCCGTGGTAATTGTAAATGTTTCTGATGTGTGTTTTTTTGTTGTTGTTTTGCTCTATGTACGAATTTCATTAGTATTTTTTGTATTTGTTCATTTTTCTGGCTTAATGAACTCAAAGTTTAACTTAATTTACATGTTTTGTAATTGTTTAATTGGGTTTTGTATTTTGTGTTGTAAGGAAATTCAGGTTTAATGAATTTTTCTAAGATTTATAGTTGTGTTTTTTTGCTTTGGAAAAATGGGAGCACAAATTGTTTGAGTGTTTAAAGAGCGAACATTTCCCACTGAAATAAAAAAATAATGTTATAAACAATTAGCTGGAAAGGCCTCAACGATAAAAGTTAACGATTGTACTAAAGTGACTTAATGTTGTAAGTTTTCTAAAGATATAAGTATTCTACAAAAGTATTCTCTCAAGCTTTCCTAAGTTATTTAGCATTAATTCAAATCATTTTTTTAGTAATTATTTGTTAAACTTTCGAGATTCAAAATAAATACCAAAAAATTCTCATATATTGCAATTTATTTAAAGAAAACCCAACAATTTCATCATATAAAAGTATAACCGCAAAAATGCACCGCAAACACCGATAACGATATCACTTGAGAGCAATCAATGATTTCGAAACGAGAAGTGAATGAGAATTCCATGAAATTCAATGGGGGTCTCATAAATTTCGGTGGTCTCTTTTTCGGAGAGAAAAAAAACACAAATATGCTTAAATACTCTACTCGTCGTCTGGATCTCATACATTTCGGAGGTCTCTTTTCCGAAAAAAAAAAAACACAAATATGCATAAATACTATACTCGTCGTCTGCCCGCGAAGAGTGCAGTTGAAGGCAAAGATAAGAACAACATATTTTTTCTGGAACAAAATCATTAAGATCAATTGAAAAAATGAAAAAAGAAATTATATCAAACCAACACCAGCAGAATTTTTGTTCTCAAGTAAAAATAACAATAAAAAAATATTTTACAAAGTTGTAAAAAATATCCTCAGATGAGATAAGAGACTAAATGAAAATGCATTAGTGATGGATAAACAGATCGAGAGAGAAACAAACAAAGGGGCAATGGAGTGTTGGGAGAGAGAGGGTGTGAATGATTGATACCAATGGCTTTTCTCAAATGTTGTATGTATGCATTACATTACATTATCGGCTGGTGTGGGGCGCGGAGAGGGTTACAATAGGAAAGTGTATTTCTTTTAAAACATAATAAGAACCACAATAAATGTTCACTTCATAGATATCTGAAAGACATTAAAGATATTTGGAAAGTAACATATGTGGATAAAAACATATGTTTTGCTGTTAATGGCATTGTGTAAATGAAATACAGTTGAACCTAGATATAATGAATGAATGGGGTGTTAAGGTTAATATTGGATATTAAATGAAGGGGAGGATTGGAAGTCATTTATCATATGATACCACTCCATTTTTCCAGAGATGTGTGAGAATAGTTTAATGAATAATTTGGATGTACATACATTAATTTGGGAAAAACCAAACCATAAAATTGTTAATGGTATACATTTGGGCGGAGTAAAATGGTTGAAGCAAAATGTCGACCAAAGTGCACCATGAATTCGTATTTTATAGATATAGTTAAGAAAAAATGCCGAAAAACCATATTTCAAAAACCAGTAAGGAAAGGCTAAAGTCGGGCGGTGCCGACTATATAATACCCTACACCACTCTCGTAATATTGAATAACTCTGATATAGAAATTTTGTAATTCATGTATAAATTGTTTACATAAATTTACTTTTGGGACATTTTATACTTAAATAATACCCTGTACCACAGTGTGGTGTAGGGTATAAAAACGATTGGATCTAAAGAGCCAAATCGGATGAAACATATATATGGGAGCTATAGCTAAATCTTAACCGATTTTCTTCAAATTCGGCAATGTTGGTTCATGGATCAAGAAACTCTACCATTCTAAACTTCAAAACGATCGGATGTAAAATGCAGCTTCTATAGGACTAAAGGGCCAAATCGGACGAAACATATATATGGGAGGTATAGCTAAATCTTAACCGATTTTCTTCAAATTCGGCAATGTTGGTTCATGGATCAAGAAACTCTACCATTCTAAATTTCAAAACGATCCGATGTAAAATACAGCTTCTATAGGACTAAAGGACCAAATCGGACGAAAGATATATATGGGAGCTATATCTAAATCTGAACCGATTTTCTTCAAATTCGGCAATGTTGGTTCATGGATCAAGAAACTCTATTATTCTAAATTTCAAAACGATCGGATGTAAAATACAGCTTCTATAGGACTAAAGGGCCAAATCGGACGAAACATATATATGGGAGGTATAGCTAAATCTTAACCGATTTTCTTCAAATTCGGCAATGTTGGTTCATGGATCAAGAAACTCTACCATTATAAATTTCAAAACGATCGGATGTAAAATACAGCTTCTATAGGACTAAAGGACCAAATCGGACGAAAGATATATATGGGAGCTATATCTAAATCTGAACCGATTTTCTTCAAATTCGGCAATGTTGGTTCATGGATCAAGAAACTCTATTATTCTAAATTTCAAAACGATCGGATGTAAAATACAGCTTCTATAGGACTAAAGGGCCAAATCGGACGAAACATATATATGGGAGGTATAGCTAAATCTTAACCGATTTTCTTCAAATTCGGCAATGTTGGTTCATGGATCAAGAAACTCTACCATTCTATATTTCAAAACGATCGGATGTAAAATACAGCTTCTATAGGACTAAAGGGCCAAATCGGACGAAACATATATATGGGAGCTATATCTAAATCTGAACCGATTTTCTTCAAATTCGGCAATGTTTGTTCATGGATCAAGAAACTCTACCATTCTAAATTTCAAAACGATCGGATGTAAAATACAGCTTCTATAGGACTAAAGGGTCAAATCGGACGAAAGATATATATGGGAGCTATATCTAAATCTGAACCGATTTCAACCAAATTCAATAGCGATCTTAACAGCCGCGAAATACTCTAAACTGCAAAATTTCAGAACGATCGGAGTGAAATTGCGACCTGTAGTCGACGAACAACTTTACATGGACAGACGGACGGACGGACGGACAGACATCGTTGAATCGACTCAGCTAGTGATTCTGAGTCGATCGGTATACTTTAAGGTGGGTCTAGCTGTGTTATTTTAAGGTGTTACAAACATCTGCCGTGAAACAAACTTATAATACCCTGTACCACAGTGTGGTGTAGGGTATAATAAATTTTGTTCGTCCGATTTTTGAAAATAAATTATACTTGGAAATCAAAGGGGGTAATAATTCTAGAGCAGATTTTAAGGAAAAATTCATGGGAATCTTGAGAACAACATGTTGCAAACGCTCAAATAAATTCATAGTACAACACATGATTTTGGGACTCAATTCTGGGAATTGGATGTGAAAGTAGCCCCAAAAATAAGAACTTCTGCATCATTCGTTTAGTCAAGTTGGCGCAATTAATACTTTAATGGTCATACGATTTCGGGACTCAATTCTGGGAATTACATGTGAAAGTAGCCCCAATAAATAAGAACTTCTGCATCATTCGTTTAGTCAAGTTGGCTCAATTAATAATTTTGATGGTCATTCGATTATATTTGCTCAAGGTGCATTTTTTTTTAGCAATTTTTCTATATTTTTTTACACGTATCTGGATCAAAGTTGAAGAGGTTGAATAGGAGAAAAACTGCGGAGCAGCCCTACTCGAAAAAAGTGCATCCAGAGCCTTTAAAAGCAAAAATACCAATTTTTCCCCATTTTCACCTTTTTTGCTCAATAACTGGATTAAAATAAAAATTCACAAATATGCTGTTTTTTTCGTCATAAACTTTATTTAGCATGAAAATAAAAATTCCGATACATATTAAAGCTATTCTTACACAAAAAATATTAGATTTTCATATGTTATCTATGCATGGAAACAATATTTAGAATTTTTTAATTATTGTCAATATCCTTCCCCGTTGAAGTTGACGATACGATTTGACCATAAACGAAGCAAAACCATCTAATTTTGGGCACTTGTGTTTTTTCAAATTTTTGAATGCTTTTCTGCTTTTTAAAATGGTTTTCATTCCAAATTATAATTTAAAATTTTACTTTTCGCGTTCGTATGCCCTTGCTGAGGACAAAAATCGATCAATGAACACCTATAAATACTACGTATTCAATATTTTACTCACAGGTGTACTATTATAAGTATGACCTTCAAAATAGTATTTCTCTAGAAAATCTTTTGCATAAATTAAAATTTTCATGCAAATTCATCATAATGTTAGTATTTTTTGTATATTGTATTTTTGTGGAAAATTTCAGCAAAATTAAATGTGTATAGAAGTTGTTATAAAAAAACTTAATAGAAATCGATTTTTTATAGAAAATGTTGCCAAAAGTGGTATTTTTAAAATTTTTGTCAAAATTGAGTTTTTTCTAAATTTTTTTTTGGCAGAACTGGTATTTTTCTGTAAAATTTTAACAAAAAATGGAATTATTGAAAGATTTCATTTAAAATTGCTTTTTCTATAAATTTTTTTCAGAATAGAAACTTTTCTGGAAAATTTCATTCTTTGAAAATTTTTGTAAGAAATACATTTTTATTGAAAATATTGTTGTTATTTTTAAAACATGTCATTGCACACAGTTGTATAAGATTTGAATTTATTTTATTTATTGAAAATTTCATAGAAATTTGGGTCAGAATATTTAATATCGGAAAATATAGGAAAGTTCAGCAAAATTATAAGTTTAAAAAAAATTTTATAAAAAACAATAGAAATCGATTTTTTATAGAAAATGTCAAAAATGGTATTTTTAAAATTTTTGTCAAAATTGATTTTTTTCTAATTTTTTTTTTTTGGCAGAACTGGTATTTTTCTGTAAAATTTTAACAAAAAAAGGAATTATAGAAACATTTCGTTTAAGATTGCTTTTTCTATAAATTTTTTTCAGAATATAAAACTTTTCTGGAAAATTTCATTTTTTGAAAATTTTTGTAAGAAATAAATTTTTATTGAAAATATTGTTGTTATTTTTAAAACATGTCATTGCACAAAATTGTATAAGATTTGAATTTATTTTATTTATTGAAAATTTCATAGAAATTTGGGTCAGAATATTTAATATCGGAAAATATAGGAAAGTTCAGCAAAATTATATGTTTAAAAAAAATTTTATAAAAACTATAGAAATCGATTTTTTATAAAAAATATCAAAAATGGCATTTTTAAATTTTTTGACAAAATTGAGTTTTTTCTAAATTTTTTTTTGGCAGAACTGGTATTTTTCTTTAAAATTTTAACAAAAAATGGAATTATTGAAACATTTCATTTCAGATTGCCTTTTCTATAAATTTTTTTCAGAATAGAAACTTTTCTGGAAAATTTCATTTTTTGAAAATTTTTGTAAGAAATAAATTTTTTATTGAAAATATTGTTGTTATTTTTAAAACATGTCATTGCACAAAATTGTATAAAATTTGAATTTATTTTATTTATTGAAAATTTCATAGAAATTTGGGTCAGAATATTTAATATGGGAAAATATAGGAAAGTTCAGCAAAATTATATGTTTAAAGAAATTTTTATAAAAAACTTAATAGAAATCGATTTTCTATAGAAAATATCAAAAATGGTATTTTTAAAATTTTTGACAAAATTTAGTTTTTTCTAAATTTTTTTTTTGGCAGAACTGGTATTTTTCTGTAAAATGTTAACAAAAAATGGAATTATTGAAACATTTCATTTAAAATTGCATTTTCTATAAAGTTTTTCAGAATAGAAACTTTTCTTGAAAATTTAATTTTTTGAAAATTTTTGTAAGAAATAAATTTTTATTGAAAATATTGTTGTTATTTTTAAAACATGTCATTGCACAAAATTGTATAAGATTTGAATTTATTTTATTTATTGAAAATTTCATAGAAATTTGGGTCAGAATATTTAATATCGGAAAATATAGGAAAGTTCAGCAAAATTATATGTTTAAAGAAATTTTTATAAAAAACTTAATAGAAATCGATTTTGAATAGAAAATGTCAAAAATGGTATTTTTAAAATTTTTGACAAAATTGAGTTTTTTCTAAATTTTTTTTTGGCAGAACTGGTATTTTTCTTTAAAATTTTAACAAAAAATGGAATTATTGAAACATTTCATTTCAGATTGCCTTTTCTATAAATTTTTTTCAGAATAGAAACTTTTCTGGAAAATTTCATTTTTTGAAAATTTTTGTAAGAAATAAATTTTTTATTGAAAATATTGTTGTTATTTTTAAAACATGTCATTGCACAAAATTGTATAAGATTTGAATTTATTTTATTTATTGAAAATTTCATAGAAATTTGGGTCAGAATATTTAATATGGGAAAATATAGGAAAGTTCAGCAAAATTATATGTTTAAAGAAATTTTTATAAAAAACTTAATAGAAATCGATTTTGAATAAAAAATGTCAAAAAATTGTATTTTTAAAATTTTTGTCAAAATTGAGTTGTTTCTAATTTTTTTTTTGGCAGAACTGGTATTTTTCTGTAAAATTTTAACAAAAAATGGAATTATTGAAACATTTCATTTAAAATTGCTTTTTCTATAAATTTTTTTAAGATTAGAAACTTTTCTGGAAAACTAAATTCTTTGAAAATTTTTGTAACAAATAAATTTTTATTGAATATATTGTTTTTGTTTTTAAAACATGTCATTGCACAAAATTGTATAAGATTTGAATTTATTTTATTTATTGAAAATTTCATAGAAATTTGGGTCAGAATTATTTAATATCGGAAAATATAGGAAAGTTCAGCAAAATTATATGTTTAAAGAAATTTTTATAAAAAACTTAATAGAAATCGATTTTTTATAAAAATTTCAAAAATGGCATTTTTAAAATTTTAGTCAAAATTGAGTTTTTTCTAAATTTTTTTTGTCAGAACTGGTATTTTTCTTTTTAACAAAAATGGAATTATTGAAACATTTCATTTAAAATTGCATTTTCTATAAAATTTTTTCAGAATTGAACTTTTCTGGAAAATTTCATTTTTTGAAAATTTTTGTAAGAAATAAATTTTTATTGAAAATATTGTTGTTATTTTTAAAACATGTCATTGCACAAAATTGTATAAGATTTGAATTTATTTTATTTATTGAAAATTTCATAGAAATTTGGGTCAGAATATTTAATATCGGAAAATATAGGAAAGTTCAGCAAAATTATATGTTTAAAGAAATTTTTATAAAAAACTTAATAGAAAATGTCAAAAATTGTATTTTTAAATTTTTTGTCAAAATTGAGTTTTTTCTAATTTTTTTTTTTGTCAGAAATTGTATTTTTCTTTTTAACAAAAATGGAATTTTTGAAACATTTCATTTAAAATTGCATTTTCTATAAAATTTCTGTTTTATATAAATTGCAATTTTATAGAACTATTTTAATTATTACATTCAATATAGTATTTTTCTAGAAAATCTTGCAAATTCCTTAAAATTTTAGTAGTTACTGTATATTGTGTTTTGTAGAAAATTTCAGCAAAATTAAATGTGTATAGAACTTGTTATAAAAAACAATAGAAATCGTTTTTTTATAGAAAATGTTGTCAAAAGTGGTATTTTTAAATTTTTTCACAGAATATTGTTCTGTCAAAATTGAGTTTTTCTAATTTTTTTTGTCAGAACTGGTATTTTTCTGTAAAATTTCACCAAAATTGCATTTTTTATAACATTTTATGGAAAATTGCCTTTTCCAAAAAATTTCTTCAGAATTGATCTTTTCTGGAAAATTGAATTTTTTGAAAATTTTTGTAAGTAAATTTTTATTGAAAATTTTGTTTTACTAAACCTGCCATTACACAAAATTCTATTCTCGATAAATTTCTTCAAAATTTAACTTTTCTGAATTTTTTTGTAAAATTTCACCAAAATTTCATTTTGTAGAACATTTCATTGAAAATTGCTTTTTCTCAAAAAATTCTTCAGAATTGATCTTTCCTGGATAATTGAATTTTTTGAAAATTTTTGTAAGTAAATTTTTATTGAAAATTTTGTTTTTTAAGCCTGTCATAACACAAAATTCTATTCTCGATAAATTTTCTTCAAAATTTAACTTTTCTGGAAAATTCATAAAAATTGCATTTTTTGAAAATGTTGTAAGAAATAGTTTTTTTTTGAAAATTTTGTTGAAATTTCACATTTCTAGAAATTTGTTTTCGAAATTGAATTTTTATAACAATTTATTAATTTTTATTAAAAATTAATTTTTTTTTAATTTCTACGAAATTTAATTTTATTAAATTTAATTTTCATATAAACTGCAACTTTTTTGAAAGTCTAATTATACTATTGTAATTATGACCTTCAAAATAGTAATTTTCGAGAAAATCTATTGCAGAAATTAATATTTTCTTGCAAATCCATTAAAATGTTAGTATTTTTTGTATTTCTATCGAACATGTCAGCAAAATTAAAACTAATAGAAATCAATTTTTTATTAAAAATGTCAAATATGATATTTTTTTGTCAAAATTTTTATTTTTTTTTGTCAAAATTAAGTTTTTCTTAAAAATTTTGTCAAAGCTAATGTTTTTTATAAAATTTCTTCAAAATTGCAATTAAAAAAAAAATAATCTTATTAATATTTTGTAAGAAATACAATTTTATTGAAAATTTTGTTTTTTTTTTTTAAACATGTCATTGCACAAAATTGTATTCTCAAAATTTAACTTTTCCGGAAAATTTCGTCAAAATTGCATTTTTTGAAAATTTTATAAGAAATACATTTTTATTGAAAATATTGTTGAAATTTCATATATCTTCGAAATTTTATTTTTTATAAAAATTTTTTTCAAATTGCATTTTTCTTTAAAATTTCGTCGAAATTCAATTTTTCTTTAAAATTACTAAGAAATTTAATTTTCATATAAATTGATATTTTATAGAAAATTATAATTATGACCTTCAAAATAGTATTTTTCTAGAAAATCTTTTGCATAAATTAATATTTTCTTGCAAATTCATCAAAATTTTAGTATTTATTGTATTAAATGTTTATAGAAATTTTTATAAAATATTTTATAGAAATCGACTTTTTTTTATAGAAAATGTCAAAATTGACATTTTTAAATTTTTGGCAGGATTGTTATTTGTATTTTTTGTCAATATTGAGTTTTTCTAAAATGTATTGTCTGAACTGGAACTTTTCTATAAAAAATTTCAACAAAATTGCATTTTTGAAGCATTTCATAGAAAATTACACTTTCTATAAAATTTTTTCAGAATAGAATTTTTCAGGAAATTTTGATTTTTTTTTTTAATTTTGTAAGAAATGCATTTTTATTAAAAATTTTGCTCTCTTCTCCATCTAAACTGCATTTTTTTTATACTTTGTAAGAAATACATTTGTATTGAAAATTTTAAATTATTGCACTTTTCTTTAAAATTTCTTCGAAATTATATTTTTCTTTAAAATTTTACGAAATTTCATTTTCATATAAATTGCGATTTTATAGAAAATCTAATTGTACTATTATAATTATGACCTTCAAATCTGTAAATTTTCTAGAAAATCTTTTGCATAAATTAATATTTTCCTGCAAATTCATCAAAGTTATAGTATGTATTGTATTTTTAGAAGAATGTCAGCAAAATAAAATGTTTATAGAAATTTTTATAAAAAATTTTATAGAAATCGATTTTTTTATAGAAAATGTAAAAATTGGTATTTTTATTTTTTTTTTTGTCAAAATTGATATTTGTATTTTTTTTGTCAAAATTGAGCTCTGAGAATTTTTGTCAAAACTTTTGATTTTTTTTAATAAAATTTCTTCAAAATTGCGTTTTTTAAAACATGTCATTGAAAATTGCAGTTTCTAAAAAAATTCTTCAGTATTGATATTTCTGGAAAAAAGGACTTTTTTTTGAAAATTTTTGAATAAAATAAATTTTAAATAAATAAATTCTCCATAAATTTTCTTCAAAATTTAACTTTTCTGGAAAATGTTATCAAAATTGTTGTTATTTTCATATAAATTGATATTTTATAGAAAATTATAATTATGACCTTAAAAATAGTATTTTTCTAGAAAATCTTTTGCATAAATTAATATTTTCTTGCAAATTCATCAAAATTTTAGTATTTATTGTATATTGTATTTTTGTAGAAAATTTCAGCAAAATTGTATGTTTATAGAAATTTTTATAAAAAATTTTATAGAAATCGTTTTTTATATAAAACGTTGTCAAAATTGACATTTTTAAATTTTTTGTCAGAATTGGTATCTGTATTTTTTTTTTGTCAATATTGAGTTTTTCTAAAATTTGTTTGCATAAATTAATATTTTCCTGCAAATTCATCAAATTATAGCATTTATTATATATTGTATTTTTATAAAGAATGTCAGCAAAATTAAATGTTTATAGACATTTTTATTAAAAATTTTATAGAAAACCATTTTTTATAGAAAATGTTGTAAAATTTGGTATTTTTTAATTTTTTTTTGTCAAAATTGATATTTGTATTTTTTTTGTCAAAATTGCGTTGTTCTGAGAATTTTTTGTCAAAACTGGTACTTTTTTTATAAAATTTCTTCAAAATTGCGTTTTTTAAAACATGTCATTGAAAATTGCAGTTTCTAAGAAAATTCTTCAGTATTGATATTTCTGGAAAAATGCATTATTTTTGAAAATTTTTGAATAAAATAAATTTTTATTGAAAATTTTTTTTTTATCGTTTATTCTCCATAAATTTTCTTCAAAATTTAACTTTTCTGGAAAATTTTATCAAAATTGTTATTTTTTTGAAAACATAGTAAGAATCTTTATACCCTCACTTTAGTGTGACGAGGGTATATATCATTTGCTACGGAAAAAAGTGTAACACGTCGAAGGAGTGACCTAAGACCCCAAGTATGTTCGGAGGAAATCCGTTTTGGGTCATTTTAAGTCGAATGAGCAATGTCCGTCCGTCTGTCTGTCTGTCTGTCTGTCTGTCTGTCTGCTGGCTGGTGCGCACGATAACTCTCGAAAGGAGTAACCGATTGACCTCAAATTTGGTATGTGGTAATATTTTTTTCTATCTCCGGCTAAGTTCGAAGATGGGCCATATTGGTCCACTCCTTCTAGTACCTCCCCCACAAAGGGTTAAAAAGTTGTGAAATATTGATTCTTTAATAACTGCTATACTACTTATTCGAATCTTTTGAAATTCCACACATAGTATTAGCTTATTAGTCGCTATCAACTCGAGAAAAATGGGCGAAGTCGCCACGTCCCTTTTGGTACCTCCCATACAAATGCACCATTTTGCACCAAAAGTTAACAGCTTATAACATTAATAACAGTGTATAAAAATACTTGAAATTTTGTACAGTATTGTCCTTTTATATTGCCTACAGTCCAGGGAAAAATGGGTGTTTTTGCCACGCCCCTTTTGGTACCTCGCACACAAAGGTACCTTTTTGCACCAAAAGTTAACAGCTTATAACATTGAAACCAGTGTATAAAAATACTTGAAATTTTGTACAGTGTAATGTTTTTATAGTGTCTATAGCCCTGTGAAAAATGGGCGTTATTGCCACGCCCCTTTTTGTACCTCCCACACAAAATGCCCAAATCATACCACAATTTAATGTCTCATAACGTTTATACCAGTGCACATAAATGCTTATAAGTCGGCACAGTGCAATGAATTTAAAGTATCTAATGTCCAGCGGAAAAAAGGTGTATTTTATAAACCCCTTCTGGTACCTCCCACACAAATTGACAGAATAATTCGAGTAATATTCAATATTACATTACTCACAAAGTGAGGGTATACCTTAGTCGGTTTACCCGACTGAAACTTTCTTACTTGTTTTTTTTAAATTTCATTTTTTTAGAAAATTTCTTCGAAAATTAATTTTTATGAAAAATTTTGTTCAAATTGCTTTTTTGTTAAAAATTGATTCGAAATTAAAGTTTTCTTTAAAATTTCTACGAAGTTAAATTTTTCGAGAAAACTTCCTTCATTGGGCTTTTATAAAGTCAACTGCCTTTAAACCGGGCAGTGGCCATAATTTTACAATAACTGGCAAATAACCATCTTTTTTGCCTTATTTATTTATTTTTATTATATTTTTTTTTATTATTTCCCTCATCAAATACAATTTTTTTTTATTTTTTGAATTTATGTACGTATATTTTGCAATCTTTTTACTCAACTGAGATTTTTTCATTTTTATTCTATATTTATTTTCTTTAAAATTTTTAGATTTGTTAATATTATGTCACTGCTTCTGCAATGCAGATTTCTCTGATAAAAACTGATAATTCAAATAATATGTATTTACTTTTGAGTGAAAATATTTATTTAATTTGTACTGATAACATGATTTGTTTCATTTTCATCATGCCTCCTTTTTATACTGCATATGAACATTTTAATTAACTAAAATATTCAATAATAACATATTTTTACAATCTCTTCATTCAATCTTTTTTGCAGATTTCATTGCCATACAATTGCTGACATTGGAATAAAGAAGAAAAAAACAGCACTCCTGCATAATGGATTAATATGGCAATGAACAACTCAACAATTTGCCAATAATCACAAAAAAACCCGCGGAAATCCATCAGCCACAAGAGTCGTCTCATTTCCCTCCCCAGTGGGCAGGTTTTCTGCTTTCGATTAACAAATTGAAATTATTCAATAATTGCTGAATTAAAGAGGCAAGGAAGGGCGGACAAAATTGTATATTGTTGCAATATATTTATATTTTTTTTTTACCGAATTTTGGTTTTCCTCTGCATAGTCATTGCCAAAATCAGCATAAATCTAACAAATGCAAATGCCAAACTCTTCCTCTCGAAACCCTTTAGGAAAATAAGTAAAGAGTTTCTCTTGAAGGCACAAGAAGAGCAGAGAAAACAAAAAACGGGAACCACAACTGCCATTATATACTCGACATTCACTGAAAATAATTGTTGAACTTCCGTTCTCCCGCTCTTCAGTGGTACAAAACAACCATAGCCATCCATCCATTGTTATACCGCAATTACGATAATCACTGAAGTTCGAAATCGAGAAACTTCTCATCCACGACCTCCCAACGAAAACCATATCCGATTTTTTCCCTCGCTCTCTCTTTCTGTCTCTCTGAGGCTCTGTGGCTTTGTGTTGATTACAACATCTCATCACCGTCATCAGCATCAGCATTCCCAAATAAAGAGGGAAACCCTTTTCCGTTTTGGCTCTATTGTCGCGAATTCCCGTTATGCATTGTCGTCGTTCAACTCTTCTTCCTCAGCACAACGCGAAAGGCTAAAGTAGTAAAACTGTTGAGTGCAGCAGCAACAAAAGCCCGGATTTTGAAGCAAAAAAAAAAAAACAAAAAAAAAACCACAACGACGAGATACCACCACTGTCCTCTTGCTCCATTTTAATTTCGATTTATTTGTTTGTGCGTAAAACCACAATTCAAACTCACCCGCTCCCCACCATCCTCCCCCGGAAAAGTTCAACCAAAGCCATTAAATAAACAAAAATACAATAAAAACCACAAAATATACCAGAGAAGGAGAACAAAATCCCAAGTCAAGCTATCGGTCTTGTATTTGAGCAAACTTTTCCAAATCCATTTAATGCAGGCAATTGTTGGAGCATTTATAAATTGAAAAATCAGCATTTTGAAAATTCTAAACTTCCCGCGAAACGCGTCGCGTCCTTTACATTCGTCGTGTGTTAATGCGCCGCCGTCGTCATCGTCATCATCTTCGTCATCTTCGCTGAGTCGTTACGCTGCAAATCGCCATCATTATCGCTGTCACAATTTTTGGGCCATTTCGCCACCACAAAGAATGTCATCGACAAAATGTGGTCTAAAAATGATTTTTATAGCGATCATTTTTGTCATCATCGTAAATGGTAAGTGAAAAAAACCTTTTTTTTATAAAAATAAAATAAAAAAAAAATATAAAAAATTATTTATCACCAAGAAAAGTTCTTTAAAAGAAAATTTGGATGAAAAAATATTATTCAACCGAAGAGCAGAAAGTCGTCTATAACAGAAGTGCAGAAAGTCGTATATAAAAGAATAGAACAGATAGTCGTCTATAACGGATTGGCAGAAAGGTGTATATGTATAATACAATAGTAGTACATAAAATCGTTTATAGCAGATACTCAGATAGCCATCTATAACAGTAAAGCAAATTGTCGTCTATAGCTGAAGTGTAGATAGTCCTCTATAATAAAAAAATCAGGTAGTCGTCAATAATAGTAAAGCAAATTGTCGTCTATTATAGAAAAGCAGATAGTCGTCAATAACAGTAAAGCAAATTGTTGTCTATAGCTGAATTGCAGATAGTCGTATATTACAGAAGAGCAGAATGTAGTCTCAAAACAGAAGAACAGAAAGTCGTCTATAACAGAAGACCAGATAAAACTGGTTTACATAATTTTTGTCGAAGGGCTGTTCATAAAGTTGTGAGCAGAAAGTTCACAGGAAAGCTAACTTTATTAGATGACAGGAAAGTCGTCTATATAAGACAGTAAAGTAGTCTCTATGAGACGACAGGAAAGTTGTTATGACGTGCGTCAAAAAAAAAGTTAACTGAACTTCAAAGTCGGTATATAATTAGTGGTAATTTTGAAATTTTGCATTGTCCCCCAAAAAAAAAACTATGATGTGTGAATGGGGTCTGATCATTGTTCAGGATAGCTGAGAGGGAGTACAATAATACAAAAATCCCGAAATATTAGGATGTGCGTCAAAAAAAAAAGTTAACTGAACTTCAAAGTCGGTATATAATTAGTGGTAATTTTGAAATTTTGCATTGTCCCCCAAAAAAAAACTATGATGTGTGAATGGGGTCTGATCATTGTTCAGGATAGCTGAGAGGGAGTACAATAATACAAAAATCCCGAAATATTAGGATGTGCGTCAAAAAAAAAAAGTTAACTGAACTTCAAAGTCGGTATATAATTAGTGGTAATTTTGAAATTTTGCATTGTCCCCCAAAAAAAAAACTATGATGTGTGAATGGGGTCTGATCATTGTTCAGGATAGCTGAGAGGGAGTACAATAATACAAAAATCCCGAAATATTAGGATGTGCGTCAAAAAAAAAAGTTAACTGAACTTCAAAGTCGGTATATAATTAGTGGTAATTTTGAAATTTTGCATTGTCCCCCAAAAAAAAAACTATGATGTGTGAATGGGGTCTGATCATTGTTCAGGATAGCTGAGAGGGAGTACAATAATACAAAAATCCCGAAATATTAGGATGTGCGTCAAAAAAAAAAGTTAACTGAACTTCAAAGTCGGTATATAATTAGTGGCAATTTTGAAATTTTGCATTGTCCCCCAAAAAAAAACTATGATGTGTGAATGGGGTCTGATCATTGTTCAGGATAGCTGAGAGGGAGTACAATAATACAAAAATCCCGAAATATTAGGATGTGCGTCAAAAAAAAAAGTTTACTGAACTTCAAAGTCGGTATATAATTAGTGGTAATTTTGAAATTTTGCATTGTCCCCCAAAAAAAAACTATGATGTGTGAATGGGGTCTGATCATTGTTCAGGATAGCTGAGAGGGAGTACAATAATACAAAAATCCCGAAATATTAGGATGTGCGTCAAAAAAAAAAGTTAACTGAACTTCAAAGTCGGTATATAATTAGTGGTAATTTTGAAATTTTGCATTGTCCCCCAAAAAAAAAACTATGATGTGTGAATGGGGTCTGATCATTGTTCAGGATAGCTGAGAGGGAGTACAATAATACAAAAATCCCGAAATATTAGGATGTGCGTCAAAAAAAAAGTTAACTGAACTTCAAAGTCGGTATATAATTAGTGGTAATTTTGAAATTTTGCATTGTCCCCCAAAAAAAAACTATGATGTGTGAATGGGGTCTGATCATTGTTCAGGATAGCTGAGAGGGAGTACAATAATACAAAAATCCCGAAATATTAGGATGTGCGTCAAAAAAAAAAGTTAACTGAACTTTTCGCATGTCGCGAATTATCGCGAGAACTAGAACAAATTTAAAGATACTACCTTTTTGGCTAAGAACTGTATTATCTCATATACCCAAATTGGCTGCGAAACCCGTGTCGCAAAAACATTTTGACCAGTGTAATCGATCATACTAAAATACTCATTCTTTCTAATTACTGTATTTTTTAAATGTCCTCCGAAAATTCCTAACTTCCTTTGTAAATGTTAGAAATGTCCTCCTTTTCTGGCACAAAAGTCCTCCTTTCCGAACAAATTTTATTGTAACCCTGAATATGTAACATTTTTGGATGTGAACTCATATTTCGAATAAAATGTAAAAATTCGAGACCATTTGAGACCAACAACAAAAAAAAATTTTACAGTTTCTTTGTAACTTATTTTTGTATAAAAACATAAAACAACATAAAATGGGACCAAAATTATTATTATATATGGATTGATTATTGGAAGCAGAGGAATGATAAGCCATCAAATGCATTAGATGCTATTTCAGTTTGTGATGAGGACATGCTCCCAAGCGTTTTTACCCTTTTGCAGATACTGGCCACAGTACCTGTGACAACGGCATTTGCTGAGCGAAGTTTCTCGACGTTAAGAAGAATAAAAACTTATCTCCGGAACAGAATGGAAGGAGAAAGGCTATCTTATCTGGCTTTGATGTCTATATACATAGATGAAGTCAAAATCGATGAAATAATTGATATATTTCTTTCAAAAAATCGAAGATTACATTTTTAACTCTTACGTATTTTATTATAAAAAGTTTTACTGATCTCGTACTAAAGTACACATTTATATTTAGTACACATTCGCGACATGCGAAAAGTTCAGTTAACTTTTTTTTTTGACGC
The DNA here is from genome assembly GCA_963930755.1 of Eudasyphora cyanicolor. Taxonomy (NCBI): domain Eukaryota; kingdom Metazoa; phylum Arthropoda; class Insecta; order Diptera; family Muscidae; genus Eudasyphora; species Eudasyphora cyanicolor. The sequence goes on along the minus strand of OZ005737.1, from coordinate 50,479,817 downwards.
ACATCCTAATATTTCTGGATTTTTGTATTATTGTACTCCCTCTCAGCTATCCTGAACAATGATCAGACCCCATTCACACATCATAGTTTTTTTTGGGGGGACAATGCAAAATTTCAAAATTACCACTAATTATATACCGACTTTGAAGTTCAGTTAACTTTTTTTTTTGACGCACATCCTAATATTTCTGGATTTTTGTATTATTGTACTCCCTCTCAGCTATCCTGAACAATGATCAGACCCCATTCACACATCATAGTTTTTTTTTGGGGGACAATGCAAAATTTCAAAATTACCACTAATTATATACCGACTTTGAAGTTCAGTTAACTTTTTTTTTTGACGCACATCCTAATATTTCGGGATTTTTGTATTATTGTACTCCCTCTCAGCTATCCTGAACAATGATCAGACCCCATTCACACATCATAGTTTTTTTTTGGGGGACAATGCAAAATTTCAAAATTACCACTAATTATATACCGACTTTGAAGTTCAGTTAACTTTTTTTTTGACGCACATCCTAATATTTCGGGATTTTTGTATTATTGTACTCCCTCTCAGCTATCCTGAACAATGATCAGACCCCATTCACACATCATAGTTTTTTTTTTGGGGGACAATGCAAAATTTCAAAATTACCACTAATTATATACCGACTTTGAAGTTCAGTTAACTTTTTTTTTTGACGCACATCCTAATATTTCGGGATTTTTGTATTATTGTACTCCCTCTCAGCTATCCTGAACAATGATCGGACCCCATTCACACATCATAGTTTTTTTTTTGGGGGACAATGCAAAATTTCAAAATTACCACTAATTATATACCGACTTTGAAGTTCAGTAAACTTTTTTTTTTGACGCACATCCTAATATTTCGGGATTTTTGTATTATTGTACTCCCTCTCAGCTATCCTGAACAATGATCAGACCCCATTCACACATCATAGTTTTTTTTGGGGGACAATGCAAAATTTCAAAATTACCACTAATTATATACCGACTTTGAAGTTCAGTTAACTTTTTTTTTGACGCACATCCTAATATTTCGGGATTTTTGTATTATTGTACTCCCTCTCAGCTATCCTGAACAATGATCAGACCCCATTCACACATCATAGTTTTTTTTTGGGGGACAATGCAAAATTTCAAAATTGCCACTAATTATATACCGACTTTGAAGTTCAGTTAACTTTTTTTTTTTGACGCACATCCTAATATTTCGGGAGTTTTGTATTATTGTACTCCCTCTCAGCTATCCTGAACAATGATCAGACCCCATTCACACATCATAGTTTTTTTTTGGGGGACAATGCAAAATTTCAAAATTGCCACTAATTATATACCGACTTTGAAGTTCAGTTAACTTTTTTTTTTTGACGCACATCCTAATATTTCGGGATTTTTGTATTATTGTACTCCCTCTCAGCTATCCTGAACAATGATCAGACCCCATTCACACATCATAGTTTTTTTTTGGGGGACAATGCAAAATTTCAAAATTACCACTATTTATATACCGACTTTGAAGTTCAGTTAACTTTTTTTTTTGACGCACATCCTAATATTTCGGGATTTTTGTATTATTGTACTCCCTCTCAGCTATCCTGAACAATGATCAGACCCCATTCACACATCATAGTTTTTTTTTTGGGGGACAATGCAAAATTTCAAAATTACCACTAATTATATACCGACTTTGAAGTTCAGTTAACTTTTTTTTTGACGCACGTCATAATATTTCTGCATTTTTGTATTATTTTGCTTCCCCTAATCTATTCGGAATAGCCATTAGTTCCCACTCACATTTCTTAGTTTGGCTTTAGAGGACAAAAAATATCTCAATCTTGTCATAATTTACATACCGATGTACTGTAATTTTGCATTATTTTACTCCGGAATAGCTTTGCAAAAAAATTGATTAGTCATCTCTCATATATATATATAAATTTGTTTAAACCATAGAAATCATAGAAAGAACCATATCAAAATTATCATATTTATGCTTGACTATACAATAACTTTCACTATACAGTCAGTTTGACTATAACTTTGACTATAGAGTCAGTTTGACTTTAACTTTGACTATGGATGCCAGTATAACACATATTCCCGAGGGTTGTTGTCTCGACTGTTTGACTATAACATTTAACTTTATCTTCACTCCCTTTTCGCCACATTGTTATCAATTCCAGTCAAGTATGAATTGAGGCGGCTACACCAACTTTGTCGTCTAGTATAGACGACTTTCTGGTCATCTAGTATAGATGACTTTCTGCTCATCGAGTGTAGACGACTTTCTGGTCGTTTAAATTGCATTTTTATAGAAAATTTTACAAAATCGCTTTAGTTTTGCAATTTTAAACAAAATTTGCTTGAAAGAATTTAATATTAAGAAATTTTGTAGAGATATGCATTTTTAACAATATTTTCTAGAGAAGAACATTTGGAATTGTGCAGAAAAATGCAATATTGACGTAATTTTCAAGAAAAATGAAATTGCAACAATATTTTGTAGAAATTAGATTTCAAACCCATTTTTTAAAAATAAAAAAATTCAAAGGAATTTTTTAGAAAATGCTAGTGTTGAAGGAATTTTCTTAAAATAAATCGAATATCAAGAATTTGTGTAGAAAAATGCAATTATGATGAATATTTCAATAATGTCACAATCTAAATAAAATTTTGTAGAAAAATGCAATTCCAACGAAGTTTTCTAACAATTTCAATACTAACGAAATTTTGCAGAAAAATGATATTTTAAGAAAATTTTCAAGAAAAAATAAAATTTTTCTAAGAAAATCCATAATAATCTAATTTTTCTATAAAATTACTTCAAAATTGTATTTCTCTAGAAAATTTAGAAACACATTTTAATTGATTTTTTTCTACAAAATTTTTTTTTCGAAATCTAATTTTTCTTTGAAAATTTAAAAAAAATTGCGTTATTCCGAAATTGTTAACAAAAATTTCCAGGAAAAAATGATATATCGAGAAATTTTGAAGAGATGCAATTTTAACAATAATTTCTAGAGATAAAATTAGAAATTTTGCAAAAAAAATTAAAAAAAAATAATTTCAACGAAATTCTGTAAATTGCAAAATTGAATTTTTTGAAAATTTTGCGAAAACACATTTTAATTGATTTTTTTCTACAAAATTTTGTTCAAATTACATTTTTTTCGAAATCTATTTTTTTTTTTGAAAATTTCAAAAAATTGCTTTATTCTGAAATTGTTAACAAAAATTTCCAGAAAAAATTATATATCAAGAAATTTTGAAGAGATGCAATTTTAACAATAATTTCTAGAGATAAAATTTGAAATTTTGCAAAAAAAACACATTTAATTAATTTGTTTTCTACAAAAGTTCGTTCAAATTGCACATTTCTTCGAAATCAATTTTTTTCTTAGAACATTTCAAAAAATTGCGTTATTTGAAAATTTGTCAGAAAATGTTAAGGGAAATGCAATTTTAATAATATTTTCTAGAGAAGAAATTTTGGAATTTTGCAGAAAAATGTAATTTTGACGTAATTTTAAAAAAAGAAAACAAACCATAACGAAATTTTGTAGAAATTAGATTTCAACATAATTTTTTTTGAAGAATACAAACTTGAAAGAATTTTCTAGAAAAATAATTTTTTGAAGACATTTTCTAAAAAAACGAAATAAAAAACTATATTTAATTTTCTAGAAAAATGCAATTCCAACGCTGTTTTCTAACAAATAAAATATTAACAAAATTTTGCGGAAAAATGTTATTTTGAGAAAATTTTCTAGAAAAAATAATTTTTTTCCAAAAAATCCATAATAATTGCATTTTTCTATTAAATTGCTTCAATTGCGTTTTTCTAGAAAATTTCGTCAAAATTGCAATTTTTGAAAAAAAAATTCTTTTAAAATGTACAAACACTACTTCACAACTAGATTTTTCTAAAAAAATTCGTCAAAATTGCAATTTTTGGAAATGTGTTTTCGACAAAATTTTCAAAAAATGCAATTTTGACGAATTTTTTTAGAAAAATTTAGTTGTGAAGTAGTGTTTGTACATTTTAAAAGAATTTTTTTTTTCAAAAATTGCAATTTTGACGAAATTTTCTAGAAAATAAAAGAAAAAAGAATATCATTTTTCTGCAAAATTTCATAAAAATTGTATTTGTTAGAAAACTTTGATGGAATTTAATTTTTCTAGAAAATTTAATTAAAATTGTGATTTTATTGAAAAATTCATTATAATTGCATTTTTTACACATATTCTTAAAATTCGATTTTTTTTTTTGGAAAATTGCTTCAAATTTACATTTTGTAGAAAAAAATGGTGTTGAAATCTAATTTCTACAAAATTTCATTGGAATTTCAAATTCCAAAATTCAATGACGTCAAAATTTAATATTTCTGCGAAATTCCAAATTTTCTACTCTAGGAAATATTGTTTAAATTGCATTTCTCTTCAAAATTTCTTGACATTAAATTTTTTCTACCAAATTTTGATAAAAATTCCAAAAATAAAGCACTTCTGTCAAATTTTCTATACAAAATTTAATATCTATGCAATTTTCTATAAAAATGCAATTCAAACGACCAGGCGTGTTTTAAAAAAAAAAAAAAATTTAAAAAATGCAATTTTCGCGAAATTTTCTAGGGAAATGCAATTTTGAAGTAATTTTGTAAATTTTAAAGGAAATAATTCTGAAAAATTTAAATTTTGTCGAAGTTTGTAGAAAAAAGCAGTTTCGTAGTAATTTTATAGAAAAATTAAAATATGTATTATGGATTTTCTTAGAAAAATTTTATTTTTTCTTGAAAATTTTCTCAAATAAGCACTTGCAAAATTTATTTAAAATTGTTTTCTTTAAAATTTTCTCAAATAGCATTATTCTGCAAAATTTCATTAAAATAGTTTTTGTTAGAAAACTTCGTTGGAATATTTTTTGGAAAATTACTTCAAATTTAAATTTTCTTAGAAAATTCCTTCAAGTTTGTATTCTTCAATTGCATTTTTCTTGAAAATTATGTCAAAATTGCATTTTTCTACAAAATTTCAAATTTTCTTCTCCAGAAAATATTTTTTCTAGAAAATTTTGCTAAAATTTCAGATTAACGCAATTTTTTAAAATTTTCTAAGAATACTTAGATTTCGAAGAAATATGCAAGTTAAAAGATATTTTATAGAAAAAAATTAATTAAAATTTGTTTTCGACAAAATTTTCAAAAAATGAAATTTTGGCGAAATTTTTTAGAAGAATGCAATTTAGAAGTATTTTTTGAAAATTTTAAGGGAAACAATTTTCAAAAGTTGCAATTTTTACGAAATTTTTTACAAAAAAGCAATTTTGTAATAATTTTATAGAAAAATTAAATACGGATTTTCTTAGAAAAGTCGTATTTCTTGATGACAATTTTCACAAAATAGCATTTTTCTGCATAATTTCATTACAATTGTATTTGTTAGAAAACTTCGTTGGAGTTGCATTTTTCTAGAAAATTATTGAAAATTCGAATTTTATTGAAAATTTCTTCATAATTGGATTTTTCTACATAAATTCTTGAAATTCTATTTTTTTTAGAAAATTACTTCAAAGTTTGCATTTTCTATTAATTTTTGTAAATTTTAAAGGATTTTTTTTTCAAAAATTGCAATATTGACCATTTTTTTTTTTGGAAAAAAGCAATTTTGAAGTAATTTTATAGAAAAATGAATTTTTTGCAAAAAAAATTATTTTTTTCTTGAAAATGTTCTCAAAATAGAAATTTTCTGCAAAATATCGTAACAATTGTATTTGTTAGAAAACTTCGTTTGAATTGCATTTTTCTAGAAAATGTAATTTCGATTGTGATTTTATTGAGAATCAAAATAGCATTTTTCTACACAAATTCTTGATATTCGTTTTTTTTAGAAAATGTCTTAAAATTTACCTATTTCTAGACAATTACTTCGTTTGTATTCTTCAAAAAGAAAAATGGTGTTGAAATCTAATTTTTACAAAATTTCTGAGATTTGTTTCTACAAAATTTCGTTAAAATTGCATACTTCTTCGAAATCTAATTTTTCTTAGAAAATGTAAAAAAAATGCGTTCAGAAATTTGTAACAAAATTTTGTAGAAAAAATTTATATCAAGAATTTTGAAGAGAAATACAAATTTTAATAATATTTTCTAGCGAAGAAAATTTGGAATTTTGCAAGATATGCAATTTTGACGTAATTTTCAAGAAAACTGAAATTTCAACGAAATTTTCTAGAAATTAGTTTCAAAACCATTTTTTAGAAATATAAAAATTTGAAGGAACTTTCCAGAAAATTAAAATGTTGAAGGAATTTTCAAAAAAATTCGAATATGAAAAATTTGTGTAGAAAAATGCAATTATGATGAAAAAATCGAATATGAAGAATTTGTGTAGAAAAATTCAATTATGATGAAATTTTCAATAAAATTAGAATTTTCATTAAATTTTCTTTCTGGACGTCTAGTATAGACTACTATCAGATGACCAGAAGGTCTTCTTCAACCGATGACAAGAAGTTCTTCTGTAACAGATGACCAGAACATATTTTGCAATAGACGACCAGAAGGTTTATCGTAACAGATGACCAGAAGGTCTTCTGTAACAGATGACCTGAAGATCTTCTATAGCATACGACCAGAGGATCTTCTGTAACTGGCAACTAGAAAGCCGTTTTATATGGATGATTAAGAATGCGTTTATCACTCGAATCTTTCTCCGTTTTTGTGGCATTAAAATATATAAGTACTAAAATTTTGAAATTCTATCCTCTTATATAGTATTTTTTCCTTATGTAGTAAATTGTTCTCCTTTCCATTTAAATAAAGCTTTTACGTAAATTCATTCCCTTCATTAACAAAAGTTAACAATTTCTGATTTAATTTAATTTGTCTTTCTATGTCATCTCTAATGACCTCTAACCTTCACCAGAGTGTGTATGTCTTTCATGGCACTACTGCTATTGTCTCTGCCTCTGACCTTTTTGTGCTAACATAATAATTTTTCATTGATTGTGCCATGATCTGATTTATTATGGATTTTTTTTTATTTTCCACTCTTCCGGCCATTTCCTCTGCCACCCACATCCGGTGCGATATGCTAAATTACTGGCTTCCATTTTTATATTTTTCCTCGATTGTTCTCCTCTTCGGTTCTGGAGGCGGCGTCTCTATGAATATTTAAAAAAGAAAATATGATGAGAATAACGATGTGAACAACAAGACACAGTCCAATGATGAAAACGTGGTGGTACGTGGAGCAAAAACGAGAAATGTTGGCAAAAAAAAAGAATTTATCGTTGAAAAGAAGAAAAAACTTAATTAAAATAGAATGCCAATCATAATAGCCAAAGGTTACCATAATTTTCTCTTCAATCCTCTTTATTGTATGTTTTCTTCGTTTTTTGTTCGTTATGGATTCTATGGATTTCAGAATGTATTTATAACAAACCTGCTGCCAAGGTGGGAGACAACGAACGAAGCCACTGGCCAAGCTAGGCCAGGCCAGACCAGACCAGACACGACCAGTCTTAATAAGAAATAATGGCAAAAGATTAGAAAAAATAATGACATTTGAAGGTGGATACACTTGCGCCCACACACATTCAAGGATAAATGTAAATGACATGGGTGGGGGCAGCAGAGGTGAATGTCGTCGGATTTTATTGGAGAGTGGCGCAGATGGTTGAAGTCGTATGACAATGAGAATTGTTTCATTTACTTTCTACAATAATTCATTTTATTCATGTCCTTGGCACAGGATTTGGCTGATTTTTTCTTTGCAAGAAATCCAATTGTTGATTTGCTGAGATTAGTCACAGCTATTTTCAATGTTTGAGAAGATTAGTGGTAATATTTTATTAAGAAAATATTGGAGATACTTTGATTAAAGCTATCTATACTCGCTCGCGAGGTATTACCTTGCGAATGAGGTAAGAGACTCTTATTACGAAATACGAAAAGAGGCACAATAAAATTAAGATGGATTAACATTTTCTAAAAAAATCAATAAAAATGTTTTTCCAAAAAAGATTTCACAAATTGCAATATTGACAATATTTTCTACAAAAATGCAATCGAAACGAAAGTTTCTTAAAAATGCTATATTTAAAAATTTGGTAAAAATTTAATTTTCTATAAAAATTAAATTTTCTATAAAAATTAAATTTTCTATAAAATTAATTAAGAATGTTGTAGAAAATTTCGTCAAAATTGCAATTTGTAAATTTTTTTGAAAATAAATTATTATTGATTTTTTTTAGAAACTTATATAAAAATTTAATTTTTCTACAAAATTCGTTAAAATTGCTCATCTATAAAATTTCTTCTATAAAATGTCGTTTTTTTCTAGAAATATCTTCGAAATAAAAAATTTTCTAGAAATATCTTCGAAAAAAAATATTTCTACAAAATTTCGTTGAAATTGAATTTTTCTAAAAAATTGCATCGATTGAAGTTTTCTAGAAACTTGTAAAAAATTGCGTTAAGAAAATTAAGAAAAAAAATGTATATAAATAAATTTTGTAGAGAATTAGAATATATTATATTATATTAACATTTCCTAGAGCAAAATTTTGAATTTTTTAAAAAAATTCAATTTCGAAGAAATTTTCAAGAAAAATGCATGTTCAAGGAAATTTAGTAGAAATAATAAAAAAATACACAATTTGTTATAAAAATAATAATTTGAAACAATATTATAGAAAATGTAAATTTGGAGGCATTTTCTAAAAAAATCAAAAATCAACAAAATTTCCTAAAACAAAGAATCTTTGAATTTTTTTTTAAAAAAATGGGGTTTCCAGAAAATGTTGTCGATCTTCGACATATAATTTTTTCTAGACAATTTCGTTGCAATTGCATTTATATACAAAATTGCAACTAAATTTGATTTTCATAAATTTAAAAATATTCATAATTAATATTTTAAAAAATTTGGTCAATATTTAGTTTTTCTGAAAATAATTCCTTAAAGATTGCATTTGTCTATAAAATCACAAAATTGCAATTATTGAAAATTTGGTTGAACATAAATTTATATTGACTTTTTTTTAGAAAATTATTAAAAATTCACTTCTTCTATAAAATTTCCTCGAAATTGCATATTTCTAAAATTTTCTTCGAAATTTATTTTATTCTAGAAATTTTCATAAGATTGTTTTTCTAGAAATTTTTAACAAAATTTTTAACAAAATTTTTCTAGAAAAATTTTAATATCTGTGAATTTAGTAGAGAAATGAAATTTAACAATATTTTCTAGAGAAGAAAATTTGGAATTTTGCATTAAAATGCCATGTAGAGGAAATTTTTAAGAAAAATGAAATTTCAACGAAATTAAACCATTTTTTTTCGTGAAAAATATAAAATTTAAGGTATTTTCTAGAAAATACAAACTTTTAAAGAATTTTCTAAAAAAAATCGAATTTCAAGATTTTGTATAGAAAAATGCAATTCGAAAGAAGTTTTCTAACAAATACAATTATTTAATTAAATTTCCTCTAAATGGCATTTTTGTCCAAAATTCCAAATTTTCTTCTCTAGAAAATATTGTTAAATTTCATTTCTCTACTAAATTCACAGATATTACAATTTTTCTAGAAACATTTTGTTAAAAATTTCTAGACAAACAAACATGAAAATTTGTACAAAAAATAAATTTCAAAGAACATTTTAGAAATATGCAATTTCAAGGAAATTTTATAGAAGAAGTGAATTTTTAATAATTTTCAAAAAAAATTCAATATAAATTTATGTTCGACAAAATTTTCAATAATTGTATTTGTTGGAAAACTTCTTTCGAATTGCATTTTTCTACACAAAATCTCGAAATTCGATTTTTTTTAACGAAATTCTGCAGAAAAATTTTATTTCGAGAAAATTTTCAAGAAAAAATTAAATTTTTCTAAAAAACAAATCTCTAATAATTTATTTTCTATAAAATTACTTAAAAAATGCGTTTTTCTATAAAATTTTTGTCAAAATTGTAAAATTTTTTCCTTTAAAATTATAAAAATTTAAAATTTTTTAAATTTCAATGTAATTTTTTAGAGAAAAACCAAATTAAATATATAATATACAAATTTTCAGCAAAATTTAGATTTTTTCCAAAATTTATATTTTAAAAAATTTTTGCCAGAATTTTATTATTCTAAAAAAATTAAAAAGTTAATTTTTCTAAATGAAAAAGGAAGAATAAAGAATATTTCGTCAAAGTTGGAATTTTTGAAAATTTTGTCAAAACACATTTTTATCGATTTTTTTTTGAAAATTAGTTAATATTTCAAGTTTTCTACAAAATTTCCTTTTAATTGCATATTTCTAGAAATTTCTTAAATATTGATTTTTTTTTAGAAAATTATTAAAAATTCCCATTTTCTATAAAATTTTCTTGAAATTGCATATTTTTAGAAATTTCTTCAAAATTTAATTTTTTGCTAGAAATTGCGTTACCTTGGAAATTTTTAAGGAAATTTTTCTAGAAAAGTTGTAATATATGAAAATTTTTTAGAGAAATGCAATTATAACAATATTTTCTAGAGCAGAAAATTAGGAATTTTGTAGAAAAATGCAATTTTGACAAAATTTTCAAGAAAAATTAAATTTCAACGAAATTATCAAGGAAAATTAAATTTCAACGAAATTTTCAAGAAAAATTAAATTTCAACGAAATTTTCAAGAAAAATTAAATTTCAACGAAATTTTCAAGAAAAATTAAATTTCAACGAAATTTTGTACAAATTAGATTTTGAAACCATTTTTAGGGAAATACAAATTTGAAGGAATTTTCTAGAAAATGTAAATTTTAAACAAATTTCCTAAAAAAATTGGAATTTCATGAAAAATGCACTTATGATGAAATTTTTAATAAAATTAAAATTTTCATTAATTTTTCTAGAAAAATGCAATTCCAACGATGTTTCTAACAAATAAAATTTTAACGAAATTTTGCAGAAAAATGCTATTTCGAAAAAATTTTAAAGAAAAAAAAAACAATTTTTCTTAAAAATCACTAATAATTAAATTTTTTTATAAAATTACTTCTTCTAGAACATTTTTCCAAACATGCAACTTTTGAAAAACTGGTGGAAAACTCATTTAAATTGATTTTTTTCCTCCAAAATTTCGTTCAAATTTCATATTTCTTTGAAACCAACATTTCACGAAATTGCGTTACATTAGAAATTTATAACAAAATGTTCTAGATAAAATTGTCCGGAAATCTTGTAGAGAAGTGCAATTTTAACAATATTTTCTAGAGAAGAAAATTAGGAATTTTGCAGGAAAGTGCAATTTTGACAAAATTTTGAAGAAAAATTAAATTTCAAATTTTATAAAAAAAAAGATTTTGAAAACTTTTCTTAGAAAATAAAAATTTGAAGCAATTTTCTAGAAGATGCAAAATTTGAATGTATGTATATTCTAAAAAAAAAATAATATCAAGAATTTGTGTAGGGAAATGTAATTATTATGAAATTTTCAATTAAATTAAAATTTTTATTAAATTTTCTAGAAAAATGCAATTCCAACGAAGTTTTCTAACCAATGACATTTTAATGAAATTTTGCAGGGAACAATTTCAAGAAAAAATAAAATTTTTCTAAACAAATCCCTAATAATTCAATTTTTGTATAAAATTACTCAAAAAAAACGCTTTTCACACAATTAAAATTTGTGGAAATAAAATCCTTTCAAATTTACAAAAATTACTTCAAACTTACATTTTGCTAGAAAATTTTGTTAAAATTGAAATTTTTTCAAATCGTGTCGAAAACACATTTTAATTGATTTTTTTCTACAAAATTTCGTTCAAATTGAATATTTCTTTGAAATCTAATTTTTCTTGAAAAATTTCGTTATTTTAGAAATTAAAAAAAAAAATTCAATACCAAGAAATTTTGAAGAGAAATGCAATTCTATCAATATTTTTTAGAAATTTATTTGGAATTTTGCGGAAAAAAGCAATTTTGACGTAATTTAATAGAAATCGAAAAACTAGAAATGTAAAAATTTAATGTTGCTAGAAAATTTCTATGAAATTGTATATTTCTAGAAATTTTCTTTGAAAATAAATTTTTCGAGAATAAACATTCGAATGACCTGTACTGTTTTGTGAATAACTTTTGGTTGGGTTGACGGATAAACACCAAATTTGTACTGAATATAATTTGGAATATTTAGAAATTAAAAATGCAATCTCCCTAAAACTATGCTTAGTCGACTTAGCATGTTTTAGAATGGAGGTATCGAAATGTAAAGAAGCATTTCTTTGAATTTATAAATTGTGTCATAATTCCAAAGACATGATATTCTTAAATTTTCATTTTTAAAGCTAGCATTGTATTGCCTCAAAGATCTTCTTCTGTGTCTTACGTTACGTTTCTTTAAAATAAACCCCCAAAAATATATACAAATCTAAGAAAGTGTTTCTTAAATTTAAAGAAGCACTTCATTGAATGTAAGAAATGTGTTATAATTACAAAGTTTCTTAAATATAGAGTTTTTTTATTTAATGAAAGCCTTTCATTAGATGAAAGAAACCATTTCATTAGTTTAAAGATCTTCTTCTGTGTTTTAATGAACAAAATGTAATTTATGTGTAAAATTTTGTTTCAGTTACTCAACCTTAAATGGAATGGAGAGAATAGAGAATTCCCAGTTTTTTTCTAAATTATTTTTTCAGTAGATCCCTTCAACTGGTTTCACTAAGTTTGCCCTTTGTTTCATTGGGGAGAAATAAAAAAAAATCGACACTTGGGAAATGAACAATTATTGCAATTCAAATTAATTTCCATTAAAAAATCACAATTATTTTACATTATTGTTGTTATAATATCATTAATCGCTATCCCTCTCTCTCTCGCCGCACACATTTTGTCGGTCTGACAAAGCCAACAATTTCCGCTTAAACAACAGAAGATAACAGAGAGGCTAAGGTTTTGTCAAACCATTCTGCTGTGGGTACATTGTCACTCCCTTAGCTATTACACACACGAAATGACTAAACCACTTTAGAGTTGGACACAACATATGGTAAATGGTCTATCGATTGGGATGTCTGTCTGTATGTCTGTCCATCCATGCGTCCGTCCATCCGTCTGTCTGTCAACAGATGATTCCATTGAAAATGTCTATGAATCGTTCCCAAATAAAGACATTTGTTGGATTTGTCACAAAGAAAGCCTTAATTAGTCATTGGTTCTTTGTTTTTTTTGGAGTACCGGTTTTCTTTTGTAAAATTATTTTAAAATACTACGTATTGTTGTTTTTCTTTTTTGTTTTTTTTTTTTTTTTGGTTGAAGAATATCTTTCTATAAAGAACATTAGTGCGGGTGTCCTATAGATACGGGGAAGGCTTGCGTGTCTTTTGTTGCAGTTCAAGGTTAAGGTTCAATGTCTGCAGCTCAAAGGAATTCTTTTTCTCTCTCACTCTCCTTTGTGTTTTGTTCATTTAATTTAGTTTTCAAACCTCAAGTGCACGAAGAACATTTTTCATAAATAGGGGTTGTTAGGGTATTTTGTGGTTCCCTACGTTTTTGTTTTTGGTTGTTGGGCATTTAATTTGAAAAGCCTGGCGAGAAATTAAAATGTACAGGGTTGCCCATATTCGACGGACCCATCTGGCAACGCCATAACTTTTGACAGAGATGTCAGATCGCTTAATGACATACCGCGTTTGAAGCGTCAGTCCAAGCAGATTTTTACCATGGAACAATACACGCCACGCGAGCGCTCTGAAATAGTTGAAATTTACATTCAACAGAAGAAGTCAATTGTGAAAACTCAAAAAACAAAATTATCATGTCCGATGAAGCCCATTTCACATTGAATGGGACCGTAAATAAGCAAAATTGCCGTATTTACGCCACTGAAAATCCTCAGGAGATTCAAGAATTGCCTCTTCATGACGAAAAAGTCACAGTTTGGTGCGGCGTTAGTGCGAAAACGGTCATTGGGCCGTTTTTCTTCCAAAACGAAAATGGCCATGCTGTTACCATCAACCAGGAGCGTTATCGCGACATGATGACCAATTTTGTGATGCCAATTATTCGTCGAAAGCGTATGAGGCAGTTCTGGTTTCAACAAGACGGCGCTCCACCGCACACAAGTCGCATAACAATCGATTTTCTGAAGAATTTGTTTCCGGGCCGTTTGATGTCGAAAAGTGGTGATTTGGACTGGCCACCGCGTTCGCCCGATTTGACGCCGCCTGACTTCTTCTTGTGGGGATATTTGAAGTCAAAGGTTTACGTTAACAAGCCAAGGACCGTAGAAGAGCTCAAGGACAACATTCGTGAAGAAATAGCCGCTATTCCGGCCGAAATGTTGGCGAAAACGATGGAAAATGCTGCAAAAAGGGCACAATACGCCATCAACGCCAGAGGCGGCCATTTGAGAGATATCATATTCAAAAATTGATGTAAACAAATCTACTTGGAACAAATTAAATGATTAAGATTGCCAACCGCCAAATTTTTATTTTTTTCTTTGATTTTTTTTAAAAAAACATGGGTCCGTCGAATATGGGCAACCCTGTAGACGAATTCCAGTATATTTTCTGTTGAGCTGTCAACTTCAACTTCCTCCCTTTAAACGTTACTCACTAACATTTTGCAGAAAGGAAGGAAGCAAGGAATCTCAGAATGAGGGAAACACGGACAGACGGAAGATAGAGGAAAGAGTGAATGTCAGGGATTCTCTTCATTGCTGCTTAGATTGCCTTACAGCATTTTGTGAAAGTATAATATTTATTCCAGCATCTGGTATATAGCTCGAAAGGGTTGTGGTTATATGAGTATAGTAAATTGCTATATAAAAGTGGAACGAAAATAAAGAGATAAAATGAAAAATTTAAAATCATTAGAAAGTTTCGTTGTTCCACTAAACATAAAATTGTTATACATTACCATTTTTGTGGTACAAATTGTGGTTATTAAAATTTCTCTAATTTGTTTTATTTGTGTAAAAGTGTTATTCCAATAGATAGCCCTGATCCCACTGATGTGCCGAATCACATAAACATTCATTTTCGGCTGCTTACAACATTAGAAAGATAACTTAATCTATTTATGAAAATATTAAAATTATAATTATTTTTTTTGTGGTACGTTTTTGGGCTATTTAATTTTCATAAATTGTAATTAATTTCATTTCAATGCAACCCCATTCTTCTAAAGATGTAACGAAACGTATATTTTATAAATGTATTAGGTAGGTATTAGGTATTTATATACCTAACATTAACTTTAAAAAACAATGAATGTATTATAATGTCAATGTACACCTTTTTGTGGTACAAGTTTTGGATATTTAATTTTCTCAAATTGTAATAATTTGCACTTCAATAGAATGCCCAGATAATAAATATGTGCAGTGTCACATATACAATCGATTTTGGCAGCTTTAAATATTAGAAAGTTGGCTTAATATATTTATAATGCTAATAAAATTACGCCTTACAAAATTTTTGTGGTACAGTTTTGGGGCATTTAGTTTTCTTTAATTGTAATTAATTTCATTTCAATGCAAAACTGTTCATATAAAGATGTGCCGAAACGTATATTTTATTTATATATTCAAATTTTTATATTCAAAATATTAACTTTAAAAAACAATGAACATATTATAATTTCAATGCACACCTTTTTTTGGTACAATTTTTGGCTATTAAATTTTCTCACATTGCAATAAGTTGTATGTCAATAGAATACCCAGATAAGGAAGATGTGCAGTATCACATATACAATCCATTTTGGCAGCTTACAACATTAGAAAGAAAAATTAATATATTTACGAAACTATTAAATTACACCAGATTTTTTTGTGGTACATTTTTGGGGCATTTAGTTCTCTCAAATAGTAATAGATTTTATTTCAATGAAAAGCCCATCTTCTAAAGTTGTGCCGGAAGCCATATTTAATTTATTTCAGCAAAATGTTATATCCAAAAATTGAACTTAAACACCAACGAATATATTGTAATTTCTATGTATAATTTTTTGTTGTACAGTTCTTGGCTATTAAATTCTCTCAAACTGAATTATATTTTATTTCAGTAGAATGCCCTGACCCCAAATATGTGCAGTGTCACATATACATTCTATTTTGACAGCTTACAATATTAGAAAGAGAGCTTAATATATTTATGAAAATATTAAAATTACGCCTGATTTTTTTGTGGTACATTTTTGGGGCATTTAGTTCCCTCAAATGGTAATAGATTTTATTGCAATGGAAAGTCCATCTTCTAAAGATGTACCGAAAGGTATATTTTCTTTATTTAAGCAATTTTTTATCCCAAAAATTAACTTTAAAATCGAATTTCGATGTATAATTTTTTGTGGTACAGTTTTTTGATATTAAAGTTTCTAAGATTGTAATAAGTTGTATGTTATTAGAATGCCCAAATAATAAAGATGTGCAGTGTCACATATACAATCTATTTTGGAAACTTACAATATTAGAAAGAAAGAGTAATATTTTTATGAAAATATTAAAATTACACCTGATTGTTTTTTGTGGTACATTTTTGTGGCATTTAGTACCCTCAAATAGTAGTAGATTTTATTTCATTAGAAAATCCATCTTCTAAAGATGTGCCGATAGGTATATTTTCTTTATTTAAGCAAATTATTGTATACAAAAATTGAGCTTAGAAACCAACGAATATGTTGTAATTTCTATGTATAATTTTTTGTAGCACAATTTTTGGATGTTAAATTTTCTTAAACTGAAATAAGTGTTATTTCAATAGAATATCTTGGACCCAAAGATGTGCAGTGTCACATATACAATCTATTTTGACAGCTTACAATATTAGAAAGAAAGCCTAATATATTTATGAAAATATTAAAATTACACCAGATTTTTTTGTGGTACATTTTTGTGGCATTTAGTATCCTCACATAGTAATAGGTTATATTTCTATGGAAAGCTCTTCTTCTAAGGATGTGCTGAAAGGTATATCTAATTTATATAAGCAATTTGTTATATCAAAAAATTTAAATGTAAAAGCAACGAATATATTGTAATTTCTATGTATAATTTTTTGTGGTACAGTTTTCGGCTATTAAATTCTCTCCAATTTAAAATAAATTTTATTTCAATAGAATGCCCCGACCCCAAATATGTGCAGTGTCACATATACAATCTATTTTGGCAGCTTACAATATTAAACAAAAAACTTAATATATATATGAAAATATTAAAATTACACCTAATTTTTTTTGTGGTACATTTTTGGGGCATTTAGTTCTCTCAAATGGTAATAGATTTTATTGCAATGGAAAGTCCATCTTCTAAAGATGTGCCGAAAGGTATATTTTCTTTATGTAAGCAATTTTTATCCCAAAAATTAACTTTAAAAACAAATTTCGATGTATAATTTTTTGTGGTACAGTTTTTGGATACTAAAGTTTCTAAGATTGTAATAAGTTGTATGTTATTAGAATGTCCAAATAATAAAGATATGCAGTGTCACATGTACAATGTATTTGGCAGCTTAAAGATATTAGAAAGTAAGCTTAATATATTTATGAAAATAACAAAATTACACCTGATTTTTTTTGGTGGTACATCTTGGGGCATTTAGTTCCCTCAAATGGTAATAGAATTTATTTTAATGGAAAGCCCCTCTTCTAAAGATGTGCCGAAAGGTATATTTAATTTTTTAAGCAAATTATTGTATCCAAAAATTGAACTTAAAAACAAACGAATGTATTGTAATTTCGATGTATAATTTTTTGTGGTACGGTTTTTGGATGTTAAATTTTCTTAAACTGAAATAAGTGTTATTTCAATAGAATATCTTGGACCCAAAGATGTGCAGTGTCACATATACAATCTATTTTGACAGCTTACAATATTAGAAAGAAAGCCTAATATATTTATGGAAATATTAAAATTACACCTGATTTTTTTGTGGTACATTTTTGTGGCATTTAGTACCCTCACATAGTAATAGGTTATATTTCTATGGAAAGCTCTTCTTCTAAGGATGTGCTGAAAGGTATATCTAATTTATATAAGCAATTTGTTATATCAAAAAATTTAAATGTAAAAGCAACGAATATATTGTAATTTCTATGTATAATTTTTTGTGGTACAGTTTTCGGCTATTAAATTCTCTCCAATTTAAAATAAATTTAATTTCAATACAATGCCCTGACCCCAAATATGTGCAGTGTCACATATACAATCTATTTTGGCAGCTTACAATATTAGAAAGAAAGATTAATATATTTATGAAAATATTAAATTACACCAGATTTTTTTGTGGTACATTTTTGAGGCATTCAGTTCCCTCAAATAGTAATAGATTATATTACAATGGAAAGCCCTTCTTCTAAAGATGTGCCGGAAGGTATATTTAATTTACTAAAGCAAATTGTTATATGCAAAAATTTAACTTTTAAACCAACGAATATAATGTAATTTCTATGTATAATTTTTTGTGGTACAATTTTTGGATATTAAATTTTCTAAAATTGAAATAAATTTAATTTCAATATAATGCCCTGACCCATGTGTAGTGTCACATAAACAATCTATTTTGGCAGCTTAACAATATTAGGAAGAAAGCTTAATATATTTTTGAAAATATTAAAATTACACTGATTTTTTTGTGGTACATTTTTTGACCATTTAGTTCCCTCAAATGATAGTAGAATTTATTTCAATGAAAAGCCCTTCTTCTAAAGATGTGCCGAAAAGTATATTTAATTTATTTCGGAAAATTGTGATATCTAAAAAATTTACTTAAAAATCGGACGAATATATTTTAATCTCTAGACACACTTTTTGTGGTAAAATTTTTGGATGTTAAATTTTCTCAAATTTAAATAAATTTAATTTCAATACAATGCCCTGACCCCAAATATGTGCAGTGTCACATATACAATCTATTTTGGCAGCTTAACAATATTAGAAAGAAAGCTTAATATATTTTTGAAAATATTAAAATTATTTGTGGTACGTTTTTAGGGCATTTAGTTCCCTCAAATAGCAATAGAATTTATTTCATGGGAAAGTTCTTCTTCTAAAGATGTGCCGAAAGGTATATTTAATTTATGTAAGCAAATTTTTTTATCCAAAAAATTAACTTTAAAATCGAACAAATATATTCTAATTTCGTTGTATAATTTTTTGTGGTACAGTTTTTGGATATTAAATTTTCTCAGATTGCAATAAGTTGTATGTTAATAGAATGCCCAGATAACAAAGATGTGCAGTGTCACATATACAATCTATTTTGGCAACTTACAATATTAGAAAGAAAGCTTAATATATTTATGAAAATATTAAAATTACACCTGATTTTTTTTGTGGTACATTTTTGTGGCATTTAGTACCCTCACATAGTAATAGGTTATATTTCTATGGAAAGCTCTTCTTCTAAGGATGTGCTGAAAGGTATATCTAATTTATATAAGCAATTTGTTATATCAAAAAATTTAAATGTAAAAGCAACGAATATATTGTAATTTCTATGTATAATTTTTTGTGGTACAGTTTTTGGCTATTAAATGCTCTCCAATTTAAAATAAATTTTATTTCAATAGAATGCCCCGACCCCAAATATGTGCAGTGTCACATATACATTCTATTTTGGCAACTTACAATATTAAACCAAAAACTTAATATATTTATGAAAATATTAAAATTACACCTGATTTTTTTATGGTACATTTTTGGGGCATTTAGTTCCCTCAAATGGTATTAGATTTTATTGCAATGGAAAGTCCATCTTCTAAAGATGTGCCGAAAGGTATATTTTCTTTATGTAAGCAATTTTTTATCCCAAAAATTAACTTTAAAAACGAATTTCGATGTATAATTTTTTGTGGTACAGTTTTTGGATACTAAAGTTTCTAAGATTGTAATAAGTTGTATGTTATTAGAATGTCCAAATAATAAAGATATGCAGTGTCACATGTACAATGTATTTGGCAGCTTAACGATATTAGAAGGTAAGCTTAATATATTTATGAAAATAACAAAATTACACCTGATTTTTTTTGGTGGTACATCTTGGGGCATTTAGTTCCCTCAAATGGTAATAGAATTTATTTTAATGGAAAGCCCCTCTTCTACAGATGTGCCGAAAGGTATATGTAATTTTTTAAGCAAATTATTGTATCCAAAAATTGAACTTAAAAACAAACGAATGTATTGTAATTTCGATGTATAATTTTTTGTGGTACGGTTTTTGGATATTAAATTTTCTCAGATTGTAATAAGTTGTATGTTAAAAGAATGCCCAGATAACAAAGATTTGCAGTGTCACATATACAATCTATTTTGGTAGCTTACAATATTAGAAAAAAAGCCTAATATATTTATGAAAATATTAAAATTACACCTGATGTTTTTGTGGTACATTTTTGTGGCATTTAGTACCCTCACATAGTAATAGGTTATATTTCTATGGAAAGCTCTTCTTCTAAGGATGTGCTGAAAGGTATATCTAATTTATATAAGCAATTTGTTATATCAAAAAATTTAAATGTAAAAGCAACGAATATATTGTAATTTCTATGTATAATTTTTTGTGGTACAGTTTTCGGCTATTAAATTCTCTCCAATTTAAAATAAATTTTATTTCAATAGAATGCCCCGACCCCAAATATGTGCAGTGTCACATATACAATCTATTTTGGCAGCTTACAATATTAAACAAAAAACTTAATATATATATGAAAATCTTAAAGTTACAACTTATTTTTGTTGTGGTACGTTTTTGGGGCAATTAGTTCCCTCAAATAGTAATGGATTTTATTTAAATGGAAAGTCCTTCTTCTAAAGATGTGCCGAAAGGTATATTTAATTTATTTCGGAAAATTGTGATATCTAAAAAAATGTACTTAAAAAACCGACGACACACTTTTTGTGGTGCAATTTTTGGATGTTAAATTTTCTCAAATTAAAATAAATTTAATTTCAATACAATGCCCTGACCCCAAATATGTGCAGTGTCACATATACATTCTATTTTGGCAGCTTACAATATTAGAAAGAAAGATTAATATATTTATGAAAATATTAAATTACACCAGATTTTTTTGTGGTACATTTTTGGGACATTTATTTCTCTCAAATGGTAATAGGTTGTATTTCAATCGAAAGCCCTTCTTCTAAAGATTTGCTGAAAGGTATATTTATTTAAATTTAAAGCAAATTGTTACATCCAAAAATTTAGCTTAAAAACTAACGAATATATTGTAAATTCTATGTATACTTTTTTGTGGTACAGTTTTAGGATATTTAAATTAACCAAAATGTATAAAATTTTATTTCTATGCAAAGCCCTTCTTCCAGAGATTTGCAGACACATAAATTTATTTTATTTGAGTCTGATATTTTATCTACAAAACATAACTTAAATTTTTTGAAAATGATATAATTGCTGTACACAAAATTTGTTGTGGTACAGTTTTTCGGGATTTAATTGTAACAAATCGCAATAAATTTTATTTCAATAGAAAACTCTCCTTTCATCCCACTCCAATGTATATAACATTACATACCTCCACATGCCTAACTCTAAAGGTTTTATCCTCCGGTTCCCTCCTGCTTCAGACTCTTCTCGAAGTTTACTTGCACAAAGTTTGTGCAAAGTATATGATTGGCATTGTTTACCTAAGCACCTCCCATTCCCCCCTTCCCCGCAGGAACCACTTATGTCTGGCATTTATCTTGAATATTTATAATACAAAAAATATTTTTCAAATAGTTCACTTAAAAGTTCAACAGAAATTCCTATGAACCATCCAACCAACCAACCACCAGTCTGTCAGTCATCCATCCATCCAGCCGTGTACACATTCCCTTGCAACTGATTTGATCTAAATTAAAAATTAATTCGTTTTAAGAATTGCTTTGTGTGGCATTGTTGTCGTGATATGCGTGAGTAATAAAATATAATAATAACGTAGAACTTTTGACATATCAAATTAAAAGAACGTGGTGGAACGAAGTTTGTGAATTTTATTGTTTGATACTTATGGGAAAATTGGCAATTTAGTCACAATTGTCTAATATTAAAAAAAATCGTCTTAAAAACGTAGATGATAATGATCTACAATTCCTATTAAATATATTTTTCATTCCCTCACCTTAGAGAGGAGGGTATATATCATTTGCTACGAGTCAAAAGTGTAACACATCGAAGGAGTGACCTAAGACCCCAAGTATGTTTAGCGAAAATTCGATTTGGGTCATTTGAAGTCATTTGAGCAATGTCCGTCCGTCCGTCTGTATGTCTGTCTGCTGACTGGTGCGCATGATAACTCTTGAAAGGTTCCGATTGACTTCAAATTTGGATGCGTTAGTATTTTTCTCTATCTCCAGCTAAGTTCGAAGATGGGCCATATTGGTCCACTCTTTCCAGTACCTCCCCCAGGCTTAACATTTAGTGAAATATTAATTGATTGATTGATTCTTTTATAACTACTATTCTACTTACTCAAATCCCCTGCAATTGCACACATAGTATTAGTTTCTTAGTAGCTAACATCTCAAGAAAAATGGGCGAAGTTGCCACGCCCCTTTTGGTACCTCACAAATGGACCATTATGCACCAAAATTTAACTGTTTATAGCTTTAATATCAGTTCATACAACCAATTTTTACCTGGATTTGGTGTAAAATACACCTTCTATAGCCCTTAGAACCCAAATCGGAAAGAACATATATATGGGGGATATATCTAAATCGGAACCGATTTCCACAAAATTTAGTAGTCTTTATTAATGGGAGAAGAGACTTGTCTCTGCCAATTTTTACCTCGAACTGGTGTAAAATACACCTTCTGTAGGCCTTAGAAGCCATTTCGGAAGGAACATAAATGGGCGCTATATATAGAACTGAACCGATTTTCACCAATTTCAATAGAGATCGTCCCTGGGCAAAAAAACTGCGCTGTGCTAAATTTCATCTCAATCGGATCATAAATACAACCTGCACTTTGATTACAACGATACATCTGCAGATGGACGGACGGAAGGACAGACGGACATGATTAAATCGACTCAGGAAGTGATTCCAAGTCGATCGGCGTAATAAACGATGAGTCTATATCTCTTCTCTTATTGGGTGTTACAAGAAAATGCACAAACTCATAATACCCTGTACCAGTGTTGTGTAGGGTGTACATTTTTGAATTTATTTAAAAGAGCCGACTTATAAAAACTATCCACAATTTTTAAGAAACTGTTCTCCACTTTAAAAAACTGGCACCAAAATGTCAAAAAAGTTTTATATGAAACTGTTCCCACTTATAATAAATCTGTCCAATTAAAAAAGCGGTTCTTTAAAAGAGCCGACTTATAAAAACTATCCACAATTTTTAAGAAACTGTTCTCCACTTTAAAAAACTGGCACCAAAATGTCAAAAAAGTTTTATATGAAACTGTTCCCACTTATAATAAATCTGTCCAATTAAAAAAGCGGTTCCCACTTCTAACAAAACTGTTCCCACTTTTTTAAAAACGGTTCCCACTTTTTTAAAAACTGTTCCCACTTTTTAAAAATCTATTCCCACTTTTCAAAAAACTGTTCAAACTTCATATAACACTGTTCCCAGTTTTTAAAAACTGTTCCCACTTTATAAAAAGATGTTTCCACATTTTTTACAAAACTTTTCCCACTTTTCAAAAAACTGTTCTCACTTGTTAAAAACTTTCAATCCACAATTTTTAAAAAACTGTTCTCCACCTTGAAAAACTGTCCCCAAAAAGTCTAAAAAACTTTATAAGAAACTGTTCCTAATTATAATAAAACTGTCCCAACTAAAAAAGCGGTTCCAAATTCTAACGAAACTGTTCCCACTTCAGAAAAAATTTTCCCACTCGAGAAAAAACTGTTGGCACTTTTAAAAAACTGTTGCCACTTTTCAAAAAACTGTTCAAACTTTAAATAACACTGTTCCCCATTTTTAAAAACTGTTCCCACTTTATAAAAAGATGTTCCAACATTTTGTAAATAAAATATTCCCAATTTTCAAAAAACTGTTCCCACTTGTTAAAAACTTTCAATCCACAATGTTTAAAAAACTGTTCCCCCCCTTAAAAAACTGTCCCCAAAATGTCAAATAAGCTTTATAAGAAACTGTTCCCAATTATAATAAAATTGTCCCAATTAAAAAAACTGTTCCAACTTTTAACAAAACTCTTCCCACTTCAGAAAAAAACTGTTACCACATCAGAAAAAAAGCTGTTGCCTCTTTTTTAAAAACTGTTACCACTTTTTTAAAAACTGTTCCCACTTCAAATAACACTGTTCCCAATGTAAAAAAAAAAATGTTCCCACTTTATTTAAAAATGTTCCCAAATTTTTTAAAATATGTTCCCACTTTTCAAAAAACTGTTCCCACTTGTTAAAAACTTTCAATCCACAATGTTTAAAAAACTGTTCCCCCCCTTAAAAAACTGTCCCCAAAATGTCAAATAAGCTTTATAAGAAACTGTTCCCACTTATAATAAAACTGTCCCAATTAAAAAAAGCGGTTCCAACTTCTAACAAAACCGTTCCCACTTCAGAAAAAACTGTTCCCATTTCAGATAAAACTGTTCCCACTTTTTTAAAAACGGTTTTAGAAACTGTTGCCACTTTTTAAAAAACTATTCCCACTTTTCAAATAACACTGTTCCCAATTAGAAAAAAAAAACAGTTCCCACTTTATAGAAAGATGTTCCCACATTTTTTTAAAACTATTCCCACTTTTCAAAAAACTGTTCTCACTTGTTAAAAACTTTCAATCCACAATATTTAAAAAACTGTTCTCCACCTTAAAAAACTGTCCCCAAAATGTCTAAAAAAACGTTATAAGAAACTGTTCCTAATTATAATAAAACTGTCCCAACTAAAAAAGCGGTTCCAAATTCTAACGAAACTGTTCCCACTTCAGATAAAACTGTTCCCACTCGAGAAAAAACTGTTGGCACTTTTAAAAAACTGTTGCCACTTTTCAAAAAACTGTTCAAACTTTAAATAACACTTCCCCATTTGTAAAAACTGTTCCCACTTTATAAAAAGATGTTCCCACATTTTGTAAATAAAATATTCCCACTTTTCAAAAAACTGTTCCCACTTGTTAAAAACTTTCAATCCACAATTTTTAAAAATCTGTTCTCCCCTTAAAAAACTGTACCCAAAATGTCAAATAAGCTTTATAAGAAACTGTTCCCAATTATAATAAAACTGTCCCAATTAAAAAAGCTGTTCCAACTTCTAACAAAACTGTTCCCAATTCAGAAAAAACTGTTCCCACTTCAGAAAAAAACTGTTGCAACTTTTTTAAAAACTGTTCCCACTTCAAATAACAATGTTCCCAATAAAAAAAAACTGTTCCCACTTTATAAAAACATGTTCCCACGTTTTTTAAAAAACTATCACCACTTTTGTACAAAATTTCAATCCAAAATGTTTAAGAAACTGTTCTCTACTCTAAAAAAGTGTCCCCAAAATGTCAAAAAAGTTTTATAAGAAACTGTTCCTAATTATAATAAAACTGTCCCAATTAAAAAAAAGCGGTTCCAACTTCTAACAAAACTGTTCCCACTTCAGAAAAAACTGTTCCTCATTAAAAAAAACTGTTCATAAATCAGAAAAAACTGTTGCCAATTTTAAAAAACCGTTGCCACTTTTAAAAAACTGTTGCAACTTAAAAAAAACTGTTGCCACTTTTTAAAAAAACTGTTCCCATTTCAAAGAACACTGTTCCCAATTTTTAAAAAACTGTTCCCACTATATAAAAAGATGTTACCACATTTTTTAAACAACTATTCCCAATTTTCAAAAAACTGTTCCTACTTAAAATTTGCAATCCACAATTTTTAAGAAACTGTTCTCCACTTTAAAAAACTGTCCCCAAAATGTCAAAACAGTTTTATTGGAACTGTTCCCACTTTTTATAAAACTGTTCCAATTAAAAAAAGCGGTTCCATTTCAACAAAACTGTTCCAACTTTTTTTAAAAATTGTTCCCACTTTTTTAAAAACTGTTCCAACTTTTTTAAAAACTTTTGCCACTTTTTAAAAAACTTTTCCCACCTCAAATAACACTGTTTCCAATTTTTAAAAAACTGTTCTAAATTTTTAAAAAGCTGTTACCAAGTTTTTTTTAAAAATTATTCCCACTTTTCAAAAAACTGTTCCCACTTTTTAGAAACTTTCAATACACAATTTCTAAGAAACTGTTCTCCACTTTAAAAAACTTTCCCAAAATGTCAAAACAGTTTTATAGGAAACTGTTCCCACTTATAATAACACTGTCCTAATTAAAAAAAGCAGTTCCAATTTCTAAAAAAACCGTTCCCACTTCAGAAAAAACTGTTCCCACTTCAGAAAAAACTGTTCCCACTTCAGAAAAAAACTCTTCCTACTTCAGAAAAACCATTCCCACTTTTTTAAAAACTGTTCCCACTTTAGAAAAAACTGTTCCCACTTCTTAAAAAAACTTGTTAAAAATTTTCATTTTAAAAACCCACTTCTTATTCAATGAGTTTTTTTTATCTTCTACAGGCTATCCCCAATTTTCCTAAAACTATTCTTCTCCGGTTCAAAGTACTCTTTTTAAACATGAGGAATAGTTACAGTTTCGAATGAAATGAAAAGTGCCATAATTGAAAATTGTCACAAACGTACTTAGCATCTGCATAATTATCCAAAAAACTAGTTTTTAGTCACGTCTATTGTTTTTTTTTCTCCTCTTTAAACGAACGACTTATGTAACAGCATACATACTCGTACACGTGCAGAATGGCAACACGAAATTAAATAAAGCGATAATATTTGGAATGCTTTTGACAGAAGACAAAAGAATGAGAGAAAAAACGCTAATTTCATATAATTTGCTTACTTTGCATACTAAAAGCAAAAAAAAAACTTAAGAACAACCGGAGAAGGAAGGCGCTTTCAGCCAGAAACAAGTTGATGACGAACAAAAGACACTAAGGCATTTAGAGAGGGAAGAAGATTGACAGAGGGAAAAAGACACACACACTCACAAACTCGTATGGCCCACTTTAACAAGTTTCTGACTCACTCGCCGCTCTACTCATTGGTCCGACCCGGCTCGTTCGCCAAAAAAAAACTCTTCTCACCCCACAAGTCAGACAGAGAACAAATTTAAATCTGTTTATAAAAAACACCAACAAACATTAAATAAAAACTTGTATAAGCAGTAATCTCTTAGAAACAACGAAAAGGTTGTTTAAACCACACTGAAAGAAAACAACGTTTTAAAGACATTGTCATTGATTTTAAATTGAAATGTTTTAATACGTACTTAAAGTTAAAATAAATTTCTTGGCAATATTTAAATACTTTTCTTTAAAAATAATACAAATTTAAAATTAAGACAGTACGTATTAAAACTAAAACTTATTTACACAATATTAAGATAAATTACTCATCTTTAGTTTAAGTACGGAATTAGCTTATTTTTCAGTCTCGTTGTAATTGTCTTAAAATAACTTGAAATAATCTAAATAATATTAAGATTAGGATAAGTTTTTTTTAATTTAAGTATGGATTGTCTTTGTTTTAAAATCAATATCAATTTCTTTAATATCAATAAACATTTTGGGCTGTGTATATGAGTTTTTTTGTTTATATATGGGCAAACGGATAAGCTGCAGAACGACAAACGGATGGATGGACAGACGCACTATAGGACAGACATCCAAGTCCCCACCCAACATCACAGCCAGAAGAAGAACAAAAATGTTTATGTGTCTTCGAGATGTGATGCTTTTTGTGTATTATTTTTTTTTCTTTCTCCAATTCGACGTCTTTTGTGTCTGCTGCTTTTTGACTGACTGACTGACTGGGTTTTCGAGTGACGTCTGCTCTTCTGCCGGTTTTCTTCAGTTTGGTGTTGTTTTCGGGTCCGGGGCTGGTACCGGTGCTGGTGCTGTTGCTCTTGGTGGCGCACTCCGATGACGAACGATGGCTGTTGAGGTCAATGTCTTTGAGATTCATTTATATTTACATGTTATCCGACGATAAATTGTTTAGTGAAGCCAGCAGCCAAGCTTCTTTGGATTTTTTCTGTTGGTGCTTTTCAGCAAATTTGTTTATTTTTCTTTGCCTTTTTTTAACAAGAAAAAAAAAACAACAACAAATGTTTTTCGAGATTTGTATCGTTTGTAAATTTGTTAAAGCCAACCTCATCAACAACATTTTAGGTGGTTCTTCTCGTGTAGATTTTAATTTTCCCGCTTATGTATAGTAGACATGAACAGAGAAGAAATGGTTAATTAGATATAAATTAAATAAGAAATGAAAAAATATAAATATTGTACAAATAAATATAAATTAGTTAAATTCAAGCACAAAAAGAAAGTTTTAAAATTATACTACAAAATAAGATATATAAATAAAATTACAAATATAAAGAACGTTTGGTGAGGTGGGAATTATCATATTAATTAAATACAGGAAAATCGTCGACGACAGGAATGTCGTCTTTATAGACGACACGACAGGAAAGTCTTCTTTATACACGACAGGAATGTCGTCTTTAGGGCCTGTTTCTGTAATTTTTTTTCGTTCGTCTACTGCGAACGATCAAAAATCACTCAATTATTCCGAGAAATCTATAACTCGCAGATGTTTATAATTTGTTGTGTCTGTAGGAAATCATGTAAAAAGCTTGTTCCTAAAATATTTCTAACCTGCGTTTTATAGTATTCAAGTAATAGCTGAGAGAATTTTGATCGTTCGCCGTAGACGAACGAAAATAAGTTACAGAAACAGGCCCTTATAGAAGATACGAAAGTCGTCTTTATAGATGATAGGAAAATCTTCTTTATGTTGTTGTGAAAGAAATACTTCCTGAAGTCTCTCCTTAATTTTGTTCTTTGACGTAGGACATCTATTCCAAAGCCTTCAAGCTTGCAGCTAAATTTTTTTTCAATATTTTTAAAAAATAAAAAAAATATAAATAATTTTATGCCCTCTTCCATCACAGGGCAAAATCGCCTTTTTGATATGTTTGATTCGAATGAAAATATATTTGGAACCCAAATTTTTAAATATTTTATATTTCTGAGCAAATAAATTTTTGTTTGAAAATCAATAAAATATATTTGGAACGCATATATTAATATATTACAACAAAATATTTTTGCAAACTTAATTTTTTCAAATAAATTATATGTGTAAGTACAAATAAAATTATTGTTTAGGAATTTCTCCAAATATATTTTATTTAAAAAACATTTTCAAATCTTTTGCTGTCTTTTTCGAATTTTCCCAGTTATGATACCATATGCTGCATTTACTTCTGTTTTAAATCAATCATGTCAAATTTCTGAGTATTCCAAGCCATCATTAGTTGTGAATCAAGCAAATAGTTTATTTTGATCCAAGATTATAGGATTTAAATTATTATTTATAATTTTTATGAACATTAAAAATTTCTAAAAAAAATACCTTGAATTACTGAACAGTTTAACCCAATTTAGTTATTTTCTGAATACATAAATGCATTTTTTTTTATTTGTATCGGAAATAATAATCCCATATAAAAACAAATTGGGAGTAAACAAAGATTTGTTTAGAACAACATCTTCCCAAATATATAACCTTTGAGTGTACCAATATTATATGTTTAGAGTGTCCCCTAAACATATATGTATATGTTTCAAGCCGAATATATTTGATGCAATATACTACAGATGCGATTTTTTTCAGCATGATTCAAAGCTTATATGTTAGAGAATTAATAGAAGTTTTAAATATACAAAATTTGCGAAAATCGGAGAGTACAAACAATTTAAAAAATTACATTTAAATTTCGAAACATCAAAATTGCAAACAAAAATCGTGTTAATATTTTTTTTATATGTTTTTTGAAAAGTACCGAAAAATACCAAGATTTCGAAAAAAAGATTTTTCAAATCGTACTATAACTTAAGTAGTTATGACCAAAAACTCGATATACAGAGTAATATCTTAACGATTTTTAACGAAATAATAAAATTCAACAGTTTTTTGCTCTGCTGATAAATTTGATTTTTTAATATAGCTACTTTTGGAAATAAACCATCGATATTTCTAAGACGATTTAGCCATGTCCGTCTGTCTGTCTAT
Source organism: Eudasyphora cyanicolor (assembly GCA_963930755.1). Lineage (NCBI taxonomy): Eukaryota > Metazoa > Arthropoda > Insecta > Diptera > Muscidae > Eudasyphora > Eudasyphora cyanicolor. The sequence goes on along the minus strand of OZ005737.1, from coordinate 50,449,718 downwards.
CCATCAGTCTGTCTGTTGAAATCACGCTACAGTCTGTAATAATAGAGCTAGGTTGCTCAAGTTTGCTAGAAATACTTCTTACAGTAACAGGTCGTTTGGTATTGCAAATGGGCCATATCGGTCAATGTTTTGATATAGCTCCCCTATAGAGATCGCTCGAAAATACGACTTTTTTAAGCCATAGATACAACTTTTTTTTAAAGCAATTTAACTGAAACTTTGCAGTCTGTATTCTATTTTAAAAAGAATTCATCACAGCAAAAATTTGTCAAATCAGTTCATATTTTGTTATAGTCACCCTATAGAGGTCGCTCCAAAATAAGCTTATTTCAGCCATAATTACCACCAAATGTGGTATTTAAGCATTTTTACAGAATCTTTGCAGTTTGTATTTTATTTAGGCAAGAATTCATCTAGAACATTTTTATACCCTACACCACACTGTGGTACAGGGTATTATAAGTTCCTTTCACGGCAGATGTTTGTAACACCTGAAAATATCACAGCTAGACCCACCTTAAAGTATACCGATCGACACGGAATCACTAGCTGAGTCGATTTAACCATGTCTTTCCGTCCGTCCATCCGTCTGTCCATGTAAATTTGTTCGTCGACTACAGGTCGCAATTTCACTCCGATCGTACTGAAATTATGCAGTTTAGAGTATTTCGCAGCTGTAAAGATCCCATATATAACATTCGTCCGATTTGGCCCTTTAGTTCTATAGAAGCTGTATTTTACATGCAATCATTTTGAAATTTAAAATGGTAGAGTTTCTTGATCCATGAACCAACACAACCGAATTTGAAGAAAATCGGTTAAGATTTAGCTATAGCTCCCATATATATGTTTCGTGCGATTTTGCTCTTTAGTCCTGTAGAAGCTGTATTTTACATCCAATCATTTTGAAATTTAAAATGGTAGAGTTTCTTGATCCATGAACCAACTCTACTGAATTTGAAGGAAATCGGTTAAGATTTAGCTATAGCTCCCATATATATGTTTCGTCCAATTTTGCTCTTTAGTCCTGTAGAAGCTGTATTTTACATCCAATCATTTTGAAATTTAGAATGGTAGAGTTTCTCGATCCATGAACCAACACAACCGAATTTGAAGAAAATCGGTTAAGATTTAGCTATAGCTCCCATATATATGTTTCGTCCGATTTTGCTCTTTAGTCCTGTAGAAGCTGTATTTTACATCCAATCATTTTGAAATTTAAAATGGTAGAGTTTCTTGATCCATGAACCAACACTACTGAATTTGAAGGAAATCGGTTAAGATTTAGCTATAGCTCCCATATATATGTTTCGTCCGATTTGGCCCTTTAGTTCTATAGAAGCTGTATTTTAAATCCAATCATTTTGAATGGTAGAGTTTCTTGATCCATGGACTAACATTGTCGAATTTGAAGAAAATTGGTTAAGATTTAGCTATATCCCCAAATATATTTTTCAACCGATTTGGGTCTTTAGTCCTGTAGAAGCTGTATTTTACATCCAATCGTTTTTATACCCTACACCACACTGTGGTACAGGGTATTATAAGTTTGTTTCATGGCAGATGTTTGTAACACCTGAAAATACCCATAGACCCACCTTAAAGTATACAGATCGACTCAGAATCACTAGCTGAGTCGATTTAACCATGTATGTCTGTCTGTCTGTGCGTCTGTCCATCTCAAGTTGTTCGTCGACTACAGGTCGCGATTTCATTTCGATCGTTCTGATTTATATTTCAGAGTTATTCAATATTACGAGAGTGGTGTAGGGTATTATATAGTCGGCCCCGCCCGACTTTAGCCTTTCCTTACTGTTTTTTTTTTTAAGATCAGTTCATATTTTGTTGTGGTCCAATTATATATGTCCCTCCCAAAAATGCTTGTTTAAGCCATAAACACCACATCTTCTAAGCAATTTCGCTGAAACTTTGCAGTTTGTATTCTAGTTTGGCAAGAATTTATCACAGCAAAAATTTTACAAATCGGTTCATATTTTGTAATAGTCACCCTTTAGTGGTCGCTCCAAAACAAAGCCATAAACACCACATTTTCTAAGCAATTTAGCTGAAACTTGGCAGATTGTATTCAGAATTCGTCTCAATAAAATTTATACAAATCAGTTTATATTTTGTTGTAGTCCTCATGTAGAGGTATCTCTCAAATTTGCTAATTTAAGCCATAAATACACATCTTTTAGATGAAGAGTTTGGATAAAATAAAAAGACTTCAAAATTGGCTAAAAATTGCTTAAAAAATGGCTCGATGGAAAAAGATTTACCAGCATTGAAGAGGCAGAGGTTGCGGTTGATGGTTATTTCCAGCAGCTCGACAGTTCCTACTATAAACCGGGAACCGAAGCTATTGAAAATCGCTGGAAACGTGTATTGATCTAAAAGGACTGAATTGACTGAATTTTTCTCACTTGTGTATTCTACCATATTTGCTTGATATTTTCAAGTTGCCAATTTTTTTTGGCGAGCGTTTATTAAAACATTTTACCTATTCTTACCTTTTTATATTTTATTTTAAAAATATGCTAGAGCCACGCAAAAACCTTTTTTCATTCAAGCCTAAAACCACAGTTCCTACAGTTTTTGCCATTCATTTGAATTATTACTGCAAACAATTGTTTAAACAATAGCGGTGTTTGTTTTTTATTTGGGGTTTATATTTTTTTCTTTCATCGTATTTTCGTAAATATTGTATTGTGTAAGAAATACAAAGCAATTGTATTTTTTTAAGAAACCAAAAAAAAACACAAAACTACGAAAGAGAAAAATATCATTGAAGATTGTGAAATTGTTACACAAAGTAGTTTGCCGGGTTTTTATTTTGTGCTCGGGTTGCCTCCTTTATGTATATAGATACCATTCATTTGGGGGAAAGAAAAAAATCAACGTATGTAATTCCAAAACGATTTTCCATAAAACGCACGAACATGGAGAGTCATAAGTTATATTTTTGCTTACACCCTACAACACACTACACTTTGGTTGTTAGGGGTATTATGACACCGATCACTTTTTTGTATTAAATACACAGAAGAAGAATATATGGAATCTGGGTTTTTACAACCCAGATCATGTGAAGATCATTGTCGGAGCTTTGTCCGTCCGCCTGCATGCCCTTCTTTCGAGCCAATCTTGTTATGTCAGTCCATTCATATGCAAGGTAATCTAGATATGTCCGTCCATCTGTAAGTCAGTACGCATGGCTGTCCGTCCATATACTCGTATCCCCGCTATCAAGGTACAAGACGCAAGATCTAATCAATCCTTACCAACATTTCCTCAAAACTTATCTTATGACCAACAACGTTTCTTATGGAAAATGAAACACCCTAGTGTTCTATATAATTCTAAGTAAATCTCCCTTTTGGTTCGATTTGGTGAATCTCCAGAAGACACACTTTTCACATGATGTGATTAATACAGGATTTTTAGTGCCCTTAAACTTATCCTACCAAAAATTGTTTATATTGCTTCAAATTTGGATATCTCCCCTACGAACATGACCCTTTCGATTCGACTTCTAGGAGTTGCATCTCTTGAATATCCCTATTAGGCGCCCGTCTTTGTAAAAACTAGTCTAGGGTATTCTATAGTCGCCTTGTCCATCTCTATAGTCTTTCCACTTTTTTTTTCGTTTTCAATGTTTTTGTGAGTTGTTTTTTGGTGAGTCCACAACATTGTATAATAAACGCTGGCTCATTCGTAAACCCCCCTCTCCGCTTCCCAGAAAAGTCATACATTTATGAATTGTTCGCTGCTCATATATTGTTCATAATGTGTATTAGTATTTCACATATCTTTTTGTAGTTTTTTTTTTATTTATTTTTTGTTTCATTACGATTTTGTTATGTTGTTTTCTTCATTTTTCAGTTCAGCTCAGTTTTTTTGTTGCCGTTGTTTAGATTTCAAAATGTGAAAATCATTATTTTTAAGCTTCGCTAACGTTTTAGGTCATGTACGAGAAGAGTGTGCGCTCGAGTGTGTGTGTGTGTTGTAGTTTGTGGCCAACGCACCAAAATACCGCGACGAGTACATTACGCTTTGCATTGCTGGAGCTGGAGCAAAAAGTGGCGAACATTGTGCGGCGGACAACAACTTGTGAACAGCAATAAAAATTCTCTACATAACAAAAGGGTGTTGTGTGTAAAAAATTAAGGGGATGATGAAATTTGAAGTTTTGGATAAAATAGATAATTACCGATAAAATAGACAATTGCCTACTTTTTTTGAATACCTGGCAACAGTTAATTCGCCACTTTCCATTAGACAAGCAGCTAAAGAATAAACTACAAACAATTATTCAAAAGTCGCAAAGCTTTACAGACGACAGGAAAGTCGTCTATAGACGTCCTTATAGACGTCTTTATAGACGTCCTTATAGACGTCCTAATAGACGTCCTAATAGACGTCTTTAAAGAGTTCTTATATACGCCTTTATAGATCTCTTTATAGACATCCTTATATACGTCGTTATATACGTCTTTATAGACATTTCTATAGACGTCTTTATAAACGTCTTTATAGACGTATTTATAGATGTCTTTATAGATGTCTTTATAGACCTCTTTATAGACGTCTTTATAGGCGCCTTTATATACCTCTTTATAGACCGGTTTATAGACGTATTTATACCCTCTTTATAGACGTCTTTATATACGTCGTTATAGACGTCCTTATAGACGTCTTTATATACGTCGTTATAGACGTCCTTATAGACGTCTTCATAGACGTCTTTATAGACGTCTTTATAGACGTCCTTATAGACGTCGTTATAGACGTCTTTATTGACGTCCTCATAGACGTCTTTATAGACGTCTTTATAGATGTCTTTATAGACCTCTTTATAGACGTCTTTATAGGCGCCTTTATATACCTCTTTATAGACCGGTTTATAGACGTATTTATACCCTCTTTATAGACGTCTTTATAGACGTCGTTATAGACGTCCTTATAGACGTCCTTATAGACGTCTTCATAGACGTCTTCATAGACGTCTTCATAGACGTCTTCATAGACGTCTTTATAGACGTCCTTATAGACGTCTTTATAGACGTCTTTATAGATGTCTTTATAGACCTCTTTATAGACGTCTTTATTGGCGCCTTTATATATGTACCTCTTTATAGACCGGTTTATAGACGTATTTATACCCTCTTTATAGACGTCGTTATAGACGTCCTTATAGACGTCTTTATAGACGTCTTTATAGACGTCTTCATAGACGTCTTTATAGACGTCTTTATAGACGTCCTTATAGACGTCTTTATAGACGTCATTATAGACGTCCTTATAGACGTCCTAATAGACGTCCTAATAGACGTCTTTAAAGAGTTCTTATATACGCCTTTATAGATCTCTTTATAGACGTCCTTATATACGTCGTTATATACGTCTTTATAGACATTTCTATAGACGTCTTTATAAACGTCTTTATAGACGTCTTTATAGATGTCTTTATAGATGTCTTTATAGACCTCTTTATAGACGTCTTTATAGGCGCCTTTATATACCTCTTTATAGACCGGTTTATAGACGTATTTATACCCTCTTTATAGACGTCTTTATATACCTCGTTATAGACGTCCTTATAGACGTCTTTATATACGTCGTTATAGACGTCCTTATAGACGTCTTCATAGACGTCTTTATAGACGTCTTTATAGACGTCTTTATAGACGTCCTTATAGACGTCGTTATAGACGTCTTTATAGACGTCGTTATAGACGTCTTTATAGACGTCCTCATAGACGTCTTTATAGACGTCTTTATAGATGTCTTTATAGACCTCTTTATAGACGTCTTTATAGGCGCCTTTATATACCTCTTTATAGACCGGTTTATAGACGTATTTATACCCTCTTTATAGACGTCGTTATAGACGTCCTTATAGACGTCCTTATAGCCGTCTTCATAGACGTCTTCATAGACGTCTTCATAGACTTTATAGACGTCTTTATAGACGTCGTTATAGACGTCTTTATAGACGTCCTTATAGACGTCTTTATAGACGTCTTTATAGACGTCGTTATAGACGTCTTTATAGACGTCCTTATAGACGTCTTTATAGACGTCTTTATATATGTCTTTATAGACCTCTTTATAGACGTCTTTATTGGCGCCTTTATATACCTCTTTATAGACCGGTTTATAGACGTATTTATACCCTCTTTATAGACGTCCTTATAGACGTTTTTATAGACGTCTTCATAGACGTCTTTATAGACGTCTTTATAGACGTCCTTATAGACGTCTTTATAGACGTCTTCATAGACGTCTTTATAGACGTCTTCATAGACGTCTTCATAGACGTCTTTATAGACGTCTTTATAGACGTCTTAATAGACGTCTTTATAGACGTCTTAATAGACGTCTTTATAGACGTCTTAATAGACGTCTTTATAGACGTCTTAATAGACGTCTTTATAGACGTCTTTATAGACGACTTTATAGACGTCTTTATAGACGTCTTTATAGACGACTTTATAGACGTCTTTATGGAGGTCTTTGTAGACGTCTTTATAGACGTCTTAATATACGTCTTTATGGAGGTCTTTGTAGACGTCTTTATTGACGTCTTTATAGACGTCTATATAGACGCAGATCTGCAGATATTTCGTTATCAACTTGGTTATCGTATAGGCGGGGCCACGTCCACTTTTGGAGGTCTAAAATCATTTTCTAATGAAACAGGTTGTTTGGTTTCAAAGTATAGGGTGATCTAAGTACACGCTGAAAAAAATCGCTTCTGTAGTATATTGTCCCAAACATATTCTGCGTGAAATATATATATTTTTAGGGTACACGCGAAACATAGAATATTTGGAACCCACAAATATTATATATTTGGGAAGATGATATTCTAAGCAAATCCTTGTTTCCGTCCTAATATTTTTTTATTTGGGACTGTTATTTCCGAAACAAAGATTTATTTGCATTAATAATAAAATTTGCAAATTCAGAAAATATTCGTGTGGCGATTGTATGCCAAGTTTAAAGTTTTTCAGTAATTTAATTAGAAATTTTTAACGTTACTAAAATTTCTTTGTTTGTTTTAAGTTTTTCAGAAATTCAAAGTTCACTTTTAAGAAATGTCCTTTATAATTTAAATCGTATAATCTTGAATAATGATAAATTGACAACAAAAGTTGATTTGGAATATTTTGAATTTGAAATGGGTTCTATGAGCAAATGTTAGTGCGACATATGACATTTTTATACCCTCACTTTAGTGTGACGAGGGTATATATCATTTGCTACGAAAAAAAGTGTAACACATCGAAGGAGTGATCTAAGACCCTAAGTATGTTCGGCGGATATTCGTTTTGGGTCATTTTAAGACGAATGAGCAATGTCCGTCCGTCTGTCTGTCTGTCTGTCTGTCTGTGTGTCTGTCTGTCTGTCTATCTGTCTGTCTGTCTGTCTGTGTGTCTGCTGGCGATTGACTTGAAATTTGGTACGAGGTAATATTTTTTTCTATCTCCGGCTAAGTTCGAAGATGGGCCATATTGGTCCACTCCTTCTAGTACCTCCCCCACAAAGTGTTAAAATGTTGTGAAATATTGAATCTTTAATAACTGCTATACTACTTATTCGAATCTTCTGAATTTCCACACATAGCATTAGTTTATTAGTCGCTATCAACTCGAGAAAAATGGGCCATGTTGCTACGCCCCTTTTGGTACCTCCCACACAAATGCACCATTTTGCACCAAAAGTTAACAGCTTATAACATTAATACCAGTGCATAAAAATACTTGAAATTTTGTACAGTGTAATGCTTTCATAGTGCCTACAGTCCAGTGAAAAATGGGTGTCATATTCACGCCCCTTTTGGTACCTCTTACACAAAGGTACCATTTTGCACCAAAAGATATCAGCTTATAACATTAATAACAGTATATAAAAATACTTGAAATTGTTTACAGTGTAATGCTTTTATAGTGTCTTTTGCACCGTGAAAAATGGACGCTATTTCCACGCTCCTTTTTGTACCTCCCACACAAAGGTACCATTTTGCACAAAAAGTTAAGAGCTCACAGCATGAGTACCAATGCACGAAAATGCAACAACATTTTGCACAGTGTAACGCTTTTGAAGTCCCTATAGCCCTGTAAAAAATGGCCGTTATCACCACGCCCCTTTTTGTACCTCCCACACAAAATGGCCAAATCATACCAAAATTTAATATTTCATAACGTTAATATACCAGTGCAAAAAACATTTATTATTCGGCGCAGTGTAATATATTTAAGGAATCTACTATTCAGCGAAAAATAGGTGTATTTGTTAAAAACATTCTGGTACCTCCCATACAAATTGACAGAATAATTCGTTTAATATTCCATATTACATTACTCACAAAGTGAGGGTATACCTTAGTCGGTTTACCCGACTGAAACTTTCTTACTTGTTAATTGTATCATATAATTCGAAAGTCAACAAAGTTTTGAAAGTCTATCTTAAATAAAATAATCTTGGGGAAATTCCTAAATAATAATTGTATTTGTAGTTAAACACATATTTTATTTGAGAAAATTAGTTCCCAAATATATTTTGTTGTAATATATTAATATATGCGCTCCAAATAAAGTTTCTTGAATTTCAAATAAAAATTATTTGTTAATAAATATATAATATTTAAAATTTTCTGTTCCAAATATATTTTCTTCGAACTCAAACATATCAAAAAAATCGATTTCGCCCCGTGTAGAGATACTTTTTTCAGTAGCCTTTTTTTGATAGATCACGTGTGAGTCGTGTCATGCTGTAATGTTATTTCTGTTAAGTATTATTTGGCATTTCATCATGGAAAGACTTACGCCTGAACAACGTTTACAAATTAGTCAGTTTTATTATCAAAATACGTTCGCCAATTGCGCTAAGTCCATTTTGTTTTAAATCAAAAATAAAAACACTTTCCAGTCGACCCACGACCTTGACACCCATGAGCAATAAGTTAGCTCTCGCGATCCGACGTACCGGAATCATCGGTCTATATTTCTTCAAAAATTATGCCGGTGAGAACGTAACCGTCAATGGCGACCGTTATCGTGCCGTGATAACCGACTATTTGATGCCTGAAATTGAAGCTCGTGATCTCGTCGACATTTGGTTTCAACAAGACAGCGCCACTTCCCACACATCGCATCAATCAATGGATTTATTGAGAGAACACTCCGGTGAGCAGATAATTTCACGTTTTGGTCCGGTCGATTGGCCACCAAGATCGTGTGCTACTTTTTCCTGTGGGGATATGTAAAGTCCAAAGTTTATGCGGACAAACCCGCTTCGATTCAGGCCTTGGAGCAAAACATCACGTGTGTCATTTGCCAGTTACCAGTCGAAATGCTCGAACGAGTCATCGAAAATTGGACTCAACGGATGGACCATCTGAGACGTAGCCGCGGCCAACATTTGATAGACATAATCTTCAAAAAATAAATGCCAAAGAATGTTCTTTCAAATGATAATAAACATTCCCCTTTCAATTTGAATTTTCTGTGTTTTTTTTTTCTTAAAAATAGTAGGGAGCCTCGATATGGATAACCCTTTATTACTAATATTGACTCCCAATAACTTCAATTTCGTTATTCTACGGGCAATGGTTTCTGATATAATACATTTTTAACTAATGCTACGCCCACTTTTGTCACACCCACTCATTCGATTCCGCCCATTCTTGTAGAAGTTTCACGTGTCTTCCAAAATTCGTTCTCCTAAGATCAACACATTCTGAGGTATTCAAAATTGAAATAATTCCACGGCCACTTCTTAATTTTTTTAGAAACCTTCTGTGACCAAGAAGCTTTTGAACAAAAATACAGATTTTAATGTAGGTCCGGTTGTTCTTCGGTGACGCCGTTCCAAGGAAATTGTCAAATTTTTTTATAGATGTTTAATATATGTGTACATCGGGGCCGCGCCCTGTTTTAGTGGTCTAAAACCATCCTTGGAATACTGCCTTTCAAATGAAACCTGTTTGGGGCACATCAGTTGCATAGTTTCAATGTCTATAAAGGACATGCAAATATTTTTTTTGTGCAGCAAAGTGAATACCGCATTAGGGCATTTTTTACTTAATGCAAAAATTTTTTCTGTGCAGCAAAGTGAATCCCGATTAGGGCATTTTTCACTTAAGTGCACAACATCCCTTGCAAAAGTATTCGAGGCAGCTAAGAGAAAATAATTTATATGGAGTTCGTGATCAATATTTTGAAGTGTTACAAATGGAGTATATCAAATGTGGTTATCTGGCTTATCTTTAAATTTGATCCTTTGACTTCGACTAATTTTTTTTCTCAGCTGATCTTTTATCTTTTTTTGGTCTTATGGTTTTTTTAATCAACAAATTTGTTATTCGAGGTATTTAGGTTTAGTATTTCTCCCATATCATGCCAAATTGCATAGCCCCTTTTTCCCACCTAAAAAAAAAACGTGTAATAAACTCTCTGTCTAACATAACGACATTTACATGAACATTTTCAGTTTCAAAATGAAAAGCCTCGAAAAAATCTAAAACAAGTGCGTAAATTTATTAATTTCACTGGAAATAATAATAAAGCTGGGAACATACGCACCGCACCGTGCCACCGTTTTGAAAATATTGTGTAAATTTCACATTCGCCCGCTTTTCAACTTTTGTTCGGTTTTTTTGTTGCCAACGAACCATATAACCCCTTTCCAAATAAACACGACATAATATGAGATTTAAAATCCGAAAATCCACAAAAAATATTTTTCACTTTTTGGTTTAGTTTGTTGGAATTATAAACTTTTTGCTATGTTTTTTCCAGGTTCTTATCTAAAACGGAAAAAAGTATTCGTTTGTGAGATGAAAAATTGTCGTCCGCCACCAATTATTTTTTAACAATATGTATGTTATATATACGTTGTGGTGTGGTGGCATAATTAACAGTATTACGAGAGAGGAAGAATTCAATTATTTACAATGTGTATTGAATAATTTTTTTTGGGCGGTCTCAAAATTAGTCGACCTAACAAAGAAAACACAACAAATTTGGGAAAATTTTTCTTTATTTCCAAATAATAGCTTCGATACTCTGTTTATATTAAGGACAGCGTATAGCTCCTGAAGATAGCCATCAACCGCAACCTCCACTTCCACTGGCAAATCTTTTTCCGCCGACCATTTTTTCAAGTTTGAAAACAAAAATAATCTGAGAGAGCCAAATATGGCAAATAAGGTACGTGCTGAAGCAATTCGAATTTTAATTCATTGATTTTGGCCATCGCAATAGTGGATGCAAGAACTGGAGCATTGTCTTTATTGTGAGCAAACGCGGCACATATCTTGCGCACAGCATTCTCATGATAAAATTTTCCGTCAATATGCAATGTATAGGACTTTTTGAAATGCCTATAACTTCAAGTTCCAAGTTGTAGTATCAAAATAAGGATATGTGTCAGTTCCCCTATATATATACTACTCAAAATCAATAAAGGGTAGATGTTTGTTTTTTAAACATTTTAGCAGTTTTTGAAATGCCTATAACTTCAAGTTCCAAGTTGTAGTATCAAAATACGGATATGTGTCAGTTCCCCTATGTATATAGGTTAGGTTAAGTTGAAGAGAGGAGACGTTTAAACGTCTCATGTCCATGGACATACACTTAAGCCAGTGGTTCGGCCTGTTGTGCGCTCCTTATTTATGATCTTTTTATACCTCACGAGTTACAGAAAATCGGTACTAGACACGAATTTTCTCAGTATCTTCCAGTCATATTCTCTGAGATGAGTCAAGTCTGGTAATATGTCGGACCCGAAATGTTGGGATCTTGCATGTGTGAAAGCCGGGCAGTTACACAGAAAATGTTCCATCGTTTCGATGTTTTCTCTGCATGCCCTGCATTCGTCGTTTCCTGCTAGTCCTATGCGATGAAGATGTGCTTGTAAGCTTGAGTGTCCCGTTAGAACACTCATCACCTTACTAATATCGATCTTGTTTAGTTTCAGAAGACTTCTTGTTTTCTTTTCATTTAGGTCACCCCACAGTATCTTTGCAGTTGCTCCTACTGTTGCGCTATTCCACACAGTTTTATGAGCCATCACTGCCCAGTGCTTAAACTCATTTTTCGTGGCTTCGCAAGGTTTCCAATTTTTCAAGTTTATTACTCGAAGTTCTCTGCCCTTTGAAGCCAAGTTGCTTGCCCGTTCATTTCCAATCACTCCGTTGTGTCCTGGTACCCAGCAAATACGCAAGTAATCATTTATCGTTCTTTTACAGTCCAACACAGTTCTGGATTTGACCCTTTCCAATGTTTTTGCTTTAATCGTCATTTGGCTATCTGTGAATATGTTGGCATATTTAGGCTTTGTGGTGTTACTGAGCCAGTTCACACACACTCCGTCATTGCTCGAACTTCTGCTTGAAATACCGTGTTATTGTCAGGGAGGCGGAAGTGAAGTTCGACTTCTGGTTCATCAATAAAAAGTCCCAGACCCGTCCTTCCTCCTCGCTTGGACCCATCCGTGTAGCAGCTGGTTCCCACTGGCACATGGGCCAAAGATCCATTTTCCCAGGAGCGTCTCTCTGGCACAAACGTATCACAGGTAGCTGTAAGCCGCACTTCAGGAATGCGGTCCGAGATTTCTGGCGTTTGAATGTGACCAACTAGATATTCTAAAATCTTCTGATGGTACGACTTGTGGTCTCGATTTATCCATTCACCCATCACTTGTAGACGTCTTGCTGTGAGGGCTGCCTTATACTTTATAGGGATGTCTATTGGTTGGATGTGCAGTATAGTCTCCAACGCTTTTGTTGGTGCAGTTCTAAATGACCCGCTTGTGCCTAGACAGCACATACGTTGAATTTTTTGCAAAGGTATTACGTTGCACTTCTTGTCCATTGATGTCCACGACATTACATACACAGGCGTAGGTGATTATTGTTCTAATCACGCTGTTGTAAAGCCAGTGAGTCATATTTGGACGTAGTCCCCATTTTGAACCCATGGCTCTTCTGCACAACGACCAACATATGTGGGCCTTTGTAACTCTTTCTTCAAGATGATCTTTCCAGTACAGTTTCTGATCCAAGATTACTCCCAAGTATTTTACCTTTTTAGTTATAGCAATTGTCTTATTCAGGAATCGAGGCCGGGTAAAACGTGGGATCTTCGTTTTCCTTGTAAATAGACATATTTCTGTTTTGTCTGGGTTAACATTTAATCCCCTTGGTTGTGCCCAGTTATATGCTATGTTAAGTGCCTCTTCAGCTCTTCTGCATAATAGATTTGGATGAAAGCCCCTTAGAAGTATTACAACGTCGTCTGCATAACAGACTGGTTTAAGTCCTTCATTGGTGAGGGCTTTTAGGAGACTGTGTATCGTCGTAACCCATAAAAGAGGCGATAAAATGCCCCCCCCTGAGGTATACCACCATTTACCTTGTCTCTAATTTTTACGTCATATGACCCACAAATAATCCACCTATTCCTTAGCATATTGTTGATCCAGTTTTTCAGCGCCCGGCCAACCTGAAACTCGTCTAAGGACTGGATAAGTGTATCGGTCTGTACATTGTTAAATGCGCCCTCAATGTCTATGCAAACAGCAAATGTATACATTTCTTTACTGAAGGACTCTTCTATGTGGTGCACTACCTCATGCAGAGCTGTTTCCACTGATCTTCCTTTGACATAGGCGTGTTGTTTGAATTTTAGCCTGTCATCCGCTATTTTACCTTTGACCATGTCATCAATTATTCGCTCCATTGTTTTTAACAGGAAAGAAGTAAGGCTAATGGGTCGATAAGTCTTTGGGGTCGTGTAACTCGCCTTGCCAGGCTTTGGTATGAAGACCACCCTTGATTCCTGCCAGTTTTTTGGGGTATACGAATGGGTTAGGCATGCAGTGAACACTCCAGCCAGATGAGTTGATACCAGATCCACCTCATTCTGCAGAAGTGCTGGAAATATTCCATCCGGTCCCGCAGCCTTAAACGGAGAGAAACTTGTTATCGCTTCTTTAACCATACCATCTGTTATATCCGTAATAGGTACTTGATGCAATACATTTTCATTCTGTAACTGTTCCTCTGTTGGTCCAGCATTACCAGTCGGAAAATGAGTTTTCATTAAGAGCCTTACGGTATCCTCTATAGTTTCCATCCTTTTACCCGTTTCATCCACCAGTGTTTCGGTTTGGACATGAGTTTTTGAGAGGAACTTTTTCATTTTAGACATGCTGTTAACGCTGTCTACCTGTTCACAGAAAAGCCTCCAGGAGTTACGTTTCGCCGATCTAACGATTTTATTGTATTCTTTGAGTCTTCTGTGGTAGTCGTCCCAATATACTGATTGTTTTTTACGTCGAGCTCTATTGTAAAGTCTGCGAACATCTTTGCCAATCGAGCGAATTTGTCCTGTCATCCAAGGTTTCTCAAAGGCAGATTTCCTTTCTCGAAGTGGGCAACTATCTTCGAATGATTTTACAAGAGCCTCGGTAATCTTCTTAACATTGATATCAATGTCTTCTGCACATAGATAATCGCGTGTAGGCTGCCCCAATCGATTTCTAAGTAGATTTCCGAATTTAGTCCAGTCGGTCTTAGCCTTATTACGGAAACTTATGGGGTTTGGTGGTGGCCGTGCAATTTTAAACCCTATGTATATACTACTCAAGAAAAATGTTTGTTTTTTCAAATTTTTTTAATTGAGTTTTGCTTTTATTGTTTAGGGCCCTTAACTGCAATCATTAAAAATTAATATGTTATAAGTTCTGGTTGTAACTGGCAATACCAAAAGATGGTTAGGTGTCAGTTCCCTTATATATATACTACCCAAAGTCAATAAAAGGGATTTTTTTATTAGTTTTGCTTTAGTAAGTTAGGATCCTTAACTGCAATCGCTAAAAATATATATGTTATAAGTTGTGGATCTAATTTGCAATACCAAGAGATGGTTATGTGTCAATTCCCCTACTTACATACTACTCATATAATGAGATTTGCTCTATAATAACAGAACCATATTTGCTCTAAAAAATATTTAATCGTTATTGATATCGTTTCAAATACATGTTGTGTGATGCTGCTACTTCGTAATACAAAAATGCAGGTAGGTGCACGGGGCAAAATAGACTTTTTTGATATGTTTGAATCGAAAGGAAATATACTTGTAACACAATTTTTTAAATATAATATATTTCTGAGCAAATAAATTTTATTTGAAAATCAATAAAATATATTTGGAACGCATATATTAATATATTACAACAAAATATATTTGCAAACTAAATTTCTCAAATAAAATATGTGTTTAAATACAAATAAACTTTTTGTTTAGGAATTTATCCAAATATATTTTGTTTAAAAAAGATTTCAAAACTTTTGCTGACTCTTTAGAATTTCAGTTTAAATTTTTTCTTAGTTTCGAATTGTACCTCCCAGTTACAATACCATACGTAGCATTTACTTCTGTTTAAATCAATCATTTCAAATTTCTGAGTTAGTATTCCAAGTCATCATTTTTTGTCAATCCTCCAAGTAGTTTATTTTGATCCATGACTATACGATTTCAATTATTATACCCTCCACCATAGGATGTCACTCCGTTTGTAACACCTCTAAATATTGATCTGAGACCCCATAAAGTATATATATTCTTAATCGTCGTAAAATTCTAAGACGATTTAGCCATGTCCGTCCGTTTGTCCGTTCGTCCGTCTGTGGTAATCACGCCACAGTCCGAAATAATAGAGCTAGGTTGATATTTAGATATAGCTCCCATATATCTGTGGTCACAAGGCATAACAGCATAACTCGAGTTATGCTCAAACTGAGTTATTAATGCCATAATGTTCCCCATCTTCGATTACATATTGTGACACCTTTTTTTGGTGATCCCTCTTAAGTGTGTCAATTGTCCAGTTCGCTGACTACTCGTAGTTAGTAAAGTATAATATAGTTGACTAAACTTTAATATCAATACTAAAACACAAATAGGTATCAATTTTCACACTTACAGACTACTATTCCGTAAAGTAATGAATTCATAAGTGAGGGAAACACGCGAAGATTTTATTGTCTACAAAATTTTTGTTGTATGTATACATATTCCCGAAGTTAAGTGAAGTCTTTAAAAGTTTAATAAAACTCTCCTTCTCATCTGAAATCTATATTTTTGCTAAACCCATTTTGCCTTCACCCTTTCAAATAAAGATAATTGCGAATTTTTAAAATAATTTCCGCTGCTTTTTCAATTAACTGACTTTTTTTGTTGACTGACTGTGTTGTCTCTCACTTACAACTTCTAGTTGTGTGTTACATAGTAGTGCCGGGTAAATTCCTCTTTTTAGATAATTGAAAAGTAATTTTATGTTCACTTTGCTATTTGAGGTTTTAATTAATTAAAAATGTAAATTTAGTTTCAAAGTTTATTACTGAATCTGTTTTTGCTTTTACAAAAACCTAATAATTGATATTTAATTAAATTCATTAAAAAGGACAGAGGTGGGCTTATTTATATACGTTTTTGACATTTGCCGGGGAATTGCTGGAGCTAATTGAAATTTAATGTCACAAGAGTTATTTACAAAAAAGACTAAAAAAAAAAATTTAAACATAAGTAAATTTTATTTTATTCGATTAAAAATAATCATAATTTTAAATGATAGCCTTTGAAGCTAATACATTATCATATTATATAGAAAATTATTGTTCATAAAGAACTTTGATATGGAATCAAAACATGAGTAATCTATTTTAGTTTAATTGATTTTTTTAAATACATCAAAGGGATGTCAATACAGCCATTGAAAATTAAAAACATATACATAGAAATTTAATAGTAATATTAATTCCAAATACTAATTTAGTCTTTACAAATTTACAATTGTTCATTGACAATGAGATTATTTTTGAACTCGAAGGACCAAATCCAAAACAAGGCTCACGAGAAATAATTCTAATAAAGCCTAACACAAATTAAATGAATTTTAAAGAAGGGAGTGAATATAGAGTCCAAAGTTATAGTCTATTTAGCCAAGACAACAACCTGTTATACTTATAGTCTAAAGTTATAGTCCGTTTTCGCAAACTGTTATACACGAACAAAAAAAGAAGATTTTCAGTTTTTTTTAAGAATTAAATGATATGAAACAATAAAAAATATAATATTGAAAAACCCAAAACTTTTAAAAGTCGATTTAATCAAAAAAATTAAAAATACACATGTTTCAACGTGAGAATTGAGTCTATTGGCTAACACAATTCAATAGCCCACAACTCGAAAACTATATTGGGTTAATCCATACTATGACCACTTGATGGAAAGGTCTCGATGAGCACAATCCAATGATGTAACATTTGTCAAGGTTTATCGTACAGTTTTTGACCCAGTGGGCCTTTTATAGATCCCATATAGGGTCCAACTCAATTATATAGGGTCCAACGATAAACCTTGACAAATGTTACATCATTGGATTGTGCTCATCGAGACCTATCCATCAAGTGGTCATAGTAATGATTAACCCAATCTAGTTTCCGAGCTATGGGCCATTTTATTGTGTTAGACCCTATATGGGTTATATATATGGCCCACTGGGTCAAAAACTGTACGATAAACCGTGACAAATGTTACATCATTGGATTGTGCTCATCGAGACCTATCCATCAAGTGGTCATAGTATGGATTAACCCGATCTAGTTTTCGAGCTATGGGCCATTTTATTGTGTTAGACCCTATATGGGTTCTATATATGGTCCACTGGGTCAAAAACTGTACGATAAACCTTGACAAATGTTACATCATTGGATTGTGCTCATCGAGACCTATCCATCAAGTGGTCATAGTATGGATTAACCCAATATAGTTTTCGAGTTGTGGGCTATTGAATTGTGTTAGCCAATAGACTCAATTCTCACGTTGAAACATGTGTATTTTTATTTTTTTTGATTAAATCGACTTTTAAAAGTTTTGGGTTTTTCAATATTATATTTTTTATTGTTTCATATCATTTAATTGTTAAAAAAACTAAATATTTAATTTTTTGTTCGTGTATAACAGTTTGCGAAAACGGACTATAACTTTAGACTATAAGTATAACAGGTTGTTGTCTTGGCTAAATAGACTATAACTTTAGACTCTATCTTCACTCCCTTATTTTAAAGTGGTGTAACATTTTATTTGTATATTTCATCCCTAATACCCCAGCAAAATCCCTCTCGAAGGACCAAAAATTCCTCTGAAATAAAAAAAACTAAAACAAATCGAATATTGCTAACAAAGTTCTGTGTGTTTCTGGAATGACTGCCTACGTCCAAAATATTCGATTTCGCGATTTTTACATTAATGGATTCTGTTGTCCGTGCCTAGTGTTAATGTTCTACGATTGAAACAGTACTTCGACTCTCCTGAACATTATTTTTTTTGAGATAGGCGCTTATACCAGAAAACTACAGAGCTGTAGCCTTTGTTTCATATGCGTGATATCCATTTCATCACAAAATACCAAAAAATTCCGTTTTAAAAGAAAAATCCATCGATCTCGAAGGACCAAATCCAAAGCAGGGCTGTGAATCAATAATATTAAAAGCCAGTAAAAGTAAAAGTGGGTTTCTGGAATGACTGCCTACGTCCAAAATATTCGATTTCGCGATTTTTACATTAATGGATTCTGTTGTCCGTGCCTAGTGTTACTGTTCCACGATTTGAAGAGTATTTCGCCTCTCCTGAACATTCTTTTTTTTGAGATAGGCGGTTATACCAGAAAACTACAGAGCTGTGTTATAGCCTTTGTTTCATATTCGTGATATCCATTTCATCACAAAATACCAAAAAATTCCATTTAAAAAGAAAAATCCATCGATCTCGAAGGACCAAATCCAAAGCAGGGCTCTTTGGATCAATAATATTAAAAGCCAGTAAAAGTAATTGAGCAAATTTTTTTATACCAGAAAACCACAGAGTTGTGTTATAGCCTTTTTTGATATTCCTGATATCAATTTCATCACAAAATACCAAAAAAATCCCTTTAAAACGAAAAATCCATCGATCTCTAAGGACCGAATCGGGCTCTGAAAAAAAAATATTAAAAGCCAGTAGAACTAATTGAGCAATGTTTTCGTAATGCTGTACAGTCTTTTTAAGATTCTCAAAATATATATTTGAATTTTAAAATGCCAACGACAATTAAGTTTTCGTTGAACTCAAAGGACCAAATTCTGAGCCACGTTGCTGAAAAGAAAAAATATTTATTTATTTATATGAATTACAAAACAAAGTAAATTTATATTATAATTTTACGGTCCAGGGAAAAGCCGGGGGACAAGACAAAGTTGCAGTATATTTTTATGGTGACAGATCAGAGAATCTGGTGGGAATCGAACCCACAACCCCAAAATCATGGGCGAGCACGCTACCAACTCATCTCCTGGGGCGCTCTCAATTAAATCTAATTTCTAATAATTCATTTGATCTTCAAAAATGCTTAGAAATCCATTGAGATTGCGAAATTGTTGATCTCGAAGGACCAAATCCAAAGCGGTACTCGTGAATGTTATAAAATACTATAATTTTATTTTGAAATTCTCATTTAATTTGATCATTAAACTAACAAAAAAATCTGTTACAGCGATGCTTTCTTCCAACTCGAAAGACCAAATCCAGAGGAATATTATAGAAAAAATGTATGTTTATGAAGTGGTAGAGCTTTCATTTGCAAAAAAAAACATAAATAGAGATTTTCCTTGAACTCGAAGGACCAAATCCAGAGCAGGACTTCAAAATTGTATTTAAAATAATTGAAAAATTTTAAATGTATTTTTTTTAATGTAATTTTCTATTTATTTTCCATTTGCACTAATCGTTTCATTTTTAAAAATGGAGGAAAAGGTTAATTGAAAATTTCCCGCAATGGAAAGACATTATTCAAACTCGAAGGACCAAATACAGAGGAAATTTCTGAAAGAAATAAAAATCGAAAACAAATCAAATGTTTAAAAGGTGGTAAAGTATTTTAAATTAGATATTCGAGAAACTGCTTTCTAAATTTCATTAAATTTCCCAAAAAATATCTATATCGAGACTCACATAATCCTAAAGGACAAAATCCAGAGCAGATCTCTAAAAATAATAAAACAAATTGACTAATTTTTTATTAAAGTAATCCAACATTTATTTTTCTTAGTACTGTTTGCAAGAATTCGTGATTTTGCTTTCTAAATTTCATTAAATTGCCAAAAAAAATTTCTATATCGAGACTCATATATTGAAGGACCAAATGGAGAATAGATCTCTAAAAATAATAAAATAAATGGCCTAATGTTTGTGAAGTAGTCCAACATTTAGTTTTCTTTGTACTGTTTGCAAATATTCGTTTGATCTTTAAAAAATTGGTGAAGAGCCCATTGACAATGACGACATCATTGAACTCGAAGGACCAAATCCAGTGCACAACCCCAAAATTACAATAAAACTAATTCAATAATGTTTATGAAGTGACACAAAATTGTTTCTTTGCACGAGTCGTCTGATCTATAACAATGGAGTAAAAAGTCAATTGAGAATGTGATTTTCATTCAACTCGAAGGACCAAATCCAGTTCAACCTATGAAAAAGCTAAACAAAATTATATAATTTTTAATTATGTGGTATGGAATTTATTTTATATTATCTGGATATTATCCGACAATACCAAAATATCGATTTTAAATGAGACTTCCATCGAACTCTAAGGACCAAATCCAATGAAATGCTTCTCATAGCAATAAAATATGATTTTGTGATAGATCAGAATATTTGGTACAGTTTAAAATGTATGTATATATCCATTACAGTCTCTCTTTGAACTCGTAGGGCCAAATCTGGAAGTAAATTTCGATCCCAAGGGAAAAGTTCATCCAAAACAGAACTTCAATCGAACTCGAAAGACCAAAATGTAGAATTTTGTAGACATTTTGATTATGATTACTAACTCTTCTTAGCTTTTCGAAAAAATCTGCGGAAAAGCCAAATCTGGAAGAAAATGTTGATCCCACCGAGAAAGTTCATCCCAAACTGAACTTCAATCGAACTCGAAGGACCAAATGTAGAAGTTTGCTTACATTTTTGTTGTTTTGATTATGACTACTAAATATTAATAGCTTTTCGAAAAAAGTTTCGAGATCCGTTTTGGATGAACTTTCTCCATGTGATAGAAATTTCCTGCTAGAAGTCTAGTTGTCATTTGAGATACGGATCAGATTTTTGTGATCAAAATGAGTATTCGAAGAAGAGTGCATTTTGATTACAAAATCTTCTTAGTTTTTCGAAAAAATCTTCAAAAATACCAAACCTGGACAAACATTTTTATCCCATAGAGAAAGTTCATCCAAAACAGAGCGATCTCGAAGGACCAAAAGTAGAAGTTTGTTTACATTTTTGTTGTTTTGATTATGATTACTAAATATTCATAGCTTTTAGAACAAAGTTTCGAGATACGCTTTGGGTGAACTTTCTCCTTGCGATAGACATTTTCTGCTAGATTTGGTCCTTCGAGTTCAATGAAAGTCGAGTTCTCATTTGAGATTCGGATCAGATTTTTGTGATAAAATGAGTATTCAAAGAAGAGTGCATTTTGATTACGACTACTAACTCTTCTTAGCTCTTCAAAAAAATCTTCAGAAAGACCAAATCTGTAAAAAAAATGTTAATCCCATAGAGAAAATTCATCCAAAACAGAACTTCAATCGTACTCGAAGGACCAAATGCAGAAGTTTGCTTACTTTTTGTTTTCTTTTGATTATGATTACTAAATATTCATAGCTTTTAAGAAAAAAGTTTCGAGATCAGTTTTGGGTGAACTTTCTCCTCGCAATCAAAATTCCTTGTCTGATTCGGTCCTTCGAGTGCGATGAAGGTCTAGTTCTCAATTGAGATTCAGATCAGATTTTTGGGAGATCAAATGAGTATTCGAAGAAGAGTGCATTTTGATTATGACTACTTAATACTTTTAGTTTTTGAAAAAATTTGCAGAAAGACCAAATCTGGAAAAAAAATGTTGATCCCATAGGAAAAGTTCATCCAAAACAGAACTTCAATCGAACTCGAAGGACCAAATGTGGATGTATGCTTACATATTTGTTGTTTTCATTATTATTACTAAATATTCATAGCTTTTAGTAAAAAGTTTCGAAATATGGCTTGGATGAACTTTCTCCTTGCGATAGATATTTTCTGCAAGATTTGGTCCTTCGAGTTCGATGAAGTTAAGACTCAGATTTTTGGGAGATCAAATGATTATTTGAAAAAAGTGCAAAATATGCTACACAACTTTGAAGCATTATTAGATTATCTATAGTTTTTGTTATTCCCTTCTGAAGCATTTCTCTGGATTTGGTCCTTCGAGTTCAATGAAATTCTCGTTTTGCTTACACTTTAATATGATAATTAAATGATTTTAGCTTGTTCATTGAATGTAATATTATTACAATTATTTATAAAACTAATTTTTTAAGTCAATTTATGTTTATATTTAGTTTCCCATATTGCATTTTTTTTACTTAGATATGAAATTTAATTCTTTTGAATTTTTATACTAAAGTACACATACAATAGTCCCCATCCTTTTCCATTGAAAACCAATCCTTTTTGTTGCACATTTTCTTATCTTTCTCCATTGTTTGTTTCAATTTCCAATTGTCAATTGCAGTTTAAACTTTTCTGAGATTTCTGCAATCTCCTCAGTCAGTCGCTTCCAATCTTATCGAAATGCTTAACAAGTTCATTGTTTATTGCTGTACGGCGATAAAAGCATTTTACGCAGACCCTCTACTGTCTCTATATGGAATATTCTAACCAAAAACTCTTCATACATCGTCCAGCATTCTCTCGGTCTCCGACTTTTTGCCATTTTCTATTTCTGTCATAATCATATAAAGTCTTTTGCTTTCGTAGTCTCCAGGCATTCATTAGTGAATTGGATGGATATGTCAGCGCCATGCCATTGCCAATTCGGCTAAAATTCCGCCAACAAAACTACCAACTTTATATGCGTGTTGTGCGCGCACCACAAATCCTAAGCTTTTTGGGTCCAGAGCCGCCACAGCTCCAACAGCAGTAGCAGCATAACATCATGTTTCTGACGCTTTTTTGCCTTGAGAGCGGGGAGAGAGATTTCAAAATTTTTAATGAAAATCCCACCATTTGGAGTAGTTGTGTTTCTAACTGATTTTCCTGCACTGCCATGCGGTTGAGATGTGGCTGAGGTTGAGCATTTCCAACCGCTCCCACTGTCCTGCATGGCTGAAGTTGCACACATTCGGTTATAGTTGGTACGTCTGTCGTATCTAAAACTATAAATCTGTCATCAAAATATGTTGCACTCCATTTTTGGGGCTCTGAAGTAGTTGAAACACTTCACAATTTGTTGTGGTGCTATTTTTTTGTCGTGTTCTCGAATTGTGTTGCAATTTGGCTCTGGCTCTTCTTGGACGGAGTTTTCTTCCTCCAAAAGATGTGGAACATTGCACATTTGTTATTTGTTTGAGATATGCAACATTTGTTTCAAAAAAATATGAGCACATAATTTAGTTTTGTGTTAGGATATAAAATGAAATGTTTAGAAAGTTGTGAGCACGAGGTGGTGGTAATAAATTCCGTAGGAATTTTGAATATTTAAAATTCAAAACCTCTTTCATTGAGCTCGAAGGACCAAATTCAGAGCTGAACATAGGAGAAAAATAAGCATTTATAAATTTTTTGGTAGTAGAATGGTTCAAAAATGTTAAAGAATCCTTAAAAATCCCTACGAATGAGAAATTTATTTAGCTCGAAGGACCAAATCTTTTTTACAGGTATTCCACCAAAAATATTTAAGAACAAGAGATGCATAGGGCGAATATAAATTCTTTAGCAACATTAATCAATTTGATTCTAAAAAGTCAAGAGTTATCTTAAGAATGAGAACTCGAAGGACTAAATATTCTCCAGAGTTCTCATCTAATTGAACTGAATTCATTCAAGAAATGTAAACATTAGACTAATATTTTTTTGCATATTATCGAGAAGCATTTTATCAAAATAAAATCCAGGCTGATCCTAATGTCCAAGGACCAAATATTCTCCAGAGTACTCATCTAATTTTTTGTATTCATTCAAGAAATGTAAACATAAGACTAATATTATTTTCCATATCATCGAGATGAATTTTATCATCAAAAAAATCCAGACTGATCCTAATATATGAGAATTTCAACTCGAAAGACCAAATCCATAATTTTTTTTGGCATAATTTAGATATTGTTGTGATCCAAATACAAATACAAATAAATATTACAAATATGTAGTTCTGACTGAATTCTTTTGGTCCATTTCAAATTTCAATGGTTATCTAAGAATGAGAACTCGAAGGACCAAAGATTCTCCCAAGAAGTTTCGACTAAGGTACTCAACTAAATATTTTGCTTAATTCATCCACGAAATGTAGACATAAGACTAATATTATTTTGGATATTGTCGAGGTGTAATGATGAATGTTATCTTAAAAAATCTAGAGTGATCATTATGAATGAGACTTTCATCTCGAAGGACCAAATCAATAGCAAAACTCTTGAAAAAAAATATATTTTTTTTGTATATTTTGAATATTGTAGTGGTCTAAAGATTCATTTGACCTTAAATAATCCAGACCATTCCCTATGAATGAAATTCATTGAGCTCGAAGGACCAAATATATCTTCAAAATAGGTCTGACTGAATTTTTTCTCAATAAAATATATAAGAGGCTCTAAACTAAAAATAAACTTAAGGCGTATATTAATTCCTTTATTTATCTCAAGAATGATAACTCGAAGGACCAAATATTTTTCAGAGAAGATTCATTTGAGGCGCTTAACTTTTTTTTTTGGTTTCACACATGATGTTTGAAAAATTAACATGACAATAATGCTATTTTGGAAATTCTTGAGTGGTAACGATATATTTTAACCTAAAATAAATCCAGACTGAACTTAATCTATGAGATTTTCATCTCAAACCAAGAGCAAAACTCTTGGGAAAAAATAGTTTGAACTTTTTTTTTGTTATAGTTTGGATATTGTAGAGGTCTAATAATTCATTTGACCCAAAATAATCCAGACCAATCGCTAAGAATGAAATATTACTTCAGCTCGAAGGACCAAATCTTCAAAATAGGTCTGACTGAATTTTTACTCAATAAAATATATAAGAAGCTCTACTTTAAAAATAAACTTAAGGCGAATTTTAATTCCTTTATTTATCCCAAGAATGAGAACTCGAAGGACCAAATATTTTCCAGTGAAGTCTAATTTGAGGCTCTCAACTATTTTTTTTGGATTCATACGTGACTTCCGAAAAGTTAAAATGAGAATAATGCTATTTTGGATATTCTTGAGTTGCAACGAAGCATTTTATTCTAAAATATACAAACTGATCCTAAGAGACTATCATCTCGAAGCACCAAATAAAGAGCAAAACTCTTGAGAAAAAATAAATAGAATATATATTTTGTATAGTTTGGTTTCTGTAGTGATCTAATGACCCATTTGGCCTGAAATAATCTACACCAATCCCTATAAATGAGAATTCATTGACCTCGAAGGACCAAATAAATCTTCAAACCAGTAAGGAAAGGCTAAAGTCGGGCGGGGCCGACTATATAATACCCTACACCACTCTCGTAATATTGAATAACTCTGAAATATAAATTTTGTAGTTCATGTATAAATTTATTTATTTATTCTAAATTTCAAAACGATTGGATGTAAAATACAGCTTGTATAGAACTAAGGGCCAAATCGGACGAAACATATATATGGGAGCTATAGCTAAATCTTAACCGATTTTCTTCAAATTCGGTAGTGTTGGTTCATGGATCAAGAAACTCTACCATTCTAAATTTCAAAATGATTGGATGTAAAATACAGCTTCTACAGGACTAAAGAGGAAAATCGGACGAAACATATATATGGGAGCTATAGCTAAATCTTAACCGATTTTCTTCAAATTCGGCAATGTTGGTTCATGGATCAAGAAACTCTACCATTCCAAATTTCAAAACGATTGCATGTAAAATACAGCTTCTATAGGACTAAAGGGCCAAATCGGACGAAACATATATATGGGAGCTATAGCTAAATCTTAACCGATTTTCTTCAAATTCGGCAATGTTGGTTCATGGATCAAGAAACTCTACCATTCTAAATTTCAAAAAGATTGGATGTAAAATACAGCATTTATAGGACTAAAGGTCCAAATCGGACGAAACATATATATGGGAGCTATAGCTAAATCTTAACCGATTTTCTTCAAATTCGGTAGTGTTGGTTCATGGATCAAGAAACTCTACCATTCTAAATTTCAAAGAGATTGGATGTAAAATACAGCATTTATAGGACTAAAGGTCCAAATCGGACGAAACATATATATGGGAGCTATAGCTAAATCTTAACCGATTTTCTTCAAATTCGGTAGTGTTGGTTCATGGATCAAGAAACTCTACCATTCTAAATTTCAAAATGATTGGATGTAAAATACAGCTTCTATAGGACTAAAGGGCCAAATCGGACGAAAGATATATATGGGAGCTATATCTAAATCTGAACCGATTTCAATCAAATTCAATAGCGATCTTAACAGCTGCGAAATACTCTAAACTGCAAAATTTCAGAACGATCGGAGTGAAATTGCGACCTGTAGTCGACGAACAACTTTACATCCACAGACGGACGGACGGACGGACGGACGGACGGACGGACGGACGGACGGACGGACGGACGGACGGACATAGCTGTGTTATTTTTAGGTGTTACAAACATCTGCCGTGAAACAAACTTATAATACCCTGTACCACAGAGTGGTGTAGGGTATAAAAAGGTCTGTCTGAATTTTTGATCCAGACTGATCCAAAAAGACATTTTCATCGGACTTGATGGACCAAACATACACCAATAAGGTATATACTGCGAAAACAATAATATTAATTGGCATATTCTAGAGTTCCAACCATCCTCTTTATCCTAAATAATCCAAATGAACCCTATACATGTAATTGTATCCTAAAGAATTCAGACCTGATTATAATTGATTATACTTTCATCGAACTCGAAGGACCAAATACTTTTTTCGAACAGTAACGATATTATAGGTGTCTAACGATATTAAAGATGTCCTTCTAAATAATCGGGACTGATCCAAGAAAGACAATCTCATTGATCTCGAAGGACCAAACATGCACCAATAATGTCCATACTGCGAACAAATTATATTAATTGACATATTCTAGAGTCCCTACGATCCGCTTTATCCTAAATAATACAAATGAACCCTAAACATTTAATTTTATCCTAAATAATTCAGACTGGTTATAATAGATGATACTTTCAACGAGCTCGAAGGACCAAATGTTTTTTCGCACAGTATGTATATTAAATATGTCTAACGAACAGTTTCAAAGAATCTGATCCATGAATATCACTTAACGAACTCAAAGTACCAAACTACTACAATTCTTAAATTTGCATATTCTAGAGGATCCGCTTTATTTTAAAGAATCCAAACGTAACCTAAACTTATAATTTTATCTATCGAACTCAAAGGACCAAATATTCTTCAGAAAATGTGGGGTTCACAATTAGTACATAAAAAGTATTAAATCTGTTTTAGATCAATTTTAAATTCGGTTCTATAGGCCTAACAATCTCTGATCGTAAAGTTTGGAGGCTGATCTAAAGAAAAATATTTTCATCGAACTCCAAGGACCAAATGCAGAGCAAATCTCTAGAGAAAAAAATAATATGTAGCACTTCATTTCGAGTATATGATTTTACAGAATATAGGGACCAAATCTTCTCCTGGGAATCACTTACTGAGATACATCAGGTCGGTTAATTTTGGCCCCGACTTCTTAATATTATTTTAACAAAATATGAAATGTCGTTCTCATTCCCTTCTTATTGTTTACATTTAATTTTCATTGCTTGGAAATTGTATGCACAAATAAATCACATTGTGTTAATTATGTAAATCAGTTAATGAAAAAGTTCAACAAACAACTGAGTATTTTTCTTTCCAAGGCCCGAGGCATTTCCCGCAATTCTTCTTTGCACGAGAAGCTTACAAGCCAATGAGAAAATAAAATATGGCATAATAATTTTGAAGTTTCGAAATTATCAAAATTTATGCTATAAATAATAATAATAAGAGACAACATATATTAACTTTGCTCAGAGTATGCACTGAAGCTGTACAAACAAAAATTATGAGGAACCTGAAGAACGGAAAATAAAGGTACATTTAAGAACAAATAGACAAACTTACTTAAAGGAAAGGCAGCAAAGATATATCCGAAATGGGTGGAGAACTTGTAGCCAACCAGGAAGTAACGGCTAAGGAAAGGTATGCCATGCTACAGAAGGCCCAGAAACAAAATCTGGGGAAAGGGAACTCAAACGAACGGACGGAAGGACGGACGGACAAAGATCCTTCACTCCACCATTCAGTTACACAGACATTACATTAAAAGAGTAATGAAAGAATGTAAGAAATAAACAAAACAAATACAAATTACTGTTAACTATAAAACATTTTCTCTGTTCCAAAGTAAACCGAACCGAAAAAAATACAATGACGCCCAGAAGGAGGCACTGACGGACGGACGGACGGAAATAAATGTGTAAGTACGCCAAGCCAAATTGGTGGAGGAAAAAAGATCCATAAAATAAACCAGCAGAACACGAGGAGAAGGATGATAAAGAAGTAAATATAAATGTCATAACTGCAAAAAAATATACAGTGTTCCGAAAGGGATTCATATTAGAAGAAGAAATATGAAATATGTATATTGCTGTATGAACAGATCTTTTTGAAATAATCCCTATATTTAACCCTTAAAAGTAATCTAATCGTCTGATTCTACTCGTCATCCTAACTCTCTGGAGAGAAGATCGGACTGTCGTACTCAATGAACGTCGTCATTAATCCTAACTCTCTGGAGAGAAGATCGGACTGTCATTCTCAACGAACGGTTGGCCCACGAAATATCTCAGAGCGACATTTTCTTTGTACTCGAAGGACCAAATCTCCAGAGAAGTTTCGACACAAATGCTTTTCAAAAAATGGTTAGTTCAGCACTTGAGTCACAGAATATACAATAACTTCAAATTTAAAAATAAACATCAAATTTATATTGATTTAGGTATTCTGGGTCGCAATCGATTCTCCTGTTACCAGAGAATCTAAATTGATTTAAAAAAATAGACGTCCATCTAACTCGAAGGACCAAAACTTAACCAGAGAAGAGGTTACTGAGCTACTCGACAATGAATGGTGAAATTTATATTTGCTCACAAAATATCTCTGGACCACGAACTTTGAAAAATGTATCAGAAAATCAAGTTTGCCAAGTAACGTAAGATGCATATTCTGCAGGATCCAGCGTCTGATTGAAATATCCAAAAGAATTAAACTTTCATCGAACTCGAGGGTCCAAATCTGCCCCAAAGAAGGCTAAACTAATAAAGATCGAAACTAGTAATATGATGAGTGTTGTAACAGGACTTTCACAAGCACATCTGCACCGCATAGGCCAAGTAGATAATGACGAATGCAGGGCATGCAGGACAGGCATCGGAACGATGGCACACTATTTATGCCAAAGTCGACACATTACCAGATCTGACTCATCTCGGTAGATATAACTGGATGTTACTGAGAAAATTCGTTTCCATTACCGGTTTTCTATAACTCTTGAGATTTTAAAAACGTCAAAATAAGGAGCGCACAACAGGCCGCTCTACTGGCTTAAATGCATGTCCATAGACATGAGACGTTAAAACGTCTCCTCTTTTTCAACCTAACCTAACATTTTCCTCAATATGTTTTTAGTTCCTATTTGACCAACGAACTATATCCCTAAGACTTATATTATTTTGAATATTCGCGTCAGCACAGTTTGGTTAGAGAAAAACACGGCGAAGGAGCTTGCTAGAAGAGACAAAACAACACCATGCCAACCAAACATGGAATCAAACAAATGGAATATCAAGAAATCGTGAACAATGGAAATTATTTGTTAAGGCACTTTGCGCCCATGATACGGCGCTATAACAAATTTTAATATTAATAGTTTGGTTAGCTAGAGGATTCAAGAACACGACATTCACTGAACTCGAAGGACCAAATCTATCCCCCATTCGGGCCATAAAAGATCTCTGAACTTCAAAACATACAAATAATATAGATCTATATACTCTGCTTCTTCAGCGATTCGTTTGATCATAGGGAATGCATGAATAAATCCTAAACAATGAGACTTCCATTGAACTCGAAGGACCAAATCTGCTTCAGAAAAGGTCTTGCTGAGGATGTAATTGTCAAAATCATCAAATAGTAAAATAAAAATTAAAAAAAAAACTTCAGTCTGATATTGTATCTATAGGTGCAAAGATCCTTCTGATACTTTTCATCCTAAAGAACGAGACCTTCTTTGAACCTAATCTTCAGCAGAGAAGATTTGACTGTCGTATTCCTCAATTGATCCTTTATATTCAAGTGTGACACACAAAATCTCTTAGAAAGGTTTTATTCGAAGCCGAAGGACCAATTATTTTCCAGAAAAGGTCTTCTTAGCGTGGAGGCAATCGTTAACGATTCTATATTTTACTCATAAAATATTAAAATATAAATACAATTTAATAGAATAGCGTAAGAATAATAATAATTCTATATGTAGATTTAATGATGTGTGTGAAGATAAATTCGAATTTAACTAGCAAAGACACAAACCTTTTCTCGTTAACAGAGCTCTGTTATAGAGTTAACAGAGCTCTGTTAACGAAATAAAAACGAGGGAATTTATTAAAACCCTAAAATCTCTCGAATAAAAATAGGTGGGTCCATAAATTATATACTCATGAATAGGGGTTGCAACGACCTTTCCAGAAATATATACCATATATTCCGGAACGTGTTCAGATTCTGAATATTTGCAATTTTCTTTTTGACTATATTTTAAAAGAAGAGCCCACTGTGCAAAAACTACTAGGAGTGGGTTTATTTAGTATGTATCTACAAATAGGTCTTCGAAAGACATTTCCAGAAATATATACCTCATATTCCACAACGTGTTCACATTCTGAATATCTGCAATTTTCTATTTCACAAGTTGTTAACAGAAGAGCCGACTGTGCAAAAACTACTTGGAGTGGATTTATCTAACATATATCAATGAATAGGTCTTCCAAAGACCTTTCCAGAAACATATATCTCATGTTCCAGAACGTGTTCACATTCTGAATATTTGCGATTTTCTATTTGACTAGTTGCTAACAGAAGAGCCCACTGTGCCAAAACTACTAGGAGTGGGTTCATCTAGTATATATCTATGAATAGGCCTTCCGAAGACTTTCCCAGAAACATATATCTCATGTTCCAGAACGTGTTCATATTCTGAATATGTGCGATTTTCTATTTGACCAGTTGTAAACAGAAGAACCCACTGTGCCAAAACTACTAGGAGTGGGTTTATCTGGTATGTATCTATGAATAGGTCTTCCAAAGACCTTTCTAAAAACACACATATCATATTCCAGAACGTGTTCACATTCTGAATATTTGCAATTTTCTATTTGACCAGTTGCTAACAGAAGAGCCCACTGTGCCAAAACTACTAGGAGTGGGTTCATCTAGTATGTATCTATGAATAGGTCTTCCAAAGACCTTTCCAGAAACATACATACCATATTCCAGAACGTGTTCACATTCTGAATATTTACAATTTTCTATTTGACCAGTTGCTAACAGAAGAGCCCACTGTGCCAAAACTACTAGGAGTGGGTTCATCTAGTATGTATCTATGAATAGGCCTTCCGAAGACTTTTCCAGAAGCATATATCTCATGTTCCAGAACGTGTTCATATTCTGAATATCTGCAATTTTCTATTTCACAAGTTGTTAACAGAAGAGCCGACTGTGCAAAAACTACTTGGAGTGGGTTTACCTAATATATATCTATGAATAGGTCTTCCAAAGACCTTTCCAGAAGCATATATCCCATGTTCCAGAACGTGTTCACATTCCGAATATTTGCGATTTTCTATTTGACCAGTTGTTAACAGAGGAACCCACTGTGCCAAAACTACTAGGAGTGGGTTTATCTAGTATGTATCTATGAATAGGTCTTCCAAAGACCTTTCCAGAAACATACATATCATGTTCCAGAACGTGTTCACAATATGATTATTTGCGATTTTCTATTTGACTAGTTGCTAACAGAAGAGCCCACTGTGCCAAAACTACTAGGAGTGGGTATATCTTGTATGCATCTATGAATAGGTCTTCCAAAGACCTTTCCAAAAACACACATATCATATTCCAGAACGTGTTCATATTCTGAATATTTGCGAATATTTCTGAATATTTTGCGAATAACAACTGGTCAAATAGAAAATCGCATATATTCAGAATATGAACACGTTCTGGAACATGATATATATGTTTCAGGAAAAGTCTTCGGAAGGCCTATTCATAGATACATACTAGATGAACCCACTCCTAGTAGTTTTGGCACAGTGGGCTCTTCTGTTAACAACTAGTCAAATAGAAAATCGCAAATAATCATATTGTGAACACGTTCTGGAAGATGATATGTATGTTTCTGGAAAGGTCTTTGGAAGACCTATTCATAGATACATACTAGATGAACCCACTCCTAGTAGTTTTGGCACAGTGGGCTCTTCTGTTAGCAACTGGTCAAATAGAAAATTGCAAATATTCAGAATGTGAACACGTTCTGGAATATGATATGTTTGTTTTTAGAAAGGTCTTTGGAAGACCTATTCATAGATACATACTAGATAAACCCACTCCTAGTAGTTTTGGCACAGTGGGTTCCTCTGTTAACAACTGGTCAAATAGAAAATCGCAAATAATCAAATTGTGAACACGTTCTGGAACATGATATGTATGTTTCTAGAAAGGTCTTTGGAAGACCTATTCATAGATATATATTAGGTAAACCCACTCCAAGTAGTTTTTGCAAAGTCGGCTCTTCTGTTAACAACTTGTGAAATAGAAAATTACAGATATTCAGAATATGAACACGTTCTGGAACATGTGATATATGTTTCTGGAAAAGTCTTCGGAAGGCCTATTCATAGATACATACTAGATGAACCCACTCCTAGTAGTTTTGGCACAGTGGGCTCTTCTGTTAGCAACTGGTCAAATAGAAAATTGCAAATATTCAGAATGTAAACACGTTCTGGAATATGATATGTGTGTTTCTGGAAAGGTCTTTGGAAGACCTATTCATAGATACATACTAGATGAACCCACTCCTAGTAGTTTTGGCACAGTGGGCTCTTCTGTTAGCAACTGGTCAAATAGAAAATTGCAAATATTCAGAATGTGAACACGTTCTGGAATATGATATGTTTGTTTTTAGAAAGGTCTTTGGAAGACCTATTCATAGATACATACCAGATAAACCCACTCCTAGTAGTTTTTGCACAGTGGGCTCTTCTTTTAAAATATAGTCAAAAAGAAAATTGCAAATATTCAGAATCTGAACACGTTCCGGAAGATATGGTATATATTTCTGGAAAGGTCGTTGCAACCCCTATTCATGAGTATATAATTTATGGACCCACCTATTTTTATTCGAGAGATTTTAGGGTTTTAATAAATTCCCTCGTTTTTATTTCGTTAACAGAGCTCTGTTAACTCAATAACAGACCTCTGTTAACGAGAAAAGGTTTGTGTCTTTGCTAGTTAAATTCGAATTTAACTTCACACACATGATTTAATGATCCGTTTGATCTTAAAGAATGAGTTCGTTACTGGACCTAACCTTCTGCAGAGTAGATGTGACTAACGTACTTCTCAATGAGCGGTTATTTGGCTCACACCATCTCTCAGAGTGAGATTTTCTTTGTATTCGAAGGACCAAATCTTCTCCCGTGAAGGTCTTTGTACGAAGGTGATCGTCAATCATTCTATGCTTTACCCATAAAATACCCATATAAACACCATTAAAAAGGGAAGCATATGATTAATATTAATTTTATAGGTTCAATGATCTGTTTTATCCTAGAAAAAGAGACGTGTAATGACCCTAACCTTGTCAGAAAAAATCTGACTGACCTACTCGTCAATGAACGGTTAGATTCATATTAGAATCGAAGAATGATATCGTCGTAGAACCAAACATTCTGCTGAGTAGATCTGACTGCCGTAATCCCACAAAATATCTCAGAGTTGGATCTTCATCGACATCAAAGGACCAAATTTCCTATAGAAAGGTCTAACATAGGCTATCGTTATAGAATCCATATTTTACCAATAAAATATCAAAATATAAATATAATCTAAAAGAAAGCATAATACTTTTTATTATTAATTCTGTAGGTCCAAAGATTGAACCTAACCTTCTGCAGAGTAGATCTTACTGTCGTAATCGACAATTAAGCGTTAAATTCACACAAATGGTTTTATTTCGAACTCGAAGGACCAAATCATCTCCAGTGAAGGTCTTTATGCGAAAGTAAAAAAAAGATCTGAATGACGTAATCCTCAACGAACTGTTAGATTAATTGCTAGCCCACAAAATAAATCAGAATGATATTTGCTTCGTACTCGAATGACCAAATATTATCCAGAAAAAGTCTTAGTGTGAAGTCACTCATCAACGAATTGATATTTAACCTATAAAATACAAGTTTAAAACAATATAAATACAATTTTTAAGGAAACATTAATTCGATAGGTACAAAGATCCGTTTGATCCTAAATAGTAGGACCTGTTTTAAACCTAAACTTCTGCAGAGTAGAGCTAACTGTCGTTTGTAGAATAAATGGTTGGATTCATATAAAAACCTCTCAAAGTGATATCTTCTTCGTACTCGAAGGACCAAATATTCCCAAGAAAAGGTTTTACTGCGAAGGTAATCGTGAACGAATCTATATTTTAGACATAACATATTAATTAATACAATTTAAAAGGAATCATACGATTAATATTATTTCTATAGGTCCACTGATTCGTTGATCCTAAAGAATGAAACCTTCATGGAACATAAACTTCTGCAGATAAGACATATTTAAACGGAAGCATATGTCTTATATTATTCCTATAGGTCCACCGATCCGTTGATACTAAATAATGAATGGAATACAACATAAACTTCTGCAGAGAAGATCTGACTGCCGTATTGCTCAATGAACGGTTGATCTTTGTGGGAAGCTTAAGTTAATCAAAATAATTTAGCTTCTTTTCCAATTTCACAATACTGTTCGCTGCAGTTGTAGCTTCTCATCCTCTTTCTCCCCCCATTCAACTGACAAAGACAAAAGATAAATTAAAAAGTTGTACTCCCAGTCTTTAGTATGTTTTTGTTCTTCTTCCCATTTATTTGCCCATTTTTTCTTATTCTCTACTTGTTGTTGATTTTTTCACCATTTCAAAAATAAACAAACAAAGAAAACTAAATTACCAGGGAAAAGTCTCTGATGCTTTCGTTGTTGGCACTTGGTTTGGGTGGCTGCTACCCCATACAGCAGCAGGAGTAGCTGGAGGAGTGGGAGCAGCACCACTACTGGCTACAGTGTCTGGATGATGATATATGAAATTATTTGCCATTCCAAAGTTCCACTGCTGAACAGAAAAAAAAACAAAGGAGCCAAACCTCCTGTGCAAATGTCTGCATCAGAACGGCAAGTAGTAGTGGGTACGCATTCACGCGAAATGCAATGAGACATAATATTGTACGGCAAAGGCAAGTAAGCGAAAAAATTGAGGAAAAATATATACAAGGAGAAAATATGTATTTACTTTAACTAAGTAATATCCCAAAGAAGATGAAGTATCGAGAGGAAAGCAGTGTCCCTTAGTAAAAGGCTAGACATAAACATTGGGAAGGAACTCGAGACAGACGGACTCGGTGGGACAAAAGGGGTGAAAATGCCTTTAAATATTGAAACAATGGCTACCACTTCTGTTTTAGCAAAAAAAATACATTCATTAAAAATATTTTGGGGATATTTTTGGGAATAAAATGGTCGTCGTTGGCCATCCCACACAATGTTCTTAATGGTTTTTAGATCCACAGCCAGACCATGAAACCACCCAAATAAACCACAAAATGTCTCGAAAGTATCAAACAATTTTGACAATAAGTTATGACATTTTTGGGGTTATTTTTTGGCGAAACAAACACACAATTAATTATAATTTATTAATGTCTGAAAGGAAAATTAAAACGAGGGTTGTTTAGGAAGTATTGGGTCTTCCAAAAGGAGCTTCCGAGCTTTGACAGCTGATAGGGGGCAAGTTGTTGAAGCCAGTTGGAACAGTTGGAAACTAACTCTTATTTTCATCGAAAAATCATTTTAAGCGATGAGGCCAATTTCATGTTGAGTAGTACGTCCACAAACAAACTTGCCACAAAA
Source organism: Eudasyphora cyanicolor (assembly GCA_963930755.1). Taxonomy (NCBI): domain Eukaryota; kingdom Metazoa; phylum Arthropoda; class Insecta; order Diptera; family Muscidae; genus Eudasyphora; species Eudasyphora cyanicolor. Next base: position 50,413,299 of record OZ005737.1, on the reverse strand, counting down.
AAGGTCATCTACTCTATAGCAGGCGACCACCACGGTCATCTACTCTAGAGTACACAACGATCATCTACTTTACAGTAGACGACCACGACGATCATCTACTCTATAGTAGACGGCCACAATGGTCATCAGCTCTAAAGTAGACGACCAAAACGGTCAGCTAGTCCATGGTAGACGACCACAACGGTCATATACTCTACAGTAGACACCAAAACGGTCATCTACTCTATAGTAGACGACCACATCGGTCATCTACTCTATAGTAGACGACCACATCGGTCATCTACTCTATAGTAGACGACCACATCGGTCATCTACTCTATAGTAGACGACCACATCGGTCATCTACTCTATAGTAGACGACCACATCGGTCATCTACTCTATAGTAGACGACCACAACGGTCATCTACTCTATAGCAGACGACCACAACGGTCATCTACTCAATAGTAGGCGACCACAAGAGTCATAAACTCTATAGTAGACGACCACAAGGGCCATCTACTCTATACTAAACGGCCACAACGGTCATCTACTCTATGGTAGACGACCAAAACGGTCAGCTACTCCATGGTAGACGACCACAACGGTCATCTACTCTACAGTAGACGACCACATAGGTCATCTACTTTATAGTAGACTGTTACAATGGTCATCTACTCTATAGTAGACGACAACAAGATTAATATACTCTATAGCAGACGACCAAAACGGTCATCTACTCTATAGCAGACGACCAAAACGGTTATCTACTCTACAGTAAACGATCAAAACGGTCATCTACTCTATAGTAGACGACCACATCGGTCATCTACTCAATAGTAGACGACCACAAGGGTCATAAACTCTATAGTAGACGACCACAAGGGCCATCTACTCTATACTAAACGGCCACAACGGTCATATACTCTATTGTAGACGACCAAAACGGTCAGCTACTCCATGGTAGACGACCACAACGGTCATCTACTCTACAGTAGACGACCACATAGGTCATCTACTTTATAGTAGACTGTTACAACGGTCATCTACTCTACAGTAGACACCAAAACGGTCATCTACTCTATAGTAGACGACCACATCGGTCATCTACTCTATAGTAGACGACCACAACGGTCATCTACTCTATAGCAGACGACCACAACGGTCATCTACTCAATAGTAGACGACCACAACGGTCATCTACTCAATGGTAGACGACCACAAGGGTCATAAACTCTATAGTAGACGACCACAAGGGCCATCTACTCTATACTAAACGGCCACAACGGTCATCTACTCTATGGTAGACGACCAAAACGGTCAGCTACTCCATGGTAGACGACCACAACGGTCATCTACTCTACAGTAGACGACCACATAGGTCATCTACTTTATAGTAGACTGTTACAATGGTCATCTACTCTATAGTAGACGACCACATAGGTCATCTACTCTATAGTAGACGACAACAAGATTAATATACTCTATAGCAGACGACCAAAACGGTCATCTACTCTACAGTAAACGATCAAAACGGTCATCTACTCTATAGTAGACGACCACATCGGTCATCTACTCTATAGTAGACAACAACAAAGTTAATATACTCTATAGAAGACGACCACAACGGTCATCTTTTCTATAGTAGACGGCCATCTACTCTATAGTTGACGACCAGAACGGACATCTACTCTCTAGTTGAAGACAACAATGTTAATATACTCTATAGTATACGACCACAGCGGACTTCTACTCTATAGCAGACGACCACAGCGGACTTCTACACTATAGCAGACGACCACAACGATCATCTACTCTATAGTAGACGACCAAAACGTTCATCTACTCTATGGTAGACGACCAAAACGGTCATCTACTCTATGGTAGACGACCACAACTGTCATCTACTCTATCGTAGACGACCACAACGGTCATCTACTCTACAATAGACAACCACAACGGTCATCTACTCTATCGTAGACGACCACAAATGTCATCTACTCTATCGTAGACGACCACAACGGTCATCTACTCTACAGTTGACGACCACAGCGGTCATCTACTCTATAGTAGACGACCACAATGGTCATCTACTCTATAGTAGATGACCAAAATGGCCGGTTACTCTATAGTAGACTGCTACAATGGTCATCTACTCTATAGTAGACGACCCCAATGGTCATCTACTCTATAGTAGACGACCCCAATGGTCATCTATGCTATAGTAGACGACGCCAATGGTCATCTACTCTATAGTAGACGGACCCAATGGTAATCTATTCTATATTAGACGACCCAAATGGTCATCTACTCTATATTAGACGACCCCAATGCTCATCTACTCTGTAGTAAAGACCTCAATGGTCATCCACTCTATTGTAGACGACCACAACGGTCACCTGCTCTATAGCGTATCATTATGGGGATTTTCATTGCTTCTCAGTCGAATACTTAGAATAATATTTTTTCCAACTGACTACCCTTATTATTATTTCCAATTCCTGGAACTCTCCTCCTCCAAGAATTACTATTCGATATCAAGTATGTTTGCCTTTACTCAAGTCACCTACCTTATAGTCTTGTCTCCGCATTCGATTTGATATCGTATACCGCCAGACGCGACTCACCATAATTTTGTCATAATATACTATAGAGTGAGACGCATTGGAATAATGCCAAAGAAATGGAAATAATAAAACACCAGCTGGTCTCAATGTTTTGTCTATAGTGCTTTGGTTTCGCTGTCTAAAATGTCGTTGAGAATGGCGATAATGAAGACGACGACTCCGACAACGTTCGTGATAATCATCATAATGGCAACAAACTTCATCATTACTTTAATGTTTTTTTCTTTTATGTCTAACTGAGACCGTAACTGAAGTTTCAAATTGAAAGAAGATACAAAAGTGTTTGTCTCTAGGTTCTTTTTTCTTAAATTTAATTTCAAATTTCTTAGGTTATTCGTCTTTACATTCGCACAGTTATGTGTGAGTTTAATTAGCCGTTTGTGAATTCTAATGATAGTCCTCACACTGTGACTAATTTCTTTATTTGAGTGTGTAAGCAAAAAAATGTTATATATCCCCAATTATTCTACATGTTTCAATTTATTAAATTTAATTCTGTTGTCTCGCTTTGTGCCATTGTTGCAGGGAAAAAATTGGGGGGAACCTGACACAGAATGTCATCATTCATTGATGGTCATCGGTTGGGCGTTATATTTTTTCGCGGGAATTTTTTTTAAAAATTTGACACTACAGCCAATTTGGCTTACTTTTTTTCAAAAATGATTCAGAACATGTTTTGTGGGTTTCATTTATGAACTCAAAATAACAAAAAATATATCAATTCAGTTGTTGAACTCTTTGTGACAGAGAAATTGAAAATTATGGGAATTATTGTGGTTTTGTACCGTTTGAAATATTTATTTTACTCAGAGTAAAAAATGTGGTTTCCATTAAAAAAGAGGCTTGATAAAAAGAGACAGTCACAAAAATGCTACAAAGCCACATTGGTCAAATAGCAATTTTCTATGTAATCAATTGAAGTATTGAAATTGCAAATGTTTTTAATTGTAAATTTTTCGCTTAATTAAAAGGGCTTTATGAAAACTTACATAAACTGATATTAAGAGTTTAACATTATAAATAATGTTTATTTTAAAAAAATAATAATAACAACGAGTTTATGAACGACAGAAAAACATCTCTATAGACGGGAGAAAATCTTCTCTATAGGAAAGTCATCTTTATAGATGACCTCTACTATAGAATAGATGACCGTTGTGGTCGTTTTCTAAAGTAGATAACCTTTGTGGTTGTCTACTATAGAGTAGATGACCGTTGTGGTCGTTTACTATCGAGTATATGACTGTTGTGGTCGTCTACTATAGAGTATATAACGGTTGTGGTCGTCTACTATAGAGTAGATGACCGTTGTGGTCGTCTACTATAGAGTAGATGACCGTTGTGGTCGTCTACTAAAGAGTAGATTACCGTAGTGGTAGTCTACTATAGAGTAGATTACCGCTGTAGCCGCCTACTATAGAGGAGATGGCCATTGTGGTCGCCTACTATAGAGGAGATGACCATTGTGGTCGTCTAATATAGAGTAGATGACCGTTGTGGTCGTCTACTAAAAAGTAGATGACCGATGTGGTCGTCTACTATAACGTAGATTACCCTTGTGGTCGTCTACTATAGAGCAGATGATCGTTGTAGTCGTCTACTATAGAGTAGATTACCGTTGTTGTCGTCTACCATAGAGTAGATGCCCGTTGTGGTCGTCTACTATAGAGTAGATGACCGTTGTGGTCGTCTACCACAGAGTAGATGACCGTTGTGGTCGTCTACTATAGATTAGATTACCGTAGTGGTAGTCTACCATAAAGTTGATGACCGTTGTGGTCGTCTACTATAGAGTAGATGACCATAAAGTAGATGACCGCTGTAGTCGCCTACTATAGATGAGATGACCGATGTGGTCGTCTACTAAAAAGTAGATGACCGATGTGTTCGTCTACTATAACGTAGATTACCCTTGTGGTCGTCTACTATAGAGTAGATGACAATTGTGGTCGTCTACTATAGAGTAGATGGCCAGTGTGGTCGTCTACTATAGAGTAGATGACCATTATGGTCATCTACTATAGAGTAGATGACCATTGTGGTCGTCTACTATAGAGTAGATGACCATTGTGGTCGTCTACTATAGAGTAGATGACCATTATGGTCGTCTACTATAGAGTAGATGAACATTGTGGTCGTCTACCATAGAGTAGATGACCATTGTGGTCGTCTACTATAGAGTAGATGACCATTGTGGTCGTCTACTATAGAGTAGATGACCATTGTGGTCGTCTACTATAGAGTAGATGACCATTGTGGTCGTCTACTATAGAGTAGATGACCATTGTGGTCGTCTACTATAGAGTAGATGACCATTGTGGTCTAAAAAGTAGATGACCGATGTGTTCGTCTATTATAACGTAGATTACTCTTGTGGTCGTCTACTATAGAGTAGATGACAATTGTGGTCGTCTACTATAGAGTAGATGGCCATTGTGGTCGTCTACTATAGAGTAGATGGACATTGTGGTCGTCTACTATAGAGTAGATGGCCATTGTGGTCGTCTACTATAGAGTAGATGACCATTATGGTCGTCTACTATAGAGTAGATGACCATTGTGGTCGTCTACTATAGAGTAGATGACCATTGTGGTCGTCTACTATAGAGTAGATGACCATTGTGGTCGTCTACTATAGAGTAGATGACCATTGTGGTCGTCTACTATAGAGTAGATGACCATTGTGGTCGTCTACCATAGAGTAGATGACCATTGTGGTCTTTATAGACGACAAGACTGTTGTGGCCGTCTACTATAGAGTAGATGACCGTTGTGGTCGTCTACTATAGAGTAGATGACCATTGTGGTCGTCCACTATAGAGTAGATGACCGTTGTGGTCGTCTACTATAGGGAAGATGACCATTGTGGTCGTCTCCTAAAAAGTAGATGTAGTACTCTGTAGTAGATGACCACAACATGAAAGTCGTATTTAGAACGTCGTCTCTATAGACGACAGTGAAATCGTCTTTATAGACGACAGTGAAGTCGTTTTTATAGACGACAGTAAAGTCGTCTGTATAGACGACAGTAAAGTCGTCTCTATAGACGACAATAAAGTCTTCTGCATAGACGACAATAAAGTCGTCTTTATAGACGACAGTAAAGTCGGCTGTATAGACGACAATAAAGTCGTCTGTATTTACGACAATAAAGTCGTCTGTACAGACTACGATAAAGTCGTCTCTATAGACGACAGGGCAGTGGTCTTTATAGTCGTATTTACAGACGACTGGAAAGTCGTAAAGTATAGACGACAGGAATGTCGTCTTTATAGACGACAAAGATTGGTCTTTATAGACGACTAAATTTCGTCTTCATAGACGACAAAAAGTCATCTCTATAGACGTATATTCTCATTAATACCAACTTTTTTTAAAAAAAATATTTTTAAATCCGTAACTATGCCTATATTTAAGAATTTAAAACTCAATACACATCTGAAAAAATCTCCAAACAAATCCTTTGTCTTGGCCCTTTCTCAATTTGTGAAAAATGTTCAAGGCTGCCATGAGGTAAGTGTCTGCCAACAGTCTGTTGTCTGTCGTTTTGGATACATTTGCCATTTGCGTAATTAAAACAAACTCATCCTCTTCTCGTACTATTTCCCCCCTTATGCTCGTACATTCCATTAACAAAGTGTAATATTTCCATTTTATGGATAGTACCATTTGCATTGTGATTTCGGAAAACATCTTAAATCCTATTACGAGTACCTTGACTCTGCTCAATGTTTATCAGTTTGTCCGTCCATCTGCCGTTCGGCGAAGGAAATTTGAGACTTATTTTGTGGGGGCTGCTGCTGCTCCAACAAATAAAAATATGCGAAACATACGAAAGAGACTATTTCGTTCGAAAGAAATTGTTGGTTCTGAAAATTCATTTTATTGGTTTTGATTTGAGTTTTTTAATTGATATGAAACGAGTTGGCAGCCAAGATGAAGGATCAGAAACTGGAGGAGTTTTTCATAGAAACCCGCAGTCGATATTCGGTAAACACTTGAACGAGAGAGGCTCGGAATCCAATTTATTTTATTAATAACTAATTGCCATAAAAATCTCAAAAAAAAAAAAAAACATTAGCCTTCAGTGTAGTCAATTTCAAGAATATGAAATGTGGCATTCTGAAATTTTCATATGGATCCACTCCACCCCCACCGCCTCTTATTGCTGTAACCTTTATTAAAAAATGCTTTTGTGGAAAATACAAAAATTGCAAAAAATCGTAAACAACTAAATCACAAACTAATGAATCAACGAGTGAAGTGAACAGAAAAAAATCCATCATAAAATTGCAATTAGAGAAGGAGAGCAAAAATGGATGAATGCACCGACTGACGACGGACAAACGCATTGTCGGATTGCAAAGGAAACAAGAGCTGTGCAATAACAACAACAACAAGAAGCGACAATGACGACGACGACTGCCATGGAAAAGCAGTAGCAAAATTAATGAAAAATGTTGTCACGCTTGATTTGTCTGGTTGCGATACATTTTCAGTTTATTACACAAATTGCACGTTTTAATGAAGAAAATAGTTTTGCGAAATCAAACAAAAAAAAATGCATGACAAACTTAATTTCGAGGAGTGGTTCGTTTGGGTGTACGCTTCAGAGTGACTAAAGTCATGGGGAATAAAATGTGAGTGTGTGTGTGCGGGATGGAAATACATGAACTGAACACGAGTGAGAAAAAATGTGCTAAAAGTTAGGTCAGGATTATTCAACACTACTAGAATGCAATAGCATGCAAATATGTTTACAATTTAGTTATGGTTGCTATGGTACTGATTTAAATGCCTACAAAAGAGTATTTATGTGAAGCCAAACGCCAGAAGGGAAGTGCATAGCAAAAGATATAGCTATAGCAATAGCAATAGCAATAGCAATAGCGCCAGCTGCAGATGGAATACAAAATATTGCATTAAAGACTGCAATCCATCGAAGACCAGACATCTTTCTCAAAACTTTCCAGAGGTGTTTTCGTGAAAGAACTTTTCCCAACCATTGGAAAATGCAAAAACTTGTATTAATCCCCAAAGGAAACAAGCCACCGGGGGAACCATCGTCCTACCGCCTCATATGTCTCATAGACACTATGGGAAAAATTCTGGAGAGAATCCTTTACCATAGACTAATGTCTGAAATCGAAGAAAAAGGCGCTCTTTCCGAAAGACAATTTGGTTTTAGGAAAGCACGGTCGGTCTACCATCGACGCAGTGAACCCGATAGTTGATACGGCGATCATTCAAGCCCTTCAAATCGGCGGGCCCGGATGGCATCATTCCAGCTATTTTACAAGAATCCTTGGAACTTATTTTACCATGGCTACGCGCAATTTTTTCTGCAAGTTTGCAATGGTCATATATACCCAAGGCATGGAGAGAAGTCAAGGTGGTCTTTATCCCCAAAGCGGGAAAAATAAACCACAGTACGACAAAGGACTACAGACCAATCAGTCTATCATCGTTTCTGTTGAAAACCATGGAAAGACTAGTTGATCTTAACGTGAGGGGAAAACTGACACCAAACAACTTCAGTAAGGCACAACACGCCTACCTGAAAGGTAAATCTGTGGAAACGGCCTTACATGAAGTGGTAGGATTTGTCGAGGACTCCCTTCATTACAAAGATTACACCATGGCAGCGTTCCTCGATGTAGAGGGCGCTTTTAACAATGTTAAAATAGCATCTATACTTAACGCACTAGACGGCATAGGCTCACACCCAGGCATAACCAGGTGGACAGGTAATATGCTAAAAAGCAGAATCATTAACTTAACAATGGGCAATGGTTCGGCTAGAAGGCGAGTTACGAGAGGTACTCCGCAAGGTGGAGTGGTCTCACCAATATTATGGAACCTAGTGATACACGAAATCCTAATGGATCTTGGCAATACAGGAATTAAAATCATAGCGTATGCAGACGACGTCGTGATTTTGATTAGGGGCAAATTTATGCCTACGGTCAGCGAGATCATGGAAAGATCACTAAAACGATTATCACGCTGGGCAGAAAAGAATGGACTAGGAGTCAACCCAGGGAAGACGGAACTGGTCCTTTTCACTAGAAGAAATAAAATTCCGAACTATCAGCTCCCTACACTACAGGGAAAGGTACTTGAACTGTCGAAAGAAGCTAAGTACTTAGGCATCACCCTAGACTCTAAGCTGTCCTGGAAAAGGAATTTGGAGGAAAGGGGTAAGAAAGCGCTATGCGCCTTTTATGCCTGCAGGAAAATGTTTGGACGCAAATGGGGTTTGCAACCGAAAATGATACACTGGATGTATACATCGATCATCAGACCGATACTCACTTACGGATCAGTTGTATGGTGGAAATCGGTAATGAAGAAATCACATCTCTCGCACCTAGCCAAAGTGCAAAGACTGATTTGCGTCGGGATAACGGGCGCCCTCAGATCTGCTCCACAAATGGCATTGGAGGCGATGCTGAACCTTCAACCAATCGATATATACATAAAGTGTACCGCAGCGAAAGTGACCCTTCGGCTAAGGGAATCAGGAATAGCCATCAATACCACACAAGGACATGGCTCAATCCTGGAAAACATGGGTATAACAGACAAAATCAATAGGACAACGGACTACTTGACACCAAGAACAATTCGAGATAGAAATTTTAAAGTAACTTTTCCTAGCCGTGAAGATTGGGAATCAAATAGCGTTATAGAGGACGATGAGATCTCAATTTTCACGGACGGATCGAAAATGGAGACGGGCATGGGTTCGGGAGTATTTTCCGACACCCTCAATCTCAGAATATCCACCAGACTCCCAGATGAATGCACGGTGTTCCAGGCAGAGATCTATGCCATTAACATTGCCGCGAATCAGATTTTGGAACGGGATATTTCTCCGAAAAAATTCAAGATCTACGTCGACAGCATGGCAGCTCTCAAGGCCTTGAGCTCTAGAAATATTAAATCACGCTGCACAATGGACTGCTTTCTAGCCTTAAACCATATTCAGGCGCACGAAATCACGCTCTGCTGGGTGCCAGGACATAGCAACATACAGGGCAACGAATTTGCAGACGAATGTGCCAGGATAGGATCAGGTGCGCGAAACGAAACCGCGACTCTGGACGTGCAAATTCCGTTCGTGGAACTTAAAAACGAAATCGACGAACGCGGAGCAACACTGACCAGATCGAGGTGGGATACAGTACAAAACTGCAGGACTGCACGAACCCCTTGGCCATCCATTGATGTGAACCGTACCAAAGAATTGCTGTCCTTCAGGAAGACCACACTTAGCATCCTCACAGGAGTCATCACAGGGCACTGCGTGATAGGCAATATGGCTGCACGCATGAAGCTTCCTTATGAAGACTTCTGTAGAAGTTGCTTAGATGAAGAAGAGGAGGAGTCAGTACAGCACCTGCTATGCTCATGCAAAGGACTGCAAGAGTACCGTTTGGCCTTTTTAGGGCACAGGCTCTTCGTAAACCTAGACGATCTAGCAGATGCACCGCTCAAATCCCTTCTCAAATTCATCAGTAAATCCCTCTGGTTTAGTAAAGCCACGAGGACAAACGAGAATAATTAGATCTTCTTCTTCCGCTTCCTAAATCGTCCCTCCCTCTTCCGAAACCTTTTCTCCATCTTCCTAGTCTGTCAACCTCCAATTATTTCTTCTATCCTTCCTTTCTACCAATGGGAAACACAATGGACCGAATTGTCGGCCCCGAGTGAACTCGTCAGTTGTATTCTGACGGGCGTCCCTTTCAACCTAACCTAACCTGATACGGCGACGAAGGCCGTCGAAGGAGCAAAGGTGGAAAGGCAGAACAAAGAAATATTGCGCCGTCGTTACCCTTGATGTGAAGAACGCCTTCAACTCAGCAGATTGGGGGCACATCCATGAAGCCCTGGTGCGAACCGAAGTCCAGACGTATATTGTAGATATGGTCAAAAGCTATCTTGACAACCGGAAGCTCATATATCTAAGCGACAATGGACTGGAACACTACAGTGTATCCGCCGGCGTCCCACAAGGATCAGTCCTGGGTCCACTGTTGTGGAACATTATGTACGATGAAGTGCTGAGACTTATAGGCTTTGCAGATGACATCGCCATAATCACGGTAGCGAAACATTTCAGAAACGTAGAAGCAGCCACTAACACGGCCAACAAACAAGTACAAAACTGGCTCGAGTCAGCACATCTAAAACTAGCTGCTCACAAAGCGGAGGCAATTCTTATCACAAGCCGGAAAACAACGGAATACATTAATGTGATCGTTGGAGATAAGTTATCAGATCAAGTCATTCACTCAAATATTTGGGAGTTATGATAGACCACAGAGTGATGTTCAAGGATCACATTGAGTACGTAAGCGAGAAAGCTGCAGAAACACAAGCATCCCTGGCAAGAATGCTGTCCAATGTTGGAGGCTAAACTCGCGAGAAGGAAACTACTAGCCACCGTAGTAAACTCTGTGATCCTTTATGCTTCTCCCGTATGGGCGGATGCTTTGAGCGTAAAATCTTATAGGAAGAAGCTGATGACTACATACCGACTAAACTGTCTTCGCATAATCTCCGGCTATCGAACCATATCGGAAGATGCAGCAGGTGTAGTCGCTGGTCTCATCCTCATCGGTCGCCACTTGGTAATCTCGTTGGGATACATCTGCAAAGGGAAGATGGACGCATCTTCTTATACCTACCATAAGTGTATGGTTGACCAGACGACACGGTGATACGAATTACTACCTCACGCAGTTCCTAACAGACCATGGTGCTTCCGGAAATATCTGCACAGATTTGGACACGATAGCTCGTCTATGTGCCAAAACTGTGTAGAAGCGAAAGAAGACGCAAATCACGTCATATTCCTCTGCCCTAGGTTCGACAGAGAAGGCGTACCTACAATCGAACATTCGAGCGTGATCGAATACATGTTACAAAGCGATGACACATGGCGAAATATATCCGAATTAGTGAGAAACACAATCCTAGAGCTACAGAGTAGACAATATACGGAGAAACGCAGAAATCAATATGATTTAGAGTGCAGTAGATAGCCTAATGGCTAACCATCCTTCACGAAGTAATACTTCACAGCAGTTCCGTGAAGGAGTGATGGTCGAAGAAGGGGTGTGGTAATCGTACATGTTTTTCTGTACGGGCTGAATCATACATCTTTCTGAAAATTCCACAACTCCAGCGCAACAATAGCAATTGCAATTGCACTAGCAATATCACAAAATCATTGTTTGTCACCAACCTCATGTCGACATCCCACAATGAAATATTTCAGGATATCTCGAGGAAGGAGCTCGATGAAGCATGGGCGAAAATAGGCAACAATAAAGTGCCGGGTCCGGACGGAATCGCAAACATAGCATTAAAGGCTGCAATCCTTCGCAGACGAGAAGAGAGAAGTCACAGAAGCTCGTTATAATACCCAAAGGAAACATGCTGCCGGGGTAACCATTATCATACAGCCCAATATGTCTCCTTGCCACGATGGACAAAATCCTGGATATGATATATAATAGGCTATTGTCAATAATAGAAGAAAAATGAGCTCTCTCAGAACAACAATTCCGGTTTAGAAAAGTGCGGTCCACTATCGACGCTGAGAAACTGGTTTGTTGACACGACCAGAAGTACTGCGAAGCCTTACTCTTGAAGTGAAGAAGGCTTGCCGGCCTTCCACAAATATCAGTCCTGGGCCCACTGCTCTGGAATATGCCAAGGTGTTGAGACTCCCCTTCTATATGTGGTGAATATTATAGGCTTTGCGGACGACATTGCCATAATCACGATCGCAAACCACATTCCCCACTTAGAAGCAGCCACTAACACGGCAATTCAACAAGTCCAGACATGGCTGATATCAGCACAACTACTGCTAGCGGCTCACAAGATCAAAGCGGTCCTAATTAGAAGCCGGAAAAAAACAGTACATTAATGTGATAGGTGGATATAAAGTTATCCGATGCACCCGCTCTAGGTTGGTTAAGATTTAAGGATCACATCAAGTATATGAGAATTGTTTATTGAGAGGAAGCATAGGATTCCTCTCAAAAAGTCCGCACGCTTATCTGAAAGGTAGATCGTTAGACTCCGCTCTACATTTTCTGGTCCATCATATTTAAATGGCCTGCGGAGTATACACTTGCAGCGTTTCTTGATATATAAGCCGCTTTTAATAATATCCTCCCGTCGGTCATTCTGGCCGATTTAAAGGATGCAGGAAGGGAAGATGTAATTGTAAATTGGATTATGAGTCGTATAGGGTTACCACTACTAAGAGCTACTAAGGGTAGACCATGGCCTTCGGTAGCTCAGTAGTTAGTGCATTACACTTGGATATCGAAGGTGCTGGGTTCAATTCCCAGCCAGGGCACTGTAAAAATTTACCATCAACATTTTATGTTTTCATCCTATTTCGAGTTCCTGCAGCAAGAAAATACCTCTCCGGGCGCACTACCACATCTGATCACCCAAGTCAACAGGGAAGCGAAAAATGTACATAACACCATGACGACTATTAACATAAAATGCAGCTCTTCTAGTGGAGAATAGAAACGGTAATACTCAAATAACATCCATTCCCTGAAATTAGCAGACGACATTGAATAGATGAAAACAACATAAGGTTGCCGCGATAATCGGATATATGCCGGAACAAAGTCTGTAATAGAAATAGACTTAAGGAATATCAACTCAGCGTCTCCAAGCTGCTACAACAACAACAACTAAGGGTAGACCACAAGTTGGGGTCATTACACCACATTTGAGGATTCTAGTTGTAAATTAAATCGTATATAGTCTGGAACTATCGGGTATTAAGGCGTGTACAAACGCTGACGATATACTATTATTCTCTACAGGTAAATTCTTGTCGTCGGTCTCAGACATCCTAGAGGTAGCCCTATCAAAAATATCCTCATGGGCAAATGACGACTGCCGCTTAAGTATCAACCAAAAAAAAACAGAACTGGCACTGTTTACTAAGAGTAATAAAATACCGCACTTTAGATTATTAAGGGTTGTACCCTCTCAGTCTTTTACATTTCATAAGGCATCGAAACTCCAGACATAACTGAGTATGCAGAAGAAGTAATGATAAGCAATAATAATGGATCAAATATGGTCTTGGCTTTACTAAGCCGGGCGCCATCCTTATATAACCAAACCTAACCATATCAGCGAGAAGGCTGCTGGAACACAGCCGTCTCTGGCAAGGAGACGGCTGTGTTCCAACCAAGGTTGGAGGTCCAAAACACGCGCGGTGCCAACTACTATCCAGTGCAGTCAACTCGGTGATACTATATGCATCTCCCGTATGGGACGGGGCACTGGTAGTCAAAGCCTGCGGGAGAAAATTGTTGTATACACCCACAGGATAAGCAGTCTTTGCATAATTTGCGGATATAGAACGATATCGCAGGAAGCAACAGGTGTAATTGCAGGGATTATTCCTATCGACGTACTAGCCATCGAAGTAAAGAGAAGCCACGATAGGAAACTGGAGAACAGAAAGAGAGAGAGATCCGAATTTGCCAGCGGAGAGCGATCTGTATCGAACGCCATTTGGCAGTCTTGCTGGAACACGAGTTCGAAGGGGCGATGGACATACCTTCTTATACCCAATATAAGTGAATAGACAACACGGGCAAACTAACTTTTAACTGCACAGATTGTGACATGGTAGCTTGTCTCTGTGCCCAACCTGTGCGGAAGAGGAAGAATATGTCCTTTATGATATGCTCTACCGCACCTTCGAGTCCCCAAAAAACGAAATCTACCTTTCCCAACTATATTCTGTTTTTTATATTAACAAACAAAATATCCTTTTCCCCTGAAACAAGCGACACTCATATATTTGTTATGTCCTCGACGCATACAGGTGTCAAGGATATTAAAGTTGCCGTTGACTGTTATGTCGTTGTTTGTATGTGGTCACTTAGGGTTTGGACACTTTTCTGGTTGACTTTTGCATGCAAACAATTTTGACGTATTTTGACACTTATGGTCGGTTGGTTGGTTTTGATCCTGCGAAAACTGACCTTTTTTGTTTTTCTGCTATTTTATTTTTAAAAGGATAAGAGATTTGTGTATGTTTTTTTTCGTTGTGAATTGTTTGTCGAATGGAATGGTTAATCGGATTTCGTGACTTGGCGAGACTGACCTTAACAATAAAATTAACAGATTAAAGTTTTTTTTTAAACTAATTGCTAAGATAATTATGGAAGTTGTGGGAGAATTTAATAAAGCTAAGGAAATGTTCTATGTGTGAAATGGGTATGGAATTTGTAAAGATATATCTAAGATTAAAATTCATTATGTTTCTTATACATTATTAAGTTGGGTGAAGAATGTTCAGTATTATAAATAGTTACATATTAATCGTAGTTCTCGTATTTTACATTATAAATATCAATGACAATAAAAATGGCAATAGTAATAGCAATGGCAATCCAGTTTTGCTGAAGAACCATCTAAGGATCTAACAAACGCGATTGCTGACGCACGTGAGGCGTCAATGCCGAGAAGAACACTTCCGAAGCGAAGCCAACCCAGCTACTGGTGGAATGAACACATACGTCTGCTGCGGTCTGTCTGCTTGAAAGCTAGGCGAAGGATGCGGCGAGCAAGAGGGAAACCTAGGTTTGAAAGACTACAAGAGGAGTTCAGGGAGTCACGAAAAAACTTGGAAATAGCGACAAAAGAGAGCAAACGCTCATGCTTCAAAAGCGATGCTGATATCGATCCATAGGGGACCGCATATAGGATAGTAATGAAGAAGATGCAGAGGAAATCACCGCAAATTACCTGCCCAGAAATGTTGCGCAATATAATTGGGACATTGTTCCCACAACGTCCACTGATTAGCACGAATCCAGTGTCGACACGTGATATCGAATCTATACCGGATATCACTCGGGAAGAGCTTGAAGAAGCATGTGCAAAAATTGGTACCAACAAATCGCCAGGTCCAGATGGAATACCAAATATTGCATTAAAGGCTGCAATCCATCGAAGACCAGACATCTTTCTGAAAACTTTCCAGAGGTGTTTTCGTGAAAGAACTTTTCCCACCCATTGGAAAATGCAAAAACTTGTGTTAATACCCAATAAAAACAAGCGACCGGGGAACCATCATCCTACCGCCCCATATGCCTCCTAGACACTATGGGGAAAAATTCTGGAGAGAATCCTTTACAATAGACTAATGTCTGAAATCGAAGAAAAAGGCGCCTTATCCGAAAGACAATTAGGTTTTAGGATAGCACGGTCTACCATCGACGCAGTGAAGCTTGTAGTTGATACGACGAAGGCCATTGAAGGAGAAAGGTGGAAAGGCGGAACAAAGTAATATTGCGCCTTCAACTCTTCAGATTTGGGGGACATCCATGAAGCCCTGGTGCGTACCGAAGTCCAGACGTATGGTCAAAAGCTATCTTGACAACAGGAAGCTCATATACCTGAGCAACAGTGGGCTGCAGCACTACAGTGTATCCGCCGGCGTCCCACAAGGATCAGTCCTGGGCCCACTGTTATGGATCATTATGTACGATGAAGTGCTGAGACTTCCCCTCCCAAATGGGGTTAATATTATAGGCTTTGCTGATGACAAATCCATAATCACGGTAGCGAAACATATCATAAACGTAGAAGCAGCCACTAACACGGCCATCAAACAAGTACAAAACTGGCTCGAGTCAGCACTAGCTGCTCTCAAAACGGAGGCATTTCTTATCACAAGCCAGAAAACAACGGAATACATTAATGTGATCGTGTGAGATAAGACGATCACATCAAGTCGTTCACTTAAATACTTGGGAGTTATGATTGACAACAGGCTGACATTTAAGGAGCACATTGAATACATAAGCAAGAAAACCGCAAAAACGCAAGCCTCACTGGCACGAATGTTGCCCAATGTCGGAGGCCCTAGACTTGCGAAAGGGAAACTACTAGCCACGGTAGTGAACTCTGTGATTCGTTATGCTTCTCCCGTATGGGCGGATGCATTGAGCGTAAAATCCTATAGGAAGAAGCTGATGACTACATATCGACTAAACTGTCTTCGTATAATCTCCGGGTATCGAACCATATCGGAAAATGCAACAGGTGTAGTCGCTGGTCTCATTCCAATCGACATAGCAGCCTCCGAGATGAAACGAATACACGATAGAAAACCGGAAAACAAAAAGCAGAGATCCGAATTTGCCAAGGAAGAGCGTTCCTCATGGAAGATGGACACATTTTCTTATACCTACATGGTTTAACAGACGACACGGTGATACGAACTACTACCTCACGCAGTTCCTAACAGACCATGGTGCCTTCCGGAAATATCTGCACAGATTTGGACACGATAGCTCGTCTATGTGCCTAAACTGTGTGGAATCGAAAGAAGACGCAAATCACGTCATATTCCTCTAGGATGGGTTCGACAGAGAAGGCGTACCTACAATCGAAAATTCGAACGTGATCGAATACATGTTACAAAGCAATGATACGTGGCGAAATATATCCGAATTAGTAAGAAACACAATCCTAGAGTTACATAGAGTAGACAATATATGGAGAAACGAATTAGAGTGCAGTAGATAGCCTAATGGCTAACCATCCTTCACGAAGTAATACTTCACAGCGGTTCCGTGAAGGATTGATGGTCGAAGAGGGGGATGTGGTTTAGTACGTAAGAATCGAGCATGTTTTCCAATACGGGCTGAATCATACATCTTTCTGAAGATTCCAAGCCTAGCAGTATTTAGCACATCTATATAAAAAGAGCTTCCATTTAGTATACACGCTGAAAAAAAATCGCTTGTGTAGTATATTGTCCCAAACATATTCGGCTTGAAACATATATATGTTTAAGGTACACTCTAAATATATAATATTTGGTAAACGCAAAAATTATATATTTAGGAATATGTTGTTCTAAACAAATCCTTGTTTCCGTCCTAATACTTTTTATTTGGGACTATTAATTCCGAAACAAAGATTTATTTGATTTTTAATTGTTGTTAGGTTTTTTTTAGCAATTTAATGTTAAATTTTTAGAAATTTTTTTTATACGTAAATATGAAATTGTATAATTTTGGATAAGAATAAATTACCTGAAGGATTGACAACAAATGCTGATATTAAATACTCAAAAATTTAAAATGAGTCCCTTCAAACAGAAATTAATACTGCTTATGGTATTTTTAACTGGGGGGAAAACATAATTGGAAACGAAGGAAAAATTAAAAATAAAATTAGAAAAATTCAGCAATGTTTTGAAAAACTTTTTTAATAAAATATATTTGAAGACATTCCTTAACAATAATTTTATTTGTACATAAACACATATTTTATTTGAGAAAATTAGTTTGCAAATATATTTTGTAGTAATATATTAATATATGCGTTCTAAGTAAATTTTATTGATTTACAAATAAAATTTGTTTACTCAGAAATATATAATATTTAAAAATTTGTGTTCCAAATATATTTTCTTTCTATTCAAACATATCAAAAAAGGCGATTTTGCCCCGAGTATATATTTTTTAAATTACTGTAACTAAATTCCCTAAAAGTGTACCAGGAAAAGGTATGTAGGGCTTATAATATTTCCAGCCAGGATTATCAGCTCTGCTTCTTATATCCTGGCCCTGTCAGACTAACAATTGCCTTTATGCGTTCATCTTAAATATGACATTTGTTCCGAATAAATAGTAGTAGTTTTATTTAATTTTGCATTCACATCCGTTTTAATAAAATTCTACTTCCTCTTTACTCATCCTGTATTTCCTTTCCATTTTTTTCCGTTTCATTGCAGGTTACGCAAAAGATATTTCTGGAGTTGAAAGAGGTATGTATGGCTTCGCCTTTGGATAGCAATTTTGCTTTACTTTACTTTCCTTTGCATTTGCTGCCACTTCCCGGTGAACAGTGCTAAACTATGAACTATAAACCATAAGAGTACTTTAAATTTTCATAAAAGAAAGAATATTTTCGCTACGCTATAGTTTCTCTATATAAATTTCCCTATTCTATATTGCAAATAAAGAAAAAGAAGAAAAACTCCACAACACAACGAAAGAGCACAAAACAAAAACACTTCAGTACCTACAGTGAAATGATGAAAGGAATATAAAGGAAACTTTATAATAAAAACTCCCAGGATGGTAGAAACTCCCAACCGTCCTGCAGCAGCATAAGCACCAGTGGTAGCAACAAAACCTAAAAAAAAAATCACCAAGTCCGGCTATGGAGCACGTTCCCGGCACACAAACGTAACGCGCGCGCAAAAAAAGTAAAAATTCTCTAAAGGGAGTTAAAAAGGAGAACAACGAACAAACCGAACGGAATGTAAATCCACAATTGGCATAGAGGATAAAGACCTCCAGTTGCCAGGAACCACTAAACAAATACACAGCCAGATATACCCATACCCCCAACCAAAAAAACCCATTCTCATACCCCGTACCCATTCTCAAACAGTTTACAGATACATAGAATACCAGAGAATTGCATTACGGCGAGGCTCCACTTTGACTCGGAGCCGGGGCAGAAAAAAAACTCCAAACCTGAAAAAATGTTTTCATTAAATTTCACGGAGTGTACGACGAGTATAGCCCAAGCTCAAGCAAACAGCCGTATTTTCCATGAAACTCACAAACCGGGATTTGTATGCGAACACACACACGAATAGCGAAACACACACAATGACAAAAGCAATCCAAAGGATTCCAACATTGACTATTCTGTTACTATTCGCCCATTTACAATATTTCCCTAAAGACCAATCTATAATATGCCCCTTATGTATGAATATACTAAGGCCGATTGATAAGTTTGGTGAATAATTTTATTATTTTTTATGGACTAGTGATAACTGTAGGCCAATGACTTAAATCCCAAGATAGGATAGGATGTTGAAATAGCTCCATGGTGCTTCTTATAAGGAACTGTTTTGGTTTTGTTCACAGGTCGGATAGAAAAACCTTTAATAGAGTTATGAAAGCTCCCTTATATAAGGTACAACTTTTTAAGATTGTCTGTAGATATACTTATACTGAAGACATCTGAAGCCGAATGTCATTGACTCCTATCCCGGACGCTGATTAAAGAATATTGACGAATTACAAAGGTTGCTCCCAGATTAAAAGCCGCTGAAACCAAATTAGCTACTGGTTTTTAGATAAAGGGTCGCTGACCTCAAAATGGCTACAGAATGGCTGAACCCACGAAAGGTCAGTGACCTGTGATTAAAGCCATTGTGGGAGTTAATTACGCCGAACTAATAGCTTGACTTTGTCTTTGACCCAGGTTTCAATGTCAATTGTGACGGACAAATGTCATTCATCTCCGACAAAGGTTATTAATGACTGAAATAGCTTATTGACCACCTGATTATAGATTTTGAACACTGCTTACAGATCATTGTCTTTACATTTATAATAAAATATACGAGCCTAAAGGTTATCAAAATTGGATAAATTATCTTTGATCCGTGACAAGGTTTATTGATTTCCAATTAAATGTAATTGTCCTGGGATTAGAAGCCTAAATATGTATAACCCCTCAGACACAGGGCATTGATGTGTGATTAAATATCATTGAAGGTGTAATGATCAAACTTAAAGATTATTTATCCAGGAATAAAAATTGCAGAGCTAGACTATACTGTTGTTCTCGGATTACAAGTTAAAATACCATTGAACAGAATTAAAATTTATTGGAACAGATTAAAGTTTATTGTCTCTGATTAAAGTTTATTATCTTTCATAAGAGCTATTGACTTTTACGTGAAAGGTCATTGGCCCCTGATTACAATCTATTAATACCTGGCATAAGGGGTATTGACTTTATATTAAAGGATAAAGTCATTGATCCCTGGCAAAGGGTAATGTCATAGGATTACAAGTGGTTAAAGGGCCATTGATCAGAATTAAAGGTCATTGACACCGGATTTAAGATTTTTGACTCCTGATTAAGTGTTGTTGAGACCAGATTGACAGTCATTGTCTCCAGATTCACGGTGGATAATCTGAAGAAGGTCACAGACTCCTGACAATGATCAACGGCTCCTTAAATGTCACTGGCCCTCGCAAAGAACGTTGGGCACAGACCTTCGCCACGTATTAAAGGCCAGTGTAACTGAACATAGAAAAAACTGACCTGTATTAAAGTCAATAAATCACAGATAAAAGGCCATTGACAATTATGAACGGTCATTGACACCGACCTAAGAGTCAGTAATTTGTACTAAGACAATGAAACTCAGATTAAGGACCATTTAACCATTATTGAATCTTGTTGATCCCGGATACTGATCAGAATTAAAGACAATTTAGCATTATTGAGTGTCATTGATCTCGGACTAGGAGTCACAGATAAGAACGGAAGGCAATTGATCATTATTGAGTGTCCTTGATCCTGGACTAGGAGTCACTGAACTTGATTTAATTCAATTAGCTTAAAATGAAAGGTTTTCAGTAATCTGTATTAAGGACCATTTAACCATTATTGAATCTTGATCACGGACACTGATCAGAACTAAAGTCAATTTAGCATTATTGAGTGTCATTGATCCCGGACTAAGAGTCATTGATAAGAATTGAAGCCAATTGACCATTATTGAATGACCTTGATCCCTGACTAAGAGTCATTGAACTTGATATAATTCAATTAGCTTCAAATTAAAGATCTGACCATTATTGAATGAAAATTATGTTTGGTGCAGGATAAATGGCCAATGTCCCCGAATTTAAGGTCATTAACCTCTGACAAAGGCGATAAACTACCAACGACCCATATGAAATGTAATTGGCCCATTGCAGACGTAATTGAACCCCAATTAAAAGTCATTTGGGTCCCATAAATATCATTGATCCTGCATTTAAGATTACTGACACTTCACAAAAGGCATTGTCCCCGCAAAAGGTCATTCCCCTCGTTTTAAAGGTCAGCGACCCCAAAGGGAACGGACTCTGCATAAAAAGTCAGTCCCTGATTGAGAGGCACTACCTTGGATTAAGGTGACTGATATCCGACAAGTCCGCATATTCTCTGAACTCTTCAGACAAATTCGTAACGACTTCGTTCAAAATTCTGTACGATTCGTCGAAGTTTTTTTTTCCTGTTTTATTTTTGTATAGCTCTCGTTTTAGTTATTACTAAGCCAGAGCAAGAAGCAGTTTTGTTGCGTGGGTGTACAGCGGCTGAAAAGTTTTTGACGGCGGACTAAGAGTCACAGAACGCAATTAAAGGCCATTAGTCGTATATTAAGGGTCATGGAATATTATTAAAGGTCATGGAATATTATTGAAGATACCTGACTAAAAGTCACTTGCCTGGATTAAAGGCTAGTAATCTCAGATTTAGGGTCACTGGCCATTATAAAAGCTCATTGTTTCCGTACTACGAGACACTGACCTGGATAAGATGTAGTTAAACTAAGACTGGCGGTAATTTATCATGATTCAGTGCAACCAACCTGTCCTACCGATTTCTGACCGACTTCTTAACATTTGGTTTTCTGGGATGTCATTGACGCCGGACTAAGAGTCACTGAACGCAATTAAAGGCCATTATTCGTATATTAAGGGTCGTGGAATATTATTAAAGTCCTTTGTTACCCGACTAAAAGTCAATTGCATTGATTAAAGGCTAATAATCTCAGATTAAGCGTCACTGGCCATTATTGAAGCTCATTGATCCCGGACTAAGAGACACTGACGCGTATAAGAGGTAGTTAAACTAAGAATAATGGTTATTGATAATTATTCAGGGTTACCAACCTTTTACAAACTTCATAATAGCCCAATGTCCCCGAATTAATGTTCATTTAACCCTGACGGACGTCAATATACAATGATAGAAGTCCGATGACCTCAGATTAAGGGTCAATTACCATTTGAGAAAGTGTTTAACCCCTGACAGACATCATTGGCAGAGATAAAAGCCAATGTCCCTAAATTAAAGCTCATTGACTCTTGCAGAACCCCATTAACCAACGATATTAGTTCAATGACCTCAGATCAAAAGTTATTGAATCAGGCTTAGATACCATTGGTCCATAACAAAGATAATTACTACCGGATTAAATTCCATTGGGATCTTACAGATATCATTGGTACCGGATTAAGGGTTACTGATACCTGACAATGGTCATTGTCCCCGGATAAAGGTCATTGCCGTCTTATTAAAAATGTTGTGATACAAATAATTTTTCAGCTAATTGATTTGGGACTCAAATCTGAGAATTGGACGTGAAAGTATATAAGAACAACGATAAGAACTTCTGCATCATTCGCTTAGTCATGTTGGCTCAATTAATGATTTAATGGCCATACGATTTTTTTGCTCAAGGTGGTTTTTTAATACTTTTTCTATATTTTAACACGGTTATATCTCGATACACCGTACGATATATCTCTTTTGTGTATGCAGCAAAGTTGTAGATATTGAATAGGAGAAAAAAATGCGGAACAAACCTACCCGAAAAAAATGCATCCAGAGCCTTAAAAAGCCACTCTCTCTCTATTTAATCTTAATTGTCTATTGTGACCTAGACTAAGGGTCATTAAATGCATTTAATCTCCGATTAAGGAACATTATCCAATAGTGAATGTTAATTACCAGAGTCACTGACCTGGTTTAGAGGCAGTTAAACTAATGGCGATTTCGATTCTGGAAAAAGTGCAGCATTTTCTTTACCTTTTTCCCGAAAGCTGCACTTTTCCAACACATTTTGGAAATTTTAAACTTGTAATTAAGTAAAATTTATTTCCCGTTGATGGGGCAACACTTTTTCCAGGAACATAATCGCCATAAGATTAAGGGTTATTGACCATTTTTGAGTGTTACCAATCCCTGGTTAACGTCATTCACTATGGATAAAATCCAGTGACCCCGAAATAAATCTAAGTGACCTGACGAAAATCCTTTAATAAATTAATAAATGTCCAATGACCTCAAATAAAAGATAATTAAATCAGCATTATGTAATTGCCCCCGAAACAAATGTAGTTGGTCCCTGATCTATATCACAGATCCCGGATTAAAGTTTACTAATACCTAACAGAAGTCATTGGCACTTGAATAAAGGTCACTGTTGTCAGCGACCTTATAATCCAAGGTTCAATAGGATTATAAGTTAGTGACCCTGAACTAAATATCAATGAACTAAATAAAAGATTCATAAGATTCACTCAATGATCCCGCATTAACAATCACTGTTTTGGGCTAAGTATGGTTTATCATATCACAGACCATTATTAAACGTCAGTTATCTTCAGGTTAATTATTTAAATTCCGACAAAAGTCAAATTATACCGGATTACCCTGGTCGGTGGTATGGTGTACCCCTGGTCGGTGATACAGCATCTAATAACTCCGGATGAAAGGTAAGTGAACTCAGACCGTTGAACTCAGGATAAATGCAAATAACTCTGGATGATGGGCCAGTAAACCCGAATTAATGGTCATTGATCCGAGGATATAGGCCAACTACTAAGATTCACTAGATTCGCTCATAGATCTCGCATTACCAGTCACTGTTTTGGGCTACGGACTGTTTATCATATCGCAGACCATCTTTGAAGGTCATTGATCCATCATTTAGAGGACTGAGCTATACTAAGGGCAATTATCTTCAGATTAATTACACTGTGCAACAGTGAAAAAATACACGGACTTGACAGTATAGGTTCGATTCTACTATCAAAGGGTAGTATAACCCTATACTCGGTTTGGCGAAATTGGTCACCAATTTTTTTATGGGCCTCCAAAGTTTGTGAAAATCAGTGGGGCCCCTCGAAAAAGGTGTCATCAGCTTTTGTCCAACAACTAATTTCAGACTTGGTATTACCGCTTAACTATATTTGGCAATAATGTAGCTAAGAATATGCTGAACTAAGTTTCTTAAAAAATTTTGCGAAAAAATATTTTTTCCGGTACTTTTTTTTGAAAAAGTGTAGGAGAAAAATATTTTTTTTCACTTTTTTCAGCATAACTTTCAGGGACTCGTAACTTTTCACTAACAACGTAAATCTGAACAATACAATCTCAACGCGTCTAGGTACCCTAAATAGCTCAAAAACCTACATTGTACCCCAAAAATGTTAGTATTTCACTATTATGTCACAAAATATTTTTTTGGTATAGGGTAATTTCAGCAACTTTATAGAAAATGTGAAGGCCAATATTGGAACATATTAACCCTCTAACTCCCCCACATAACTGTAATTTTTGGCCCCATTTTGACAAATCGTAAAAAACACCCCTTAAAAGGGGCAGGGCGGGGATGAAATGTTCTAAAAAAAATGTTGGCCATAAAATGTTACTATATGTGTTAGAATGTCAATGACCCCAGGATAAAGGCCAACTACAACTAGGAAAGATCAACAACCAGTAAAACTCATTGAGTCACGATTAAATGTGCTCTAAAAATGTTCCACTCCAGATTAAAGGTAATCGACTCTAATTGTGGGGTCATTGACTCCTCTTTAAAGGTCAGTGGATCCTCACTAATAGTCATTGACTCAAATTATGGTGCCATTGAAACAAATTATGGTGCCACTGAAACAAATTATGGTGTTGAATCCCGATTAAATGCTATTGACATCCAATAATTCCTATTGAAAGGTCAGTGAAACCAGAGTAAAGGTCAAAGAACTCAAGGAAAAATGCTAGTAATCCCGTATCAAGGCCCAGTGAATCCGAATTAAAGGCCATTGACCCCAGAATAAAGGCGAACTAAAACTGGGAAAGATCAAAGAGCCCAGGAAAGCTCATTGACTACTGACTAAATATCACTAACCCATTTCAAACCGAACAACCATTCAATAACCCGGAATGAAAGGTCGTTGAACACCAGGATTAATGCCAATAACTTCGGATGAAGGGCCAGTGAATCAGAATTAGGTGTCATTGACCCCAGGATAAAAGCCAACTACGCCTGGAAAAGATCATAGAGTCCTGGTAAAGTCATAGAGTCCTGACATGAAGTATGGAGTTGAATCCCGATTAAATTCAATTGACTCCAATTATATGGTCGTTGACTCCGAGTGAATCCTGTAAAAAATCCAATAATTTCGAATAAAAGGTCAGTGAACCCAGATTATAAGTCGTTAAAGTCCGTGATAAATGCCAATAACTCCGGATGAAAAGCCAGTGAACCACGGGATAAGGGCCAACCACGTCTGGGAAAAATAAAAAATCCCTGGTAAAGGTCATTGACTCCACATTAACGGCCTGTTTCTGTATTTCTAACGAAAGTCTCTGCGAACGAAAACCAGTCACTCACTTTCGAATTCGGAATTTGGTTTCTCTAAGGTTCGTTCGTTCGTTCGCCCGGCCTTACGTCAACGACGTTAGCGATATACCAATTGGAAAAAAATATGATTGCCAGATCAAAAATTTCACAACTTCCGGTCTAAAAAAATCACACATTTTTGTAGGGTCGACCTTAGAAAATACACCTCTGTATACTTTACACTAGCGGTGGCCAAAAATCAACCCTGGGTGGGTCAGTTAAGCTGATCCAACACTCTCATTTCTTTCTCTCTCTCTCACGTCTCTCTCATTGCGAGCTGATGATTTTTTTTCCATCTTAGCGAGCTGCCAATGTTGACTTCTTTATGCTTAAATATGTAAACATATGTATACAATTTTATTGCTATTTAATTGTTTTTACCATAATTATATTATTCTCTACTTATTTTTTGCTTTTAATAACGTTTTTTGCCACTGTTCCTATCAGTCGACAAAAAAAATGACTCGACCTGACATTTGTGTTCGCCCAGATGACAGCAGAGAGAGATAGAGAAACCAAAATTTACAGTGAAATGATTACGTTTTCGTACGAGTTCATTATCGTGCGACTTGTCGCTGTGATGGTAGTTAGTGAAACCCAAATCAGCTGTTTGTCGTCTGGCAGGCGAACGAAAGCAACATTTTAAGGAGTTAGATGTAATGGACTGAACTTATGTGGGCATTGAATGAATTGAATTAAAGGCCATTCACTCCGCTTTAAAGGTCATTGGTCCGAACACTGGTGCCATTGACATGAAATATCGTGTTGAATCTCGATTAACTCCAGGATAAATTCCAGAAACACCGGATGAAGGACCAGTGATCCCGATTTAAAGGTTATTGACCCCATAATAAAGGCCAACTACTCCTGGGAAAAATCAAAGCTCATTGACTCCTTATTAAATGTCTTTACCCATGGTTCATTTTTTTCGACTCCGGATTAGATGTTATACTCAAATTATAGGATCATTGAATCCGCCTTGAAGGTCATTGACTACGCATTATAGGTAATTGGCTCAAATAATAGTGCCATTGACACAAAATATGGTGTTGAATCCCGATTACATTTTATTGACTCCAATTATATGGTCGTTGACCCCCAGTGAATCCTGTCAAAAATCCAATAACTTCGAATGAAAGGTAAGTGAACCCAGATTTAAGGTCGTTGAACTCCGAGATAAATGCCAATAACTGCGGATAAAAGGTCAGTGAACCAAAATAAAAGTCATTGACCACGGGATAAGGGCCAACCACGCCTGGGAAAGAGCCCTGGTAAAGCACATTGACTCCTCATTAAATGTCTTTACCTCTGGTTAAATTTCTTTCAACTCCGGATTAGATGTAATGGACTCAACTTATGTGGGCATTGAATGGCTTGAATTAAAGGCCATTCACTCCGCTTTAAATTGGTTCGAATAATGGTGCCATTGACATGTAATATGGTGTTGAATCTTGATTAACTCCAGGATAAATTCCAGGAGCACCGGATGAAGGGCTAGTGATTCCGATTTAAAGGTCATTGACCCCAGGATAAAGGCCAACTATTATTCCTGGGAAAAATCAAAGCTGGCAAAGCTTATTGACTCCTTATTAAATGTCTTTACCCCTGGTTGACGTTTTAAGACTCCGGATTAGATATAATATACTCAAATTATGGGATCATTGAATCCGCCTTAAAGGTCATTGAGTCTGCGTGATAGGTCATTGGCTCGAAAAGTGTTGCCACTGACTCAAAATGTGGTGTTAAATCCCGATTAAATTTCATTGGCTCCAATTATATGGTCATTGTCTCCCAGTGAATCATGTCAAAAATCGAATAATTCCGAATGAAAGGTCAGTGAACCCAGATTAAAGGTCGTTGAAATCCGGGATAAATGCCAATAACTCCGGATGAGGGGCCAGCGAACCCGAATTAAAAGTCATTGACCGCGAGATAAAAGCCAACTACGCCTGGGAAAGATTATAGAGCTCTGGTAAAGCTCATTGATTCCTCATTAAATGTCTTTACCTCTAGTTAATTTTTTTGACTCCGGTTGTAATATACTCGAATTATGGGATCATTGAATCCGCCTTAAAGGTCATTGACTCTGATTACCATTGATACAAAATATGGTATTGAATCCCGATTACATTTCATTGACTCCAATTATATGGTCGTTAACTCCGAGTGAATTATGTAAAAAATCGAATAATTCCGAATGAAAGGTCAGTGAATTCAGATAAAAGGTCGTTGAACTCCGGGATAAATGTTAATAAATACGGATGAAGGGCCAGTGAACCCGAATTAAAAGTCATTGACCGCGGGATAAAGGCCAACTACGCCTGGGAAAGATCATAGAGCCCTTGTAAAGCTCATTGATTCCTCATTAAATGTCTTTACCTCTGGTTGATTTTTTTTTACTCCGGATGTAATATACTCGAATTATGGGATCATTGAATCGGCCTTAAAGGTCATTGACTCTGCGTGATAGGTCATTGGATCGAATAATAGTGCCATTGATACAAAATATGGTATTGAATACCGATTACATTTCATTGACTCCAATTATATGGTCGTTAACTCCGAGTGAATCATGTAAAAAATCTAATAATTCCGAATGAAAGGTCAGTGAACCCAGATAAAAGGTCGTTTAACTCCGGGATAATTGCTATTAACTCCCAAATTAAAAGTAATTGATCGCGGGATAAAGGTCAACTATGCCTGGGAAATATCAAAGAGCCCTGGTAAAGCTCATTGACTCCTCATTAAATGACTTTACCATGGTTGAAATAATTCTCGACGCCGGATTAAAATATTCGGCTCGAATTCTGGTGTCATGTACTCAGCCTTAATGGTCATTGGCTCCGCAATAAAGGTCATTGACTCGAATCACGGTGCCATTGACACGACATTTGAAGTTGAATCCCGATTAAATGTTATTGACCTTAAATTATACGGCCCTTGATTCCGGGTGAACCCTGACAAACATCCAATATCCCCGAATGAAAGGTCATTGAATCCAAATTGAAAGCCATTGACCACCAGGATAAAGGCCAGTAGCCCCTGGGAATAATCCAAAAGCATCATGAAAAGGTGTTTACCATTGGTTATCCTTTTTGCGACTCCGGATTAAAGGCAATCGATTAAAATTATGGGGGCATTGACTCTGCATTAAATGTCATTGACTCCAATTATGTTGCCAATGACCCGAACTATGGTGTTTAATCTCGATTTAATGTTATTGACTGCAAATATAGGAAAAAAGAATTATAGGATATTGATTGACCCCGGCTAAACCCTGACACACATCCACTAACTCCGAATGAAGGGTCAGCCATTCCATATTAAATATCATTGACCCCCTGGTTGAAGGCCAATAATCCCTGGGAATGATCAAGGAGCCCTGGTAAAGGTCATTAACTTCGACTAAAGGTTTTTCCCCTCGTTATCATATTTTCGACTCCGGATTAAAGGTAATCGACTCGAATTGTGGGGCCATTGCCTCTGCATTAAAGATAATCGGCTCGAATAATGGGGTCTTTGACTCTGCATTAAATGTCATCTGCTGTCATCATAGATTCCCTACATCTGCTTTAAATGTCATTGACTCAATGTCATTGGCTCTGCATTAAAAGTCATTGACTTCGCATTAAATGCCATTGACTACGTATTAAACGTCATTGAATCTACATTAAAGGAAATTGACTCCAATTATAGTGTCACAGACACTAAATATTGTGAATTCCGAGTAAATGTTATCGTTGATTTCCGATTAAATATTATTGATTCAAATTATAGGGTCATTGATCCCGGGTAAGTGGTCATCGACCCCTCACAAAATGGCATTGACTACAGCAAAAAGATTATTAACACCGCTAAATGCCATTGGACTTAGATTAAGAGTCACTTCAATGGCTTAGAGGTCATTGACTATGTTTAAATACCATTGACTCCGGCTTGTCCCTACCGCATGTCCTTAGATTAAACCCCGTTGACCCCGAATCATTGTTCATTGACATCATATTAAAGATCATTAAACCGAAGTTAACTTAATTTCCTATTTCCAGTAAATTGACAAGTATTCGTTTCCTAACTTCCCCTCGTATAAGGCCATTTTATGTGTATCTCTTGAAACATAATGAAAGCTCAGTCTCAAATCGTAAATGGCCACGATAGAACCTTGCAAAGTCCTTCCACAATGTCCTTCTCTAAATTGAAGTGAGTTAGAGGATTCGCTCCATATGTATCATTCTCATTCGTGGTTGTTATTCGGCCCGCTTTTGTTTTGTTTTTTTTTTTTTATTTTGACAATTTAACATAGCGACAGGTTTTAACGTTTGCTACACATTGCTCGTTTTTCTCGGAAGCACGGACCTCAGCAGTCAAAGAGGGTATGTTGCTGGTTTTTTTTTTTTTTTTTTTTTGTTAACCTCCCCCTTTGGCATTTAGTACGTGTCTTCAATTTACCTAGCTCATTGGGCAAAAACAACATGTGTTTCACCGTGTCATGTCTAAATGGTTAAAAGCCTTTTACACAAATCATAGATTCCCTAACCTTCCCCCCCACCACTTCATACGTTTGTTCAAGCTCTTTCGTTTTCGTGGGTTACGGCACAAATGTTACTCTGAAAACAAAGTGGATTTTGTGGCAGGTCAGCCACAAAAGGGCAGCATAGAGAAGTAGGCCTAACAAAGGAAATTCTGCCGTTTTTTCCTCTCATTCACTCTTTTTGCATCAGACAAACAATCACGAATGTGGAATTCCCAGTGCTTAAAAGTGATATCTTTTCCCAAAGAACATATGCTCGACAAAGAAGCTCAGGTTGTTTTAAATTTTGAAATAGCATTTAAATTATTTACTTGCAAGTAAACAAGTATGTATTCAATTTCCACTCTTGTTCTGGGCGAATTGAAGTAATGAATAATGACACAGATGCAGATGAGCCCGTGGTGAATGGGGAAAAGTAATTTTAGCTTTAGCTATATTAGGTAATCAAAAAAGTTCTGAAATGAACTCAACAGAATTTTGCGTGGGAGTTTTTATAGCTATTAGGCATTGGGACAGGACCAACAATTGACTAAGGGAGGACAAGACAATTCAGGAAATGGTTTAGGGAAATTATTTTTCCAAGCTATACAAGTGTTTCACCATCATTTTTTATGAATTAAATATTAATATAAAATTGCTGGGATGAGATGAAGCAATAAACAGTTCGCTGTAATTTTGTGGTACACTTTAAGGATATATAATGCCCTTAGATTCCAATAAATTGTATATCAATGGAAAGTTCTTTTTCCAAATATGTGCAGAATAAACCCTAAATACTCTATTCAAATACAGTTTAACCCTAAATACTCTATTCAAATACAGTTTAAACGTATAATAAAATTACTTAACAGGTTTGTGTGGTACACTTTTAGGTGCTTTAGTACCCTCAATATGTAATAAAATGTGCAGTCCTAGAAAGCTGCTCTTCTACAGATGTGCAGAATAATATATGTGTAACTAAAGGGTGTTTCAGTAAGGGCGGAATGAAGGTGAAATGCAATAAAACACTTAGTGTGTGAGGTGTTACGAAATTCATGGCTAAAAGTTGAGTGACCCCTGACAAATGTAATGGTCCTTTTATTATACTCAATGACACCGGACTAAATATCATTGAGGACCCATTAAATCATCATTGGCCCACATTTAATATCATAATCCTTGAAACCGGATTTAGGGTCATTGGACCTTACTTTTTCGAAAATGAGGTTGGATCAACAGTTACGGTGAATGGATTGCGCTATCGAGAAATGATTAATGATTCTTATCGTCGGAGTTGGATGGTATTGATCTGGACAGCGTTCAACAAGACGGCGCTACGTGCCACACAAGCAACGAAACCATTGCTCTGTTACGGGAAAAGTTTCCGGACCGTGTTATCTCTCGAAGAGGTGATCACAATTGGCCACCGAGATCTTGTGATTTAACACCTTGCGACTTCTTCCTTTGGGGCCACGTGAAAGATAAGGTCTACGTCAACAGCCCAGCGTCAATGCAAGACCTCAAAGATAGAATTCGTGAGGCTATCGAGGACATAGGGCAGCCAATTTGCGATTTGGTTATGGAAAATTTCATGAAAAGGATATGGTCCTGTAAGCGTGGTCGTGGTGGCCATTTGGCTGATGTTGTTTTTCATTATTAACGGCATACCTTCCTTTTTATTAAGAAATAAACATCCCACCATTTATCAAAAAAAAATAGCATTTTTTTTTAATACCAAAATAACACCTCTTGTTGGAAAACCCTGTATGTGTGTAATTGTCAAAGATTCTGAGTAGTAGTTTAGAAGTTATGAAATAGTCAGTATTTCACCAAATGTTGACGCTTCGTGGGGGGAGCTACTCGAAGGAGTGGACCAACATGGTCCGTCTTTGACCTTAGAATGAAATAAAAAAACTATTGATACATCCCAAATTTGAAGCCAATCGGTTAATCCTGTCGAAAGTTATCGTGCGCACCAATCAGACAGACGGACAGGTTGGCGGACAGGTTGGCGGAAATGGCACAAATGACTTAAAATGGCCCACAATGGATTTTCGCCAAATATTCCTCGGGTTCTCTTAGGTCACACCATGGATGTGTTCGCTTTTGGCCCCCAACATCTGATATATACCCTTGTTTACAATTGTGGAGGTATAAAAACCGGATTATATTGAAATCTCTTGTTTCCACCAGAAGTGCTATAATTTCTACATTTATCCATAGATTTTCTTCAAATACGCATTGTTTTCTTCGCTACGATGCTAGCTTTCAAAAAATGTAGCAAACAAATTTTTGCGAATTTTTTCTATTACATATTTATGGGTTTTTTTAGTGCCAACAAAAAACGGTTTTTGGAAAAGAATAAAATGTTTTCTAATGGGTTTAATGACGTTTACTAAACTTTTGTCTCCACGCGTTTGCAGCCCTTCTAATTTCCTTTAATCTAAAGTGTATACCGGCTTTATAGAGCATATACTTTAAGAAGTATGGTCCAAATACTAATGGCACCTTCCAAGAAAATCGTAATTTTAAAGGAAAATTTTTTTTTTAAAAAATATTTCCATTTGTAGTCCTTCTAATTTCCTTTAATCTAAAGTGTATCCGGGCTTTTTAGAGCATATACTTCAAGAAGTATGGTCCAAATACTAATGGCACCTCCCAAGAAAATGGGAATTTTAAAAGGAAACAATTTAAAAAAAAAAATTGCCATACATTTTTTTAAAATTTTTTTCGTGTTTATGACTCCTTATTACTCCATAAAACGTTATGCACAGCTCCAATAACTCCAAATTAACTGAATTTTCCCCCGAAGACAAAATTATTTACCCCTGGGAAATAGTCAATAATACCTGGTAAATACAAGAGACTATGTATTTCAAAATTATTGATCCAATTAGTTGTCTTTAAACGCTGAGTAAATGAAGAAGATCATAGTATGGTCATGGGGTCTATATAATGATATATAGTCATGGAGTCTAATAATAGCACTGTGTGTTATTAAATCGAATGACAGTTTTTATACCCTCCACCATAGGATGGGGGTATATTCATTTTGTCACAATATTGATCTGAG
This sequence comes from Eudasyphora cyanicolor, assembly GCA_963930755.1. Taxonomy (NCBI): domain Eukaryota; kingdom Metazoa; phylum Arthropoda; class Insecta; order Diptera; family Muscidae; genus Eudasyphora; species Eudasyphora cyanicolor. The sequence continues at coordinate 50,379,812 of OZ005737.1, read as the reverse complement.
ACCCCATAAAGTAAAGGGTGGTTAAATTTTAAGGGTCGATGTTAATTTTGAATAAAACACAAATTATTTAGGAAATTATTCTCATTTCTTTTTATTATGATAATATTGGTATGGTTCAATTATGTATGGAACAAAATATCGGCCAAATGGCCGCCGCGACCTCGGCTGCACACCTCCATCCGATGGTCCAAATTTTCGATGACACTGAGGCATAATTGAGGTTCTATGCCGTTAATGTGCCGAATTATATCATTCTTTAGCTCTTGAATTGTTGCTGGCTTATCGACGTACACTTTTTCTTTCAAATAACCCCAAAGAAAGAAGTCCAACGGTGTCAAATCACATGATCTTGGAGGCCAATTGACATCGCCACGACGTGAGATAACACGGCCATTTAATTTGTTGCGCAAAAGAGCCATTGTTTCGTTAGCTGTGTGGCAAGTGGCACCGTCCTGTTAAAACCACATATTGTCCACATCCATATCTTCCAATTCGGGCCATAAAAAGTTCGTTATCATATCACGATAGGGAGCACCATTCACAGAGATATTTAGCCACAAAGTTTGCTGGGTAAACAAAGATGTTAGTAAATTCAAACACAATTTTAGTATAGAAGGCTTCGAAAAAAAAGTTGTATGTCAAAGAACTAAATAAAGGTCATGTTCCTAGAAAGGTCATGTTCCCAGAAATATTAGAAACCACGCGACACTCCCGCTCATCCCATTACCCCTGAAAATCCTCCTCCAATATTAATGATATATCAAAAGTTGGTTGATTTTTTGGATGATGTATTCGACAAAAAGATTCCATGTAAAAAATCACTACTCGTATAGGTCCCCACAATGTACTTTTATGGCAACCCAATGGTTTTATAAATTTAAATATATAGTTAGCGCGCACCCATATTATGTGCGGGAGAACAATATTTGGGTGAATATTCACCATATAATGGTTACAAGGGGACAGTGTTATAGCCATAAATGCCATAGTATGTTCATGAAGACCTTAGTATGTTCATGAATACCATAGTATTGCCATGAAAAACTTATAATGATCATGAAGAACATATTGTCGTCATGGGTACCATATTGTACGCTTTTGGCCCGCCAACAGTCAATTACCCCATATTATGTTCATGGAGACAACATTATGGTTACGACGCAACAATATTGTGTATATGTGATCCGTATTTAATGGATACTGACTATGATATGATTATTAATCGATTATATTATGGGCATGAGTCGGAGTAATATATTAGTACAAATTATTCTTACTTTGTTTACAAACACTTGAAAAACATTAAACATTACTTTAGCTAATTTAAATATTGGTCTTGTATTTTTTTCGTTTCGATCTACGCTTTTCCCATCATTCAATTGATCCACTACAAATCCATTACAGACCCGTGTTAACTTTCCTTAAACCCGGATTAAAGGATATATTCCATATTTTATACCTGGGGACCATATTATGTTCATGAAGACTATGCTATTGTAATGGAGACCATATTACTAATGGTTAGGGCGCAATCATATTATGGGCCGGAGAAAGATATTTGGATGGGATCATATTATATTTTGTTCATCAAATACCATACTTTATTTAAGAAGAACATAGTATGTTCATGAAGACCAAATTGTGGTCATGAAGACCATAGTAACGGGTTTTCCCATAGGGATGATATGATTTTGAAGATTCGGCCATTTGTAATATGTCATGATCTGTCATTTGTTTTTCATTGTATTCAGTAGTGTTTACAATTTAATCATTGAGAGATATACGTAAGAACAACGTTTACAAATTATACAGTTTTATTGCCAAAATAATCGTTCTCCAATTGCAACTTTTCGTGCGCTAAGTCCATTTTTCTAAATTTTTAAAATCCAAAAAAAAAAAAACACTTTCCAGTCGACCTACGACCTTGACACCCATGAGTAATATTTTAGCTTTCGTTAAGAGTTATCTTTTTTTCAATGACCGATTCCCGATCTGACATACCGTTAAGGAGCTAAATAAAAAAAAAAAAACTTTTCAGTCGACCTACGACCTTGACACCAATGAGCAATATTTTAGCACTCGTTAAGAGCTATCTTTTTGCCATTGACCGTGTGTGGCTACGTGCCACACAGCAAATAAAACAATTGAATTGTTGCGAGAAAAGTTTGGAGATTTGATTATTTCAAGAAATTGTGATATTGAATGGCCTGCAAGAAGTTGCGATTTAACACCATTAGACTATTTCTTGTGGGGTTATTTAAAATCATTGCTCTGTCGAAATAAACCAGACTCTCTTCAAGCTTTACAAGTCAATATTGAACGTGCCATTCATGACATACGACTTGATTTAGTGTAAAAAGTGCTCGAAAATTGGGTTCATCGAATTCGTTCCTGCAGAAGAAGTCGTGGAGGCCATTTGAATGGCGTTTTATTTAGAACTTAATTGTATCGATTGTACTTCACATTAAATAAAAAACGTTTGAATTTCCTTAACAATGAGTGTGTTTTTTCAAAGAAATCATATCACTCTTATTGAAAAACCCTGTATGTTCATGAAGACCATAGTGTGTTTATGAAGACCATATTTTGGTCAAGGAGACAACATTACGGTTGCGACGCAAAAAATATTGTGTGAATGCGTATTTGGATGAATACTGACAGTGAATGATCTACTTACTAGGGGACCATATTATATCCACGAGTCGAATTTATAGATTATTTATTTATTTACATGAATTACAATACAAAGTAAATTTATATTCTAATTTATGATCCAGTGAAATGCCGGGTTACAAAGACCATGCGGCTAGATTTTGCAGCGATAGATCAGAGTCTCTGGTGGGAATCGAACCCACCAACCACAAAATCATAGCCGAGCACGTTACCTACTCACCTACTGGGGCGCTCGACTTAATAGATACTGTACTTACTTTATTTAAAAAACATTTCAGACTACTAGAGCTTATTTAAATTTTGTTTTTGTAGTTTTTATTAGTTTCGATCTGCCCTTTAAAGCCTTAACCAAAAAGCATTAACTTCATTGCATCCGTCAAGGATAATCTCATCTCTCTACATTGTCGTTTATCCTTGTCATAGAAAATTTAACACTTTTATCGCTTTCGAGTTTGTGTGAAAAACGGTGAATCGGGCGCAATGAAGTCTATCCAAAAACTTTCTCAACTCGATATTGTAATAAAGTGTCGTCTCCTCTACTGACGCTTTAAGTCCTTGTCGGGGTTTCCAATGGTGACGTGGGCTCTTTTCCGTTCACTTTTTTTGCCCGGTTTTAATCTGCATTTTGTATTAAAATTGCCTCCGGTTTATAGACTTCGCGCTCGACACACACTGAAAAAGTCGGAGGCTGTGTCTGATAGAATGGGGAAAAATTATAAAAAAAACGAACGAAAAATTCCACAATAAAGTGAAGTGGAAAAAATGGGCGCTTTCGCCATTAGAAGCGTGGATTTTCAGCGAAGAGGCAATGTTGGGGCAGGGATGGGGTTGGGGAGAGGTGCATCTATAAGTGTTTGCTATTTGGTCTGGGTATATTTATACGTATATGAGGAGTATATCTATATCCTTCGTTTAGAAATAGTCTCCTGCCTTCCGCTCTATTGTGTGCCCCATCGTATGTCCTCCCAACTTCTCCTTGTCTACAGGATTTACAAAAAAATGTGCAGGACTTTCGTTCAATGTTAGCTTATGCCTTTATTGTTATTTTGCATTTTTGTTGCTGAGCTTTTGTTTAGTTATTCCTTTTCATGGGGAGGGGTTTCGATTATCCTTTTTTTCTCTCTCTCTCTCAATCCGTACACGCAGAGAAAATGTGTGTAGTAGGGTTAGAAGTGGCCTTATTATGATGAAAATGGTCATAATATGGTTGCGGCGTAATGCGTGACATTGTTTTTTGTCGAAGGGCTGTGCATAAAATTTTCTGGTGTAATATATGTAAACACAAAAACAAATTTTATAGAATTTTTTTTTTTAATTTTTCTTTAAAATTGCCATTTTCTTGCCATTGGCTTTATTGAGATGAAGCTCAATAAAGCCCGGAAATACTTTAAATTAAAGGAAATTATGAGGACTACAAATGACTCTTTTACATAGAAACATGAGTTCAGTAACTGTCGTTGAAAGAATTGATTTGTTTTTAAATATCGGTTTTGGGGGCACGAAAAAACCAGATAGCAATATTATGGCCAAGGATACCATATCATGGCCATGGACACCGTATCATGGAGGCCATATTATGGTCATTGGGACCATATTATGGTCATAGGGCCATATTATCGTCATGGAGGCCATATTATGGTCATGGGGACCATATTATGGTCATGAAGACCATATTATGGTCATGCAGACCACATTATAATCTTGGATGCAATATCATGGTCATGCAGCCATTATATACTAATCTGAATCGCATAGTGTAATTGCAATATTATGGCCATGGAGACCATATTATGGTCATGGAGACCATATTATGGTCATGGAGACCATATTATGGTCATGGAGACCATATTATGGTCATGGAGACCATATTATGGTCATGGAGACCATATTATGGCCATGGAGACCATATTATATTCATGGAGACCATATTATGGTCGCGGAAACCATTTTATGGTCATGGGGACACCATATTATGGTCACGGAGCCTATATTATGGCCATGGAGACGGTATGATGGCCATGGAGACCATATAATGGTCGCGGAAGCCATTTTATGGTCATGGAGACACCATATTATGATCATGGATACCATATTATGGTCACGGAGGCAATATTATGGCGAAGAATACCATATTAGGGCCATAGAGACCATATAATGGTCATGTAGACCATATAATGGTCATGTAGACCATATAATGGTCATGTAGACCATATAATGGTCATGTAGACCATATAATGGTCATGTAGACCATATAATGGTCATATAGACCACATTATGGTCATGGAGACCATATCATGCTCATCTTAACTGCATTTTGGCGAATTCTAATCATAACATGTTTACGAGGGAACCATTTTGTGGTCATGCAGACCATGGATACCATATTAGGCGTGTTTTCGTTACACCAAAAGTGCTTAATTTGTATGGGGAGCTAAGCACTTTTAAGCACTATTAGTTCCCGATGAAGTTTGGTGCTTGTGTTCATGTCTTAATCGAGTATGATGTTGCCAAGTTGGGCACCCTATATTTAGCAATATGGGATCCCATTTTTGGAGAGATTTTATCAATTATTGTGAATTAACGGGAAGAAGAAGAACAAAAATGGGAAATTATTTTAATATTTGCAAAAGAGTGTAAACAATTGAACATAGAATAGTAAATATATGTTTTATAAATACTTTTCACGAATTATTTGTCTGTTTCGCACTGTTCTTTCTTCGCAACTCATGACACCATTGCTACCAGATAGTGAAAATCCGCCACATATTGCTTATGTGCCAGTTAGTGGAAGTCAGTTGTTTTCATTGCAAAGTGCTAAACTAAAAGTGGTAGCTTGTAACGAAAACATGCCTATTATTGGCAAAGAAAACATTTTGTAGACATAAAGACATCATTATGCTTACGACACAACAATATTATGGCTACAATGCAACGATATATGACGCAACCATATTATATTCAAGGGGGACCGCATTTTGTTTCACACGGACGATAAAGTGGTTACGAAAGGCTCTATTAGGTCATTTGTACCATTTTGGTTTGACCTTAATCATAATATGGTCCATATGATCAGCTTGCACTTAAAGACCTTTCGCCGTGACTATAATATTGTACACTTTATAGTTACAGAGTGGAACTTTTGATATATTTCTTTAAAATAATACAAAAAAAGTAAACAAAAATATTATAGTTAAGACACTACCATATTTCGGGAGTAAGGATGGAATTTTGGTGAATACTGACCATAACATGGTTACGAGTGAAACATGTTGAGGTCAGACAAACAATGTTATGGCCATAGAAAACGTTTTGTGGTCATGACGATCACGTAATGGTTATAATGCAACAATATTCTGGTCATAATATTGTGGACCATATGCCATGACACAAACAGATTACACATAGTGAATAATTTAATAATTTGTATCAACCATATTTATTATTTTGCCATATTTTCATGGGGAACTTTTGTTTAAATATTTGGCACAATATGATCCAAATGGTCAGTACCCAACTAAATACGATAGATCCTCAAGAATATGGTTCTGTAATAACTATAATATAGTAACCTCGTAAGCATATAATGTTCACAATTGTAGTGTCTCATGGTCATGTCATGGTCACTACCATTATTTTTGTAGTTGTGACCATCAGTTGTTTTGTACAACTGTCAAATAGTTTCTACAGCTATTTTGCTATTCTACCAATCATTAACAAAAATTCGGTTGTCATAACCAAATCGCTCCCTCTCTCTCTCTCTCTCTCTCTCTCTATGTGATATTACCACACATATACGATTATTTTTCTTTGCGTGTAGTTTTTTTTTACTGCGGGCTGGCTTTTTTTCTCTGCATGTGTGTGTGTCTTTGTAGTCTGCGGAAGGAAGGAAGAAAAATGAAAGGATTTTTATTTGAGGCGTTCATAATTAATAATTTCTGCCCGACTGATATTTTCTGATTATCGATTCATTATGAGGCCGAAAACGGATGCCAGCAAATATTGGTAAAAGGAAACTTTTTCAATTCATGGCATATTGGAAATTCCGGCGAAGAGGAGGAGGAGGGGAAGGACGAATATTATGAAATACAAACAAGTTCCTTGTGCTAACAGCATTTCTTCTTTATCATTCATCCTTAGAGTCCTTCAAAAAAGACTACCAAAATAATAAAAAAACAAACAAAAATCTTTTCATAGACAAAATTGTTATGGCAAATAAAATGTTCGCTCAAGATGTAGATAAACCACATTTTGCTTATCATTCAAATATTCTCAAACACCTGTGAAGATTTTGTAACCAAATATTTCCATATAGCCGCAATACTTGTCATAAAACAGGGCGCCGACGCCTTTATTCAGAAGTCTGTCCGTCCATCAGTCAGTCTGTCTGTCTGTCTAATGACGTTTTTTCCCACATTTCCTTTGTAAACAACATTTATTTAATTTATATTGAATTGCAATTTTTTTTGCCCTCCAAACACTACAGACTACAGAAATCATGACAAGGGTGTGGCTAGCCAAACACTTGTAGTAGTGTGCCAAACTATGACTCTATAAAGTCTTAGATTTACTCTGAGGGACGGGACAGAATCTTTGCATGAATTTACATGAGTCATTTTTACTGGACTTGGGTTTCGTTTTTGTGCTCAATATTCATTCATTGTGTTGCAATTGTTCAACAGAATCATTGTGCAATTTAATGCATACAAAAAATTTGCACATATAGTAATTTGCGAAAGAAAAAAATCAGTAAAACATTTTATTTCTGCTTTTCATCTTTACATGAATTTGATTTAATAAAACATTCAAACACGACACAAAGTGATAAGGGCAAAATTCTTGAGAAAAATATTCGCAAAATAACACGTCGTCTACAAAACGTAAATATTCCAGGAATGGTGAGGGAACAGTGGCCGCACACAATAATTCAACAAGTTTTCTTTGCAATAAAGTCAAAAATCTTCAGATTTTAAAAAATTACCTGTTGCAAACTTTTGCTGAACACTGTTACGCAAAGTGGCACTGAAGTGCAGTCTCAAAGTGATACAGAAAAATATTAATAGAATAAAAGGCAAAAATGCAGTTGATTTGAAAAGAAGACAAGTGGAAAATGATTTTTTAGGAAAAAAATAGACAAAGTCTACCAAACAGAACTGCGGGAAAGTCTTATTTATAGACGACAGGAAAGTTGTCTTTATAGACGGCAGGAAAGTCGTACTTATAGACGACAGGAAAGTCGTCTTTTTAGACGACAGGAAAGTCGTCTTTTTAGACGACAGGAATGTCGTCTTTATAGACGACAGGAAAGTCGTCTTTTTAGACGACAGGACAGTCGTCTTTTTAGACGACAGGAAAGTCGTCTGTATATCTTTATAGACGACAGAAATGTCGTCTTTATAGCCGACAGGAAAGTCGTCTGTACAGACGACAGGAACGTCGCCTTAATAGACGACAGGAAAGTCGTCTGTATAGACGAGAGGTTTTCCTGTCGTCTTTCTATACAGAAATGCGGGAAAGTCATATTCAGGAAAGTCTTCTGTATAGACGACAGAAAAGTCGTCTGGGCAGACGACAGGAAAGTCGTCTGTATAGACGACAGGAAAGACGTCTGTATAGACGACAGGAAAGACGTCTGTATAGACGACAGGAAAGTCGTCTGTAGAGACGACAGGAAAGTCGTCTGTAGAGACGACAGGAAAGTCGTCTTTAGAGACGACAGGAAAGTCGTCTGTATAGACGACAGTAAAGTCGTCTGTATACTCGTAGACGACAGTAAAGTCGTCTGTGTATACGACAGGAAAGTCGTATGTGTATACGACAGGAAAGTCGGTTTGAACTTAAGGTAACCATCTGTTCGTTTTACGGTACCCAGTTGGTGGTTTTACGGTAACCATTTGGTAGTTTTACGGTAACCAGTCTTTGGTTTTACTATTGCTGGTTTTGTGGTAACCTGATGGCGGTTTTATGGTAACCAGTTGGTGGTTTTATGGCAATCAGTTGGTGGTATTGTGGTAATCAGTTGGTGGTATTGTGGTAACCAGTTGGTGGTTTTATGATGACTAGTTGGTGGTTTTACGGTAACCAGTTGAAGGTTTTACGGTAACCACTTGCTGATGTTATGGCAATCAGTTGCTAGGTTTATGGTAACCGGTTGTTGGTTTTATGGTAACCAGTGGCGGTTTTTTCGTAACCGGTTGGTGGTTTTATGATAACCAGTTGGTGGTTTTGTGGTAACCTCTTGGCGGTTATATGGTAACCAGTCGGTGGTATTGTGATATCCAGTTGGTGGTTTTATGGTACCTCGTTTTTGGGTTTATGTTAACCAGTTGGTGGTTTTATGGTAACTAGTTGGTGGTTTTGTAGTAACCAGTTTGTAGTTTTATGGTATTTATTTGGTGGTTCTTTGGTAACCAGTTGATGGTTTTGTAGTAACCGTTGGTAGTTTTATGGTATTTAGTTGGTGGTTCTTTGGTAACCAGTTGATGGTTTTGTGGCTACCAATTGGTGGTTTTTTGGTAACCAGTTGGTGGTTTGATGCTAATCAGTTGGCAGATTGGCCAGAATCAAGGAATCAATAGGGAGTCTGGTCGCCGAGACGACTTTCCTGTCGTCTATGATGTCTTCTGTGTAAACTTCTCTAGAGAGGACAGAAACATCGTCTTTCGACATGTTTTATAATCCCAATGGTGCTGTCTAGACCTATACACGACTAGGATATGATATAGGCACTAAGTAAAATTTTTGCAAATATTTTTTTTTTACTTTGTTGCTGTCTAGACATGCATTGGAGCTCAACAGAATATGTGATAGAAAAAAAATTCAAAATGTCTATTTTTTGACACAACATTGAAGAAAAATAAAATGTTAAACATTGAAACGTTTAAAAAATATATAAAATAATATTTTATTGTAATAATCAAAATGAGGATATCTGATAGACACTGCATGCAATATTAATGCCTGCCTGGCTTTGGGCATGGCGAAGCATTGCAATTTACATAAACGAAACGGCGAATAATATGGTGGAAATTAAGTCAGACGGACAGTTTATAGGGATCATTGAAAGGCCCATGGAGCGAAGGGGAAGTGATTTAAGTGTCACACAATTTTTTATTGCTGTTGAGCAAAGCGAAGGAAGTGCAAAAGTATATAACGACTAAAAGAAAATTGCCTTAAACTTATGGAGTGCGTAATAATGTTGTCGACTTGAAGATGTTGTGGCAGGGCTGGTAGGAAATTTAGGAACAAAGCTAATAAGATTTTTGTGGAGAAATTGTATTTTTTAAAAGAATTAGTAATGGAATTGACATTTCTTAGTTAAGAGAGTTATAAATTGATATGTGGTGGGACGTTGGGGGTGTAATGGTAACCAGTTGGAGGTTCTTTGGTAACCAGTTGTTGGTTTTATGGTAACCAGTTGGTTGGTTTATGTTAACCAGTTGGGGGTTTTATGACAATCAGTTGGTGGTTTTATTGTAAACAGTTGGTGGTTTTACGGTAACCGGTTTTATGTTAACCAGTTGGTGGTTTTATGACAATCAGTTGGTTGTTTTATGGTAACCAGTAGGTGGGTTTATGAGAACCAGTTGCTGGTTTTGTGGTAGCAACTTAGTGGTTTTGTGGTAACCAATTGGTGGGTTTAGGGTAACCAATTGGTAGTTCTATAGTAACCAGTTGGTGGTTTTATGGTAACCAGTTGGTGGTTTTACGACAAAAAGTTGGTGGTTTTATGGCTACCAGTTGATGGTTTTATGGTAACCAGTGTGTGGTTATTGGTAAACAGTTGGTGGTTTTATGGTAACCATTTGGTGGTTTTTTGGTAACCAGTTGGTGGTTTTATGGTAACCAGTTGGTGGTTTTATGGTAACCAGTTGGTGGTTTTATAGTAAACAGTTGGTGGATTTGCGGTAACTGGTTTTAGGTTCTATGGTAACCAGTTGGTCCGGTCTTGAAACCAGTTCGTGGTTCTACGGTAACCGGTTTTAAAGGTCAATAATTGGGAGACTGAGATTATCAGTTGGGAGACTGAACGGAATCAGTTGAGAGACTATAGTACTAGGATGGCATCCAATTGTAGGATTGATGGTAACCACTTGGGATACTGTTTGAAATTAGTTAAGACACTGATCGATGTTGGCAATTGGAAGACCGATTAAAATCATTTGGAGGACTGACTAGTCATTAATCTGATATTAACCAGTTAGTGGACGGATGGTATCCAATTGGTAGTTAGATGGTAATTAGTTGGGACACTGATCGATTTTATTTGGGAGACTGATCAGTTAGTAGTCTGATGATAACCAATTGATGATTTGGCTAATTGGGAGACTGATCGAAATCAGTTGGTAGTCTAAACAGTATCAGTCCAAAGACTGTTGTCGTCCTATGTCATCCAATTGACGGATTGATGGTAATCAGTTGGGAAATTGTTCGAAATGAGTTGAAAAGGGAGATTGTTCGAAATCAGTTAGGAGACTAATTGAATTGTCAATTGGGAGACTGCTTCAAATCCATTGGGAGATCGATTGAAATAATTTGGCGGACTGGCCGGATAGTAATGTGATGATAATCAGTTAGTAATCCAATGGTATCAAATTGATAGTTTGATGGTAATTAGTTGGGGGACTTATCAAAATGAGGTGAGAGACCAGTCGAATTAAGTTGGCAGAATGATCGAGATGAGTTGGGAGACTGATCGATATGGAGACTGATAGAAATCAGTTGGGAGACTGATCGAAATCAGTAGGGGGACCGACATGTTAGTAGTCTGTGGGTAACTAGTTAGTATTCAATCCGATTATAACCAATTTGTGATATGGCTAGAGAGAGATTTGATTAGGGAGAGTGATCGAAATCATTGGAAGTCTAATTGAAATCATTTGCGAGTCTGATCGGAATCACTTCAGAGACTATACATAGTAGTCAGATGGCATCCAATTTATGTATTGATGGTAATCAGTTCGGAAATTCATCGAAATTAGTTGGGAACTGAAATCTGTTGACAGACAGGATGTGGATGTGGTCCGATTTAGCGTTTGTAAATCCAGGGGATATGATTACCTATTTAATGTCCTATTCACTGACTACTCCATACTTTCCTATAAGGGGAAAAATCAACCCCACACCGTCAGCATTTCCCACTGGCCACTCGTAACATTGACACTTTTGCCTTTCACGAGTTTCTTCCAGCTTTTATGAGAAAATAATGAACTGTCAACCGCGCACAAATGGCTTTTATTATAGAACTGCAAGTGAAAGAAAGAATGAAAATGAAGTTTAATAACCCATCCAGCGAATATAAAATCACTCACTTACGCTTGCAGAGCCTTAAAGAAAGGCATAATAAATATCATCATAAGAAGCTTGAAAAGAAAAACAGAAAATATAAAAAGAAAAATATTTTATAGCAAAAATTGAAACTGCAATTGAAATGGTATGAACATTTTTTTATTTCCCTTATTTTTGCTGCCGCTGTTCATTTTTATTAGCTCGAGCATTCTTTTCCCGTTTCCATTCAAGTGGCAGTGTTGGTGGCGGTGTCGGTGGCGACTCGTAGAGCCTCAGCTCCATCCAGTCGTCGCTATATGTATACAAAAAATATGTGTATGTCTGACCGGAATATTAATCTGAAGTTTAAATCTGCATTATGCGAATACGAATACACATAAAAATCAAGCAGTAAAGCTCTCTTCATGACTGACGGACTTTATGCGCGTGCGACGCATTGTGCATAATAAATTTATGTACAGAGTCAGAATTTTGCTAGGAAAAGAGAAAAATAGACGAAAAAAAATAAATTAATGACCAGCAATTATTTACTGGTCGTCAGCTTTTCATAGTTAAAAAAGCGAATTTCGCGTACGCGAAATTGAATGGAGTTTTCACAAGAGATCCGGTAAGGAATTTGGCAAGAATATTGGATCTATACTTCATAGAACTTGCAAAAGCGGACGGCAGGAAGTTCAATGGTAATCGCGAGGAAGTGTGATAATATATGTATTATAAGAATTTCTATTATTTACGAAAGAAATTCCAATAATATTGGATAAAAAGTCGAATTGTATTGGATGAAAGTCTAATTATGTTTCGGGAGGAAGATGGAAGGTACTCGCAAGGTTGCGGAGCTCAAGTTGGTGGGTTTTGGGTAGGAGTTCGTAGGTTGATGAGAAGTATAGTGATTGAAGATCAGAAGATCGCCTGTTATTGAGGAGGAAACACGTTTTCTCAAAAGTTTGGCAGATATCGGATAGGATTTGTGGCAGAATAGATCGAATGAGATGGGAAGGAAGTTAAATTAAGTTCGGTAGATATTTTAAGGTTATTGCTGAAGGAAGTTTGCTGGGATTCGGAAAGATGTCGCAGGTATAACAATAAATCTGATCATATTAGATAGAAATCCGAATCGTATTTGGAAGTAAGTCTTATTATGTTTTGGGAGGAAGGTGTATGGTAGTCGTAGGGTAGCCAGAGCTCAAGTTGAAGGGTATTGGTTAGGTTGTCGGAAGGGATTGAGAAATATGTTGAAAATCAGAAGATAAGCGGATGTTATTGAGAAGGGAAGAAGTCGCCCACGAAGATCGGGTGGGATTTGAAAGGACGTAAATTGATTTCAGTAGATTTTCGATGGTTATTGGGAAGGAAGATAGCTGGTATTCGGAAAAAGTCGCAGGTATTCAAAAGTTGGCCAAGTTGTAAGGTATTGTATAACGTTATGAAGATAATCGTAGGTTATTCGTATGAAAGTTATCTGGTATTCGGAAAGAAGTCGTAGGTATTCAATAGTTAGACAGAGAACGTATGGGATTGGGAGAGAAGTTGAATGAATTTAAAAAGTTACTCGGCAAGAATTCACATATAAGATATCGGATGGGATTGAATACGACAATGGATGGGATGTAATGAAAGTTGAATTAAGTTATGAAGATAGTCGGAGGTTATTCGGATGAAGGTTGGAGGGATTGGTTAGGAGGTCGGATGAGAATAAAAAATATGTTTATTGAAGATCAGAAGATTATCAGATGTTATTGAGAAGGAAAGAAGTCGCCCCCAGATGGGATTGAGAAGGACGTAAATTAAGTTCAGTAGATATTCGGAGGTTATTACGAAGCAAGTCAGCTGGTATTTGAAAAAAAATCGCAGGAATTCAAAAGTTGGCCAAGTTGTAAGGTATTGAATACGAGGATGGATGGGATGGAAAGAAAGCTGAATGAAGATAAGAAGATATTCGGAGTTTATTTGGATTAAAGTTACCTGGTATTCGGAAAGAAGTCGTAGGTATTCAAAAGTTGGACAGAAGATAATCGGGTGTCCGGAAAGAAGTCACAAGTATTCATAAATTTAGCAAGTTAGAAGGTATTCGCTAAAAGATCGAATGAGATTGGGAAGGAAGATATATGAAGTTCAGAACATAATCGGAAATTATTGTAAAGGTAAGTACAGACGATTTGCAGATCGGACAACATTGCCAGAAAAATGGCGGAAAAATGCAACCCTGTGAATTTACAACCGTGTGAACATAAAATGTTTGTTTTGCAACGTTAGTCATTGCGAGATAATTTGCTGATTGCTATATGTGCGAAGTTTATGCATGTGACAACGAAGCCATTTTATTTGCAACACTGTCTATAATGTATTTTTATTGGCAATCCTGCATATAAATATTTACAAAATATATTGTAAATATATGAAATTGTAATGTTTTCTTGCAATCGTCTGAACTGTCAATTCACCTTTGCATAACAATCTGACATTGTCTGTATATTTGCAACACTTTAACAGGGTTGATAACGTTTGCCGATCTGGCAATCGTCTATACTCAGCTTAAATGAGGTTAGCTTGTATTCGGAAAGAACTCAGGTGTGACTAAGGGAGGAAGTGAACGGGTATTCGGAAAGAATTTGCATCTATTCACAAGCAGGACATGTTGAAGGGATTGGGTAAGAAGTTGGATGGGATTGAGAAGGAATTTAAATGAAGTTTAGAAGATAATCGGGTTTTATTGGAAAGGGAGCCGTAGCTCAAGTTGGAGTGTAGAAGGGTATGGGAAGATATTGAGAAATATGTTGATTGAAGCTCGGAATATAAGCAGATACTATTGAGACGGAAAGAAGTCGCCCTCGAAGATCGAAGGAGAAAGACTTAAATTAAGTTCAGTAGATATTCGGATGTTATTGGGACGCAAGTTAGCTGGTATTCGGAAGGAAGTCGTAGGTATTCAAAAGCTGGACAAGTTAGAAAGTTTTGGGTAAGAGAACGTATGGAATTGGAAGGGAAGTTGAGTGAATTTTCAAAGTTATTGGGCAAAAAGTCACAGGTAAGATATCGGATGAGAAGTCGCAGGTATTCATAAGTTGAACAAGTTGGAAGGAATTTGGTAAAAGCTCAAATTGGATTGGGACTAAGATGTTATGAAGTTCAGAAGGTAATCGCATTTTATAAGGAAGGAAGTTAACGGGTATTCGGAAAGAAGTGGCAGCTTTTCACAAGTTGGACATGTTGGATGGTAATGTGTTAGAAGTTGGATGGGATTTGGAAGGAAATTAAATGAAGTGCAGAAGAACATCGGGTTTTATTGGAAAAGAAGTTCGCTGGTATCCGGCCAAGTTGTAATGTATTGAATATGAGGATGTATGGGATGGAAGAAATTTGAATGAAGTTAAGAAGATGGTCGGATGTTATTGGGAAGAAAGTTATCTGGTATTCGAAAAGAAGTCGTAGATACTCGTATTCGTAAGCTGGGTAAGCTGGAAGGTTTTGTGAAAGAAACAGTATCAGATTGTGAAGAATTTTGATTGAAGTTCAGAAGATAATAATAAGATGGAAGGAAGTCGCAGCTCTTCACAAGTTGAACATGTTGGACGGTAATGCGTAAGATGTAGGATGGGATTGGGTAGGAAGTTAAGAAGATAATCGGCTTTTATTGGAAATAAAGTTTACTGGTATTCCCAAAGAAGTCGTGGGTATTCAAGTACACGGGTAAAGTATTCGGGAGGTAATTAAGCGGAAATCATAAGGACGTGGGATATTTGTTATTAAGAATGAAAGTGAAGTTACAATTTGGAGGAGCGCTTAGGGTATTCATAAATAATATGAATAAAGATCTTGTGATAGCCGAATGTTATTTGGAAGAAAGTCTGTTTTATTCCAAAAGAAGTCATAGGTAGGTAATATAATTCAAAATGGAGTATAATAGATTTCGTAAGGAAGTTGGGAAGGAATTCGAATTGTATTGAAAAGTATGTCGAATGGTATGTTGATCGGAAGGAAGGAAGGTAGGAAGTTGGATGTCATTTGGAAGAAAGTGGAATGGAACTTAGAAGGAAATTAAGAAGTATGACGGAAGATCAATGATATTAGGAGAATCTCGATTGATTTTCTGAAGTGGGATGTTATTGGAAAAGAAGTCGAATCGTAATGTAATTAGGGGGGAAGTCGAATGGATTTCGCGGCATAATGCCTGATTTATGAGGTAGAATGTCTGATGATGTTGGAATGAAAGCCAAATTGATGATTGATATGACATAATGATGATGGGTGGAAGTTAAGAGGTATTAAGAAAGAAGTCGGATGGTATCGAAAAAGAAGTTAAATGGAATTCGGAAGGATGTTGGTTGTTATGGCGAAGCAGGCAGGATAGTATTTGGAAGAATATCAAATGGTAAATGAGAAGATGTTGGCCGGGTTTTGGAAGGAAGTCGAAGAAATCGGATGATGGTAGGAAGTAAAATGGTATTAGGAACAAATCGGATGGTATTCTTGTGCAGTTCAGAAGGATTAAGCGTCTTATTGGGGAGATAGTCGGATGATACTGGGAAGGAAGACCAATTATATTGAAAGAAAAGTCGAGTGATATACTGAAGTGGGATGTTAATTGGAAATAAGTCGAAACGTAATGTGATTACAGTAAGGAGGAAGTAAAATGGATTTCGAAATAATGTGTGATTTATGAGACATAATCTCTGATGATATCGAAATTAAAGCCGAATGGTACTCGGAATGTATGGAATACGGAAGGAAGTTAGTTGCATGGTATTTGCAAGGAATCCTGATGATGACCGATTGGAAGTCTGAACTGTACTTAATCTGCAGCGGATGCATTGTTATTATGAAATAAGTTGGATGGTATTTGAAAAGAAGTTGGATGCCATTCAGAAGGAAATATAGAGGGATTTACAAGGAATTTGATAATTATTAAGTATTGGGGAGAATGTTGGATGATGAAGATCGATGATAATAAGAGAAATCTCGATTGATATTCTGAAATTGGATGTTATTGGGAAAGAATGGAATTATAGGAGAAGTCGAATGGATTTTGTGGAAAAATGCATGATTTATGAGGCAGAATGTCTGATGATGTTGGAATGAAAGGCGAATTGATGAATGATACGACATAATGATGATGGGAGGATCTTGAAAGGTATTAAGAAAGTAGTCGAATGGTATCGGAAAAGAAGTTAAATGGAATTCGGATGGATGTTGATTGGTATGGCCAAGCAGGCAGGATGGTTTTTGGGGGGATATCAAATGGTAAATGGGAAGATGTTGGACGGGTTTAGAGAGGAAGTGAAGTGGTATTTGTAAGAATTTGAATGGAATTCACATGGAAGTCTGACTGAATCTAGTGCGGATGATTTTCGAAAGGAAGTATAGTCAAATTGAGAAGGATTATTCGTGTTATTGCGGAGAGAGTCGGATGATACTGGGGAGGAAGAAAGATTATATTAGAAGGAAATTAGTGATTTATGAGACATAGTCTCTGATGATATTGGAATTAAATGATATGGTACTCGGAAAGAATGGAATTCGGAAGGAAGGTATCTGGGGATAATGTCGAATGATATTGGGAAGGAAGACCGATGATATTGGGAGAAA
The DNA here is from genome assembly GCA_963930755.1 of Eudasyphora cyanicolor. Lineage (NCBI taxonomy): Eukaryota > Metazoa > Arthropoda > Insecta > Diptera > Muscidae > Eudasyphora > Eudasyphora cyanicolor. Next base: position 50,362,271 of record OZ005737.1, on the reverse strand, counting down.
ATTAGAGTGATGTTCTGAAGCAGAATGTTACGGGGAAAGAAGTAGGTCGGCACTGTTAAGATTGGTGGATGTTCGGCAGGAAGTAGATTGAAATTCTGAAGGAAGTTAACGTGTAGATCGTACACGCAGAGAAAAAATTCATTTCTGCGAAATGAAATTTTAGACAACTGAGGTCTGAAATTTCTTTTGGTCAGAACAAAAAAATGTTTACGCAAAACAAATTTCTGTCACAACAAACGAAATTTCAGCTCCTGCAAACGAGAATTGTAGTTGTCTAAGAAAGATATAACGGATTTCTTCACTTGAAAGGTATTAAAAACAGTAGAAGGTTGTCGAGAGAAAAGTTGAAGGGAATTCGCAAGGAGGATTTTCGAAAGGCTGATCCAAGTATTCATACAGAATGAAGACGTAATGTGTTCTGGAGGGAATCTAATGGACGGAAATAATGAAGGAGGAATTAGGATCAGTCGCGGTAGGGTGATGAATGGCAAGACATAGTGCGTTTTGGAGGATATGGATGATGAATGATAATCTGAAATGGTACGGAGACGGAGTTCTGATGGTATTGTTGAAGTTTGTCAGATGGATAGTACTCGAAAGGCAGTCAGACGATAATCGAAATGGTATCTGGTTCGTATGGTATTCCGATATCTTCGGCAGTTAATGTCTGTAGACAACAGTGAAGAGTTCAATAAACGATAATTAAAAAGGGGTTTGGAATAAACTGAGATAGTTGTCAGATGTGAGTACGGCTCTGAAGCCAGTGGGAGGTTGTGATAAAGGTATTTTTAAGCTAGAAAAATAACTTCTGAATGCCTAACCAAACCAAGAAAAATTGTTGGCCATCTCTAACCAGATATTTAATTAATTAAATTAGGGAATATTTCGGGAAAAAGTTGAAATTCATACAAGTATTTTAGTTTATCCAAATCGCTAGGAATTTTCTTCAGCACAAAAGATTAAACTTTAACCAATATTTAAAAAGAAATTTCTTATACAAAATTTAGCTAAAAAAAATCTCTCCTTTAAATGCTTGCAGTACTCTCCTAGGCCATATTTGCACAAATGTGCATTTCAAATATTAACCATTCTGGCAGACAATATCCTGCCTCCTCGCCCCTCCGCCACCGTTACCACCTCCTTCTTTCACTTTTCTACACATGTTTGCGTTTTTGTGTGTCTTGCCGTCATCGTCGACGTCTTTTGGTATTTTGTATTGCTCCATGTTTTGCTGATAGCAAAAAGCCATACAACATGTTCTTCTCCTACATACGAACGTACGTTTGTACGCGAACATGCTACATGTGGCAGGCAGACGATGAATGAATGACTGAAGCTTCCCTCTGTTGAATCAACAAATCGAGAGAAAAATGAGGAAAAACTAAAATCAACAGCACAACAACAAAAAATTAAGCCCGAGAAGCAACATAACGTAGGCAACGTCAAGTGGTGTACTAGTATGTTGTGGCAGCATAAACAACAGCCTTTTCTTGAAATTCAATGTGTACGACTCAAACATACTTCTCGTCAAACAATGTATGACCGTCATCCGTTGGACAGTGGGTCAGATGTGCAGAAACGTTTCCCGGTTAGAATTTTGATGGTTAGAAAGTCCTTCCGTGACTCATCCTGAAATCTATGCATCCAGTAGATGTTCTTCACAAAGTTGTGGGATGACATAGAAATGGTAGTCGGATGGAAATTGGAAGGATGTTGAATGGTATTAGAATTTGGAAGGATGATATTCGAAAAATAAATGAATGTTATGCCCAAGGAAGTATGGTGGTTACGAAGAAAAGTGCCAATATTTGTAAGAAAGAAAGTGGATTTTAGTAAAGCTGATGCCAGTATTCATACGACTTCATTTAGTATTGGTCAACGATATATAAAACAATACTCTCCTGAGCTAGATTCTGCTTTGGAGGAGTTTGCACCTTCATTTACAACTATAAAATATTGAGTGGCAGAGTTTGCAACTTAGATGTCCACGATAGAAATGGTTAAAAAATGCCACTAAATTGTATTGGATGACCGTCGGTTGCAGGTTCGTGAGCTAGCTGAAGCCATAGGCATTTCAGAAAGTGCTATACTTATACATCGCATATTGACGGAAAGTTTGATTGACAGAAGTCTGAGCTCAAGATGGGTGCCGCGTTTGCTCACAATCAAGACAATACACCAGTTTCACTACATCCACTGTTGTAATGGCAAAAATCAATGAATTAAAGTTCCAATTGCTTCCGCACGCATCTTATTAATGCTAATGTCAAGAAAGCCCACTGTCCCACTGCTGTGATTGCAAATCACCATATACTCTAACTACGGTTAAAGCTGATGCACTACTTGCACAGTTGCATCGACCCATTCGCAGTCACTTGCATGCGACTCACTCACTGGTACGCCGGTCGTTATGCCATACGAGTATACTACATATTACTATGTATATTCTACTCCCATTGCCTAGTCTCGCAAACGCAGCAGATAAAAATATAAACATATGATTCATGGTCATGTTGTCTTATCAGAATTTTTGCACAAAACTAAAAACATAAAAACGAACAAAAAAAAAAAATATTTTTTATTGTTCATTTATGGTTGTTGGATTGTGGATGGACAGATGGGAATGGGATGGGCTTCCACAGCTACTGTTGTGGCGGCCAGGCACCCATAACTAAACATGACTTTCCATTCTCGTTGTATTTTGCTATATTATTGCATTATTTTTTTCCTCTCCATGCTGGGACTGACTGTTAGTCTCGAGATATGAAAAAGTACCAGTAGTCGTCGTTGGTATTTATTATTATTTTTTATTTCCCCAGCTACTGTTGAAGCTCACTCGATGCACTGAGAAATGTTTTGAAAATAATGCTTTGGCTGGTGATAAGAAAAGAGTGCAATGCCACAATCACTGTCTAGAAAAGGGGAGAAGTTTGGGAGGGCAAGTTTCCACGGTGCCACCCAGAGTGGAGGCAGACATAGGACAAGTGCAGTTTTTAGTTAGTCATCCTGCAGAGACGATAAACCGAAAAGCAAATATTGCATTAGTCTGCTACAGTTTCAATGTCTGATGATTTAGTTTAAATTAAAGGGATCACAAATGTCAAAGGGTTGTCTATCATAAAATTTGAACTCTGTGACAGAGGATGAAGCGGAAGTTGAAAATAAATAATAATATGCATTTAAATGTTATCTGCAGAGCAATTGTTCTTAAACACAAATTATAGTCTTGATGAAATACATAAGTTAAGAAATTTAATTGAGTACACCAAATAATGGTACCCAGCAACATTTTTCGTTGCGAGTAATAAATAAGCGAGTAATAATAATAAATAAATAATAAGCGAGTAATAAATAAATAAGCTAAATTTTAAAAGTAATAACTACTTATGAATCGGCTGCTATAATTTCTACATTTATTCATAGATTTTTTCAAATATGCATTGTTTTCTTCTTTAGGATGTCAGCTTTCCAAAAAAATTTAAGAACATTTTGCAAATTGTTCTTAAATATTTTTTTATGTTTTTTTGGTGCCAATAAGAAACATTTTTTGGTGGTTGAAGGTTCTATGATTTTTTTGTTCATTTGACATTGTTATGATTGTGGTTGAAGGTTATGTGACATAATTAGCATTTTAATATGTAGGAAAAATATTAAATAATTTGTAAAATTAATGAATTTGTTTTTTGAGGCGGAATAGTGTATAAATATAATATGAAATCGGCCCTACGCCGGAAAAAACGTACTAATAGGAATAATCAAATCATATCGTATAGACGACTTAGAATCGCCATATGGCGATTCGGAATTTGTTTGCTGGAGTACGCAATGCTGCAGCAACAGAAATAATGTGGGGACCAAAAAACACAACCCTGTTTCACTCCTGAGCTGAGATCGAATGGTGGGTTATCTTTGCCTTTGTATCGCACTTTGCATTTGGCATCTGTATATAGCTCGCGAATAAGGTAAATTATTTTCGCCGGGATTCCCTTGCTGTACAGATTATCCCAGAGCGCGGGTATGGATACCGTGTCGAAGGCATGTTCGAAATCTACAAAGAGTAGATAAAGGCTGGTGTTGAATTCGGCGGACTGCTCGATGATAATGCGAGTTGTGTTAATGTGGTCGACAACTGACTTTCCCGGTCGAAATCCAGCCTGTTCTTTTCGTAGAATAGCTTCTGTAACTGAAGATATTCGCTGTAGAATCAAGGACGATAACAATTTATTAACTGCATTCAATAACGTGATGCCTCTCCAGTTACTGCATTGCCTTAGGTCTCCCTTCTACGGCAATGTTACCACTACGCCCTCCTTCCAGTTGTTCGATATAGACACTAGTTCCCACACGTCTTTAATTATGGGTGTGAGGGCTTCGGCGATGGATTCAGCACCATATTTTAATAGTTCTACAGGTATGCTGTCTGGCCCGGCCGCTCTCGTGTTCTAAAGTTATTTAAATAAACCTAAATAAAATAAATTAAAAAATTCTTTAACAATTGTAAATAAAACCAGTAAGGAAAGGCTAAAGTCGGGCGGGGCCGACTATATAATACCCTACACCACTCTCGTAATATTGAATAACTCTGAAATATAAATTTTGTAATTCATGTATAAATTGTTTACATAAATTTACTTTTGCTACATTTTATACTTAAATAATACCCTGTACCACAGTGTTGTGTAGGGTATAAAAACGATTGGATCTAAAGAGCCAAATCGGATGAAACATATATATGGGAGCTATAGCTAAATCTTTACCGATTTTCTTCAAATTCAACAATGTTGGTTCATGGATCAAGAAACTCTACCATTCTAAATTTCAAAACGATTGAATGTAAAATACAGCTTCTACAGGACTAAAGAGCAAAATCGGACGAAACATATATATGGGAGCTATAGCTAAATCTGAACCGATTTTCATCAAATTCGGCAATGTTGGTTCATGGATCAAGAAACTCTATCATTCTAAATTTCAAAATGATTGGATGTAAACTACAGCATCTATAGGACTAAAGGGTCAAATCGAACGAAAGATATTTATGGGAGCTATATCTAAATATTAACCGATTTTCTTAAAATTCGGCAATGTTGTTTCATAGATCAAGAAACTCTACCATTCTAAATTTCAAAACGATTGGATGTAAAATACAGCTTCTATAGAACTAAAGGGCCAAATCGGACGAAACATATATATGAGAGCTATAACTAAATCTTAACCGATTTTCTTCAAATTCGGTAGTGTTGGTTCATGGATCAAGAAACTCTACCATTCTAAATTTCAAAACGATTGGATGTAAAATACAGCTTCTACAGGATATAAAGAGCAAAATCGGACGAAACATATATATGGGAGCTATAGCTAAATCTGAACCGATTTCAACCAAATTCAATAGGGATCTTTACAGCTGCGAAATACTCTAAACTGCAAAATTTCAGAACGATCGGAGTGAAATTGCGACCTTTAGTCGACGAAAAACTTTCCATGGACAGACAGACGGACGGACGGATGGACAGGCATGGTTAAATCGACTAAGCTAGTGATTCTGAGTCGATCGGTATACTTTAAGGTGGGTCTAGCTGTGTTATTTTCAGGTGTTACAAACATCTGCCGTGAAACAAACTTATAATACCCTGTACCTATACCCTGTAGCTATAGTATTTTCAGGTGTTACAAACATCTGCCATGAAACAAACTTATAATACCCTGTACCGCAGTGTGGTGTAGCGTATAATAATGTGAAAAATTCTTTAAATAATCCTATATAAAATAATTTGATAAAATTCTTTAAGATATCCTAAATAAAATAATCCGAAAAATTCTTTAAAAATCTAAATAAAATAATTTGAAAAATTCTATAAAAACCTAAATAAAATAATTGATAAAATTCTTTAAAAATCCTAAATAGAATTATTTGGTAAATTCTGTAAAAATCCCAAATAAAATTATTTGAAAAATTCTTTACAAAATGTCAAATAAAATAATTTAAAAAATTCATAAATAATACATTTTATAAATTCTTTAAAAAATCCCAAATAAAATAATTTTAAAAATCCAAAATAAAATAATTTTAAAAATTTCTGAATAGAATAATTTAAAAAAATATTTAATAATTTCTAAATAAAAAGTTTGAAAAATTCTTTAAATAATCCAATATAAAATAAATTCATAAAATACTTTGTTATCTTGTATAAAATAATTTGAGAAATTCTCTAAAAGCCATAATCCCAAATCACAAATAAAATAATTTAAAATTTTTTTAACAATTGTAAATAAAATAATTTGAAAATTTTTTTAAAAAATCTCAAAATAAAATAATTTCAGAAATTCATAAATAATAAATTTTATAAATACTTTAAAAAATCCTTAATAAAATAATTTGGAAAATTCTTTAAATAATCTTATATAAAATAACTTATAAAATGTTTTAAGAAATTCTAAATAAAATAATTTAACAAATTCTTTAAAAATGCCTTAATAAAATAATTCGATAAAATTCTTTGAATATTTTAAATGAAGAAATATGGTAAAATTCTTTAAAAATCCTAAATAAAATCGGTTGGTAAATTCTTAAGAAATCCAAATAACATAATTTGAATTTTTTTTTTGAAAAATCTCATATAAAATAATTTCATATAAATAAATTTAAAATAAATAAAATTAATTTTAAAAATTCGTTAAAAAGCTTAGAAAATGTCTTAAAAATATAAAATAAAATTGTGAAAACGTCATAAATAAAATAATTTGAAAAAATCGTTTACAATTCCTTAAATAAAAGTAAAAAAAAATTAACAATTGTAAATAAAATAACTAAATATTCTTTAAATGATCCTATATAAAATAATGTGATAAAATTCTTTAAGAAATCCGAAAATTTTAAAATTTCATTAAAAAATCTTAAATAAAAGGCTTTAACAAATATAAAAAAAAAAATATTTGAAAATATGAATGAATAATTTAAAAATTATTGATGAAATAATTTGAAAATTTCATTAAAAAATCGTAAATAAAATTGTTTAAAAAGTCATAAATTAACTAATTTGAAAAATTCTTTTAATATTCCTTAAAAAAATTAAAGGTAAACAATTTTTAGCAATTGTAAATAAAATAACTTGAAAAATTCTTTAAATAATCCTATATAAAATAGTTAGATAACATTATTTAAGAAATCCTAAATAAAATGATTTGAAAAATTCTTTAAAGAATTCTAAATAAAAACATTTGAAAATTTCTGAAAAAATCCTTAATAAAATAATGTGATTACATTCTTTAATAATCTTAAATAAACCTATTTGCTAAAATTCTTTAAAAATCCTAACTAACATACTTTGGTATTTTTTTAAGAAATCCCAAATAACATAATTTGAAAAATTCTTTGAAAAATATTAAATAAAAAATCTGAAATAAAATAAATTCAAATTTATGAATTATAAATAAAAAATTGTATAAATTCTTTAAAAAATCCTAAATTAAATAATTTGGAGAATTCTTTGAAATATCCTAAATAAAATAATTTAAAAAAATTCTGAATAATTTAAAATTTTCTTAATTCTTAAAAAATCCTTAATAAAATAATGTGATGACATTCTTTAATAATCTTTAATAAACCTATTTGCTAAAATTCTTTAAAATCCTAACATACTTTGGTATTTTTTTTTGATCCCAAATAACATAATTTGAAAAATTCTTTAAAAAATATTAAATAAAAAATCTGAAATAAAATAAATTCAAATTTATGAATTATAAATAAAAAATTTTATAAATTCTTTAAAAAATCCTAAATTAAATAATTTGGAGAATTCTTTGAAATATCCTAAATAAAATAATTTAAAAAATTCTGAATAGAATCATTTAAATTTTTTTATTAAATCATTTCTAAATAAAAAATTTGAAAAAATCTTCAAAGAAATCCTAAATAAATTTATCTAAGAAATCATAAATTTAAAAATTTTAAAATTCTTTAACAATTGTAAATAAAATAACTTGGAAAATTCTTTAAATAATCTTATATACAAATTTGATAACATGTTTTAAGAAATCCTAAAAGAAATAATTTTACAAATTCTTTAAAAAATCCTTAATAAAATAATTGGATACAATTCTTTGGATATCTTAAATAAAGCAATAATAATAAAATTCCTAATAACATCATTTGTTAAATTCTTTGAAAATCCAAATAACATAATTGGAAAAATTCTTTGAATAATCCCAAATAAAATAATTTGAAAAATTTTAAAAAAAATCCCAAATACAATAATTTAAATAAATTATAAATAATAAACTTTATAATTGTTTTAAAAAGTACTAAATAAAGCACTTTAAAAAATTCGAAATAAAATAATTTAAAAACTATAAATATTATAAAATAAAAAAAATTGAGAAATTCTTTAAAAAATCTAAATAAAATTATTTAAAAATTGCATAAATAAAGTTATTTAAAAAATCCTAAATTACATAATTTAAAAAATTCTTTAAAAACCTAAATAAAATAATTGACTAAAATTCTTTAAAATCCTAAATAAAACAATATGATAAAATTCTTTAAAAAATCGTAAACAATATATATAATTTGATAAATTTCTTTAAAAATCCTAAATAAAATAATTTGATGAAATTCATTAAGCAATCCAACATAAAATAATTAGAAAAATTCTTTAAAAAAAATCCCTAAAAATCCCAAAAAATAGAATATCTTAAACAAAGCAATAATAATAAAATCCTTAATAACATCATTTGGTAAATTCTTTAAGAATTCAAATAAATCCCAAATAAAATAACTTAAAAAATTCTTTAAAAAATCCCAAATACATTAATTTGAAAAATTCATAATTAATAAACTTTATAATTTCTTTAAAAAACCTAAGTAAAGCAATTTAAAACATTGGAAATAAAATAATTTAAAAATTTCGTAAAAATTACTAAAAAAAATTGAGAGGTTCTTTAATAAATTCGAAATAAAATTATTTAAAAATTTCATAAATAAAGTTATTTAAAAATCATAAATAACATAATTCAAAAAATTCTTTAAAAACCTACATACAATAATTGAATAAAACCCTTTAAAATCCTAAATAAAACAATATAATAGAATTCTTTAAAAAATCGTAAACAATATATATGATTTGATAAATTTCTTTAAAAATTCTAAATAAAATAATTGAAAATTTCATTAAAAAAAAACTTAAATAAAATTATTTAAAAGTAGTAAATAAACTAACATTAAAAAGTGGTAGTGAATCTTAAATAGGATAAATTGAAAAATTATTTGGAAATCGTAAATAAAATTATTTTCTTTAAAATATCTCAAACAATCATTGTTTTCTTCATTAGGATGTGCTACATTTCAAAAAAAATTATTATTATTATTATTATTTATTTGCAAAATTCTTTAAAAATCATAAATAAAATAGTTTGAAAAATCCCAAATAAAGTATAAAATATCTTGAATTTTTTTTTGAAAAATCCCAAATAAAATTTAAAATATCTTGAAAAATTCTTCAAAAAATCCCAAATAAAATATCCCAAATATGAGTAAATAATAAATTTTTTAAATTCTTTAAAAAAACATATACAAAATAATTTGAAAGATTCTTTAAAAATCCCAAATAAAATAATTTGATTTTGTGAAGATGTTTACTTTTAAATGTACTCAAAATATTATTTGGCAATTGTATTCTGCACGTATTTGGGTCAATAACTTTCCATGGATACAGATTTTATTACAGCTGTATGATACCAAATATCCCAAAGGTGTACCACAAACTAATTTTTGGTGTCATACCCTATGTTTGAACGACTTAATGTAATTTTCTATTAAATTTTACCAAAAATCATGTGAGAATTTTATTCGGCACTACTTTGAGTCATTAGCTTTTCCTTCTTATTCATTTTGCTATAGTTGGAGGGCACTAAATATTCTAAAAGTGTACCACAAAAATTATTTTTTAATTCATAATTCTCTGAATGACTTAATTCCTTAGACAATTCTTTTAAATATACAAAAAAAAATGCCACGCATTGTTATTCCGCACATCTTGAGGACCAGAGCTCTCCATTGGTATACTTTTTACTACAGTTCGAGGTTAGTAAATATCCCAAAAGTGTACCACAAAAATTCTTGCAGTCAAAATATTCGTTTTTTGTACATTTTAAAATTCAATATTATTTAGTACATATTATGTTCATATCTCAAAACAAATTGATCAGATCTGTAGAACACATGTATGAATTATTCTAAAGTTTTAAATAGATCCGAAGATTATACATTTAAGTTAAATGATTTGATTTGTTTTCCTTTTAATCCTCCCAATGAAATTAAAGGAAAAAATTATTACTATGTTTGTCTGCTTTGCCAACGTCCCTTGAGGAAAAAAGAAAAAAACCAGACATTCAAACAATGTTGTCGTCCATTTGTCCCTCCCTTCATCCTTCAGTTTATTTCCACGGTTCACTTGACAATTTTGATAAGTTTATGTTGTTTGTTTGCTTTGTCTCGCTAACCACTTTGAGTCAGAATAAACTTTAGATTTTGTGTTTTTTGTAATTAAAAACTTTTTCAAACTCAACAACGCAAACGAACAACCGATTTTAGATGGATTTGCACAAAGACCACAACCGCAGAGACTGCGGTGCCACAGAGAGTGGCGGGCGGCGAGCGGCGGGCCCTGAAACTATGACGAATGGACGAGCGACAACGATTCCATTGATGGTTTGTGGGATTTTGGTGATTATGAGTAGACAACAGCAAAAAATTAAAATTCAGTTAACGGATGTCGATTGTTATATATTTGTGTTTTTTTAGCATTTATTTGTAGAGTTTTGTTATTTTTTGTAAACTCTAGTTTGCAGTTATGCCAGAGGGGACCTGAAGTAAAATCCCCACTCCCTTACCTCACTTTTTGGAATCTCCTCTACACTATTTAGGGCCTGAGAAACCCCCTCTTTTTCGAGCAGACTTTGCGTTGTATATTTCATTATTTTGAATTTAACAATTGAAGTTTATTACCTTTTGTTATTGTTTATCGTTGACGTTGAAGCCGGTTTAGCTCCACTGGGTTTAGGTTTGTTATTGTAGAGGTAATTAAGCTATATTACTTCACTGTTGTTAACAACAATTGTAAAATGTAAATAATTTTTTTTTTGGTTGAAGGTTCTGTGATATTTTTTCATTTGGCACTGTTATGATTTCGATTGAAGGTTATATATGGTAAAATTAGCATTTCAATATGTAGGAAAAATAATTATATAATTTGTAACATTAATGAATTTGTTTTTTGATGCGAAATAATGTATAAAATAGGAAATCGGCCTATAGGAATAATCAAATCATATCTCATTGTATTTTTTTAAACGACTTAGAAGTCGTATTCAAAGAAGACAAAATAATTTGGAAATATCTTAAAAAAATACTAAATAATTTTTTTTAAAAAATTCATTAAAAATCCAAAATAAAATAATTAAAAAAATCCCACAGAAATATACTAATAAAAATAATATAAAATTTTTAAAAATCCTAAATAAAATAATACAATTTTTTTTAAGAAATCCTAAATAAAAATAATTTGAAAACAAAACTTTAAAAATTCCTAAATAATAGTTTAAAGATTCTTTAAAAATTCTAAATATTATAATATAACAAAATTGTTTAAAAAAATTAAATCGTTTTTAAAATTCCTAAATAAAAAAAATCTTTAAAAAATCGAAAATAAAATAATTTGAAAAATTCTTTAAAAAATCCTAAATAAAATAATTTGAACATTTTTTTAAAAATGTCTAAATAAAATAACTTGATAAAATTCTTTAAAAATTTCTAAATAAAATAATTTGATAAAATAAGAAGTCCTAAATAAAATAATGTTAAAGAAATTAAATCCTACAGAAAAGTCTTTAAATAATCTAAATAATATTTTGATAAATATAATTTGAAAAATTCTTCAAAAATCCCAAATTTAAAAATTTGATAAAACTCTTTAAAAATTCTTAAATAAAATAATTCAATAAAAATCATATATAAAGAAAAACTCAAAAATTTGAAAAATTATTTTTAAAATCTTAAATAAAATAATTGAAAAATTCTTTAAAAATCCTTTTTAATATAATTTGAAAAGCTTTTTAAAAATACTTTAATAAAATAATTTGAAAGTTCTTAAAAATTTGGGATAAAATAATGTGAAAAATTTCTTATATCCTAAAAAATTTATACTCTAAAATAATTTGAAAAATTTTAAAAAGCATAAATGATGATTAGAATATTTCTTCAAAATCCTACAACAAAAAATTTAATAAATTTTTTTATAAAAAACTAAAAATAATTTTTTTAAATTCTTTAATAAAAGTTAGAAAAATTCTTTTAAATTTCTTATATAATTTGATTATTTTTATTATGTGAAAAATTCTTTAGAAACTCTAAATAAAATATTTTGAGAAATTCATTAAAAATATCTAAATAAAATAATTTTAAAAATCTTAAGTAAACTAATTTTAAAAATTTCTATATAAAGTAATTTGAAAAATACTTAAAAATCCTAAATAAATAAATTTGATAAAATCCTAAAAATAATTTGAAAAATTCTTAATAAAATAAATTCAATAAAATAATTCGAAACGAATCTTTAAAAATTCCACGTTAAAATAATTAAAAAAATTCTTTAATATAATTTGAAAAACTTCTTAAATCCTAAAAAATGTATACTCTAAATAAACCTAAATAAAATAATTTGAAAAATTTTAAAAAGCTTAATTCAAAATTCTACAACAAATAATTTAATAATTTTTTTTATAAAATACTAAAAATAATTTTTTTAAATTCCTTAATAAAAATTCTTTAAAATTTCGTAAATAAAATAATTTTAAAACTTCTTTAAAATTTCGTAAATAAAATAATTTTAAAAATTCTTTAAAATTTCGTAAATAAAATAATTTTAAAAACTCTTTAAAATTTCGTAAATAAAATAATTTTAAAAATTTTTTAAAATTTCGTAAATAAAATAATTTGAAATATTCTTTAAAAACTCTAAATAAAATAATTTGAGAAATTCTTTAAAAAAATCTAAATAAAATAATTTGAAAAATTTTAAAAAGCATAAACAATGATTTGAATATTTCTTCAAAATCCTACAACAAATAATTTAATAATTTTTTTTATAAAATACTAAAAATAATTTTTTAAAATTCCTTAATACAAATTAGAAAAATTTCTTTAAAATTTCGTAAATAAAACAATTTTAAAAATTCTTTAAAATTTCGTAAATGAAATAATATGAAAAATTCTTTAAAAACTCTAAATAAAATAATTTGAGAAATTCTTTAAAAAAATCTGAATAAAATAATTCAAAAAGTTCCTTAAAAATCTTAAGTAAACTAATTTTAAAAATTTCTAAATAAAGTAATTTGAAAAATACTTAAAAATCCTAAATAAATAAATTTGAAAAAATCCTAAAAATAATTTGAAAAATTCTTAATAAACTAATTTGAACAATGAAAATCTTCAATAGAATATTCTTTGAAAATCCTAAATAAAATAAATTTGAAAAAAAACATTAAAAATCTTCAATAAAATAATTTGGAACGAATCTTTAAAAATTCCTCGTTAAAATAATTAGAAAAAATTCTTTAAAATAATTTGAAAATCTTCTTAAATCCTAAAAAATTTATACTCAAAATAAACCTAAATAAAATAATTTGAAAAATTTTAAAAGCATAAATGATGATTTGATTATTTCTTCAAAATCCTACAACAAATAATTTAATATTTTTTTTTAAGATACCAAAAATAATTTTTTTTAAATTCCTTAATAAAAATTAGAAAAATTCTTTAAAATTTCGTAAATAAAATAATTTTAAAAATTCTTTAAAAGTGTTAAGTAAACTAATTTTAAAAATTTCTAAATAAAGTAATTTGAAAAATACTTAAAAAAAATAAATATGAAAAAATCCAAAAAATAATTTGAAAAATTCTTAATAAACTAATTTGAACAATGAAAATCTTCAATAGAATATTCTTTGAAAATCCTAAATAAAATAAATTTGAAAAAAAAACATTAAAAATCCTCAATAAAATAATTTGAAACGAATCTTTAAAAATTCCACGTTAAAATAATAAGAAAAATTCTTTAAAATAATTTGAAAAATTTCTTAAATCCTAAAAAAATTATACTCTAAATAAACCTAAATAATAAAACCCTAAAAAATTCTTTAAAATTACGTAAATAATTTGAAAAATTCTTTAAAAACTCTAAATAAAATAATTTGTGAAATTCTTTAAAAAAATCTAAATAAAATAATTTTAAAAATTCTTTAAAAATCTTAAGTAAACTAATTTTAAAAATTTCTAAATAAAGTAATTTGAAAAATCCTTAAAAATTCTAAATAAATAAATATAAAAAAAATCCTAAAAATAATTTGAAAATTTCTTAATAAAATAATTTAACAATGAAAATCTTCAATAGAATATTCTTTGAAAATCCTAAATAAAATAAATTTGAAAAAAATCATTAAAAATCCACAATAAAATAATTTGAAACGAATGTTTAAAAATTCCACGTTAAATAATTAGAAAAATTCTTTAAACATCCTAAATAAAGTAATTTGAAATTATTTTAGAAAATCCTAAATAAAATAATTTGAAAAATTCTTCAAAAATTTCTGATCAAAATAACTAGATTTTTTTCTTTAAAAAATCTTAAAAATTTATTTGAAAAATTCTTTAAAAAATCTTATATAAAATAATTTGAAAAATCGTAAATAAAATAATTTGAAAAATTCTTTAAAAATTTCTAAATAAAATAAATTTGAAAAAAATCTTTAAAAACCCTAAATATAATAATTTGATAAATTCTATTAAAAATCCTATATAAATTAAATTGAAGACATCTTTAAAAAATGATAAATTAAATTAATTTGAAAATTTCTTTTAAAATCCTAAAAAAATGTGAAAAAATCTTAAATAAAATAATTTTGAAATCCTAAATACAATAATTTGATAAAATTATATAAAATATACTAAATAAAATAAATTTGAAAAATTCCTTAAAAAACCTAAATAAAATAATGTGAAAACTTTGTTAAAAATCCTACAAAAAAAATTGAGAAATCCTAAGAAAAATAATTTGAAATATTATTTAAAAGATCATGAAAAATGCTTTAAAAAATCGTGCATAAAATATTTTGATAAATTCTCTAAAAAAATCATAAATAAGATATTTTGAAAAATAATTTAAAATACTCCTAAATAAAATTATTTGAAAAAATTTCTCAAAAATGCTAAATAAAATAATTTGAAAAATTCTTTTAAAAATGCTAAATAAAATAATTTGTAAAATATTTAAAAAAAATCTGAAATGAAATAATATGAAAAATTCTTAAATCTTAAATAAAATAATTGAAAAATTCTTTTAAATTCCTAAATAAAATAATTTTGATAAAATTATTCAAAAACTACTAAATGCATTAATTTGAAAAATTCGTAAAAACACCATAAGAATTTTAAAAAATCATTAAAAATCCTAAATAAAATAATTTGCAAAAATCCGAAAAAAATAATTTGAAAAATTCATTAAAAACCTAAATAAATTTGTTTAAAAAATTCAATAAGATTTTAAATAAAATTATTTAAGAATCGCAGATAAAATAATTTGAAAAATTCTGTAAAAACACCCAAATAAAATAATTGCATTAAAAAAAGTGCAATAGAAAATCCAATTTCAAAAATCTCAAATAATAATTTGAAAAGCGCATTAAAAATCCTGAATAAATAAATTGAAAAATTCTTTCAAAATTCTAAATAAAATCATTTGAAAAATTCTTCAAAAGTACTGAAGAAATAATTTGAAAAATTCTCTAACAAATGCTACAAAATCCTTTAAAAATCCTAAATCAAATAATTTGAAAACATTTTTAAAAATCCTAAATAAAATAATTTCAACAATCCCTAAAACATATAATTTGTCTAATTCTTTAAAAAAATCCTTAATAAAATAATTTGGAAAAATCGTAATAAAATAATTTAAAAAATTCTTTAAAAAATCCACTTTGAAATAATTTAAAAAGATCGTAATAACATAATTTGTAAAATATTGAAAAAAATCCTAAATAAATTTAGGATTTGAAAAATTCTTAAATCCTAAATAAAATAATTGAAAAATTCTTTTAAGTTCCCAAATAAAATAATTTTGATAAAATTCTTTAAAAACTCCTAAATAAATTAATTCTTAAAAACACTATAAGAATTTTAAAAATTCATTAAAAATCCGAAATCAAATAATTTTAAAAAATCATAATCAAAATAATTTGAAAAATTCATTAAAAAACATAAATACATTTTTTTAAAAGATTCATTAAAATTTTAAATAAAATTATTTAAGAATCGCAAATCAAATAATTTGAAAATTCTTTTAAAACGCCCAAATAAAATAATTGCATTAAAAAAAGTGCATTTGAAAATCCTAAATAAAATTTTTTAAAAAATCTCAAATAATAATTACTAAAGTTCATTAAAAATCCTGATTAAAATAAATTCAAAAATTCTTTCAAAATTCTAAATAAAATAATTTGAAAAATTCTTTAAATATACTGAAGAAATAATTTGAAAAATTCTCTAACAAATGCTACAAAATCCTTTAAAAATCCTAAATCAAATAATTTGAAAACATTTTTAAAAAATCCCAAATAAAATAATTTGAAAAGTCCTCAAAAGAAATAATTTGACTAATTCTTTAAAAAAATCCTTAATAATATAATTTGAAAAAATCGTAATAAAATAATTTGAAAATTTTACAAAAGTTCATTAAAAATAATTAATAAAAAAATAATAAAAATAAAAATAATAATTACAAAAGTTCATTAAAAATCCTGATTAAAATAAATTCAAAAATTCTTTCAAAATTCTAAATAAAATAATTTGAAAAATACTTTAAATATACTGAAGAAATAATTTGAAAAATTCTCTAACAAATGCTACAAAATCCTAAATCAAATAATTTGAAAACATTTTTAAAAAATCCCAAATAAAATCATTTGAAAAGTCCTCAAAAGAAATAATTTGACTAATTCTTTAAAAAAATCCTTAATAATATAATTTGAAAAAATCGTAATAAAATAATTTGAAAATTTTTTTAAAAAATGCACTTTTAAATAATTTAAAAAATTCGTAATAAAATAATTTGTAAAATATTAAAAAAAATTCTAAATAAAATAATTTGTAAAATATTAAAAAAAATCCTAAATAAAATAATTTGAAAAATTCTTAACTCCTAAATAAAATAATTGAAAAATTCTTTTAAATTCCTGAATAAAATAATTTTGATAACATTTTTTAAAAACTCCTAAATGAACGAATTTTTACATTTTTAAAAAATCCCAAATAAAATAATTTGAAAAGTCCTCAAAAGAAATAATTTGACTAATTCTTTAAAAAAATCCTTAATAATATAATTTGAAAAAATCGTAATAAAATAATTTGAAAATTTTTTTAAAAAATGCACTTTTAAATAATTTAAAAAATTCGTAATAAAATAATTTGTAAAATATTAAAAAAAATTCTAAATAAAATAATTTGTAAAATATTAAAAAAAATCCTAAATAAAATAATTTGAAAAATTCTTAACTCCTAAATAAAATAATTGAAAAATTCTTTTAAATTCCTGAATAAAATAATTTTGATAACATTTTTTAAAAACTCCTAAATGAACGAATTTTTACATTTTTAAAAAATCCCAAATAAAATAATTTGAAAAGTCCTCAAAAGAAATAATTTGACTAATTCTTTAAAAAAATCCTTAATAATATAATTTGAAAAAATCGTAATAAAATAATTTGAAAATTTTTTTAAAAAATGCACTTTTAAATAATTTAAAAAATTCGTAATAAAATAATTTGTAAAATATTAAAAAAAATTCTAAATAAAATAATTTGTAAAATATTAAAAAAAATCCTAAATAAAATAATTTGAAAAATTCTTAACTCCTAAATAAAATAATTGAAAAATTCTTTTAAATTCCTGAATAAAATAATTTTGATAACATTTTTTAAAAACTCCTAAATGAACGAATTTGAAAAATTCTTAAAAACTCTTTAAGAATTTTAAAAATTCTAACTAAAATAATTTTAAAAAATCATAAAAAAAATAATTTGAAAAAACATAAATAATTTTTTTTTTAAAAATCATTAAAATTTTAAATAAAATTATTTAAGAATGGCAAATAAAATAATTTGAAAATTCTTTTAAAACTCCCAAATAAAATAATTGCATTAAAAAAAGTGCATTTGAAAATCCTACATAAATTTTTTTAAAAAATCTCAAATAATAATTAGAAAAGTGCATTAAAAATCCTGAATAAAATAAATTGAAAAATTCTTTCAAAATACTTAATAAAATAATTTGAAAAATTCTTTAAAAATACTGAAGAAACTATTTGAAAAATTCTCTAACAAAATCCTAAATTAAATAATTTGGAAAATTCTTTAAAAAATTCTACATTGAATAATTTTGAAAATTCTTTAAAATATCGTAAATAAAATAATTTGAAAAATTCTTTAAAACTGCAAAATAAAATAAATTTGAAAAAAAATCGTTAAGAAATCCCAAAAAAATAACTTGTAAAATTAAAAAATAAAAAAATTAAAAATAATTTGACACATCCTAAACAAAATAGTTTGATAAAATTCTTCACAAAATCCTAAAAAAATAGAAAAATTGGAAATAAAATAATGTGAAAAATCCTTTTAAAATTTTAAGTAAAATAATTTGAAAAATTCTTTAAAAATCCTAAAGAAATAATATAAAAAATTCTTTAAAAACTACGAAATAAGATATTTTGAAAATTTCTTTAAAAAAAATATAATATAAAAAATTCTGAACAAATAATATGAACAATTCTTTAAAAATCCTAAATAAAAACTAAATAAATCGAAATAACTAGAAAAATTCTTTAAATAATTAAAAAGAAATATAAAATTTTTTAAATCCTACATAAAATAATTTGAAAAATTCTTTAAAAAATCCCAAATAAAATAATTTGAAAAATTCTTTAAAAATCCAAAATATAATAATTTGAAAAATTCGTTAAAAAATCCTGAAAAAATTATTTGAGAAATTCTTCAAAAAAAAAAACTAATAAATCAATTGGAAAAATACAAATATCCAATTAAAATTATTTTGAAAAGTTCTTTAAAAAATAAAAAAATATAATTTAAAAAAACGCAAATAAACTAATTTTAGAGAGTTTGTAAAATTCTATAAAAATTTCTAAATAAATTAATTTCATAAAATTCTTTAAAAATCCTAAATAAAATAATTTGTAAAATTCTTTAAAAAAATCCAAGTTCAAATAATTGGAAAAAATTCTTTAAAAAATCCTAAAAACAAAGTGACAATTTTTTGAAACATCAAAATAATTTTAAAAATTAAAATACATTAAAATAAGTTATACGTTCCATCAAAAAATTCCGACTGGATCGTCGTATTTATAGACGACCTTTATAGATTGCAAAGTAACTGTCATTCTATGAGTACATTTCGTTTGTCCTTTTCCAAAAAAATCATGGAAAATACCTTTAGTTCATATTGTATAAGTTCTGTAACCGCAATCAGATTTTCTCTGATTGCAGTTCTAAACTAATTGAAATCAATTGCGGTCTCGGTCGGACTCATTAAATAAAAAGTTTCATTGACATTTTATTGCCACTTTACGATACTTATGAATTATCTGTAAATGTGTGTATGAGTGTTCCCATTGTGTGGTGGGGCTTATCGTAACTCAATTATCAATGAATTAAAAATCACAATCCATAGTAAACTACGACTATTATTATTATTAATGCATCACGTTTTCATGTCTCTGTCGGCAACTCGAACAATGGCTTCAAAGCCTCATTAGCTGCAATAAGATACGAATAATAAAGTATAAGCAGCTCTCATACGAGTATGTATGAGTATGTACGAGTATATGACTAATAAATCCACCTGAACATTATCTAACGACTTATTACTGGTGTATTTCGTAAATGGAGTATAATGGCTGCTAAATAGTTGCCATGAATTGCAAATCAATCACTTCGTCATTCGGTTTTTTCCTTCAACAAATAAAAATGCCGTAATAAACTGGTATTTAAATTTAATTTTTTTTGCAAAAAAGCGAATGTTTTGACGAATTAAAAAAAAAATTGAAGCATTTTTCTTATTTGATAAATTAAACATTTTTTTTTTAAATTTTCAATTGATTTTATGATTGATTTTTTAATTTAAATTTGAAATCAACCCATTTTAAAATTGAATTTTTAAAGAAGTTTAATTTTTCTTAATTTAAAATATTTTTAAATAATTCTTTAAGGGACGTTTTTTAAAGAATTTTTCAAATTATAAACTGATTTTTTTAAATTATTACAACAATTAGGTTTTTATATAAAAAATGTCTACTATGTGATCATTTTATAGAATTTTTCATTTTATTTGATTGTGGTTTGTAAAGAATTTCCTTAAAAAAGCAATTTTAACTTTTTTTGAATTTTTACTTGTTTTTTTAAGAGAATTT
Source organism: Eudasyphora cyanicolor (assembly GCA_963930755.1). NCBI lineage: Eukaryota > Metazoa > Arthropoda > Insecta > Diptera > Muscidae > Eudasyphora > Eudasyphora cyanicolor. The sequence continues at coordinate 50,341,746 of OZ005737.1, read as the reverse complement.
TTCAATTATTATTTTTACGTGGTTTTTAATAATTTTAATGTGATCTTTTAAAATAATTTTTCAACGTATTCGAAAGTAGTATTTTGCAACTAATTTTAGGGTGGATTTTTTTAAATTAATTTAATGTGGATTCTGTAAGAATCTGGGAATTTATTTGCAATTTATTTTTTTAAGAAATGTCCAACTGTTTTAAAGTATTTTTTAACAATTTGTGTATAGCTCATAATGATTTTTTATTATACTTAAAAATCCAAGGTTTTTATAAACCTAAAAAACCAGGATACCGCACAATCCGCAATTTTTATGACTCTAAAAAATCCACAATTTTTTGTAATTCTTAACATTCGTTCCTTAAAAATCAACGCTTGTTAATAATTCTTAGAAATCCATCTTTTTTATAATCCGCATTTTTTAAATTTTTAAAAATCATTTTTTTTATTTAAATATTTTATGATTTAAGAAATATCCACATCTTTTATAATTCTTAAAAATCCAAAATTTTTTTTAATTCTTAAAAATCCAAGATTTTTTATAATTCTAAACAATTCAAGATTTTTTATAATTCTGAAAAATCCACTTTTTTATTATTACTAAAATCCACGATTTTTTATAATTCTGAAAAATCCACTTTTCTATTATTCCTAAAATCCACGATATTTTATAATCCTGAAAAATCCACTTTTTTATTATTCCTCAAATCCACGATTTTTTATTATTCCTTAAATCCACAATTTTTTATAATTCTTAAAAATCCACGATTTTTTACAATTCTTAAAAGTTTACGATTTATTATAGTTCTTAAAAATTCACTATTTTTCATAAATCTCAAAAAAAAATAAAAATCCATGATTTTTTATAATTCTTAAAAATCCGCGATTTTTTATAATTCTTAAAAATTTACGATTTATTATAATTCTTAAAAATTAACTATTTTCATAAATCTGAAAAAAAACATTAAAAATCCAGGTTTTTTTAATTCTAAAAAATTCACAAATTTATAATTCTTACAAATCCACAATTTTTTATAATTCTTAAAAATATAATATTTTTTATATTTCTTCAAAATATAGTATTTTTTATATTTCTTAAAAATCCACGATTTTTTATAATTCCTAAAAAAACACGATTTTTTATAATTCATAAAAAAGCAAGATTTTTTATAATTCATAAGAAACCAAGATTTTTTATAATTCATAAAAAATCATAATTTTTATAATTCCTAAAAAACCAAGATTTTTTATAATTCCTAAAAAACCACGATTTTTTATAATTTCTAAAAAAAACACTATTTTTTATAATTCCTAAAAAACCACGATTTTTTATAATACTGAAAAATCCACGATTTTGTATATTCTTAAAAAACCACGATTTTTGTAATTCTTAAAAACTCAAGATTTTTTATAATTCTAAAGAATTCAAGTATTTTTATAATTCTGAAAAATTAACGATTTTTATAATTTTGAAAATTCAACACTGGTTGCTAATTCTTAAAAACCCAAAATTTTTCATAATTCTTAAAAATGCACTATTTTTCATAATTCTTAAAAATGTAAAAATCCACGTTTTTATAATTCTTAAAATTCACGATTTTTTTACAATTGCTAAAAATTCAATATTTTCTTATATTTGTTAAAAATTCAATTCTTTTTTATATTTTTCAGAAATCCACGATTTTTATACTTTTTTAAAATCCAAAATTTTTTATAATTCTTAAAAATCCAAGATTTTTTATAATTCTAAAGAATTCAAGATTTTTTATAACTCTGGAAAATCCATGATTTTTTTTAATTCCGAAAAATGCACGTTTTTGTAATTCCTAAAAAATCAAAATTTTTTTATAATTTTTAAAAATCTACGAATTTTTATAGTTCGTAAAAATCTACTATTTTTATATTTCTTAAAAATCCACGTTTTTTATAATTCCTAAAAATCATTTTTTTTTATAATTTTAAAAATCTACGAATTTTTATAATTCATAAAAATCTACTATTTTTTATATTTCTTAAAAATCTACCATTTTTTATAATTAAAAATAATGAAGGATTTTTTTATAATTATTAATTATCCACAATTTTTATTATTCATAAAAAGCCACGATTTTTTACAATTCTTAAAAATCCACAATTTGGAATAATTCATACAAATCTTCGATTTTGTATAATTCTTAAAAGTCCACGATTTTGTACTGCTCTTAAAAATCAGCAATTTATTAGAATTAAAAAATACGGTGTTCTTAAAAATTTGAAAAAATTATAATTCTTAAAAAATCAGATTTTTTGTATAATTTTTACAAATCCTACATTTTTTTATATTTAAATATTTTATAGCTAAATAAAAATCCAAAAATGTTCTAATTATTAAAAATCAACAATTATTCATACTTTTTAAAAATTTGGAAGAAATGATTTTTTTAAATTTTGAAAAGTTCATGATTTTTCTAACTCGTAAAAATCCACAACTAAAAATTCAAAATTTTTATGGTTCTTAATAATCCAAAATTTTGTCCAATTCTTGAAAATTCAATTTTTTTTATAAAAAAATCTAAGATTTTTTGGCATTACTTTAGAAAATCACTTATTTTTTATAATTCTTAGAAATCTACTACAGTTCTTAAAAATCAACGATTTTGTATAATCCTTTAAAGATCCGAAAAATCCAAATTTTTCATAATTCTGAAAAATTCTGAAAAATTCACTGTTTTTCATATTTCTTAAAACACGCTATTTTTTATAATTCTTACAAATCTACTCTTTTTTACAATACTTTTTATTCGAATTATTAAAAATTCATGATTTTTTATAACTGAAAAAATACATGATATTTTTGAAACTCTTAGAATAAACAGTTGTTTATGATACGTAAAAGTATATGATATGTATAATTCTTAAAATTCCAGGATTTCTGAAAACCCTTCAAATTTTTAAAAATCCTAGATATTTCATAATTTTAAAAAAATGCAAAACTTTTCATAATTCTTAAAAATTTACTTTTTCATAATCCTTAAAAATCCACGATTTTTCATAATACCGAAAAATCAACTATTCCTTATAATTCTTAAAAACCCATAATTTTTAAAAAATCCAGTATTTTGTATAATATTTTATAATTCTTAAAAATCCATAATTATTTATAATTCTTAAAAATCCATACTTATTTATAATTCTTAAAAATCCAATTTTTGTAATAAATAAAAATCATCGATTTTTATAGTTCTTACAAATGGACGATATTTTATAATTGTTATAAATAATGAATTTTTTGTAATTATTAATTCTAAAAATCCTCTATTTTTTATAATTTTTAAATCCTCGATTTTTTATTTATTATTTATTTATTTATTTATATGAATTACAATACAAAGTAAATTTATATTCTAATTATAAGGTCCAGGGAAAGGCCGGGTTACAAAGACCATATGGCTAAATTTTTGCAGCGACAGACCAGAGCCTCTGGTGGGAATCGAACCCACGACCCCCAAACTCATAGGCGAGTACGCTACCAACTCACCTACTGGGGCGCTCAAGTCGATTTTTTATAATTCATAAATATCTACCTTTTTTAGAATTCTGAAAAATCCATAATTTTTTCTTATTCCCAAAAATCCAAGATTTTATAAAACTTTAAATTTCACGATTAGTTATAATTTAAAAATATCCACGATTTTTTTAATTCTTAAAAATAGTTTAATTCTTTAAAAAATCGACAATTTGTTGCAATACTTAAAAATCTACCATTTTTATAATTATTAAAAATCTCCTTTTTTAAATCTTTACAATTATTAAAAATTCACTATTTTTTATGTAAATATTTTATAAAAAATCCGAATCCAAATTTTTTTATAAATCTTATAATTTGTTTTTATAAATTGCGAATAAATATGGATTCTTTTTTTTAAATTTTTAAAAATCGACGATTTTTTATTACTTTAAAATGTTTATATAATTCTTAGAAATTTAAACATTTATATTATTTATACTTTTTAAAAACTCGGAATAATGCATAATTTTTTCAAACTTTGAAAAATTCTTGATTTTTCTAATTCCTCGACATCCACATTTTTTTTTAACAAAAAAATTCAATTCATTCATATTGTGTAATTCTCAAAAATCTAAATTTTTTATAATTTAAAAATATTCGTTTTTTTATTACTTTAAAAGATCCATATTTTTTTTATAATTCTTAGAAATCTAAAAACTGTAATTTCCCTAAAATCCATAATTTTTTAAAATTCTGAAAAATCCAAAATTTTTTATAATTTATAGAAAACCACTTTTTTTATAATTCTTTCAAATTCATTACTTTTTACAATGCTTTTTTCGATTTCTTAAAAATCGAAGATTTTTTTATAATTGCGAAAAATCCATGATTTTTTATGATTCTTAAAAGTCATAATTCTTAAAATTCCAAGAATTTTCATAACTCTTAATAATTTTTAAAAATTTTAGATATTTCGTAATTTTTAAAAACATAAAAAATCCTAGACTTTTATAATTCTTAAAAATTTACAACTTTTATAATCCTTAAAAATCCACGATTTTTCATAATTCTGGAAAATTTAAGAATTATAAACAAATGTCGATCAAAATACATCAAAAATGTGGATATTAAAATATTATAAAAAAATGTGGATCTTTAATATTATAAAAAACTGTAACTCTTAAATTATAAAAAATCGTGGATTTTTAAGAATTGTCAAAAACCGTGAATCTTTAATAATTATAAAAAGCGTTGATTTTTAAGAATTATAACGAATCGTGAATCTTTAATAACTACAATAGTCGTTGATTTCTCCGAATTATACAAAATCGAGGATTTTTTAGAATTACGATATAAACCAAAGGTGGATTTTAAAAATTTTGAAATTCGTGGATTTTTAAGTATTTAAAAAAATCATGTTTTTAAAATTACAATAATAAATAAGCTTTAATCATTTTAATAATACTAAAAAACTTTTAATTCGTGATTTTTTTAAAAATAATATTACAAAAATCTTTAAATTCGTGTTTTTTTATAATAATAAAAAAGTATTACAAAATCCGTAGATTTGTTAATAACATTATTAAAAATCTTTAAATTCGTGGATTGTGTAATAATAATATTAAAAAATCTATAAATTGGTGGATTTTTTAATAATAATAAAATTAAAAAAATAATTAGGAATATTCTTTAAAAAATCTACATTAAACTATGTTAAAAATTCTATAGAACACCTGAGTCGATGAATTTATAAACGACCGGATCGTACTTTAGACGACAACGAAAAGTGCACAAGCACTTTCTTCTGAGTCCTTTTTTGCATAGTAAAAAGCTTCGGTTTTAGATTCAGCATTTCAGTAATAGGTTTACCCATATACAGTTTTCTACGAGTATTACATTCTGGCGCAGTTAATCGTGTAATTAATTACATGATTAAAACCAAATAGGCAATAATGACCTCTTCCACTCCAGACACCATTCCAAAAATATACATGAAATCGTTTTTGCGTTAATTAGATGGTTTTCTTTACTTCTTTTTTTTTGTTGTTGTTGATTTGTTTGCACCCGAGGAAAAGCTTAGAGAAAGGTAAGGCAGACCCCAAATTAATCGTGATTTATACTTTCATTCACCTCAAAAGGCAACCTTCTCAACAGGTGTACTTAGTCGCGACACTCAACCGTACCTTCAACACATCTGAATGTAAATGAATGCCATATCCACCAGAGCTGTGGTGCTATACATAGATCCTGAAGACAAGTTTTTGAAACTTCCATTAACGTTTCCGTCATGTTTATGTCCATTTGCAAAGTTGCACGTATTAAATTACAAAATATACGATCGAAATGAATATTCGAAAGGAGAGATACAATTTCGTTTTGAACAACTCTTGGCAAACTTTCAAATGCTAAAAATTTGCAAATAATCGTATATTATATTAGTCGTCTGCTGCTTTCATGTGACAGTAATGAGCATTTTATATGAATTTATGTGAATTTTAATGGAGACTAAAAGCAATATGGGCAAATTTGTTCAGATTCTAGACAGGAGAGAATAATAGTAATACTCGTAATAACAGACAACAACGGGCAAAGAAGGAGACTAGGATAAGATAAATAAACTTCAATTAAGGTTTGCACCTCTCTAAGGTGATTATGGGAAAAAGGAGAGCATATAATGGTAGCAAATTAATGGAACACAACAACTCCAACTTATTAAAGAAATAATTTAATAGATTCTTTAAATATTCAAGATAAAATAATTAACATTTTTTTAATAAGGCAAAATAAAAAAAATTAAAAATTCTTAAAAATAAATTCTTACAATTATTTGAAAAATTCTCAAAAAAAAATTTCATTGAAAAAAAAAAACTAAAAATTCTTGGTATATTTACATAAAAATTAAGTAATAATGAATTTTTGATATTTATAAAAAATGTAAGGTCGTGGGTGTTTAAGATTAAGATAAAGCCTTAAAATCGCGGATTTTTAAGATTTAGAAAATAAAATTACGTATATAATAAAAATATAAACATCTTTTTAAATATTCAGAAAAAATCGTGTCTACAAAATACAAGAATTTTTATAATTCATAAAAATTCCCATATAATCAAATCCAATATTTTTATAATACTTAAAAATTCACGATTTTTTATAGTTCTGAAAATTCCATGATTTGTTGTAATTTTAAAAAAATCCAAGATTTTTTTTTATAATTTTAAAAGATCCTATTTTCTGAAAATCCACAAATTGTTATTATCCTGAAAAATTCAAAATTTTTTTCATGCTTAAAAATTCATTATTTTTATAATTCTAAACAAATACAATTTTATAATTCTTAAAAATTCATGATTTTTCATAATTTTAAAAAATCTCAGATTTTTTCTTATTTTCAAAAATCCAACATTTTTTATAATTCTAAAAAATCCAAATTTATGTAATTCTTAAAAACTAACGACTTTAAAGGTTCTCAATTTTCAAGATTTTTTATAATTCTCAAAAATCCTCGATTGTAAATAATTTTCAAAAATCCATTTTTTTATAATTCTCAATAATCCTCGATTTTTCATAATTCTCAAAAATCCAAGATTTTTTTTATAATTGGGTCAGAATATTAAAAAAAATAGTCAGCATTTTAATTTTTGAAAATTTAAAAATGAGTTTTTGTGATTTACGAAATTTGTAAATGCTCTCGAACGGCTGAACCGATTTTTGCAAAGTTTACCTTGTTTTAAAGAGGACACAATGTGCCATTTTAATAAGACAATATAAATAAGACAAAATAAAAAAATTAAAAATTCTTAAAAATACATTATTAAATTTCAATAAGGCAAAATAAAAAAAATTAAAATTCTTAAAAATAAATGATTACAATTATTTGAAAAATTCTCTAAACAAATTTTCATTGAAAAAAAAAACTAAAAATTCTTGGTATATTTACATAAAAATAAAGTAATAATGAATTTTTGATATAAGATTTAGATAAAGCCTTAAAATCGCGGAATTTTAAGATTTAGAAAATAAAATTATATAATTAAATACAATCATCTTTTATTTAATTCACAAAAAAACGTGTCTACAAAATACAAGATTTTTTTATAATTCATAAAAATCCGCGTATAATCAAATCAAATATTTTTATAATTCTTAAAAATCCACGATTTTTTATAGTTCTGAAAATTCCATGATTTGTTGTAATTTTAAAAAATCCAAGATTTTTTTATAATTTTAAAAGATCCTATTTTTTGTAATTCTGAAAATCCACAAATTTTTATAATCTTGAAAAATTTCAAATTTTTTTCATGCTTAAAAATTCATTATTTTTATAATTCTAAACAAATACAATTTTATAACTCTTAAAAATCCATGATTTTTCATAATTTTAAAAAATCTCAGATTTTTTATAATTTTAAAAAATCTCAGATTTTTTGTAATTTTAAAAAATCCAAAATTTTTTTATAATTCTAAAAAATCCACAATTTTTATAATTCTTAAAAACTAACGACTTTAAAGGTTTTCAATTTTCACGATTTTTTATAATTCTCAAAAATCCTTGATTGTACATAATTTTCAAAAATCCATTTTTGTTATAATTCCTCGATTTTTCATAATGCTCAAAAATCTAAGATTTTTTTATAATTGGGTCAGAATATTTGAAAAAAATTGTGGGCATTTTAATTTTTGAAAAAAATTAAAAAAATCCAAATTTTGTGTAATTCTTAAAAACTAACGACTTTAAAGGTTATCAATTTTCACGATTTTTTATAATTCTCAAAAATCCTCGATTGTATATTTTCAAAAATCATAAATTTTTATAATTCTCAAAAATCCTCGATTTTTCATAATTCTCAAAAATCTAAGATTTTTTTATAATTGTGTCAGAATATTAAAAAAAATTGTGGGCATTTTAATTTTTGAAAAAATTAAAAAAACAAGTAAGAAAGTTTCAGTCGGGTAAACCGACTAAGGTATACCCTCACTTTGTGAGTAATGTAATATGGAATATTAAACGAATTATTCTGTCAATTTGTGTAGGAGGTACCAGAAGGTTTTTAACAAATACACCTATTTTTCGCTGAATAGTAGATACTTTAAATACATTGCACTGCGCCGAATTATAAGCGTTTATTTGCACTGGTATATTAACGTTATGAGATATTAAATTTTGGTATGATTTGGCCATTTTGTGTGGGAGGTACAAAAATGGGCGTGGCGATAACGGCCATTTTTTACAGGGCTATAGACACTATAAAAGCATTACACTGTACAACATTCAAAGTATTTTTATAGACTGGTATTAATGTTATAAGCTGTTAACTTTTGGTGCAAAATGGTACCTTTGTGTGGGAGGTACCAATAGGAGCGTGAATATAACCCCCAATTTTTTACTGGACTGTAGGCACTATAAAAGCATTACACTGTACAAAATTTCAAGTATTTTTATACACTGGTATTAATGTTATAAGCTGTTAACTTTTGGTGCAAAATGGTGCATTTGTGTGGGAGGTACCAAAAGGGGTGTGGCAACTTGCCCCATTTTTCTCGAGTTGATAGCGACTAATAAACTAATGCTATGTGTGGAATTTCAGAAGATTCGAATAAGTAGTATAGCAGTTATTAAAGATTCAATATTTCACAACATTTTAACACTTTGTGGGGGAGGTACTAGAAAGAGTGGACCAATATGGCCCATCTTCGAACTTAGCCGGAGATAGAAAAAAATATTACCACATACCAAATTTGAAGTCAATCGGTTACTCCTTTCGAGAGTTATCGTGCGCACCAGCCAGCAGACAGACAGACAGACAGACAGACAGACAGATAGACAGACAGACAGACAGACGGACGGACATTGCTCATTCGACTTAAAATGACCCAAAACGAATATCCGCCGAACATACTTAGGGTCTTAGATCACTCCTTCGATGTGTTACACTTTTTTTCGTAGCAAATGATATATACCCTCGTCACACTAAAGTGAGGGTATAATGAGTTTTTGTGATTTACGAAATTTGTAAATGCTCTCGAACGACTGAGCCGATTTTTGCAAAGTTTCTACAAGGGTTTTTTCAAAAAAATGGCGCGATTTTTTTTAATTCTAAAAAATCCAAAAATTTTTGTTATTCTTAAAAATCCACGATTTTAAAGGTTTTAATTTTTTTTTATAATTTTCAAATATAACGACGTTTTATAATTCCTAAAAATCAAGTTTTTTGTATATATCTTAAAAATCAAAGATTTATTTTTGTAATTCTTAAAACCCAACCCTTTAAAGGCTTCCAAGTTTTTGTAAACCCAAACAATTTTATAATTTTTAATATTTTCTTTAAATTTATTAAAATTCCATGATATTTGATAAATTTACGATTTTTTAGAAATCTTCAAAATCCTATATTTTTTAATTCTTAAAAAACACTTTTTTTATAATTCTTAAAAATCCTAAATTTTTTCTAATTCTCAAAAAACGAAGATTTTTTCTAATTCTGAAAAATACATTTTTTTTTTAGTTCTGATAAATCCTCAAATTTTTATAGTTTTGAAAAATTCCAAATATTTTATTATTCGTAAAAACTAATGCCTTTTAATAATTCTTAAAAATCAACGACTTTTTGTGAATTATCAAAAATCTATGATTTGTTGTTCTTCTTTTTTATGAATTATAAAAAATCGTATATCTACAAAATCCAATTTTTTTATAATTCATAAAAATTCGCGTATCGTCAAAATCCAATATTTTTATAACCTTTATAAATCCACGATTTTTTATAATTCTTAAAATCCACGATTTTTTATAATTTTTAATAATCCACGATTTTTTTTATAATTTTTAATAATCCACGATTTTTTATAATTCATAAATATCAACGAATTTTTATAATTCTTAAAAATTCACGATTTTTTATAGTTCCGAAAATTCAATGATTTGTAGTAATTTTCAAAGATGCAAGATTATTTATAATTCTGAAAATCCACAAATTTTTATAATTTTGAAAAATTCTAAATTGATTTTTTATAATTCTAAACATATGTAGTTGTTATTGTTTATTATTCTTAGATATTCATGATTTTTCATAATTCAGAAAAATCTTCGATTTTTAATAATTCTCAAAAATCTAAATTTTTCTTTTAAGTCAAAAAATTCAAAATTTGTTGTAATTCTTAAAAACCACAGTTTTCCAAAATTTTTTATAATTCTCAAAAATCCTCGGTTTTTTATAATTCTTAAGAATCGACGATATTTTTTCAAATACTGAAAAATTCAAAATTTTTTCTAATTATGAAAAATCCTCTAATTATTATAACTTCGAAAAATTCACGATTTTTGTTTTATAATTTTACAACGTTCACGATTTTGTATTTTTTTTTTAATCTGCAATTGTTTGTAATTCTTAAAAATCCAAGATTTTTTTATAATTCTGCAATCAATATTTTTTATAATTTTCAAAAATTCACAATTTTTTATAATTCTTAAAAATCAAAAATTTTGTATTCTAAAAAATCCAAGATTTTTTTATAATTCTTAAAAATCCAATTTTTTTAAAAACCCATGACGTTTGGTCTCAATTTTTCATAATTCTTAAAAATCCTCCATTTTTTATAATTATCAAAAATCCTCCATTTTTCATAATTCTCAAAAATCCTCCGTTTTTTAAATTATCAAAAATCTACGATTTTTTTAATATTCTAAAAAATCCAAAATTATTGTTGTTATTCTGTTAAATCCACAACTTTTTATAATTTTGAAAAAATTAAAAAACTTTATAAATCTTAAAGATCCGTTTTTTTATAAATTTAAAAATTCTCGATTCTGTATGTTTTTTTAAATCTACGATTATTTTATAATTCCTAAAATCCAAGATATGTATCTTCATTATAAAAAACCCACTTTTTTATTTTCTCACGATTATTTATAATACTTAAAAAATCTACGATTTTATAAAATACTTAAAAAATCTAGGATTTTTTATAATACTTAAAAAATCTACGAATTTTTATAATACTAAAAAAAGTATGATTTTTTATAATTCTTAAAAAATCTACGATCTTTTATTATTATTTTTAAAAATCAAGATTTTTTATAATTCTCAAAAATCAAAATTCTTCAAAACACACGATTTTAAAGATTCTCAATTTTTTTATAATTCTATGATTTTTTATGATTCTGGAATCTCAAAAATTATTTTTGTAATCTTGAAAAATCCACAAGTTTTTATAATTTTATAAAAATTCACGATTCGTAAAAATCCACGTTTTTTTTATAATTAAAAAAGCACGATTTTTTTTGTGTAATCTACGACTTTTTAATAATATAAGTTCAGTTTTATTTTTAAAAAACCGCTTTTTAATTATCTTAAAATCCATGATTTTTATAATTATATATAATTCTTAAAAATCCAATTGAATGAATTTCCAAAAACCACTTTTTTATTTTCTCAAAAGTCCACGATTTCGTATAATTTTCAAAAATACACGATTTTTATAATTCTTGATAAATCTAAGATTTTTTTTATTATTCCTAAAAATCCAAGATATTTTTTCATTCTTCAAAATCAAAGATTAGTTGGTAATTTTTTAAAACCAACGATTTTTTTTTATTTTCTAAAAAGTATAATTTTTAAAAATACAAGCTTTTTGATATTTATTAAAATCAATGACTATTGATGATTCTCTTAAAAATCCGCATTTTTTTATAATTCTTAAAAATCCACGATTTTTTATTATTATTTTTAAAAATCCAATTTTTTTATAAATCTTAAAATTCCAATATTTTTTAATTCTTAAAAGCGCACTATTTTCTATTTCTATTGACTTTTGAAATAAAAATTCTTAAAAAAAATAATTTTAAACCTTTTCCTAACCCAAAGTTTGAATTTGCTATTCTAAACTTTTAGTTTATTAATTATTGTTGTTTGTATTTACTACAAACCTTTTCGCACTTTTTGTGCAATTAATTTGCATAGGTCTTTTACCATAACCCAAATTGTTTCTATTCGTTAGACAAACATTAATTAATATCGTCTGGTGTGTTGTTTGCTAACAAAATTATTCAATGCGGTTGAAAAGTAATTAAAAATATGTAGTTTATGTACACACATGCACACGTATGGAAATAATTAAGCAAAAGATAATACATACAAAGCACAAAGAACTTAATGAAAATTGCAAAAATTCCTATTTCCAAATGAACTATATATGTACGTATGTATATAATACGTGTGGAGCCATAGAAAACTAATGATGCCTAACGTGGCTATACAGCGGGAGACAAAAGTGGGAAAGAATATTGGTTTTTGTCGAACCTAAACAAAAACTTCGATCCTATAAAACTTTATTGCTTGTTTTGTGAATAGAACCTTGGGATACGATTCCCATTTTTTATTTTTAAAATAATAAGTCTTATAATATTTTGAAAATCAATCAGGATTTTAATTTGAAATTTTATTAATTACTTTTTTTCTTTCTTCTATTTTCAGGTATGTATATGAAAATATAAGAAATTGTATATTTTTACAGGAATATCATTTACTATATGGAAAATTGGGTGAGAGTTAAAAATACTTATCATAAATTAATATTTTAATATATTCAATATTATGAAGTTATTGATGGTTTGGCTTCAGGTCATGTACGAGTATTATTTAAAAAACGATGGATTTTGTTGTTTTAAATAGTTTAAATTTTATTTGTTTCCAATATTTCGACTGTCTTCGACAGTCATCCTCAGAGAATTTCACTTTATTTATAAAGAATCTGGTCCATTATTTGCTATTGTAAGTAAGAGATAATTTCACTGTTATCAATGTGGTAGATGTACTTAGTTTTGTCCCTCACATTGCTTAAAATCATTAAGCAGACCACTGCAAGTAATATTCTTCTCCACCTGCAATTCGCTGAATATTTTGCATTTCCAAGTCAAATAATACAAATATTAAATATGATGATGCTGATATGGAAATTAAATAAATTTTCCCATATAGAATATATATGAATAAAAATTACAAACTGCTGTTGCTGTCGCTGTCTCTGTTGCCAGTAAACCGTAGACAACTTTTATAATTCGTTGAACTTCCTTTTTTTTATCTACTTTGGCATTCATGTCTGAAAACATATTTCATAAATAGATTCTCTGGGTGTATATGTGTGTGTATGTTTATTTGGAAGGATATCGCATAAACTTATGTATTTATGCACTTATACATATATTTATGCAAACAGAAAAACAGCTCATCTGCTATAGATAGATGGTTGTTTTTTGGCCAAAACATAGTTCCAAAGACGGATATTATACACTCAAAAAAAAGAGTAAAACAAAAAATTAACTACTAAGAATAATCCAAGATACAATTAATAATTAGAAAAATTCTTTAAAAAATCAAGGTTGTAATTTATAAAAAACCTAAAACTTTGGATATTTAATATTTATAGAAAAACAAAGTCGTACATTTTAAAGATTTATAGGAAATAATAAAAAATCGTGGATGTTTAGAATTATAAAAAACTATGGATTCCTAAGAATTATACAAACTCGTGAATTTTTAAGAATTATACAAAATTAGGATATTTTTAAGAATTATAAAAAATGGTGGATTTTTAAGAATTATATAAATAGTGAATTTGTACAAAATCGTCGTTTTTTGCGAATTACAAAGAATCGTGGATTTTTAAGAATTGTAAAAAATCTTGGAGTTTTAAGAATTTGTACAAAATCTTCGATTTTTACGAATTATAAAGTCGTTTTTTTTAAGAATTGTAAAAAATCTTGGAGTTAAAATAATTTTAAAAAATCTTTGATTTTTAAGAATCATAAAAATATCGTAGATTTTTATTTTTTTTAAGATGTCTAAAAAATCGTGAATTTTTAAGAATTATAAAAAATGGTGGATTTTTATTTTTTTAGGAATTTTAAAAAATCGTGAATTTTTAAGAATTCCAAAAATCGTGAATTTTTATAAAAAATGGTTGATTTTTAATTTTTTAAGAATTATAAGAAATAGTAGATTCCTAAGAATTCTAAAAATTCATGGATTTGTAATTTTTTAAGAATTATAAAAAATCTCGGATTTTCAATTTTTTAAGAATTCTGAAAATAGTGAATTTTTAAGAATTATAAAAAATCATGGATTTTTATTTTTTTTTTAAGAATTTCGAAAAATCGTGAATTTGTAAGAATTGTATAAATTCGTAGACTTTTATTTTTACAAGAATTATAAAAAATTGTGAATTTGTAAGCATTATAAAAAATCGAGGATTTTTAATTTTTTAAGAATTATAAAAAATCGTGGATTTTTATTTTTTTAAGAATTCTGAAAATCGTGAATTTTTAAGTATTGCAAAAATGGTGGTTATTTTTTTTAAGAATTATGAAAAATAGCGGATTTTTGAGAATTATAAAAAATCGTGGATTTTTAAGAATTATAAAAAGTAGTGCATTTTTAAGAATTATAAAAATAGTGAACTTGTAAAAATCGTGTATTTTTAAGAATTATAAATAAATCGAAAACAAAAATAGTTCATTTTAAAGAATTTTAATTAATTAAATTAAAGATTTTTACGAATTATAAAAAATCGTTGATTTTCACGAATTATAAAAAGCAGTGCATTTTTAAGAATTATAAAAATAGTGAACTTGTTAAAAATCGTGTATTTTTAAGAATTTTAAAAAAATCGAAAACCGAACCGAAAAATCGTGGATTTTTAATTTTTTAAGAATTCCGAAAAACCGTGAATTTTTAAGATTTATAAAAAAATCTTACATTTTTAAGAATTATAAAAATTTGTGTATTTTTGTGTATTCCTAAAAAATTATAAAAATATGGAATAATTAGAAAAATTCTAAAAAATATTTAGGAATTTTTAAAAAAAATCGTATTAAAAAATTGGGAAAAATCTTTTAAAAAAATCCGTATTAAAATAATTAGAAAAAAATCTTTTTAAAAAAATTAGAATTATAAAAATCCTAGATTTTTAAGAATTGTACAAAATCGAGGATTGTTAAGAACTTTAAAAAATTGTAGATTTTCAAGAATTATAAAAAAATCGAGGATTTTTAATTTTTTAAGAATTATAAAAAATCGTGGATTTTTAAGAATTATAAAAAGTAGTGAATTTTTAAGAATTACAAAAATAGTTCATTTTAAAGAATTTTAATTAATTAAATTAAAGATTTTTACGAATTATAAAAAATCGTTGATTTTCACGAATTATAAAAAGCAGTACATTTTTAAGAATTATAAAAATAGTGAACTTGTAAAAATCGTGTATTTTTAAGAATTATAAAAAAATCGAAAACCGAACTGAAAAATCGTGGATTTTTAATTTTTTAAGAATTCCGAAAAACCGTGAATTTTTAAGATTTATAAAAAAATCTTACATTTTTAAGAATTATAAAAATTTGTGTATTTTTGTGTATTCCTAAAAAAATTATAAAAATATGGAATAATTAGAAAAATTCTAAAAAATATTTAGGAATTTTTAAAAAAATCCGTATTAAAAAATTGGGAAAAATCTTTTTAAAAAATCCGTATTAAAATAATTAGAAAAAATCTTTTTAAAAAAATTATACGTCACCCGCTTCCAAATTTCTCTAAGTGTATTTATTGATTATAAAAAATCGTAAATTTTTAAGAAATATGAAAAATTGAGAATTTTTAGGAATTATAAACAAGGCTTTATTTTGTAGAATTATAAAAATTTGTGGATTTTTCAGAATTATATTTTTTTAATGTTTAGAATTATAAAAAAATCGTGGATTTTTAAGAAATATAAAAACATCTTGTGTTGTTTAAGATTTAAAAAATTACGGATTTTGAAGAATTGTAAAAAATTTTTGATTTTTAAGAATTAAAAAAATTTGCTGATTTTTAAGAATTATAAAAATCGTGAATTTTTAAGAACTATAAAAAATCGAGGATTTAAAGAATTAAAAAAAGTGGATTTTTCAGAATTATAGGAAATCCTAGATTTTTAAGAATTGTACAAAATCGAGGATTGTTAAGAACTTTAAAAAATCGTAGATTTTCAAGAATTATAAAAAATCGTCGATTTTTGGAATTATAAAAAATAGTGGATTTTTAAGAATTGGAAAAATAGTTGATTTTTAAGAACTATAAAAAATTGTAGATTTTTACGAATTATAAAAAAGCCTTGATTTTTAAGAATTATAAAAAATCGTTAATTTTTTTTTTAGGAATTATAAAATCGTTAATTTGTAAGAATTATAAAAGATCGTGGATTTTAAAGAATTATAAAAAGTAGTGAATTTTCGATTTTTTAAGAATTTCGAAAAATTGTTGATTTTTAATTTTTTAAGAATTCCGAAAAACCGTGAATTATAAAAAATCGTGAATTTTTAAGAAATATGAAAAATTGATTTTTTCAGTATTATATTTTTTTAATGTTTACAATTATAAAAAATCGTCGATTTTTAAGAAATATAAAAAATCGTGGGTTTTTAATCGTTGATTTTTAAGAATTATAAAAATCGTGGATTTGTAAGAATTATAAAAAATCCTGGATTTTAAGAATTATAAAAGATCGTGGATTTTAAAGAATTATAAAAAGTAGTGAATTTTTGATTTTTTAAGAATTTCAAAAAATTTTTGATTTTTATATTTTTTTAATGTTTAGAATTATAAAAAATCGTCGATTTTTAAGAAATATAAAAAATTGTGGGTTTTTAAGAATTAAAAAATTGTGGATTTTGAAGAATTAAAAAATTGTGGATTTTGAAGAATTATAAAAAATCGCTGATTTTTAAGAATTATATAAAATCTTGAATTTTTAGGAACTATAATAAATTTTTGATTTTAAAGAATTATAAAAAAACGTGGATTTTTAAGAATTATAAAAATCATCGTTTTTTAAGAATTATACAAAATCGAGAATTTTTTAGAACTATAAAAAATTCGTGGATTTTTAAGAATTATAACAAATCGTACATTTTTAAGAACTATATAAAATTGTGGATTTTAAAGAATTTTAAAAAAGTTGATTCCCACCAATTATAAAAAATTTAGGATTTTTAAGAATTATAACATTATACAAAATTCGCGGATTTTTAAGAATTATAAAAAATTTTGGATTTTTAAGAATTATGAAAAATTGTGTTTTTTAGAATTATAAAAAAAATCGTGATTTTTTAAGAATTATAAAAAAATCGTGATTTTTTAAGAATTATAAAAAAATCTTGGATTTTAAGAAGTATACAAATCGCGGATTTTTAAGAATTATAAAAATTGTGGATTTTTAAGAAGTGTAAAAAATAGTTGATTTTTAAGAATTGTTATAAAAATCGTAGATTTTTTACGAATTATTAAAAATTTTGGATTTTTAAGAATTATAACAGATCGTGGATTTTAAAGTATTATTAATAATCGTGGATTTTAAAGAATTATTAAAAATCTTTGATTTTCACGAATTATAAAAAATCTTTGATTTTTACGAATTATAAAAAATCGTGGATTTTTAAGAAGTATAAAAAATAGTGGATTTTTAAGAATTGTAAAATAGAGAATTTGTCAAAAATCGTAGATTTTTAAGAATGGATTTTAGATTTTTTATGAATTTCGAAAAATTGTGGATTTTTAATTTCTTAAGTATTGCGAAAAATCATGAATTTTTAAGAATTATAAAAAACGTGGATTTTTCATAATTTTAAGAATTACGAAAAATCGTGCGTTCTTAGGAATTATAAAAAATTGTGTATTTTAAGAATTATAAAAAATATTGAATAATTAGAAAAATTCTATAAAAATAATTAGAATTTTTTTTGAAAAAATCCGTATAATAATTAAGAAAAATATTTTAAGAAATCATCCGTCAACCCCTTCCAAATTTCTCGAAGTGTATTTATTGATTATAAAAAATCTTGAATTTTTAAGAATTATGAAAAAATCGAGAATTTTTAAGAATTATGAAAAAATCGAGAATTTTTAGGACTTATAGCTTGATTTTGTAGAATTATAAAAAAATCGTGGATTTTTAAGAAATATAAAAAAATCGTGGGTTTTTAAGAATTAAAAATTGCGGATTTTGTAGAATTATAAAAAATCGTGGATTTTTAAGAATTATACAGAATAGTGGATTTTTAAGAATTGGAAAAAATAGTTGATTTTTAAGAACTATAAAAAAATAGTTTATTTTTAAGAATTATAAAAAATCGTGGAATTATAAAGAATCGTGGATTTTAAAGATCGTTCATTTTAAAGAATTATAAAAAATCGTTGATTTTTACAAATTATAAAAAATAGTGAATTTGTAAAAAATCGTGGATTTTTAAGAACTATAAAAATGCGTATATTTTTTAAGAATTCAAAAAATTGTGGATTTGTGATTTTTTAACAATTTCGAAAAATTGTGGATTTGTAACTTTTAAAGAATTCCGAAAAATCGTGGATTATTGGTTTTTTAACAATATGGAATAATTGTGGATTTTTCATTTTTAAAGAATTCCGAAAAATCGTTGATTTTTGATTTTTTAAGAATTTCGAAAAATTTTGGATTATTAATTTTTTAAGAATTCCGAAATATCGCGAATTTTTAAGAATTATAAAAAATCGTGGATTTGTAATTGTTTTAAGAATTATGAAAAATCGTGTTTGTAAAAATTATAAAAAATTGTGGATTTTTAAGAACTATAAAAAATATTGAATTTATAGAAAGTGTTCGAATTTTGATTAGGATTTTTAAGAATTAAAAAAATTGTGGATTTTTAAGAATAATAAAAAATATTATATTTATAAAAAATGCTTTAAAATATTTAAAAATTCTTCGTAAAAAATCCACAATAAAAAGAAAAAATCCTTAAAATCCACAATAAAGCAATTCTGTAAAAATACACGTTGAAATAATTAGTTGTGTTTTAAATCTACAGTAAAATAATTAGAAAAATTCTAAAAATTACAAATTAAAATAATTTGAAAAAAAATCTTTTAAAAAATACACATTAAAATAGTTCGAAAAATTCTATAAAAATCAACGTTAAAATAATTAGAAAAAAATATTTAAAAATACCTCTATAAAATAATTAGAAAATGTCTTTAGAAAACCTCAATAAAATATGTAATTTAAAAAATCCTCAATAAAATAATAAAAGAAAAAAACTTTAAAAATTGTCAACAAATTTATTTGAAAAAGTTTTTAAAATACGAAATAAAATAATTTTATACGTGTTTTTTTTAAAAAAATCAACATTAAAATAATTAGAAAATTTCCTAAAAAATCTACGTTAAAATTATTAGAATTTTATAAAACAAAAACAAATTAAAATTAAAAATTTAAACAATTAAAATTAAATTAATTTTAAAAATTCTACAAAAATCAACAGTAAAATAACTTGGAATTTTTTTTTAAAAAATCCACATTAGAATAATTGGAAACATTAAAAAAACGTTTTAAAAATGCAAGTAAAGATAATTTGAAGAAATCGTTAAAATGGTTACAAAAAATCTACATTTTTGCAAATAGACAGAAAGTAACTGAAACATATTTTCTTGAACCGAATGAATTCTGTCTAAATTAGAACAAAAATCCACAATAAAACAATAAGAAATATTATTTAAAAAATCTAAGTTAAATAATTTGAATAATAGCGTAATTCAATAATTAATTTATTAATATTATTAAAAAAATTCTTTAAAAATATAAATTCAAATCACCGGAATATTTCATTAAAAAATCCACATCAAAATAATTAGGAAAATTCTATAAAAATCCACATTAAAATAATTAAAAAAATTCTATAAAAATGCACATTAAAATAATTAAAAGAAATAAAAATAGGTTTTTTTTTTAATTCACATTAAAATAATTAGAAAATTCTTTACAAAAATTGGTTAAATAATTGAAAAAATGCAAGCTAAAATAATTAGAAAATTCTTTAAAAAATTTTGGTTTAAAATAATTAGAAAAATTCTTTAAAAAATCCACAATAAAATAAATATTATTTATTTTTAAAAAATTCACATTAAAAAAAGGATTTTTTTAAAATCCACATTAAAATAATTAGAAAATTCTTTACAAAAATTGGTTAAATAATTGAAAAAATCCAAGCTAAAATAATTAGAAAATTCTTTAAAAAATTTTGGTTAATATAACTAGAAAAATTCTTTAAAAAAATTTTTAAATTGATTAGAAAAATTCTTTAAAAAATCCACAATCAAATAAATATAATTTATTTTTAGAAAATGCACATTAAAAAATAGGATTTTTTTAAATCCATATTAAAATAATTAGAAAATTCTTTACAAAAATTGGTAAAAAATTGAAAAAATCCAAGCTAAAATAATTAGAAAATTCTTTAAAAAAATTTTGGTTAATATAACTAGAAAAATTCTTTAAAAAAAATTGTTTAAAGTAATTAGAAAAATTCTTTAAAAAATCCACAATAAAATAAATATAATTTTTTTTTAAAAATCCACGTTAACCCTGATTTCATAAACCTATTGGAATTTACAGAAAAAAATAGCCATACGTCTGTGGGACGTATCATAGTTTTTCGTTAGGGTGACGGCATTTTTATAATTATTTTATAATTTTTTTTTGTGATCAGATGGATTTTTTATACATTTTCTTATTATTAAAATAAATTTTCTTAGAAACTTTTATTTATTAAAGACACCCAAAATACAAAACAAAATCAACAACGAGAGCGTGAGAGAGCAAAAATAAAAAATGCATACGTCTCTCAGACGTAGGTTATCAAATCAATGTTAAAATAATTAGAAAAATTCACATTAAAATTATTAAACAATTCCTTAGAAAACCTCACGTTAAAATAGAAATTAGAAATTCTTTAAAAAATCCACATTTAATTAAGAGAGAAGTGAAGAGAGAATTTTTTTAAAATGTCTACACTAAAATAATAAGAAAAATTCTTTAAAAAATCTACATTCAAATAAATAGAAAAATTCTATAAAAATTCACATTGAAATAATTAGAGAAAGTCTATAAAAAATACACATTAAAATAATTAGAAAAAATTCTTTAACAAAATCATCCGTAATCTCCTAAAGTTTTTGCTTCCAAATTTCTCTCAGTGTATTGACTTACAATGAAAGCTTTCATTTGAGCAAAAAAAGGTGGCGAAAGAGTTCATTGCTTTCGTTTGGCCCAACTGCAGTAAATATCGTCATAATGTTGCCTGCCTCGGATTCGTTAGTAGTCTCAATGACGGAAGTTGACATTTACTACTACTACTTTTGCCTGTCGCATGAGCTGACTGCCTTCTTGGCTTCCTGACTTCATCCTGTATAGTGGTATAGCCCTCTCTCGCTCCACTTCCTCCGGTTCCCCAGCACCAAGAGCCATGTCAAAGTTAGCATTTCATTCGTAGTTCCATTTGAATTGGTTGAAATTTGCATTAAAAGTAAACACAAACTTTCTGGGTAAAATGATATTTGTTTGCAATTTGTGTTTTTTTTCTGTTCACTTCTTTATGTACATATATTCATATTTGAAAGGACTCTTTTTTTGCATCCTCTTCATCGTCCTCATCAGCATTAGAGTCATCATCGTCATTTGCCTCATTATAAGCAATAATTTAAAGATTTTTCTGATTTTCAAGCCCAGAGGTGTGTGTGAATAGTGAGAAGATTCCCTGGAGAGCGATCAGAGGAGGAACTGGAAATAAACTGTTTATTTTAATGTATTTGAATTAAATTTTTTCATTTATTTTAAACAAAAATCTAGGATATTTATTTATCCTTTTTTGTAAATCGTATAGAATATATTTTTTTTCGAATGGAATAGAATAGAATTCCTTTGTGTGTTGTCACACTTCTCATTTAATGAGTTCTCTTACAGCTCACCCGACCCCCAGTCCTTTCTCAGTGTTTTGTCTCTCATTCATTTTGCCTATCATTCACTTCTTCCCTCATTGACCAACTCTGTTGGCTTTATTATCTATTCCCCCGATAATGGTCTTGTTAATGTTTTTCATTATCATCATTTTCACTTCACTCATAGCAAATGCCACTGTTCGTGTTTTATGGCAATTTTCTTTACTTCTAATAAATTCCCTAGAAATTTATTTGAAGTTTGCCTTATTTTGCATGTTTGCTTAAATTATTCTATGGTACCTTTGGGTAAACGACAGACAATGATGTCCTTAATTGTATCGGTTACGTTGGCCAGCCAAATGCTGCATCCTGTCCTTCCCTCCTCTCACTGTCTCACTCACTCCCTCTCTATCTCTCAAAAACTTCAGACAATTAATGTTAATTACAATTTACGCAGATGAAACAAAATGATAATAAATTAAGCATTAAAATGTTGCTCCAAATACATACAAAATTAATACAGGGTTATGCCGAAGCGGGAAAATTGGAAAATTTACCATTCAAAGCTTTTTAAGCTAATTAAACAGCTATAATAATAAAATAATTAGCTTTAATAAATAATCTTCTGAAAATACTTAAATGATATAGAGTATAAAAAGGTTCTTGAAATGTAGACTTAGCATTTCATCTTCAATAGCTTTTCAAAAAGATAGCTTTAGAACTCCCAAAGCTTTGTAAAATATCTACTATTAACACCAGTTCTATGAAATCTATGCTGAAAGCTTTTTAATTTCAAATTTTAATTTAGGACAAAAATCCTAACAAATCTTTCATTAAAAGCCTTTAAGTATACTTAAAGAATCA
Organism: Eudasyphora cyanicolor; assembly: GCA_963930755.1. Lineage (NCBI taxonomy): Eukaryota > Metazoa > Arthropoda > Insecta > Diptera > Muscidae > Eudasyphora > Eudasyphora cyanicolor. Next base: position 50,318,632 of record OZ005737.1, on the reverse strand, counting down.
ATTACTTTATATGCTCAGAAAGAACCAATTAATACCACAGGTCTTCAATTAAAGTTTTTAGTATTTTTTTACAAATCCATTGCTATTAAAAACTTCTTTAAATATCTAAAAAGCTGCTATTAAAGCTTTCTAAAATGCTTAAAAAGTTGGCTATTGAAAGCTACCCAAAATAAATAAAAAATATAATATTATTTTTTTAAGTGCTTAAAAAAGCTTCTTCAAATACCTATAATTTTTAAAATTGTAAAAATTTTTCTTTATTTTTAAAATATTTTAAAATTTTTTGTATTTTTGAAATATTTTTTAAATACTTAAAAGCTTTTTAAATAATTAAGAAAATACGTAAACGATTAATAAGAATTATTAAAATAAATTTTTTTATATTTAAAAGCTTATGGAAAAGCTAATAATCTTTAAAATACTTAAAAAGGATTTTAAAATACTAAAAGGAATTTTTGAAATACCTAAAAGGATTATTAAAGTCATTAAAAGATTTTTAAAATACTTCAATGTCTTTTAAAATACATGTATGTATAACAAAAAACTTTATAATATGCTTATAAGCTTTATAGAATACCTAAAAGCTGTTTAAAACACCTAAAAGACTTTTTAAAATACTTAATGTGTTTTTAAATATTTAAAATTCCACTAAAAACGAAAATATTTTTTAAAATACTTAAAATGATTTTAAAAAACTTAAAAATATTTTTTAAAATAATGGGATTATTAGAAAGAATATTTAAAATACTTAAACTATATAAATACCTAAACTATAAATACTCCACTAAAAACGAAAATATTTTTTAAAATACTTAAAATGTATTTAAAAAAACTTAAAAATAATTTTTAAAATAATGGGATTATTAGAAAGAATATTTAAAATACTTAAACGATTTTTAAAATTAAAAAGGATTATAAAATTATAATACTTTTGTGTATAATTAAAATTTTTAATAAAATACTTAAAATCGTTCTAGAATACTTAAAATCTTTTTATATATGTGTTTACTTTTAAAATACTTAAAAGCTTTTCAAATATTTAAAAAACAATTAAGTATATTTTCCCTTTTGAGTAACTTTTAAGGAAATCAACGATGAAAACCTTTAAAGAATGAAATTTACGATGAAAAGCTTTTAAGAAAGAAATCCACGATGAAAAGATTTTAAAAAAGAAATCCACGATGAAAAGATTTTAAAAAAGAAATCCACGATTAAAAGCTTTTAAGAAAGAAATCCACGATTGAAAGCTTTTAAGAAAGAAATCCTAGATTAAAAGCTTTTAGGAAAAAAATCCAAGATTTAAAGCTTTTAAGAAAGAAATCCTCGATTAAAAGCTTTTAAGAAAGAACTCCCCAATTAAAAGCTTTCAAGAAAGAAGTCCTCATTTAAATACTTTTAAGAAAAAAATCCACGATTAAAAGCTTTTAAGAAATAAATCCACGATTAAAAGCTTTTAAGAAATCCATTAGTAAAAGCTTTTAAGATATCCTCAATTAAAATCTTTTAATCCATGAGTAAAAAAGAAATAAAGCAATCCATTAGTAAAAGCTTTTAATATATCTCCAATAAAAGCTTTTAAGAAATAAACGATTAAAAGCTTTTAATAAATCCACGATTAAAAGCTTTTAAGAAAGAAATCCTAGATTAAAAGCATTAAGAAAAGAAATCCAAGATTAAAAGCTTTTAAGAAAGAAATCCTCGATTAAAAGCTTTTAAGAAAGAACTCCACGATTAAAAGCTGTCAAGAAAGAAATCCAAGCTTTTAAGAAAAAAATCCACGATTAAAAGCTTTTAAGAAATAAATCCACGATTAGAAGCTTTTAAGAAATCCATTTGTAAAAGCATTTAAGATATCCTCAATTAAAATCTTTTAATCCATGAGTAAAAAAGAAATAAAGAAATCCATTAGTAAAAGCTTTTAATACGATTAGAAGCTTTTAAGAAATCCATTTGTAAAATCATTTAAGATATCCTCAATTAAAATCTTTTAATCCATGAGTAAAAAAGATATAAAGAAATCTATTAGTAAAAGCTTTTAATACATCCTCAATTAAAAGCTTTTAAGGACTACACGATTAAAATCTTTTAAGAAATCCACGATTAAAAGCTTTTAAGTAGCAAATCCACAATCAAACGCTTTTAAGAAATCTACGCTTAAAAGCTTTTAAGAAATAAATCCATGTTTAACAGCTTTTAAGAAACGAATCCACAATGAAAAGCTTTTAAGAAATTCACGATTAAAAGCTTTTAAGAAATAAATCCATGATTAATAGCTTTTAGGAAACAAATCCACGGTGAAACGCTTTAAAGAAATCAACGATTAAACGCTTCTAAGGAAATCCATGATTAAAAGCTTTTAAGGAAATCCACAATCAAAAGCTTTTTAAAAAATCACGATTAAAAGCTTTTTAGAAATGAATCCAAGATTAAAAGCTTTTTAGAAATGAATCCAAGATTAAAAGCCTTTAAGGAAATCCACGATTAAAAGCTTTTTAGAAAAAAATCCACGATTAAAAGCTTTTTAGAAAAAAAAATCCACGATTAAAAGCTTTTTAAAAAACCACGATTAAAAGCTTTTTAGAAATAAATCCAAGATTAAAAGCCTTTAAGGAAATCCGCGATTAAAAGCTTTTTAGAAATAAATCCATGATTAAAAGCTTTAAAAAAATTCGCGATAAAACGCTTTTAAAAAATCCATGATTAAATGCTTTAAAAAATAAATCCACGATTAAAAGGAAAAATCCACTATTAAAATCGTTTAAGGAAATCCACGATTAAAATCGTTTAAGGAAATCCACGATTAAAATCGTTTAAGGAAATCCACGATTAAAATCGTTTAAGGAAATCCACGATTAAAATCGTTTAAGGAAATCCACGATTAAAATCGTTTAAGGAAATCCACGATTAAAATCGTTTAAGGAAATCCACGATTAAAATCGTTTAAGGAAATCCACGATTAAAATCGTTTAAGGAAATCCACGATTAAAATCTTTTAAGGAAATCCACGATTAAAATCGTTTAAGGAAATCCTCGATTAAAATCGTTTAAGGAAATCCACGATTAAAATCGTTTAAGGAAATCCACGATTAAAATCGTTTAAGGAAATCCACGATTAAAAGCTTTTAAGGAAATCCACGATTAAAATCGTTTAAGGAAATCCACGATTAAAAGCTTTTAAGGAAATCCACGATTACAAGCTTTTAAGGAAATCCACGATTAAAAGCTTTTAAGGAAATCCACGATTGAAAGCTTTTAAGGAAATCTACGATTAAAAGCTTTTAAGGAAATCCACGATTACAAGCTTTTAAGGAAATCCACGATTAAAATCTTTTAAGGAAATCCACGATTAAAAGCTTATAAGGAAATCCACGATTAAAAGCTTTTAATTAAGAAATCCACTATTAAAATCTTTTAAGGAAATCCACGATTAAAAGCTTTTTATGACTTTAAAGAAATCCGCTATTGAAAGCTTTTAAAAACTATAAAGAAGTCAACGGTTAAAAGCTTCTACACATTTTAAGAAATTCACGATTAAAAGCTTTTAATGTGCTTTAATAAATCTTTTCAAAGCTACTAGGATTTAAAAACAAAAACATTTAAGAAACTTCACTATTATCAACTTTAAAGGACTATTGAGAAATCCACGATTACGAGCTTTTATGGAAATAAGGAAGGAAATCCACGTTTTAGCGAATCTGACATTGAACGGTTTTAAGAAATTTTAAGAAAACCATTTTTAAAAACCTTTTTTTTTTAATTTTAAAAAATCCACGTTTAAAACGCTTTTAAGAAATCCGTGATTTTGTTAATCGGACTTTTCAGAAATTTACAATTGATTTACATCTTTTTAAAGAATTGTATGAAATCCACATTTAACAGTTTTTAAGGAATTTTAAAAAAGCTTTGTTGTGAAAATTTTAAGAAATCCACGTCTAAAAGCTTTTAGAAATTTGAGGAAATCCATGACTGTAACAAAACTACAATTAAAAACGTTTTTTAAATATTAAGAAATTCACAATCAAAAGCTTTTTTGATAATCCACGATTTATAACTTTTTAGGAGTCCAAAAAGCCACCATTAAGAGACTTAAGTCATTTTAATGGTTTGACGATTGTCGACATTTTTTGGGGTCTTAAAATTATCTGTCACAAAAGCTTTTTAAATTTCTCAACGGTTCAGTTTCCATTTTATTTCTGCTGAGTAATTCCCAGGACACCCTGATATCCGCTCGTACACACACTCACAAAGTATTTTAAATGAATTTTAAATGTGTTGCTTGTCTCTTTTTGTTGGGTTTAATTGTGACAGAGGAAGAATGGGAACACCCAAAGTTTATCAAAGTGTATTTTGCACCAGTCTTTCTCTCTCCGTCTCTCTGCGTATATCCTAGGCATTTGTATGACAGTATGCATACGAATGTGTGTGTGTGTGTGGGGAAATGAGTTAAAGAGCATCATAAATGTTAATGTAATGCTCATTAACAGCAGTCACTGTTATTGCCAATACAAACACACGTGTGCAAAACAATTACAAATACACAAACGCTTACATTATGAGCACACAAATACAAAGCCAGCCATTCATACTTTAATGCTTACACACACACACACTTATGCACACAAAAAAAGCATTTGTGATTCAAACATTTCAAAGGATTTTCTCTCTCTCACACATAGAGATTTAAAAGGCCAAATCCTAACGACAAAGGATATTGCCTTTGTGTGCCTTTGTATGTATGTGTTAAAGAGCGTCTGTGTCAAAGTATGTTTTTGTGATTTCGAACTCCCTTTGTCTTGTATATATTTGCTGAATTGTCCAATATATTTTTCGTTGTTTTTTGGCATTCGAATTTGTGCGACCAGACGACGTTTTAAACAATTGGTCCATAATTGTTTGCCAACAAAATACAAAAACAACAAGCTGAAATGTCACTTCTTTCGTTTCCTGCTCCGCCATACTCGACATCTACCTCCTTTCTTCCTTCTCCATCTAAACGATGGCCAAAAAAACCAGCAGCCATTATAATGGCTGACAGGCAGCCATTTTGGCAACAGGATGTCACACGCAAACACTTGCGAACAAGTGTCCCCGAAACAGGACTCAAACTCCTTTTCTCGCTCGCTCAGCGGGAAATGTCCTGAATGACAGCAGAGAATTGGTGGCGACCACTGCGTCGCTGTGCTTTTGCTTTGCGGTTTGATAATGGGTTAAAGCCGTAATTAGATAAATTATAAAAATTGATTTATTGAACGTTTCCCTGACAATTTTGTGCCGTCGTTGAGTTTATTGATTATTTTGTCGTCATTTGGTATAAAGAGGAAAATTGAGAATTAAATTTTAAGTCTTTGTAAAGAAGGAGTGTTGGAGGCACGGCAGCATTAAGTTATTAAATACCCTAAGCGAATCATTAGTGATTCGATACAAATTCCCAGAAGAATGAATGAATGAAGGAAGGCATAGTTAAAAGCCCTTTAAAAAATTAATAAATGACAAAATTAGTTTTAGATTTTGAATACACCACGACAAGCAGCTTTTAAAAATAATTAAAACAAGCTAACACAGAAAGTTTTTTAATTATAAAGCATTGAAGACAGGAAGCAAAAAAATCATGACTGAAAGATTTCTAAAAGACTTAAAAAATCATTTGTTTTTTAATTCCAAATTCTTTATCACAAATATACGAACGCATTTTTTTAAATTTTTTGTACACGACTAAAATACTTTATGAAAAAATCCACGGCTAAAATCCTTCACAAAAATTCAACGGCTTAAAAGATTTTTAAAATTCGTAAAAATCCACGACAACAGCTTTTTACAACTCTTTATAAAATCAACGACTATAAGCTTTAAAAATTTCTTTATAAATCTTTTTAATTTTTTTATTATAAAAATCCAAGACTAAAAGCTTTTTAATTTTTTTATTATAAAAATCCAAGACAAAGCTTTTTAATTTTTTTTATTATAAAAATCCAAGATTAAAAGCTTTTTAATTTTTTTATTATATAAATCCAAGACTAAAAGCTTTTTAATTTTTTTATTAGAAAAATCTAAGAAGAAGCTTTTTAATTTTTTTATTATAAAAAGACAAGACTAAAATCTTTTTAATTTTTTTATTGTAAAAATCTAGGACAAAAAAATATTTATCTAAAACCCACAACTAAAAGCTTTTTACAATTCTTTATCAAATATCAACAACTAAAAGCTTTTTACAATTTGTTGCCTAAAAGCTTTTAATAATTTGTTGTCTAAAAATCCACGACTAAAAGTTTTTAACAATTTGTTGTCTAAAAGCTTTTAATAATTTGTTGTCTAAAAATCCACGACTAAAAGCTTTTAACAATTTGTTATCTGAAAAATCCACGAATAAAAGCTTTTGAAAATTCTTTGTAATAAAATCCACGACTAAAAGCTTTTGAAAATTAATTGTAATAAAATCCTCGACTAAAAGCTTTGGAAAATTCTTTGTTATAAAATCGACGACTAAAAGCTTTTAACAATTTGTTAACTAAAAAATCCACGACTAAAAGCTTTTGAAATTCTTTGTTATAAAATCCTCGACTAAAAGCTTTTTAAAATTTTATATCAAAATCCACGACAAAGCTTTTTAATTTTTCTTTACCAAATTCCACAACAAAGCTTTTTAAAATTTTATATCAAAATCCACGACAACGCTTTTTGATTTTTCTTTACCAAATTCCACAACAAAGCTTTTTAAAATTTGTATCAAAATCCACGACAAAGCTTTTTAATTTTTATCTACCAAATTCCACAACAAAGCTTTTTAAAATTTTATATAAAAAATCCACGACTAAAGGCTTAAAATTCTTTATTAAAAATGCATCACTACAAGTATTTCTTATCAAGAATACATAACAAAATGCTTTTTAAATACTTTATCAAAAATCCATGACTAAAAGCATTTTTACAATTCTTTATAAAAATTCCAGGACGAAAAGAATTATAAAATTATTTATCAAAAATCCAGGACTAAAAGCTTTTTTACAATTTTTTATCAAAAATCCGGGATGAAAAGCATAATAAAATTATTCATCAAAAATTCAGGACTAAAACCTTTTTAAAATCCTTTATCAAAAATCCACCACTAAAAGCTTTCTGAAAAATTTTATCGAAAATCCACATGTAAAAGCTTTTTAAAATTATTTGTTATTAAATCCACGACTAAGAGCTTTTTTCCGAAATTCTTTATAAAAAATCCTCTACAAAGAGCTTTTTAAAATTTTTTGTTATAAAATCACGAATCAACCTTTTTAATATTCATTATCAAAAATATAAGACTAAAAGCTTTCTAAAATTCTTTGTTGTTAAATCTACAAGTAAAAGCTTTTTAAATTTTTTTGTAAATTCTGTTTTTAGAAGCCTTTTCAAAATCTTTATAAAAACCACGACTAACAGCTTTTTAAAATTCTTATTCAGAAAATCCACTACTATTTTTTTAAATATTGTTTTGTAGTCATTAATTTCCAATTTCGACTAATACTTTAAATTTACTTTTTTCTACTTTCAGGTAAGCTTTAAACTAAAGTGCATAGCAATGAATGTAGTATTTGGAAACTTCCATAACCTAAATAAGGTAACAGAAGAGCTTAATAATATTATCGGTAAATCGTTTAATTTTCTTGTTTATTATCAATAGTGGAGATATATACAATGTCATGATCAAAAAATATTCACTAAACATAATTTTTTGGCTAAACATACCTATATTCTGAAAACCTTAAGTATTACAGAAAATAAAAAAGAATTAGGGCCTGTTTCTGGAACGTATTTTCGTTCGTCTACGGCGAACGATCAAAAGTCTCTCAGCTATTACTTGAATTCTATAAAACGCAGGTTAGAAATATTTTATGTACTAGCTTTTTACGTCTTTTTTCATAGACACAACGAATTACAAACTCCTGTGACTTATAGATTTCTCGGAATAATTGAGTGAGTTTTGACCGTTCGCCGTAGACGAACGAAAATAAGTTACAGAAACAGGCCCTTAAATATTAATTCAATATCTCATTATTGAATATGAATTTATTGTTGAAGACGATTTCATCGATAATTTCAGTGGTTTGATATGAAACATCGGATCGGTGGTTTTAAACCAAACTACTGTGGTTTGATACCAAAGTTCTGTGATTTGACGTCAAACTTCAGAATTCAATGGTTTCATATTAAACTTCTTTCGTGTGACATCAAACTTCAGTAGTGTGATACCAGAACTCAGTGGTTTCATGGCAGACTTCTATTGTTTTATACCAATATCCAATATGCTAGCAGCAAACATAAGTTCTTTGATAAAAAACTTCAGTGATTTGAAATGAAACTTCATTGGGTTGATACCAAACTTCAGTGGTTTGATATGAAAATTCTGTGGTTTGATATAAAACTTATGTGGTGTGACATAAAATTTCAGAGGCGTGATATCAAACTTATGTGGTTTGACATAAGACTTCAGTGGTTTGATATCAAACATCTGTGGTTTGATGTCAAACTTACGTGGTTTGATATCAAACTTACGTGGTTTGATATCAAACTGCAATGGTTTGATGGCAGACTTCAATTTTTGTATGTCAATCTCCAATAGTTTAGCAGCAGACTTCAATGGTTTGATATCAATCTTCTGTGGTTTGTTGTCACACTTCAGTGGTTTGATATCAAACTTGTGCGTTTTAATATCAAACTTGTGTGCTTTCATATCAAACTTCAGTGGTTTGACATAAAACTTCAGTGGTTTGATAGCAGATTTAAGCAGTTTGATATCAAACATTAGTGGTTTGATAGCTGAATTAAGAAGTTTGATATAAAACTTCATAATAAGCTTCTGTCTATGACATCAAACTTCAGTAGTTTGATACCAGACCTCAGTGGTTTTATGGCAGACTTCAATTGTTTTATGTCAATCTCCAATAGTTTAGCAGCAAACTTCAGTGGTTTGATATCAATCTTCTGTGGTTTGTTGTCACACTTCAGTGGTTTTATATCAAACTTGTGCGTTTTAATATCAAACTTCTGTGCTTTGATATCAAACTTATGTGGTTTGACATAAAACGTCAGTGCTTTGTTAGCAGACTTAAGCATTTCATATCAAACATTAGTGGTTTGATAGCTGAATTAAGCAGTTTGATATCAAACTTCAATTGTTTTATATTAAACTTCAATGGTATGATATCAAACTTCAGTGTTGGGATATCAAAATGAAATAGATTGACATTTTCCTTCAACCTATTACACTCTGAAGTTTGCCTGATCGGATGCCATTGCTTTAGTGCTTTGTTGCCTGTAGGTTAAAGGTCTCTGCTCGGGCGCCATTGCTTTAGGACTTTCCCATCAATTCTATTGAGGATATCTGTAACAAATATACGAGTATATGAGTTAAATGTCGAAAATTTACTATTTAAAGTCACATTCTTGGGATCCAAATAGTCTTGATTCAAATCTATGAATCAGTCTGCTACTCTGGACAATTTAATATTCTGGGCAAAAACACGTGTGCCTTGCCTTCTCTGCTTAGTTGGTAATTGGTTTTTACCTTGAACTTGTAAATTGTTGTTATGGCTTCGTTCGTTATTGCCAAAAAAAAGAGGGAAGAAAAATGCTGCCAAAGATACATTTGTTTTTCCCAATTTCCAATATTTACGACATTGGCATTCGAAAGTACTTTGCGTAGAATTCTAGGTAAAGGATGAAAAGGATAGGAATATTTTTTTTTTTGCAAACCTATTACACTAAACATCAGTTTTATGTCTAATTTTGAAATTGAATTGGTCTTTTGGTCGTAGAGCAGAGCGACCCACTCACAAGGGTTAGTAGTGGGTGTGGGTAAGGTGAGCTTTTGTAAAATTGTTTGACTAACTGGAGGAGGAGCAGGATGATGATGAGGAGGTAATGTTGGCCGGGAAGTTTGGTTTTATGGCCTTGACGCGTGTTTTTGGGGCGTTGCAGGATGTCCTTAGCTGTCTGTCTGTCTGTCTATGTGTGAACATGCCCCACTACAAATTGTTCTCTCCCCTCTCCCCACCAAAACCATGTCACACTTTCGTTAGCACAATCTACAATGTACCATCTAACAATTTTGTGCCATGTTGACAATTTTTATGGCCACGTTTTTTTTGTTGGTGGTTGTTTGGTTGGTTGGCTCCACTTCTTCAACACATTACATTTTGTCAGTTTCGGGCTGTTTTGGGGAATTTCAGCTTTTATGGGCTCTGATAAAAATTGTTTAGTTGTGCTGAGGCAATGTTTACCCGAAACACATTCTCTGTGTCCGTCTGTCCGTCCGTCTGTCCGTCCGTCCTTGCGTCTGTCTGTCGTTATGCGTTTTGTATGGCTCTGCCGCGGCCGAGAGTGTTTTTATTTTCATTGGCAAGATTTGTATTGTGTGAATATGTTAATTTCATTTATTGTCACAGCCATAATGAATGCCATCCCCTTTGGATGGCGTGAGAAATGTTGGCCTGCCATGTTTTGCCTATACTCTGCCCGGGGTTGGCTTCCTTTAATGCTTTTGGGAAATTTATTACATTTTAATGTCGATACCCGAGCATACTAATGAGCAACGTTTTGCAAAATGTGATTAGTTTCATTAGATTAAATTCGATAACGCAAACATTCGAACCGAACAAATAATGTTTGTTTGTGTTCATCATGTTGCAGAAGTGGAAATTTGCAAATAGTTGAGAACAATGTTAACATTTATTAGATACAATCAGAGCAAATAACATAAAATGTTTATCAACGAAGGACCAATGAAACTGGTTTTAATAATATATATAGGGAATTCCACGACAAATCAACGGATTAAAAAATTTCGGTTTTGATTTTTCCCATTTTTTTATATTTTTAGTACACCTGAAGAAACGCTTTGCGGAATTTGTTGAGATTTTTCCGATAACTCGTTCCGAAGTTATCATTATTTAAAAAATCGTTAATATATCACTCTGTGTGTTGGGTTTTGGGTCATAACATCTTAACTAATGGTCCGATTTCAAAAATCTTTTTTTTTGGAAATGTTGGTATTTTGTGATACTTTTCAGAAAAAAATTTAAAAAAAGAATAATAAAATTTTTTTGTTTGCGATTTTTAAGTTTTACAATTTAAGTGTCATTTTTTAAATTTTTTTTGTACCCTCCGATTTTTGAGAATTTTTTATATTTTAAACTTCTATTAATTCTTTAAAATATGAACATTGGATGGAAGTGGGCCTAATATTATTTATATATTTTTAAATTTTTTAAAATTTAAAAAAAAAAATTCGCTGCTAGCCACTGTGTTTGTGACTTGAAGGTTTCGGAATATATGTTCCACGTCAAAGAACAAAATAAAGGAGACACTTCAGGAAGCATTTCTTCCAAAAGACCCGCCAACCCCGCTGATCCCCTTGTCCCTGATAATCTCCCTACAAATATAACTATATATCAAAGGTAGTAGAAATCGATGAATTTTTTTAGATGATGTATTCGACAAAAAGGTTCCTTGTAAAAAATTACAATACACTACAATTAAAATACACTTTTTTAATATATCGTATTTATTTCTTATGCATTGAGCACTGTTTGGGCTTGAAATATTCCTTTCAAAACCAGCAATAAATACGATATATTTAAAAACCCATTGAATTTTTTACAAGGAATCTTTTTGTCGAATACATCATCTAAAAAATCCATCAATTTCAACTACATTTTATATATAGTTATATTTGTAGGGAGATTATCAGGGACAATGGGATCAGCGGGGGTGGCGGCTGTTTTGGAGGAAATACTTCCTGAAGTGTCTCCTTTATTAAGTTCTTTGTCGTGGAACATCTATTACAAAGCCTTCAAGCCACAAAAACAGTGGCTAGCAGCGAATTTTTTTTTAAATTTTAAAAAATTAAAAAAAAATTATAAATGATTTTAGGCACACTTCCATCCAAAGCTCATATGTTAGAGAATTAATAGAAGTTTAAAATATAAAAAAATTCCAAAAATCGGAAAGTACAAAAAATTTGAAAAATTACGTTTCAACTGTAAAACTTAAAAATCGCAAACAAAAAAATTTTAATATTTTTTTCAAATTTTGTTTCAGAAAAGTCTCCTTTATTTTGTTATTTGGCGTGGAACATCTATTCCGAGGCCTTCAAGCCACAAGCACAGTGGCTAGCAGCGAAAAATTTTTTTTATACATTTTAACAAATTAAAAAAGTATAAATAATTTTAGGCTCACTTCCATCCAAAGCTTATATGTTAGAGAATTAATAGAAGTTTTAAAAATTGCAAAAATTGGAAAACACAAACATTTAAAATGTAAAACTTAAATATCGCAAACAAACAAATTTAATATTTTATTTTCAATTTTTTTTCTGAAAAGTACCGTAAAATGCCAACATTTCCAATAAAAAGATTTTTCAAATCGGACCATAACTTAAGAAGTTATGACCCAAAACCCGATATACAGTGTGATATCTTAAAGATTTTTTAAATATCGAAAACTTCTGAACGAGTTATCGGAAAAATCTCAAAAAATTCCACAAAACATTTCTTCAGGTGTACTCAAAAATATAAAAAATGGGAAAAATCAAAACCGACATTTTTTGATACCGTCTATTTGTCGTGGAATTCCTCATATATATATATAAATAAAATATTTGAAATTTTTTTTTAAAGGTCTTCTGTGAAACGAAGATGACCTTCAAAGGACATCTCCCGATAAACAAACCTTTAAAAGCTGCACCCTGGAAATTATACCTTAGGAAGGTCTTCCTTGAAAAGTGTAACTTTACAAGGTCTTCTGTGGAAAAAATACCGTAACAATAAGACCTTCTTTTACAGAAGGTCCAAAAAATATCTCCTTCTGAAATAAGGCATTAGAAGGTCTTCTCTGAAAATGATACATGTGAATGATCTTCCCTGGAAATAATTCCCTTAGAAGGTTCTACCTGGAAATAAAGCATTTGGTAGGTTTTCTCGAAAAAGAAGAAAAGGAAGCCCTTCTGTGGAAGAGCTACTTTAGCAAGAAGGCCTTATACGGAAGGACTTAAAAACATATCATTAAATAGCTTTTAGGTTTTCACGAAAAGGAAGAAATGCCCATCTATATAATAGCTACCTTAAAAAGAAGACCTTCTCCGGAAGGTTTTAAAAATATATCATCTTTAAATAATACCCTACGAAGGTTTTCTCTGCATAGAAAATGTAAACAAGGTCTTCTCTGGAAATAATACCTTTGGAATCTCATCTCTGGAAAAAAATCCTTTCAGAAAGTCTTCCTTGGAAATAATACCTTTCGAAAGGTCTTCCCTGAAACGAAGAACATGAAAAGGCTGTCTGTGGAAGAAATACCTTAAGAAGAAGGAGATATTATCTGAAAGCGCTTAAAAATAAATCCTCTTGAAAAAAGCCTTAAAATTTATTTCTCCGAGAGGAAGACTTTTAGAAGGCCTTCTCTGTAAAGAAATCTTAATTAACGTTTTGTCTGGAAATACTAACTTTAGAAGGTCTTCCCTAAAAAAGAATGAATAGTTTTAGAAGGGTTTTTTTATACCCTCACTTTAGTGTGACGAGGGTATATATCATTTGCTACGGAAAAAAGTGTAACACATCGAAGGAGTGATCTAAGACCCTAAGTATGTTCGGAGGAAATCCGTTTTGGGTCATTTTAAGTCGAATGAGCAATGTCCGTCCGTCTGTCTGTCTGTCTGTCTGTCTGTCTGCCTGTCTGTCTGCCTGTCTGTCTGTCTGTGTGTCTGCTGGCTGGTGCGCACGATAACTCTCGAAAGGAGTAACCGATTGACTTCAAATTTGGTATGTGGTAATATTTTGATCTATCTCCGGATGAGTTCGAAGATGGGCCATATTGGTCTACTCCTTCTGGTACCTCCCACACAAAGGGTTAAAATTTAGTGAAATATTGATTCTTTAATAACTTCTATACTACTTACTCGAATCTTTTGAAATTCTGCACATAGTATTAGTATATTAGTCGCTATTAACTCGAGCAAAATGGGTGAAGTTGGCATGCCCCTTTTGGTACCTCCCACACAAATGGACCATTTTGCATCAAAATTTAACTGCTTATAACCTTAACACAAGCGCATAAAAATGCTTGAAATTTTCTACAGTATAATGTTTTTGTAGCGCCTATAGTCCGGTAAAAAATGGACATTATTGTACAGCCCCTTTTGGTACCTCCCACACAAATGGACCATTTCGTACCAAAAGTAAACGGCTTGTAACTTTAATACCAGTGCATACAAATACTTGAAATGTTGTACAGTGTAATGCTGTTATAGTGCCTATAGTCCTGTAAAAAGTGGGCGTTATAACCCCGCCCCTTTTTGTACCTCCCACACAAAATGACCAAATCATACCCGAATTACATAGCTCGTAACTTTAATATACCAGTGCACATAAACGCTTATAGTTCAGCACAATGCAATGTATTTACCGAAAAATTTGTGTTTTTGGAAAACTCCTTCTGGTACCTCCCACACAAATTGACAGATTTATTGGTGTAATGTTATATATTACATTACTCACAAAGTGAGGGTATACCTTAGTCGGTTTACCCGACTGAAACTTTCTTACTTGTTGTAAAAAAAAACGCTCTGAAAACCCTTCTCTTGAAAGAGGTCCTAAAAATGTCTTCTTTTGAAATAATACCTTAAGTTGCCTTGAAGGAGGTCCTAAAAATTTCTTCTTTTGAAATAATACCTTAAGTCGTCCTTTAGAATACCTTCTCAGTGAAAAAAGCTTAATTTAGGAAAAAAAACCTTTTGAAGTTTTCCTTGAAAATAATACCTATTCCTTGAATATAATAGCCTTCTACGAAAAGAAGAACTTAACAAGGACATCTATGGAATAGAATACCGTAGGATAAAGGCCTTTTGTTGAAAGTGGTCTTAACATTTTGTATACCCTCCACCATAGGATGGGGGTAGTTTCATTTTGTCACTCCGTTTGTAACACCTCTAAATATTGATCTGAGACCCCATAAAGTAAGACGATTTAGCCATGTCCGTCTGTCCGTCCGTCCGTCTGTGGTAATCACGCTACAGTCCGCAATAATAGAGCTAGGTTGATCAAATTTGGTACAAATACTTCTTATAGCTGCAGGTTGTTTGGGATTGCAAATGGGCCATATCGGTACATATTTAGATATAGCTCCCATATATAGCATCTAACTTGTTGCGATTCCTACTGTTCTCATCTATATTTTATGTGTTTTCGGTGTTATTTTCTTTAGATTTGACTTATTTTGTGAGGTCACATGCTATCCATGGTGGAGGGTATATAAGATTCGGCATGGCCGAACTTAACGCTTTTACTTGTTTCTTTTGAAATAATACCTTAAGTGGCCCTTTAGATGGCCTTGTCTGTGAAGAAAACTTAATTACGTTATTCTCTGACAATAATACCTTAAGAAGCTCTTCCCTGGAAAAAATGCATTTCGAAATTTTCCTTGAAATAATACATATGCTAAATCTTCTGTGGAAATCCTTCTGTGGAAATCTTTCTGTGGAAAAAATTCGTTAAAGAAGACCTTAAAAATATTCCTTCTTGAAGAAGACGATCTGATAAGGAAATTAAATCAGAATAATTTCTTCTCTGGAAATAATAACGGGTTTCCTTTAGAAGTTATTTCCTGGAAGAAATGCAATTTCATTAAATTTTCCTTGAAATTCCTTATCTTCTGTGAAAATCCTTCTGTGGAAATCTTTCAGTGGAAAAAATTCGTTAAAGAAGACCTTAAAAATATTCCTTCTTGAAGAAGACTTTTAAAAGATCTGCTCAGGAAAGGAAATCAAAATAAGGTCATCTCTGGAAATATTAACGGGTTTTCCAATAGGGATGATATGATTTTGAAGTGACGTTTCGGCCACTTGTAATATGTCATGATCTGTTTTTTTGTTTTATATTGTATTCAATAGGGTTTACAATTTCATCATGGAGAGATATACGCAAGAACAACGTTTACAAATTCAGTTTTATTATCAAAATAATCGTTCTCAAATTGCAACTTTTCGTGCGCTAAGTCACTATTTTTAAAAATCCTGAAAAAAAACTCTTCCAGTCGACCTACGACCTTGACAACCAGGAACAATATTTTTAGGTCTCGTTAAGAGCTATCTTTTTGCCATTGACCGATTCCCGATCCGACGTACCGTTAAGTAGCTAGAGCAAAAATAAACTTTCCGTTCACATTTCAAAATTTCAAAAGTCAATTTTTTTAAAAATCCTAAAAAAGAAACACTTTCCAGTCGATCTACGACCTTGACAACCATCAGCACAATTTTAGCTCTCGTTAAGAGCTATCTTTTTGCCATTGACCGCTTGTGGCTATGTGCCACACAGCAAATGAAACAATTGAATTGTTTCGAGAAAAGTTTGGAGATTCGATTATTTCAAGAAATTGTGATATAGAATGGCCTCCAAGAAGTTGTGATTTAACACCATTAGACTATTTCTTGTGGGGTTATTTGAAGTCATTTGTCTTTCGAAATAAACCAGACTCTCTTCAAGCTTTACAAGTCAATATTGAACGTGTCATTCATGACATACGACTTGATTTAGTGGAAAAAGTGCTCGAAAATTGGGTTCATCGAATTCGTTCCTGCAAAAGAAGTCGTGGAGGCTCTTTGAATGACGTTTTATTTAGAACTTAATTGTATCGATTGAACTTCACATATATGTCCTTATTCATAAATGTCCTTATTCAAGAATAAGGTCTTCTCTGAGAAGAAGAAGAAGGCCTTCTGTGGAAGAGACACCTTAAGAGAAAGAGCTTCTATTAGTGGAGTTTCTTCTGAGAATAAGGCATTTAGAAGACAATCTCTTTAAAGAAAACATAATTAGTTTCTCTCTGGAAATAATTACTTTAAAAAATACCTTTTTAAGGTCTTCACCAGAAAAACATTTTAAAATTGTCTTCCCTGGAAATTATTATTTAATTCTTACCTTATGAAGTTCTTCTCCAAACTGAAGATCTGGGGAAGTTTGTTTACGGGAAGAAATAGCTTAAAAAGGTATTCTATGCAAAAAATGCCTTAAGAAGACATCTTACAGGAGGCCTTATAAATATCTCCTTATGGCAGGGCTGTACGAGAAGAAGACTTTTAGATGGTCTTATCTGGAAGAAAAACTGAAATAAGGTCTTCTCATCAAATAATACCTGAACGAAAGCTCTTCCATGTAAATAATTCCTTTTAGAAGGCTTTCCTGGAAATAATACCTTTGGAAGGTCTTCCGTGGAAAAAATGTCTGCAAAAAATAATTTAAAAAGGTCATCTGTTGAAAAAGTGCCTCAAGATTAGACCTTCTCTTACAGGAGGCCTTTAATATATATCCTCTTGAAGTAAGGCCTTAAGTAGTAAGAAAAGAAAATTTAAAAAAAAAAAAGAAACAATCTTCGAGGCGAAGCAAAAAAGCGGTTTGATGTTCAACTAAACTGGTTTGACATCAAACCAAATGGTTCGATACTGTGTGTAACTAGTTTCATGAGTAACAAAAATTGTTTGGTATCAAACAAAATAGTTTGATGATGACCCTTAGCGGATTTATCACAAAGTATACTTTTAAATTCAACATTTAATTAAATTTAAATCTAATTTGTATTTTTGTCGATATTTCAAAACATAAGAGTATTTTAATAAACATAAATTTTCCGAGTATTGCTCTGGATATCATATAATCCGTATAAATCACTGTAAATCTGCTTTGTCAGTCATAATTTAATAGGTCTTGCCTGAAAATCAGAATTTTGAGAACGTCATCAATGCAAAAATACATTTTGAAGCTCTTCTTTGGAATAAAGACCTTTTCAATAAGCCTTTTGGTAGATTTAGACGATTATAAAAATCTTTCCTAGAACGTAGGTCTTTATAACGTCTTCTTTGAGAAGAATGACTTGAGAAAGTCTTCTCTGGAAGGAATGTCCTTTGAAAATTTTCTCCGTGAGGCTGAAGAATATCAAAAGAAGGTCCTGAAGGCTGAAGAATATCAATAGAAGGTCCTCGCGGCTTGGAAGACTTTTGAATGGTCTTCACTGAATAGAAGACTTTAAGAAGGTACTAAATGAATAGATGATCTCCATCGGTTTATCTTTTCTAGATAAAAGACCTATAAAGGTATTATCTATATTTAATAACAGAAGACTTTTAGAGGATTTTTTAGATCAGTTGAAATGGTTTGACATCATACTAAATGGCTCGTTGAGGACAATCACACAGAACAGAAATGGTTTGATATAAAAGAATAATTCTTCGAGGCGAAGCATAAAAAGCGGTTTGATGTTCAACTAAACTGGTTTGACATCAAACCAAATGGTTCGATACAGTTTGATGTTCAATTAAACTGGTTTGACATCAAACCAAATGGTTCGATACTGTATGTAACTAGTTTGATGAGTAACAAAAATTGTTTGCTATCAAACAAAATAGTTTGATGTTGACCCTTAGTAGATTTATCACATATTATAGGTTTAAATTCATCTTTTATTTCAAATATCTGCCTTAAAAAAACTCAAAATCTAATCATGTATTTCTGTCGATATCTTAACACATACGAGTATTTTAATAAATATAAATTGTCCGGAGTACTGCTCTGGATATCATAGAATCCGCATAAATCACTGCCAATCTGCTTTGTCAGTCATAATTTAATAGCTTTCTAGTCTGGTTTCTATTTTTATTAAAATCCTCTTCTTTTTCTCTCTAAGTAGGCCATGAACTCCCACCAAAAAGGACACTTAATCTCTGTACTATTTAGGTTCATATTGAAGGCTATTCGAAACAATTCGCCATGACCTTTTTTGTCTGTTAAGGCCAATAATAAATTGATTCTCACTGCTTAAGTCTTCCTCTCCTCCGCGTGGCTTCTGCGTTGGGCGCCAATAATGCACGTGGTCTCTTTGTTGTGTTTATGGACATGTTTTTCCCATTCATTTGTTTTCCTTTGTTGGTATTAACATAATAAATCCTTTCAGACATATAAAATAATAATAATAATAAAATTACATGTACCTCGCACAGCCCAGAAACCCCTCCTCTGGGACTCAAGGCTACATAGGCAGACACGCAAGTGGCTTTCAGTGGGACAAAGAGGATATCTGGTTCTATATATTATCTGCTTTCACTGTCTGTTTTGTCTCTTGGTAACGTCCACCCACTGTGCAATAAATGTTGAATATAAATGTTTTGCAAAAGTGTCATTAAAAACATATTATAAACCCCGGGTTCTCCCTTTATATTTTTTTTTCTATATTGTCGAGTTAAACAAAGAAGATTTTTCACAAATTCATTGCTGTAGGTACCATTCCTACAAACACTCTAGAAAGGGATTGTAGTCCACAGCATAAGGATACTACCGCCACAGACAAAAGCAAAGTATTCCTTGTTGAAAATGAACTAAAATCTTTCCTCAGCCTCGCTCCCCCGAAAAAATGGGGAAAAATGAAATTCTCTTAAAACTTCAAGACTTCCTTGAGTCCTTTTAAAACGCTCTGCATGATGCAACAATTATTTCAGACTATGTTGGGGAGAATTTTCCATAATGAAATTGTCGTTGTTGTAATTAAATGATGACAACTTTTATGGAATAACTCGGTTGTCATCATCAACATCCTCATCAGTGAGACCACCGCCAACAAACGACATTTACATCAGCCGTTTGCTTAATTTAAGAGTTAAGCTGATGCTTTTTCTTGTTTCACTTGAATTTTTTACAACCTCATCAAAAATGCATTAAAATTATACGTTTGTTTTTTTTTTATTTAATGCTTTCGTTTTTCCTGGGAACAGTCTTCTTCAGTCTTAAGCGTTTTAAATTAAAAACATAAATGAAAAATGTAATGACTAAGGATTATGGAGCAAAAGTGGCAAAGAAAGGAGTGGATGAGGCTGAAAAAAATGAAGGGATAACATAATTTCTTACATTAGACAGTGGCTGTCAAAAATTCAGTTAATGCATCTCTAATGATGGAAATTTGACAATTTAGACGTTACCGAATTTTTGATGCCATAAATAATTTATTAAACAATTGTCATACGTAATGTACGAGTACTGTTATCAAACTGGTATGGTTTGATATCAAAGTTCAGTAGTTTGATTTCAAACTTCAGTAGTATGATTTTAAACTTCAATAGTTTGGTATCAAACTTCATTAGTTTGATATCAAACTTCATTAGTTTGATATGAAACCTAAATAGTTTGATATCAAACTTCAATCAGTAAAGAAGTCATTAAAAAAGAGTTCCTCGGGAAATAGGTCATTAAAAAAGTCTTCCTTGGAATAATACCTTATTAGGATCTTCCCCAGGAAGTTAACAATTTTCTAGAAGTTCTTTGTCAAACTGATGTTGTTCGCATCCAACTGAAGTAGATCGACATCAAACAAAGTACGATGACATCAAACTGAAGCAGTTGGAGATCAAAAAGAAGTAGAACGGCATCAAACAAATGTAATTCGCATCACAATAAAGTAGTTTGATATCAAAGAAAATTCTGTATAAGTTCCGAAGTAGTTTGACATCAAACTGAATTAGTTCGATATCATACTGCAGTAGTTTGAGGTCCAGCCAAAGAAGTACGCATCAAGCTGAAGTAGTTCGACATCACACTAAAGTAGTTGGGTATCAACCTGAAGTAGTTCGACATCAAAATAAAGTAGTTCGCATCAAACTGAATTAGATCGATATAAAACTGAAGTAGTTCGACTTCAAACTAAAGTTGTTCGACATCAAACTGAAGTAGTTCGACATCAAATAGAATTCTTTCGGTATCAAACTGAAGTAGTTCGACATCAAACTGTATTTAGGTTAGGTTAGGGTGGCAGTCGTATTTTTTTTTATACAAGCTCACATAGACCAGTTTAGGTCCCTAGTGTTACCACGGGCTGAAATGCCCCTCATCGAAACCAAACTGTTTGATATACAAATTTATCGATAGTACGAATATCTATACTGGAAAGATCTGTTAGCCTGCCTAGAAAGGCCGACTCCAGTATGTCCAGTCGTCGTTTACTCGGAGCGGGACAGTCGCATATCAAGTGCTCAATGCTCTCCACTTCTTCCTCATCTCCACGGCTTCTGCAGAAGTCATTAGAGCAAAGCAGTGTCCCGTCAAAACTGATACTAACGTAGTCAATCTTTGCCTCTCTAGTGCGAGGAGATATTTTGACCTTCTCAGGTCATACCTGAGCCAGATTTGTCTAGCTACGCTGCAGGTGGCGATTTCTGTCCATCTTTCGTTGGACTGCCTGATTGCCTCTTGCCTAAGCCAAAGCTGGCACGTGTGTCTAGTGGCGCACAAATATATGCAAATTCTTCGAGAATTTGTAATGTCGTCCCTTTCCTAGCAAGTTCATCGGCTTTGCAGTTCCCCGGGATATCCCTATGCCCAGGCACCCATATGAGGTGTATATTAAACTGCTCAGCCATCTCGTTAAGAGATCTGCGGCAGTCGAGGGCTGTTTGTGAATTTGGGGATGTTGCCTCCAGAGAATTGATGGCTCAAACTGTATTAGTTCGATACCATACTGAAGTAGTTTGACAGAAAATCGAAGAAAATCTATATCAAATTGAAAAGAAGTCGAACTTAAGCATTTGATCTCTAAAACTAATAATAAATAATTTTTTTTGCAAAGTATTTGTTGTTTGCAAAACTAATTCTTAAGCCTAATGATGCTCTGACTGCTAAATTGAGTCTTCCCTGGAAAAATTCTTATGAAGCTTCTCTCTGGAATAAGACCTTAGGAAATTCATAGCTTAAAAAGTCCCACTGCGTAATGAAAACATTAGGAAGATTTTCCCTGAAAAAAATTTTTTAAGGAAATTCAAAACTTTTTTATTTAATGTGAAGTACAATCGATACAATTAAGTTCTAAATAAAACGTCATTCAAATGTCCTCCACGACTTCTTCTGCAGGAACGAATTCGATGAACCCAATTTTCGAGCACTATTTCCACTAAATCAAGTCGAATGTCATGAATGACACGTTCAATATTGACTTGTAAAGCTTGAAGAGAGTCTGGTTTATTTCGAAAGACCAATGACTTCAAATAACCCCACAAAAAATAGTCTAATGGTGTTAAATCACAACTTCTTGCAGGCCATTCAATATCACAATTTCTTGAAATAATCGAATCTTCAAACTCTTCTCGCAACAATTCAATTGTTTCATTTGCTGTGTGGCACGTAGCCATAATTGGTCAATGGCAAAAAGATAGCTCTTAACGAGATCTAAAATATTGCACATGGGTGTCACAGTCGTAGGTCGACTGGAAAGTGTTTTTTTTTTTTTGGATTAAAAAATGGACTTAGCATAATTTTCAAATGTGAACGAATAGTTTATTTTTGCTCTAGCTCTTTAACGGTACGTCGAATCGGGAATCGGTCAATGGCAAAAGGATAGCTCTTAACGAGAGCTGAAATATTGCTCATGGGTGTCAAGGTCGTAGGTCGAGCGGAAAGTGTTTTTTGTATTTAAAAAAAATTGACTTAGCGCACGAAAAGTTGCAATTGGAGAACGATTATTTTGATAATAAAACTGACTAATTTGTAAACGTTGTTCTTGCGTATATTTCTCCATGATGGAATTATAAACACTACTGAATACAATGAACAACAAATGACAGATCATGACATATTACAAATGGGTATCAAACTGAAGTAGTTCGACATCAAACTCAAATACTTCGAGATCAAACTCAAATAATTCGACATCAAACTCAAAGGTTCGACAGCAAACTGAAGTATTTCCACTTAAAAATAAAGTACTTCGACATCATACTAGAGTAGTTCGACATCAAACTGAAGTAGTTTGATGTCATACTTAAGTAGTTCTTTATCAAACTAAATTAGTTCTTTATGAAACTAAAGTAGTTCTTTATCAAACTGAAGTATTTCGGTATAACGTAGTGTTTGAGTGTCAAACTGAAGTAGTTCGACATCAAACTCAAATTATTCGACATCAAACTCAAATTATTCGACATCAAACTCAAATTATTCGAAATCAAACTTATGTATTTCGATAGCAAACTGAAGTAGTTTGACATCAAACTAAAGTGGTTCGACAACAAACTGAAGTAGTTTGACTTCAAACTGAGGTAGTTCGACATCATACTAAAGAAGTTTGACATCAGACTGTAGTAGTTTGACATCGTACCGAAGTAGTTCTTTATCAAACTGAAGTAGTTGGCCATCAAACTGAAAGTTTTTGATGTCAAATAGTCCATACTAAAGTAGTTTGACATCAGACTGTAGTAGTTTGACATCGTACCGATGTAGTTCTTTATCAAACTGAAGTAGTTGGCCATCAAACTAAAAGTTTTTAATGCCAAATAGATGTGTTAGAAGCCAATCTAATGCTGTACTCATACTTCATTGTATTCAGTAGTGTTTACAATTTAATCATGGAGAGATTTACGCAAGAACAACGTTTACAAATTATTCAGTTTTATTATCAAAATAATCGTTCTCCAATTGCAACTTTTCGTGTGTTAAGTCCATTTTTTTTTAGTAAAAACATACACTTTCCAGTCGACTACGACCTTTTAGCTCTCGTTAAGAGCTATATTTTTGCCATTGGCCGATTCCCGATCCGACGCACCGTTAAGGAGCTAAAATAAACTTTCCGTTAACATTTGAAAATTATGCCAAGTCCATTTTTTTTTTAAATCAAAAAAACCCTTTCTAGTCTACCTACGACCTTGACACCCATGAGCAATATTTTAGCTCTCGTTAAGAGCTATCTTTTAGCCATTGACCGATTTTGGCTACGTGCCACACAGCAAATGAAACAATTGAATTGTTGCGAGAAAAGTTTGGAGATTCGATTATTTCAAGAAATTGTGATATTGAATGACCTCCAAGAAGTTGTGATTTAACACCATTAGACTATTTCTTGTGGGGTTATTTGAAGTCATTTGTCTTTCGAAATAAACCAGACTCTCTTCAAGCTTTACAAGTCAATATTGAACGTGCCATTCATGACATACGACTTGATTTAATGGAAAATGTGCTCGAAAATTGGGTTCATCGAATTCTTTCCTGCATCAGAAGTCGTGAAGGCCATTTGAATGAAGTTTTATTTATAACTTAATTGTATCGATTGTACTTCACATTAAATAAAAAAATTTTGAATTTCCTTAACAATAAGTGTGTTTTTTTTTCAAAGAAATCATATCACTCTTATTGGAAAACCCTATACAACTCGGCTCATTTAAGTGAACGTCACTTTTTGTTAATTATATTTTTTATAACGTTATCAGCAAAACATTTGTCTGTTCTCATGTCAACCATTGAATCCAGATACATTGTCGAAATTCTTTTCTACTCAGTGACTTGTAAATATCTATTAAATGGGAAATATGTAGGTGTTCTTTCCAATTTATTAGTCTTTTAAATGTATTCGTATATAGTTTTTGTGATTCGAAATAACTCCAACTGTCTGTGACAAATCATACCTCACACCTAATTACCATAGCGTCAATGTTGTGATGATGACCATGTTGAGATCAAAGCCAGCCAGCCAGTAGCACTGAATTGCCGAAAATGGAAATAGATATCATCTTTACTGTGTGATGAGCTTCGTCATCATCACCACGAATAATGACAACCAATCTGATGATAGTCATCATGCTGATAATTATGATGATACTTCAATGTGATGGAGATGAATGGATGATTCTCAACCCAAAACTACCCTAACAACCCTCCCAGGAAAACTCAGTCTCCGCTTCCACAACCGGGCGATAAACTTAAATACAACATAGAATAACTAAAGAAAAGGCAACATAATAATTTCAATTTTGCAGAGGGCGGGGATTCCCAATCACAATAACACATTTGTGGTTTCTTCGAAGGTAGTATCCACAAGAAAAAACTCCCATCTCTCCAGCTAGCCTGTCAATAAAACAAGCTCAATTTGTTTGATAATATGATTTTATAGTTCAAGTTGTTGTTCATCTTCTTGCTTCATCTGGAGTTGCTGTTCCCAAATGTGGTCTGTTCGTCCCATTTGCTTTCCATTGTCGTTGGAAAAAATCTTGTTATTATAATTGTCATAGCTGATGCTGCTGCTGCCGGTTATGTCTCGATTTCATTACGTTAATTGCTTTTGTCGTTTTCTCTCTTTTTGCCTTTTTTTGCTACATCTTTCCCAGCGGCAGTTTTGTTATATGTCCGTGTCGTTCTTGTCTATGTGGAATGTACATCATCTAATATTTATAAACAAACATCTTCTCGAATGATTGCATAGTGGGGGCAACTGGCAAAGTTTAGTCTGTTAAAAAAAATTTAAGTAATATGGAGAAAACCTATTGGTATCAAACAAAAGTAGTTTGATATGAAACCCAAGTAGTTTGACATGAAACTCTAGTAGTTTAGTAGTTTGACATCAGTCTAGTAGTTTGACATCAGACTAAAGCAATTTGACAGCTAACTGAAGTTGTTCGACTTTAATCTAAAGTAGTTTGAAATCAAACTAAAGTATGTTGACATCAAACCAAAGGAGTTTGGCATAAGGAAGGTATTCTGGATTTAGGTGAGTTCCTGACGTTAGTCTTAACCCCACCGTGTTCTTAACACCTGGGTGAATATATGCGTCGACCAATGCCCCCACTGCAACCCTACAATATGGCTTCGAGACTATAGTCTTGAAGATATACAAGCAGGATATAGCTCCCACTGCAGAAGGTGAGTCGTCCACCGTGGCACTTTCTGGAAGTGCGGAGGTACCCACGCCTATTATTTCTGGTGACTCCAACTCTAACAGAAGATCTGTAACGTCCTTCTCTGAGGACAAAATCTCTACTTCGGACACAGAGAGGCTGAGGGGAGTCTCCGGACTCTTTGACGCGTCTGGCGAGGACATGCTTCTCGACGATACGGACGAAGAGTTCGATAACACCCTTGTCGGGGTGGATGTTAATCTGTCAATTACCAATGATGGTAAGAATTCTACAGATTAACCTCCATCACGCTAAAGCAGCCTCAGCGGCTCTATTGCTGCGCCTGTCCACAGGCGCAGTAGACATCGTCCTGATGCAGGAGCCCTACGTAGTGGGAGGAAGGGTGTGCGGTATTAGGACACCCAACTTTAAACTGCTTGTGGCCAACTGTGAAGGCACTCCAAGAACCTGCATTTTGGCTAGGAAAGATCTAAGTATCTTTCTCCTGGCTAATTTAAGTGGTAAATACCAAACAGCTGCCAGCCTGGAGATCGGTAATCGCATATATTGGGTGGTCTCCAGCTACTTGCCTTATGAATCTGTAGTACCGACTGCTCTATTCAGGGAAGTAGTAGAAGAAGCAACGTCTGACGAGCTCGAGCTGATTATTGGCGCAGACACGAACGCTCATCATACTATCTGGGGTAGTATGGATATAAACAATAGGGGTGATTCGCTTCTTGACTTTATTCTAACTACCAACCTTAGTATTTGTAACATAGGTAATAAACCGACCTTCACAATTAAAGACAGACAAGAAGTACTCGACGTAACGTTTGCTACTGACCGGCTGTGAGAGAAAATTATTGGTTGGAATGTACTGGACGACCACTAATTCTCAGATCACTATTATATTGAGTTCAAACTCGCGGAAAAAGCGACTAAACCCGCCGTCCACAGAAATGTAAGGAAGACAAAGTGGCATCTGTATGAGAAGAATTTCAAGAAAGTCCTCAACTCTAAACTTCTGTACGAACCGAATGACAAAGCCGGTCTGGATAATCTGGTCGATCATATCACCATATCATTCAATAGATCCCTTGAAGAAGCCTGTCCAAAAACAAGGTACAAGGGTAAAACTAAACCCCAATGGTGGACTTCTGAGCTAACGGCTATGAAAAAGACCTGCAACAAGCTATTCAATAAGGCTAAATCTACTGGGGTCGCTAATGATTGGGATGCCTATAAAGAGCAACTCAAGATCTATAAGAAGGAGCTTAGAAAGGCGCAAAGGCGCTCTTGGTATACCTTCTGTGGTGAAGTGGAAAAGGTCTCCGACGCCGCTAGGCTGAGGAAGATATTATCTGCTTCACCATGTACAGTGGGATATTTACAGGATGAGGCAAATAACTGGACCAAAAACAGCGAGCAGTCGCTCAATGTACTGCTCGACATACATTTCCCGGGGAACTCTGTAACAGAACCCGAGGATCAGCAGGACCAACAAGAGTGCGAGTGGACTGCGAGCGTCGCTAGCTTCTTGACTGAGAGATCCAGAATAAGCTGGGCTGTTAACAGCTTTGAGCCCTTCAAGTCACCTGGACCAGATGGCATCACTCCAGCAGAAATGCAGAAAATGTTAAAGTACATTATCCCCCGGCTGGAGAAAATTTATGTAGGCTGTATCAGGCTTTCAAAGTGGTATTCATACCTAAAGCGGGAAAGATATCACACACTAGGCCAAAAGACTTCAGACCAATTAGCCTATCCTCGTTCTTATTGAAAGGTCTGGAAAGACTTTTAGATCATTTCATTAGGGAAAACCTGGATACAAAACTCCTGTCGGGGAACCAACATGCTTACAACAAGGGCAAGTCTACTGAATCAGCCCTGCACGAACTTGTGAGCACTATCGAATCGTCCCTGCATTTCAAGGAATTCACCATGGTGGCATTTCTTGACATAGAAGGGGCTTTTAACAACATTCACTCAGATGCGGTAATTGCGGCACTCTCACATCTAAAAGTTAACACTAGTTTGATTAGACTAATTCAAAGTCTGCTCACCAGAAGACGCATAACAGCATGTCTAGGGTCCACAACTCTAACAAGGTATGTAAACAGAGGGACCCCGCAAGGAGGAGTATTGTCTCCACTAATTTGGAACCTAGCGGTGAATGAAATCCTGCTAGATCTAGAACGTTGTGGCTGCAAGGTCGTGGCATATGCGGACGACGTGGCAATCGCAGTGAGTGGCAAATTCGTAAACGTCCTCAGAGACATCCTACAGGTGGCTCTGAACAAGTTGGCTAGATGGGCCAGAAGCAGCGGTTTGAGCGTTAACCCCAACAAGACAGAATTGGTTCTCTTTACTAGGATGAATAATGTCCCACATGTGGACCCTCCACCTCGGATAAATGGAACAGATCTAGTCTTTTCTGAAAGTGCAAAATTTTTAGGAATAATTCTAGATAGGAAAATGTTATTTAGACTTAACGTATTGGAACGTGTAAGGAGGGCCAACGTCGCGTTATATTCCTGCAAAAAGGCTGTAGGGTCGCGGTGGGGACTCTCTCCTAAAATCGTCCACTGGATATATATAGCAGTAGTTCGTCCAATACTGTTATACGGTATTGTGGTATGGTGGACGGCAACTGACAAACTAACCATTACCAACCTACTAACAAAGGTTCAGAGAACAGCCTGCCTGAGCATAAGCGGAGCCTTAAGGACTACAGCGACCGAGTCTCTACAAGCCCTACTCCATATACTGCCGATTAATATTGTGGCGAGAGAAGTTGCAACCAAAGCGGCAATAAGATTAAACTGCCTATCAATGTGGAGGTACAAAAACTATGGTCACATGAGGATATCAAAGTGTAGTGCTATGGTAACCGACCGAGTGGACTATATACCAACTGTGTACACCTTCGAGAGAAATTACATCACTATGATTCCCGCCAGAGATGAATGGGTCGGCAGAATACCAGGTAATAGAAACCATCTCCACTTTTACACGGATGGTTCGAAGCTTGATGAAAAGGTTGGCTTCGGAGTACACTGTGAAGAACTTAGTCTGGATATAGCTCACAGACTACCAGATACCTGCAGTGTCTATCAAGCCGAAATAATGGCAATATGGGAAGTAGCCAAGTGGCTGAGTCGCAACATAGTAACCAACACTGGCGTTGTAATTTACTCGGACAGCCAGGCTGCCATCAATTCTCTGGAGGCAACATCCCTAAATTCACAAACAGCCCTCGACTGCCGCAGATCTCTTAACGAGATGGCTGAGCAGTTTAATATACACCTCATATGGGTGCCTGGGCATAGGGATATCCCGGGGAACCGCAAAGCCGATGAACTTGCTAGGAAAGGGACGACATTACAAATTCTCGAAGAATTTGCATATATTGGTGCGCCACTATCCACGTGCAAGCTTTGGCTTAGGCAAGAGGCAATCAGACAGTCCAACGAAAGATGGACAGAAATCGGCACCTGCAGGGTAGCTAGACAAATCTGGCCAAGGTATGACGTGAGAAGGTCAAAATATCTCCTCGCACTAGAGAGGAAACGATTGTCTACGTTAGTACAGGTTCTGACGGGACACTGCTGATCGGCGAACACGCCAAAAGATTGGGTATTGACTCCAATGACTTCTGCCGAAGCTGTGGAGATGAGGAAGAAGTGGAGAGCATTGAGCACTTGCTTTGCGACTGTCCCGCTTTGAGTAAACGACGACTGGACATACTGGGGTCGGCCTTTTTAGGCAGCCTAACAGATCTTTCCAGTACTGATATTCGTACTATCGATAAATTTATATATCAAACAGGTTGGTTTCGATGAGGGGCATTTCAGCCCGTGGTAACACTAGGGACCTAAACTGGTCTATGTGAGCTTGTAAAAAAAAAATACGGCTGCCACCCTAACCTAACCTAACCTAATGCCCCCACTCACAACGTACCAAATAATTCCGTGTTTCTGGACACTTTTGCCCTCTTACTTGGTTAGGAGCGGAGTCCATCTAAAACTCCTTGCCATTCTATGGGTCATGGACCTGGTTGCTTTGCAACTCCACATACGAGCATATTCCCTCCCAGCGATTTTGGTTTCAACCACAGCCACCACGTTGCACCCAATAGGGTCCTCACCAATAGTCAGGTCGGAACCTGCGTACCGAGGACTTTCCCGACTCTCGTGCTTTGGTCAGACTGCGTAGCCGAAACTACTACCAGTTAGACCCCAAATCTAGGACAGTCGCTACCCTGGGAATAGACGGTAACTATAAGATTCATAGATCCCCCTGAGTTTGGCATCAAACTAAAGTAGTTTGACATCAGTCTACAGCAGTTTGACATCAAAGTAAAATAGTTTAATATCAAAGTATAGTATTTTGACATTAAAATTAAGTAGTTTGATATCAAAATAAAGTAATTCGATATCAAAGTAAAGTAGTTTGATGTCACAGTAAGATAGATTGACATCACACTAATGTAGTTCAAACTAAATTAGTTAGAATTCAAAATAAGTTTTTTTGACATGGAACTAAAGTAGCCAAAGTAGTTTGACATCAAACGAAAGAAGTTGGCATCGAACTAAAGTAGAATAAGATGAAACTGAAGTAGTCTGACACCAAACTAAAAAAGTTTGACATCAAACTTAAGTAGATAGACATCAAACTAAATTAGTTTG
Organism: Eudasyphora cyanicolor; assembly: GCA_963930755.1. NCBI lineage: Eukaryota > Metazoa > Arthropoda > Insecta > Diptera > Muscidae > Eudasyphora > Eudasyphora cyanicolor. Next base: position 50,288,290 of record OZ005737.1, on the reverse strand, counting down.
ACACTTGAGACTGTAGTTTGATATCAAATTAAGCATTTTGACATCATGCTGAAGTAGTTTGACATCAAACTTAAGAAAATTGATATCAAAGTAAAATAGTTTGATGTCACACTAAGATAGTTTGACATCACACTAATGTACTTCGATATCAAACTATATTAGTTAGACTTCAAAAATTGTTTTTGGTCATGAAACTAAAGTAGTTTGACATGAAACTGTAGTATTTTGACATGAAACCAAAATAGTCTGACAAGCCAAAGTAGTTTGACATCAAACTGAAGTAGTTCAACATCAAACCAAAGTAGTTGGTATCGAACAAAAGCAGTTTAGGATGAAACTGAAGTAATCTGACATCAAACAAAAATAGTTTGGCATCAAACTGAAGTAGATTGACATCTAACTAAATTAGTTTGACACTTGAGACAGTAGTTTGGTATCAAACTAAAGTGGTTTGACATCAAACTAAATTAATTAGACTGTCTCACGTAGTTTGATATCCAACTAAATTAGTTAGAATTCAAAGTAAATAATAACAAACTAAAGTAGTTTGACATCAAACTGAAGTAGTTCAACATCAAACCAAAGTAGTTGGTATCGAAAAAATGCAGCTTAGGATGAAACTGAAGTATTCTCACATCAAACAAAAATAGTTTGACATCAAACTTAAGTAGATTGACATCTAACTAAATTAGTTTGACACTTGAGACAGTAGTTTGATATCAAACTAAAGTGGTTTGACATCAAACTAAACTAATTAGACTATCTCACGTAGTTTAATATCCAACTAAATTAGTTAGAATTCAAAGTAAATAATAACAAACTAAAGTAATTTGACATTAAACTAAAGAAGTTTGATATCGAACTAATGAAGTTTGAGATGAAATTAAAGCTGTCTGATAAACCAAAGTAGTTTGACATCAAACAAAAGTAGCTGGACATCCAACTGCAGAAGTTGGACATCAAACCAAAGTAGTCTGACATCAAAAAAAGTATCTGGACATCAAACCAAAGTAGTCTGACATCAAACCAAAGTAGTCTGACATCGAACTAAAATAGTTTGACATCAAATTAAAGTATTTTGACATCAAACTAAAATAGTTTGACATAAAACTAAGGTAGTTTGACATCAAACTAAATTAATTTAACACTAAAATTCACTGTAGTTTGAAATCAAACTAAATCAGCCCTCTACTCCATATGCCTCACACATTTCTAATAGATATATTTAAAGAGAAAAAAAACTCCACCCACTGTGGCTTGATGGTTTTCTCCCGGTACATTTATTTGATGGCAAAGTTATCTGCAATTCATATCGTTTTTGTTTTACATTTCACAGTAATTGGAGTGACATGACTAGTGTTGTATTTCCTGGGATTCTTTTACGTCTTCTTGACGTTATGAAATTATATCTATTTGAAGATAGTCATGCCGCTGTGGTCATGATAATTTGAAAAATATTACCAGCTAGGTGAGAAACCATTACTTCTACTGTGAGCAACAACAACAACAACAAAACGCCACAGACAAATACTAAGTGGTTGTAAAAAAATAATCAAATGCAAATGTAAAGATAAAATTCATGGAGACGATATGACATAGTTTTAAAGATTTAAAAAAAATTTAAATAATTGTTGGATAAGCAAAAAAAAAGTTATAAAACTTTGAAAGATAAGCAGAAAATTTAAAATGGACCATCTTCAAACTCTATGAAATTCTCGTAAATCTAGACAAAAACTGGACTGTGAAAAAATTTAATACAGTTCTTTTTCTCAATTTTTGTGACGAAATCTGAAATTAAATTTGTGACTAATGATTCTTTGGTGAGCAATTCTTTTAATTGAGAAAAAAAATTTTGAATTCATAAAATGGTCAATTAAAAAAAACATTTTAAAAATCAAAATATTTCATTTAAAATTCGAAGTGTTATATTTTAATTTAAAGCACTACAAATGTAATTAAAAAAAAAACATATTTAAAATAAAATATTTTGAATTCCAATTACCAGTAATTTGAGAACAGTTTCTTAGTAATATGAGAAAACGTTCTCAGTACTCTGAGAAAACACTCTCAGTAATCTGAGAAAACTTTCTCAGTCATCTGAGAAAACTTTCTCAGTCATCTGAGAAAAGTTTCTCAGTAATCTGAGAAAACTTTCTCAGTAATCTGAGAAAACTTTCTCAGTAATCTGAGAAAACTTTCTCAGTAATCTGAGAAAACTTTCTCAGTAATCTGAGAAAACTTTCTCAGTAATCTGAGAAAACTTTCTCAGTAATATGAGAAAACTTTCTCAGTAATCTGAGAAAACTTTCTCAGTAATCTGAGAAAACTTTCTCAGTAATCTGAGAAAACTTTCTCAATAATCTAAGAACACTTTCTTAGTGATCTGAGAAAAGTTTCTCAGTAATATAAGATAACTTTCTAAGTAATATAAGGTAATTTTCTCAGTAATTTGAGGTAACTTTCTCAGTATCTGAGAAAACGTTCTCAGTATTCTTTAAAAACTTTCTCAGTAATCCGAGAATCATTTCTCAATAATCTGAGAACACTTTCTCAGCAATCTGAGTACACTTTCTCAGTAATCTGAGAAAACTTCCTCTGTAAACTGAGAAAACTTTCTCAGTAATCTGTGAAAACTTTCTCATTAATCTTAGACAACTTTCTCAGTAGTCTGAGAAAAATGTCACAGTAGCCTGAGAACAGTTTCTGAGACAAGTTTGACTATAAGTTTCTCTCTATCACTTTTCTGCCAAAGTTATAGCCTTTTTCAGACACCTTAAACCAATAAAATATTGCATATTACTCGCAACGGCGGATTTCTCTTTAAAATCATTAATTGTGCGCCCAAAGGATCAGTTTATTTTTTATTTTTAATTATTTCTCTGTAAATCTGTAACCGAAAGAAATAATCGCGCGAATAAACCAAATTTGCCGAGAATTCTGCAGATAATTGCTCTGGCTTTAAAACGTTTGTCATACGAACGTACGGCAGTTATCTGCAGCAGTTCACAGTTGATTTTCAATTTAAGTAAAACAAAAACTACATTTAACAATTTAACGCTGTTGCGGTTACGGTTTTGCAGAGTGCACAATGTACCAGGGTTCCAAAGGAATTTTAATGGTTGCCGAAACCCAGAGCACTGAACACTGAACTTCTCTTATGATGCCAATGTATTACGTGGTCTGCACAGAAATTTTGCTCTGTTGTGTATTTTGTGGTGAAGAGGAGCGGGTCCCACAGCTTGACTCTATGAACTCTGCCAGAGTGACCGGCTGCAGGAGAACATCGTTGTCAGGACCACGGCCAGCAGCACGATGGCAGCAATCCTCTTCGGCATTCTGCTCTCGCAAAACCCCTACGTTCACATCTCACAGACGTTTATCATTTATTTTCAAAAACCACAACAATTACTCGTTAAAGGAATTAGTGGATTATGGCATGATGAAGATGATGTCCTTCGTGTTGTTTTTCTCTCTCTCACTCTCTATGATTTTGGCTTTGGCCTGCCAAAGAGTTGTTCATTTTTAATGTTATTTTTTCAGAAATATTATCTGGAAAGTTGTCGTGTTTTTAGGTCAAACCATTTGATATGAGCGAACTACGAGTGAGTATTACAGGGTTGCCCATATTCGACGGACCCACGGACTCGTTGGGCCCATTCCAATCGACGAGGCTTGTCCGCAGGCAACAATCTTTGCGTCAATTGAATTTTGTACGGGAACAAATGCAAATCAACGCGAATAATCCGTTGTAAAGTGGACCGAGCCATGCCCAACTGCTGAGAACGGCGTTTTTGGGATGTTCTTGGGGACCTCTCAACACTGGCTCGTACGGCAGCGATATTCTCGGCCGATCGCCTTGGTCGACTTTTATTTGGCCTCTTCGGATTAGAAAGAGCCTCACCAGTCGAAAATTTTTCGTATAAACGCTTAATGGTGTTCTTAGAAGGCGCACTTCTCACATTTTTTAATATTTTAAAAGCACGTTGACTTGACTTCTTCTGTTGAATGTAAATTTCAACTATTTCAGAGCGCTCGCGTGGCGTATATTGTTCCATGGTAAAAATCTGCTTGGACTGACGCTTCAAACGCGGTATGTCATTAAGCGATCTGACATCTCTGTCAAAAGTTATGGCGTTGCCAGATGGGTCCGTCGAATATGGGAGACCCTGTATATCATAAGGGCTTTTAAGATGTGGCCATTTTGCCTTGGTTTAGCTTAACAGGAGGATAACAAGTGAAGCTAATGTTTCATGGTCTTAAATAAGTAAATAAATAATTGGCGGCTTTATGGCTATAAGAACAAACGGACGGAGTAACTTTCCATTGGCCGGTCAAGACCAGCATAAAAAGGCTGAAAGACGGAACAGTACAGTTTGTGGAGTTAAACGGAAAGGCATGAAATTCGAAGAGGATTATAGCTGTAAACAAGTGAAACTGCATATAACTTTTCAATTTGGCCGCTATCTTCCACAGATTTTCTTATAGTATAGTTTAGGGATGAAACAAAATATTGCATACATTTAGGCGTATAGAGAACCACTGTCATCCATGCAGGCCCATTGAGCGATAAATTTAAATAACTAGATAAGTACACAACTATTGTCTTCAATGGAGGGAAACTTTTGCTTAATATTCTCATAATTTCAGCTTAAGTTAAATTTATTTTAGCTTATCGAGAGGATTGTCTCATCTTTGTGAGAAGCTTATTTTAAATTACGGTTATTTTCTTATTGTATCTCAATTTACCGAGATTTTTACGAGTCTTACCGAGACGAGATAAGCTTGACAAGCTGCCATAAGCAGGTTATTGGGCAGCCAACCGACAGGTTTCTCACGAACTTACTAAGAGTATTGTAGAGACAAGCTTATCTCAGCTTTTCAAGGGTTTATTTCAGCTTGTTAAGGGCTGTTCTCAGCTTGCCAGGGGTTTACCTCAGCTTACTTATACTGAGAGGCAAGTCTCCTCCTATTGAAAACTTTAGCTCATTGGAAGCTTATCTCAAATTTTTAATTTGCTAGGCTCTACTGACCGACAGTTTTCTCAAAAACTTACTATTGGTCTTTCTCAGGCAAGATTATCTCAGCTTGCCTATGGCATATCTTAGTACTTCAAGGGTTTATCTCAAGTGTTTTTATAAGCACGACAACAGCTTATCTCAGCATGCCTAGGGTTTATCTCTGTTTTTCGGGAACTTATCTAAGTTTACTGAAAACCTTATAGAATCGTTCTGGAAAGTTTATTAAATATTGAGGATCGAGTTTCATCTTCGCTTGTTTGAAGCTTATATCAAATTGTTGATAGGCTATTCTCAACTTATGGACAGGTTTCTCTAGAACTTGCTAAGGGATTTGCCGGGAAAAGCTTATCTCAGCTTGTCAAGAGCATTTCTTTGATTTTCAAAGGGTTATCTCAGGGTTGCCAAAGAGTTATATCCGCATGTCGAGGGGTTATCTCAGATAACCCCGTGTATAAATCAACATGCCACGGGCTTGTCCAATCTTGCCGAGGACTTATCTCAGCTTGTCGAGGGCTTATCTCAGCTTGTCAATGACTTATCTCAGCTTCTCAAGGACTTGTCTCAGTTTATTGAAATCCTTATCTTAGTTTTTCAAGTGTATAATTCAACTTGTCAAGGGCTTATCTAAGCTTGTCGAGGACTTACCTTGCCAAGGACTTTTCTCACCTTGTCAAGGCTTATCTCAGCTTGTCAAGGGCTTATCTAAACTTGTCAAGGACTTATTTTAACTTGTCAAGGACTTATGTCAGCTTTTCAAGGACTTTTCTCAGTTTACTGAAATCCTTATCTTAGTTTTTCAAGTGTATAATTCAACTTGTCAAGGGCTCATCCAAGCTTGTCAATGATTTACCTCAGCTTTTCAAGGACTTATCTCAGCTTGTCAAGGACTTATCTCAGCTTGTCATGGGCTTATCTCAGCTTGTCAAGGGCCTATCTCAGCTTCTCAAGGACTTATCTCAGTATAACTCAACTTGTCAAGGGCTTATCTAAGCTTGTCAAGAGCTTATCTCAGCTTGTCAAGGGCTTATCTCAGCTTGTCAAGGGATCATCCAAGCTTGTCAAGGACTTACCTCAGCTTTTCAAGGACTTATCTCAGCTTGTCAAGGACTTGTCCCAGCTTTTCAAGGACTTATCTCAGTTTACTAAAAGCCTTATCTTAATTTTTCAAGTTTATAACTCAACTTGTCAGGGGCTTATCTCAGCTTCTCAAGGACTTATCTCAGCTTGCCAAGGACTTGTCCCAGCTTTTCAAGGACTTATCTCAGTTTACTGAAAGCCTTACCTTAATTTTTCAAGTGTATAACTCAACTTGTAAAGGGCTCATCTTAGTTTGTCAAGGACTTATCTCAGTTAACTGAAGGCCTTACCTCTTCTTTTCAAGTGTATAAATCAACTTGTAAAGGCCTTATATCAGCTTGTCAACGACACATCTCAACTTGTCAAGGACTTATCCCTGCTTTTCAATGACTTATCTCAGTTTACTGAAACCCTTATCTTAGTTTTTCGACTGTATAATTGAACTTGTAAAGGGCTTATCTAAACTTGTCAATGAGTTATCTCAGTTTGTCAGGGGCATATTTCAGCTTGACAAGGTCTTAATCAACCTTTCAAGATTCTCAGTTTACTGAAAGTTTAAGTTTAATACACAAGTTTATAACACAACATCTCATGGGCTTATCTAAGCTTGACAAGGGCTTATCTAAGGACTTATCTCAGCTTTTCACGTATATAACTCAACTTGTCAGGGGTTTATCTCAGCTTGTCAAGGGCTTATCTCAGCTAGTCAAGGACTTATCTCAGCTTGTCAAGGATTTATCCCAGCTTTTCATAATAAATAAATTGGTATCTTATCAAATTGGTGATGTACTAATATCAACAGGTTTCTCAAGTTCTTACTAAGAGGCGTTCCCAGACAAGCTTATCTTAGATTGTCAATGGCTTATCTGAGTTTTTGAAGAATTTATTTCAGGTTATCACCAGTCAAGGGCTTTCTCAGCTTGCCAAGCACATATCTCATCTCGTCAACGTGTAATCTCAGCTTGTTAAGGACGTATCTTAGTTTTTAATGGGTTTATCTCAACATGTCAAGGTCGAGTTTCAGCTACCCAAGGGCCTATCTTAATTTTTCAATGGTCTATCTCAACCAAACAAAGGCTTGCCTCAGCTTGTCAAGGACTTTCTCAGCTTCTCAAGGACTTATCTCAGCTTCTCAAGGACTTATCTCAGCTTCTCCAGGGCTTATCTTAGTTTTTCCAGAGTTTACCTCAGCTTGTCCAGGACATATGTCAGCTAATCAAGGGCTTATTTTAACTAGTCAACGGCTTATCTCATAATACCAAGGACTTGTATCAGCTAGTCAAGACTTTATTTAAGGGTTTCGAGAGCTTATCTCAACATGTGAAGGACTTATCTAGTCCTTGTCAAGGATTAATCTAAGGGTTTTAGGACTTATCTTAGTTATCAAGAGTTTATCTAAGCTTTTCAAGGGCATATGTCAGCTAATCAAGGGCTTATTTCAGCTTGTAAAGGGCTTATCTCAGCAAGTCAAGGACTTATTTTAGTTTTTCCAGAGTTTATCTCAGCTTGTCAATGGCTTATCTCAGCTAGTCAAGGGCTTATCTTAGTTTTGAAGAGTTTATCTCAACTTGTGAAGGGTATATATTAGCTAAACAATGGCTTATCTCATTTAGTCGAGGGCTTATCTAAGCTTGTCAGGGTTTATCTCAGCATATCAAGGGCTTATCTTAGCTTGTCAAAGGTTTATCTCAGCTTACTGGAAATATTAGAAAATCATTCTGAGAAGTTTATCTTAAAAAAAATTCATCCTCATTATCTCTGTTTTGCACATTTTATGAAAAGTATGCATTCCCCAAATACCAATGGCAACAGTACAAATATGATAATTGAACTAGTCTATATGTACCTCAATATGCTATCCTAAAAACGACACGAAATATTTTCGCGTGATTAAAATCACTTTAGGTTCTACCCTTTACAGTACGCGCATGAACTCGTACATATGTCCCCCGGTATCTGAATAACCTGCATTTTACATGTACCAATAACACAGAAGGCCTTTATCTGTACATGTGTCACCATTAACCGTTCACTTCATTAAATAATTACGAGACAACTATTATAGTCTTAAACATGTCCATGTATTTGTTCAGTAGACCTCACACCTCGGTGCTTCGAATTGGCATGGAGAGCATTGTGGAGCGGAAAGTGCCGGGAGGAGGAAACAACAATGACAAGATTACAGCAAATATCGGTAGAAATGGTACACTTATGCCACTCACGACTCACCCCACGACGACGTTGTCAGTGTGATTTTGACATGAATACGCATTTTTGCTTATCTCTGCTGGCGGCTTGTGGAAAATTCAATTGAAATTAATACGTTGCGATAATGTTGTAGTTGCGAGCATGAACTCGATGATGATAATCGAGAAACTGCTAAAGATTCCCTCAGTAAAGACTCAGTGTAAGATGAAATGCACGCGGTTATGTGGGATGATTGCCCAAGGGAGATTGGAATTTGTTAATTGAGTTTGTGCCAATTTCCAAATTAGTCATCGGGAAAAGTGAGTGAACGTAGTATGGATAAGGTACCGTTTATATGGTCCCTCTGCTAAGATTATCATCATCTTAAGAGGAAATGATTTGAGCACATAGAAACTCTAATTTCATCCCACTAGATATTATCAGACAACTGAGAACCTTATATAAGCTGAAGAAGCTTACATCAGTCCATTAAACTTTAGGAGAACATCAATTTACAACTCTGAGTGGCTTATCTGAGCCTAATGAACAGCCCAAACTGGCCTACTGACCAGCTTATCTGAACATTCCGATGTAATTTTATCGGGAAGCGCATATAAGACTGCTGATATGTTTATATTAAACTTCTGAGGAACACAAACAACATTTTCAGACGTTTATCTCAACCTAATCAGTAACTTGTACCTCACCAGTAATCTTATCTCAATCTTCCGAGGAGCTCAAATTAGTTTCTAAAGATGTTTACAAGGGCGGTCCCAAAATTAGCCGATCTGACATATAGATGGCGGTAGTAGACTGAAAAAATTCGTTCGTGAAAAGTGGCAACCTTCTAAAACATATATTTTAAGTTTCAAGTAGATTTATATGCATTTTATAGTAGCCTATTTTAGTTTTTCGAGGGTTTATCTCAGCATGTCAAGTACTTATCTAAAGTTGTCAAGGATTTATCTAAGTTTTTTAGGACTTATCTCAGTTTTTCAAGAGTTTATCTCAGCTTTTCAAGGGCATATGACTGCTAATCAAGGGCTTATTACAGCTTGTTAAGGACTTATCTCAGCAAGTCAAGGGCTTATTTTGGTTTTATATATATTTTATAGTAGAAGCCGTTTTATAGTAGCTTATTTTAGTTTTTCCAGGGCTTATCTCAGCATGTCAAGGACTTGTCTAAAGTTGTCAAGGATGTATCTAAGGTTTTTAGGATTTATCTTAGTTTTCAAGAGTTTATCTCAGCTTTTCAAGGGCATATGTCAGATAATCAAGGGTTATCTCAGCAAGTCAAGGGCTTATTTTAGTTTTTCAAGAGTTTATCTCAGCTTTTCAAGGGCATATGTCTGCTAATCAAGGGCTTATCTCAGCTTTTCAAGGGCTTATCTCTGCTTATCAAGAGTTTATCTCAGCTTACTGGAAATATTAGAAAATTATTCTGAGAAGTTTATCTTAGAGAAAAGTCATTCTCATTATCTCTGTTTTGTAAATTTTCTGATAAGTATGCTTTCTCCAAATACCAGTGGGAACCTTCTAAAACATATATTTTAAGTTTCCAGTAAATTTATGTATATTTTACAGTAGGAGCCAAATATTTTTTATAGTAGAAGCCAAATACTGGGTTATCTTGGTAGCAGAAATCTGCATCATAGGTATATCTGATATCAATAGTCAGGTTGAAGCTTAGACCAGAATGGTAGAAGAGACCTGATGCTTAGGCATGGTAGTGGGTACTGGCAAATCGGACATGTCTCGATAGGGTAGATTTCTGTGTCTCGGAAAAATGGATAACATATGGAGATTGGAAGCCGAGACTTGGTAGTGGAAATTTTGATGTTTCGGTAACAGAGATTGAGACTTGAATATTTCAGATACTCTGGAAGTTCCTGTGCTTAGATCTGTCTGTAGGAAGACTGCGATTTCCATGAGAAGTGTTACGTAAGGACATTGCGAAAAAGAGTAATCAGAAATAAATATATATTGTTCCACTACGTTTTTAATACAACTCTAATAATATACATTCCGAAATTAATTTCCTATATTGATGTCAAGTTGAATTATGGAAAGAAGAAGAAGAGAATTTCGAATATGGCGCATCCGAGAAAAGACTTCGAGTTTTTTTTTGGTTAGAGTTCTGCTGTCACGTTTTGTTTAGCGAACATAAAGTCTCACAAATCAGAAAGGAATTATAAGAACAAAAAAAATATTAAAAATGTTACCACAATGGCGTAAAAAAGAAAAGTGTACATTTCGGAATTCATAAGTTATAAGACGAAAAACAACAGAAAAAAGTTCATAAAAGTATTAGAACAATTAAGTATGGAGACCAATAAAAAATGAACAACAATAGCAAAAGTAACATTAATTACCAAAGTACAAATTAACTAGCTTTGAAAAGAAAAAAAAAATATAATATAAAAAAAACTAAGAAGAAACAAAGTAAAAATTGGAATGGGTTATGTGTGGAACAAAGCACAACTCAAGTGAATAAACCGCAATAGCATTGAAAACTAATAAAAAAAATAGAAAAAAAAAATGAGAAAGAAAAAGTAAGGCTAACATTGCTTATTGACCAAAAAAAAAATATAAATCTTCTAGTATTAAAAACCAATAAAAAAAAAAATAGAAAAAAAAAAAACAAAGTGAATATAACAATAATTTTGTGAAAAGCAAAGTATAAATTCGTGATAACTTCATGAAACAATTAAAGATAAAATACAAAAAAAGTAGATAAAAAACAAATAAAAACTACAATAATTACTGAGTAAAGCAGATTGAGTAACTGTCAAAGAGCAGTGAAGTTTAACAAAGAGAACAAATGAATAATAAAGTAAAAACAAAAAAAAACGTGCCCAAAGGTAAATACAAGAAAGCAGAAGAAGAACTGAATAAAGAAACCTGAGAATGAAACGAGCAAAACAAATGAAGGATTGAAACCTCAATCAATGAATGCTGTATGTATGTAGGATGTGCATATGTAAATAGATAAAAAAAAAAAAATATTATAAACAGAACGAAATTACAAAAAAAAATATGTTTACTGAAATAACTAGAAATTAGATTAAAAAAATAGTTTATTTAGGTTAAGTTATATAAAATAGATTGTAAGAATAAATTGTAAGTATGTAAGAGCAGTTGCATAATAAAATAATAACATGGATCATAACATGTATATTTTTCTTTTGCCTTTGTGGTCGAAATGAGGCAATGATAGAGTAGGTACTCTAAATGATGTTGGGTGTTGTACTTGAGGTGAGTGTGAATTGGTTGTAGTATGGAGAATTGAACAGTGGAACCTAAATAGACGGACGGACAAGCGATATAGATGATGGGTATTTCTTCGAGCACTTGGAGCCAGGAAGAAATACATCGGCTGTATACTGGTTTGGTTACAGAAGGGGTGGGAGGCTCATTCTATACAGATGGACGAACGTTTTGGACAGTACGGACATTATGTATTTTTGTTATATTTCTAATTATTTTGTTGTGCATCTCTGGTATTTTCAATAATTATTTTCTTTGACACGAGATTATTATGTTATGGTTAGAGTGTTCATTAGTGGAAAGGATCCACCCAAAGCCCGACGAGAAGCCGGTTGAAGCCACCGTGTCATAAAACCTATTGAACACTCCAAAGCAAAGGAATCGTAACATATGGCGCCCAACGGAAGGATACCTTGAAATGTACGTTAGTAATCAGAAAGTTTTAGTGCTAAAGTTTGTGTGATTGGGGTAAGTTGCATTCAAAGACGCTTTTAGAAGGTCCTGTCTTAGAACACCCCTCTTTATTAATATTTATTGTGGTTTTGATTCCCAGTCAACAGATGGTTTCTGGACTGAAGTGAGCATGACTACAGTAAGTAATATGGGATAAACTTTTGGTGTTTATTTTTGTATTAAAGGGATTATCTGGGATGAGTTTAGACTAGCCTCAGAGTAAATCGTTAAAATGGGCGGGAATGTTGTTCTAGGTAGCCGTGAGAGATACCTCTTTAAGTCAAGGTTTCCACGAAGTATCTAGATTTGTGTCTTTGTTTTTGTATAATTATATGTAGGATGTTGTTCAAATTCTTAAAACTTCAACATTATGAACCAAACCTCCGGTGCAACACCCAAGAACATCACTAGTAATCAACCATTTTAAATCCGAGTGAAAAAGAGTTAAATAAATAAAAAAAGGACACAGTAATATGTTTATACACATACATACACACATATATGAAATAATTAAATAAATGTTCTTTTATAATAATAATACTAATTAGGAAGGAAATCCTCAAATATTAATTTCGTGTTTAAAATAAAGTAGTGAATGGACAATTCCGAAAGAAACACAAATCCGATAGACAAAGTAGTTCCTGTCGATAGGCGCATTACACGCAGTGTAGCTCGAGCATTAGAAACACAAGTGGTAGGTTCTATATTGACACAAATAGATACCGGCATAGAGAGGCCGATCGATTTCCTCCCGACAGATTATTTTAATAGGTGCACCAGTTTGATATTTGGTAGACCTCTGGAACAAGGAACTACTTCATCAGTTAGGGTGACAAATGAGTTGTCTATAAGTAGTGGCAACCAATCACTAAGTTTTTCTACAAAACTGGAGAAATTAGGCGGAATGTCTCAGCTTCAAACAAATGACGAGGAACTGCAATCAGGCAGTGGACAGCCTAAGAACGCTGAGCTAAATGCTCCACAGAATGACCAAATGAATCGGCTGTTAGAAATGGTCACGCAGATGCGAAATGAAATGGCTTCTCTTAGCCATCGGGTAGCAGAAGTTGAATGCTCGGCTAATACAAGTTCTATTGTAGGACCTGGTTCTAGTTCAACACCAGATAATGTCGCGACAGGTGATAGAAGACAGGCCAACTTAGGAGGTACCTCTGGCCAAGGATCTAGGCCTATGCGAACTGAATTTCCAGCCTCATCACATCACGACCGATTTGTGGGAAGTAATAATAGACGAGGTAACAGCAGAAATATTAACGATATTGATATGACCCATAGTCAAAGGGAAATTGAACCACGAAAACCGGTCGATCTGAATAAGTGGAATATTAAATTTGATGGCAGCGGGAAAGATATGACGATCGAAAGTTTTATCTTCCGAATTGAGAAGATGCGCGAACAGTTTAATATTTCTTTTAATCAGTTATTTAGTGATTTTCCATGCTTAGTATCAGGAAACGCTGCAAAATGGTATTGGCAGGTCTTAGAGGACAATGCAGACAATGTCGATTTTGGATATTTTGAACTCAAACATGAGTTACTAACTCAATTTGAATCCGCAGATACTGATTATGAGATAATAAGAGAAATTATGGACTGTAAACAGCAACCAGGACAGGAGTTTGATGACTTCTATACAGAAATACATAACATGACATTTCGGCTGAAAAAGAAAATACCAGAAGCAGAATTGATTAGCATCGTTCGAGCTAATTTGAGGAGTAATATAGCTTCATTGATATTCTCTTCAGTGATAAATACTGTAGCTGACCTGAAAAAAGAGTGTAAGCGTGCGGAAAAACTTATTAAAGAGAGCAGGCAGAGACAAAGGGTCGTTCATGAATTAGTTAGGCTAGACGAAGATGATAATGTGGATGTAGAGGCCATTAGTACAACGAATAAATATAAGGGCAATACGAATAATAATTCATGTAATCGCGCAAATAATAAACCACCATTTCAGAGTAATCAGAGCCAATTCCATGTAACAGTTCCACCTAATCACGCCACGATTCCTCAGTCTAACAACACTGTTTTCTGTTTATCTCCTTTCCATTTGAACCTTTGTTTCACATGTGGAATGCCGGGCGATTTCTATCGAAGGAATGCCGATAAGATAGGACATGATGCCGTGTGCAAGTCCACTTTCCATGACATGAAGTGTTTCTGTTGTGGAAAAGATGACTCTTTTCTTGAATACAATAATAATTCGGTAAATGCGAGGGTGGCAGAAATGACCGGGTACTTTTGCCAAACCAAGGAGAACCCGGAGCAACCACGTTAAAAATTTTACAAAGAGAGAAGAGTATCAAAGTAGAAAGAGCGCCGGAAACATCAAATCAATTTAAATCTCTACATCAGAGGAAGTTAGAGTACGAAAAGGCAAGAGCCAGGATATTTGGAGAGGGAATTAGGACAAAGAGCAAGAAATATCGGAAAATTGAGAAGTTGAAAAGGAAAATATTGAAAATTAAAAAGGCGAAGCGTTTAGCAGTAGAGACAGTAGTAAAAGTGGGAGATGATAACCGATTGTATGCAAGGACACTTGTCGGAGGGAAGGAAGTAATGGCGCTTTTAGACTCGGGTGCCGGCGCTTGTTGTATAGGCAAGAACTCCCAGGAATTTCTGGAGAAATGCGAAAGTTCGGTAATCAAGCTCAAGGGACAACATGTTAGGACAGCAAATGGAGGTAAAGCTGCAGTTTTAGGGATCGCTACATTGCCTGTGGTATGGAAAGGAGTTACTAAAGACATAGATTTTTTAATAGTACCAGGTTTAGAACAGCAATTTTACTTTGGAATTGATTTCTGGAGGTCATTTGATTTACCAGTAGTAGGAGAGTCTAAAACCGTTTCCTCAAATATAGATTCCATTATAGAAATGGACGATAGTTCCGAGGATGATAAGCGACATCAACTTACCCCCGAGCAAAGTGTAATGCTCGAAAAAGTAAAGAAGTCTTTTCCTTCTTTTTCAGTTATGGGCCTTGGTCGAACTTCTTTAGAGGAACACGTTATTGTAGTGACAAATGAAGATATACCTATCAAGCAAAGGCATTACCCCGTTTCTCCTACAATTCAGGATCTGCTGTACAAGGAATTGGATCGCATGATTAGTCTCGGCGTTATCGAACCCAGTAACAGTAGCTGGAGTTCTCCGGTTACTCTCGTGAGGAAGGAAACGAAGAACAGGCTATGTCTTGATGCACGTAAGGTGAATTCCAGGACGGTAAAAGATGCATATCCGCTTCCTCACATTGAGGGTATCCTTAGTAGGTTACAAAATACATGTTACATATCGGCAATTGATTTGAAAGATGCATTTTGGCAGATTCCACTAGAGGAGAAATCGAGGGAGAAGACAGCTTTCACAGTCCCTGGGCGGCCATTATACCAGTTCACGGTTATGCCGTTCGGCTTATGTAATGCCGCCCAGAGAATGTGCAGGTTAATGGACAAAGTTATTCCTGGCTCAATAAGAAATCATGTCTTTGTCTACCTCGATGATCTTCTAGTGGTCTCTGCAAGCTTCATTGAACACATCAATATGCTGGGGGAAGTAGCTAGATGTTTGGGCACTGCTGGTCTCACGATCAATGTGGAAAAAAGCAAGTTTTGTTATAGAGAGGTTCGGTATTTGGGTTTTGTTGTAGGCAATGGAAGTATTCGCACTGATGAGGCAAAAGTGGAAGCAATTAAAGATTTTCCGGTTCCAAAAACACCTAAGCAATTGAGACGTTTCCTTGGTATGTGTGGATGGTACCGTAGGTTCATCCATGATTATGCTAGTATAGCAGCCCCTCTTCATGATAACCTGACAAAAGAGCGAATACGAAAGTTTGAGATGTCCGAGGATTCGATTGTGTCATTCGAAAAACTTAAAAACAGTCTTACGTCAGCGCCGGTACTTGTTAACCCGGACTTTTCACGCAGATTTTTCATCCAATGTGATGCATCCATCCACGGAGTTGGGGGAGTTCTTTTCCAGGTTGATGATAATGGCCATGAACACCCCATAGCGTATATGTCCGCTAAACTTAATAAGGCACAAAAGAACTACAGCGTGACTGAGCTAGAGTGTTACGCGGCAGTACTTAGTGTGAAGAAATTTCGACCTTATGTCGAGGGAATGCCTTTTACCATTATTACCGACCATTCGAGTCTGAAATGGCTCATGAGCCAAAAGGAGCTCTCGGGTAGACTGGCAAGGTGGAGCTTGAAACTCCAAGGGTTTGAATTCGATATTCAGCATCGTAAAGGTAACCAAAATGTAGTACCAGATGCTCTGTCTCGTGTCTATATGGAGGAATTAGTGAAGAATCACAGGCTACTAGATATTGATTTAGCTAGTACATTCTTTGATTCCGAAGAATATGCGACCTTAAGACAAAAGGTGTTGGAGGAAAAGGGAAGGATTCCAGATTTGTGTGTTTCAGAGAAGTATGTGTATAAGCGAACACAATTCGCTACCGGAGAAGCTTTAGATGACGATAATGCTTGGAAGTTGTGGGTACCTATGGAGTTACAGGAAGAACTGTTACTCTCAGCACATGCCTCTCCGTCATCAGGACATGGAGGAATTCATAAAACCCTATCGCGACTTAGGGAACGGTATTATTGGCCTAAAATGATAGTTGACGTTCAGGCGATTGTTAAGGATTGTGATGTCTGCAATGTGAATAAAACTTCAAATGCTTTCAAGAAACCGCTAATGGGAAGCCAGTTAATTACCGAACGGCCTTTCCAAAGGCTATATATTGACTTTATGGGCCCTTACCCTCGTTCGAAAGGTGGCAACACTTCGCTGTTTGTCTGTCTTGATCATTTTACCAAATTTGTGTTTTTAGAGCCTATGCGTGCTGCAACAGCCGCCAATGTAGTAAACTTCTTAGAAAAACGAGTTTTTCATGTGTTTGGGGTACCGGAATATATTCATTCTGATAACGGGAGACAATTTACGTCCGACCTTTTTCGAGATCTTCTTGCTAAATATGGCGTGAGGCATATTCGAACTGCGTTGTATGCTCCGCAATCAAACGCAGCTGAAAGAGTTAACCGCTCCGTTTTACAGATGGTTCGTTCCTATATTGGTGAAGACCAGCGTAACTGGGATAATCATATTAGTGATGTAGCATTTGCCTTGAGGAGCACTACACATAGTTCACTAGGTATGGCCCCATTTTATACTGTTTTCGGATTGAATATGATTCAACACGCTTCATCCTACGGCATCATACGCCAAGCCGGAATGGTCAAGGATTTGGATATTAACCTTATCCACCATCAAGATAAGTTACATCTGATACGCGATAGAGTCTTTAGGAACCTAGAGAGGACTCATGAGCGGTCGACTAGAAATTATAATGTTAGGGCAAGAGAGTTGAAATTTAAAGAAGGACAGTTTATATATAGAAGAAATTTCAAACTCAGTAGTAAGATACAAGCATATAATGCCAAACTAGCCCCAGCTCATATTAAGGGTATAATTCTGAGAGTCCTGGGTAATTCCTTATATGAAGTAGGTGGACTCGATGGAAAAAGTCAAGGTGTATTCCATGGCAAAGATTTATTTGTTGTGTGAGGCAATATGAGGAATATTAAAGCCCGGCTAGCAGAATCTCGTGGGTCGAAGCCACACGTTTAGTAAGGATATCCGTACAAATGTGTGCGTATGTGTATGAATATATATTTTGGTCTATTGTCTTACTAACTTATTTTTTTATATATTTTTTACGCACTCGTTCCATACGACGGTTCGTATCGACGGTTGCGAGCCTGTTACGTAAGGACATTGCGAAAAAGAGTAATCAGAAATAAATATATATTGTTCCACTACGTTTTTAATACAACTCTAATAATATACATTCCGAAATTAATTTCCTATATTGATGTCAAGTTGAATTATGGAAAGAAGAAGAAGAGAATTTCGAATATGGCGCATCCGAGAAAAGACTTCGAGTTTTTTTTTTTGGTTAGAGTTCTGCTGTCACGTTTTGTTTAGCGAACATAAAGTCTCACAAATCAGAAAGGAATTATAAGAACAAAAAAAATATTAAAAATGTTACCACAATGGCGTAAAAAAGAAAAGTGTACATTTCGGAATTCATAAGTTATAAGACGAAAAACAACAGAAAAAAGTTCATAAAAGTATTAGAACAATTAAGTATGGAGACCAATAAAAAATGAACAACAATAGCAAAAGTAACATTAATTACCAAAGTACAAATTAACTAGCTTTGAAAAGAAAAAAAAAATATAATATAAAAAAAACTAAGAAGAAACAAAGTAAAAATTGGAATGGGTTATGTGTGGAACAAAGCACAACTCAAGTGAATAAACCGCAATAGCATTGAAAACTAATAAAAAAAATAGAAAAAAAAAATGAGAAAGAAAAAGTAAGGCTAACATTGCTTATTGACCAAAAAAAAAATATAAATCTTCTAGTATTAAAAACCAATAAAAAAAAAAATAGAAAAAAAAAAAACAAAGTGAATATAACAATAATTTTGTGAAAAGCAAAGTATAAATTCGTGATAACTTCATGAAACAATTAAAGATAAAATACAAAAAAAGTAGATAAAAAACAAATAAAAACTACAATAATTACTGAGTAAAGCAGATTGAGTAACTGTCAAAGAGCAGTGAAGTTTAACAAAGAGAACAAATGAATAATAAAGTAAAAACAAAAAAAAACGTGCCCAAAGGTAAATACAAGAAAGCAGAAGAAGAACTGAATAAAGAAACCTGAGAATGAAACGAGCAAAACAAATGAAGGATTGAAACCTCAATCAATGAATGCTGTATGTATGTAGGATGTGCATATGTAAATAGATAAAAAAAAAAAAATATTATAAACAGAACGAAATTACAAAAAAAAATATGTTTACTGAAATAACTAGAAATTAGATTAAAAAAATAGTTTATTTAGGTTAAGTTATATAAAATAGATTGTAAGAATAAATTGTAAGTATGTAAGAGCAGTTGCATAATAAAATAATAACATGGATCATAACATGTATATTTTTCTTTTGCCTTTGTGGTCGAAATGAGGCAATGATAGAGTAGGTACTCTAAATGATGTTGGGTGTTGTACTTGAGGTGAGTGTGAATTGGTTGTAGTATGGAGAATTGAACAGTGGAACCTAAATAGACGGACGGACAAGCGATATAGATGATGGGTATTTCTTCGAGCACTTGGAGCCAGGAAGAAATACATCGGCTGTATACTGGTTTGGTTACAGAAGGGGTGGGAGGCTCATTCTATACAGATGGACGAACGTTTTGGACAGTACGGACATTATGTATTTTTGTTATATTTCTAATTATTTTGTTGTGCATCTCTGGTATTTTCAATAATTATTTTCTTTGACACGAGATTATTATGTTATGGTTAGAGTGTTCATTAGTGGAAAGGATCCACCCAAAGCCCGACGAGAAGCCGGTTGAAGCCACCGTGTCATAAAACCTATTGAACACTCCAAAGCAAAGGAATCGTAACAGAAGTTCTGATACTGGTTTATAGAGCAGAGGTTTGCAATGTAGGTACAATGGCGGTCCCATATTGATGGCTGTAGCAGTTTGAAAAATCCTACCTTAAGTTTCAAGGCGCCAGGTTTTTTATTTTTTTTTTGAGCACTCAAAAGTAAATGATCTCTGTGAATTTGTAAACATGGAAAAATTGGTCATCGGTATGTAATACGAGTACAATACTTTCATTTAAAAAGTCTCTGTCGACCAATAATAAAACCGAGCTGTATTCTGCTTTGGAAGAGTCTGATCTTTCGGAATACAAGTATTGATGATGAGAAAACTGTGCGCAAGATGGGTGCCGCGTTTGCTCACAATCAAGATGAATGCACCAGTTCACACATCGTCTTTTGCGATGGCCAAAATCAATGAATTAAAGTTCGATTTGCTTCAGCATGCGCTTTTTTGCCAGGTTTAGCTCCCTCGGATTATTTTTTGTTTCTAAACTTGAAAAAATAGTTCGGCGAAAAAAGATTTGAAACAAAGAAGAGATGGAGTTTGTGGATGATGACTATTTTTTAGGAGCTGGACAGTTCTTGCTATAAACAGGCTAATGAAAATTGCTGGAAAAAGTGTGTAGAGCTAAAAGGATATTAGGATATGAAAAAATAAAGAACAAATTCAAAATTTGTTGTGTTTTATTTGTAAGGTTAATTTTGGGACCGCCCTCGTATGTGTATTAGCCTATTAAGAAGCTTATCGAAAGCTTAAGTAGTCCCCAATGTACTACACAGAGAGAGAGCGTTATCGCAGCATAAGAGTAGCTTATGTCAACGTACTGATAAGCTTATCTCAACATTTTGAGAAGCCTTTGTTTAAGTTCTAGTCAACCTTATATCAGTCTACGGGTATGCTTATCTTACCCGGCCTTATTAAGAAGCTTATATCGCTGTGAAGAAGCTTATCTAAACCTTATTTCAAATTATAATCTCAGTATAATGGACAGCTTGTATTAGCCATCGGATAAGCTTATCTAAACATACTGAGGAGCTTATCTAGGCAAAGATAAGTTCGATGAGAAACTTTTGTCAGCCCACTGGTAACATTATTAGGTTGATATAATCTTACCCTACTAAATGTATGTATCGGTATATGAAGCTTGTCTAAACTTTATTTCAGCATAAAGCGACGCTTATTCCAGCATAGTGAGCACCCAACATCATTCTGCAAACAAGCTTATCTCAACATCTCAGAATATTACCTAAACCACTATCAGTATTTTTAGATATCAATCGCATAAACCCTTATCTCACTTTAAAGTGTAGCTGATAACAACCTACTGAAGAGCTTATCTAAACTTTCGGAGGAGCTCAATTCACCATAGGAAACGCTTATCTCAGCCTAATGAGTAGGTTATCACATAAGCTTATATCTATCCATCCAAGTGAACATGATTTCTACCAGTTTTTATCATTGATTGAATAAACAATATTTTCTTTCATCTTAGTAAAATTTTTTTTAATAAATTTTGTTAGGGGAAGTTTAATTTCCAATGAAAAAATTTAGCACAACTCTTTCAGGTATAAGTGACAACAATACAAAGAGAATTTAAAATATAACAACATTCCGCAAGACAAAGTCACAGGGAGTCCTTGTTGTAATGAAGACATTCGTCTCCGCATGTATACCATTATATTTCTCATGTTATCACTTGGGTTGTTCGTAATGAATATCTCCGCCATTTTCGGTCGTTTCATAATAATCATAACAGTTTCTGAGTAATCAAATCTCATGCTTAGTTAATTCTCAATAGCTGAGCTATGTATGATATGAAGTGACATGACAAGAAAGACCTTTAGTGGAAGTAAACAAACCATAACCTTGATATGTGAGTGGAGAAATGGGCACAAAAGGATGTCATCAAATATTTGGGATTCCAAAAGAATGTGATGGCAAAGAGAAGGGAAATACTGTGAAATATAACGACAACCCCTGCTTCCCACTATTCACGGGAGAGAAAATCTCGAAATATCCTATCGGTATTAACTCACCTTCTTGGAATATTAGGAGACAAATCACATTTCAATATAACCTTTTATGGGATGCTAATACAATCTTAGTGTGAAGCTACTCTAAACTTAAAGGGAAGCTGATCTCAATTTACTGAAGAGGTGATATTAGCGTAATCAGTTTAATGAGGAGCTTAACTCTGTCTACTTTCAGTTGTTTAAGAAGTTAAAGTGAATTAATCAACTTCTGCTTTTTCATAGTCTAATTTCAGCTTCATTCTCAGCATATAGACAGCAGGAGCTCAACTTACCGAGAAGCTAAAGTCAGATCATTGATCCCATATAACTTAGGAGCGTATGTCAGATCATTGAGATGCTTAGTTTATCTTATCAGCTTATCTCAGTGGCTGTAGCTAAGCTCTAATTCTAATAAGCTAATCTAGGCTTAGTGAAAAGTTGATCTTGGGCTAATAAGAACTTGATTTGAAACTTTTTGAAAGGCTTATCTGAGTTTACTGAGACGGACGAGAAGCTTATACCAGCTTCTTGAGAAGCTTATACCAGCTTCTTGAGAAGCTTATACCAGCTTCTTGAGAAGCTTATATCAGCTTCTTGAGAAGCTTATATCAGCTTCCTGAGAAGCTTATATCAGCTTCCTGAGTAGCTTATATCAGCTTCCTGAGAAGCCTATATCAGCTTCCTGAGAAGCTCAGTTTCCTGAGAAGCTTATATCAGCTTCCTGAGAAGTTTATTTCAGCATCAACGGAAGCTTATATCAGCTTCCTGAGAAGCTTATATCAGCTTCCTGAGAAGCTTATATCAGCTTCCTGAGAAGCTTATATCAGCTTCCTGAGAAGCTTACATCAGCTTCCTGAGAAGCTTATATCAGCTTCCTCAGAAGCCTATATCAGCTTCCTGAGAAGTTTATATCAGCTTCCTGAGAAGCTTATATCAGCTTCCTCAGAAGTTTATTTCAGCTTCCTGAGAAGCTTATATTAGCTTCCTGAGAAGTTTATTCAGCATCAACGGAAGCTTATATCAGCTTCCTGAGAAGCTTATATCAGCTTCCTGAGAAGCTTATATCAGCTTCCTGAGAAGCTTATCTCAGCTTCCTGGGAAACTTATCCCAGCTTCCTGAGAAACTTATCTCAGCTTCCTGAGAAGCTTATATCAGCTTCCTAAAAACCTTATGCCAGCTTACTGATAATCTTATTTCGAAGCATATTCCCGCTTTGTAATACCTTATATCAGCTTACTGAGTAAGCTTATTCCAGCTTATTGATAAGCTTATTCCAGCTTACTGAGAAGCTTATCTCATCCAGCTCAGAAGCTTATATCAGCTTCCTGTGAAGCATATCTCAGCTTCCTGAGAAGCTTATTTTAGCTTCCTGAGAAGCTTATTTCAGCTTTCTGAGAAGCTTATCTCAGTTTACTGAAAAGTGTACCTCATCTTATGAGCTAATCTCTGCTTATTGAGCAGCTTATTTCACCTGAAAAGCTTATCTCATTGAAGAAGTTTATATTTGATTACTGAGAAACTTATTTCAGCGTACTGAGAAGCTTATCCCACCTTACTGAGACGCTTATCCGAGCTTATTGAGAACGGTGTCTCAGATTGCTTAGAAAGTTATCTATGTTTGCTATTCTCTACATAATGAGCTCATTTACAAGGAGGTCGAATTACTGGAATCCAGGCAATTGGAATATTTTGTATATTTAACAATGCCTCCTCTATACCGAATGAAGACGAATTTGAAGAGTCAATCTACTTCATGGTTCAGAAGTTTGCAATTCAGCTCATGTATTTAAATTTTGTATTTTCTTTCAATAATTGTAAATTATTTAAAATCTTATAGAACTAAACTATTACTAAAATTCAGTTACATTTTATGGCAATTTCAATGCTTTAATATCCTTTAAAAATTCCCATACACGCCAGTGACGTGTTACATTTTTGTTGGTGTCTTTAGAGTGTTGGTCGTATCATCATTTCAACAGATTTTAGGGAATAATTCCAGCCTCTCCATGAACTCCAGCTGATACCCCAGGTATTTGAATCCTCCTGATAACGATAGGGTCC
Source organism: Eudasyphora cyanicolor (assembly GCA_963930755.1). Lineage (NCBI taxonomy): Eukaryota > Metazoa > Arthropoda > Insecta > Diptera > Muscidae > Eudasyphora > Eudasyphora cyanicolor. Next base: position 50,264,715 of record OZ005737.1, on the reverse strand, counting down.
CGTTAACATGCTAGAATTAGTAATTTATTATCATTTACAATGAACTTCTTTTATATATCTCTTTACTCTTACCTCATAGTACAATTTCCAAAAAACCACCAACCGCTACCATATACCCTGCCACAATTCACCTCCTCATTATCATCATTATCTCGATCATAGGTAGAGAATTTCTGAAACAAATGTGGCCTCAACGAATCGCCAGCATTACCCATATATTTTCCTAATTTTCGTATGGCATATTGTTCATCTTCATCGCCTATTTGAAAGAGATCGTATTTGGCATAGCGCGTTTGATTATTCCAATCTTTAAGAACAATCATAAGTTCCTGTGATGACTCGTAGGTGGTGCGCAAATATAAGGGTTCGAGGCCAAGGAAATAGAATCCGTTATCGCTGTAGCCACGTTTGTAATAATACCAACTGGCATTATTAATGCCATAATGGGTACGACTGAGAATTGTGGTCCATTCATGATTGTAGGAAAATGATTTGCGCAACATACTCTCATGTATATCTTGTCTGTGGGTTAGTAGATATGGGATATGAATTTAAAGTTTTCAACTTCTAGGATGACTAGTTTCTGTCTACCGAAATTTGGTAATTGTAAGTTATATAAAAGTATTTTTTTTTTCTCTGTAATGTTAAAGCCTACCTCTTGTTGTAATCCTCTCGATATTCTCGGATATTTGTCATTAAAGCCGTTTGCCTGAGAATAGAAAGTCAATGAAATCAAAATTAAAAAGTTCGGATTTGATAATAAGTTTTGTCCTGAATCACACGAGGTAATTTTTCCCAAGCGAGTGTCAAAAGTTGTAGGGGAGAGAGGTAGGTGGAAAGAGCTCTCTGCCTCTATCTCCTACAAACTTTGACAGTTGCTTGAAAAAAAATGTCTCGTGTGATGCAGGACTGACCTAAAATCTAATATAAAAAATGTGTAGCTTATGTCAGCTTATTGATAATCTAATATCAGCTTATTGATAAGCTTATATCAACTTATTCATAAGCTAATTTATATTGATCATCTAATATCAGCTTACTGATAAGCTAATATCAGCTTATTGATAAACTACTATCAGCTTATTGGTAAACTAATATCAGCTTATTGATTATCTTATATCAGCTTATTGCTAAGCTAATATCAGCCTATTGATAAGCTAATATCAGCTTATTGATAAGCTAATATTAGCTTATTGATAAGCTTAAATCAGCTTAATGATAAGCTAATATCAGATTATTCATAAGCTTATATCAACTTATTGATAAGCTAATATCAGCTTATTGATAAGCTAATATCAGATTATTTCAAATTATTGATAGGCTAATATCAGATTATTGATAAGCTAATATCAGGTTATTGATAACCTAATATCAGCTTATTGATAAGCAAATATCAACTTATTCATAAGCTAATTTATATTGATCATCTACTATCAGCTTACTGATAAGCTAATATCAGCTTATTGATAAACTAATATCAGCTTATTGGAAAACTAATATCAGCTTATTGATAAACTACTATCAGCTTATTGGTAAACTAATATCAGCTTATTGATAATCTTATATCAGCTTATTGCTAAGCTAATATCAGCCTATTGATAAGCTAATATCAGCTTATTGATAAGCTAATATTAGCTTATTGATAAGCTTAAATCAGCTTATTGATAAGCTAATATCAGATTATTCATAAGCTTATATCAACTTATTGATAAGCTAATATCAGCTTATTGATAAGCTAATATCAGATTATTTCAACTTATTGATAGGCTAATATCAGCTTATTGATAATCTATTACCAGTTAATTGATAAGATAATATCAGCTTATTTATAAGCTAAGATCATATTATTGATAGGCTAAGATCATCGTATTGCTAAGCTCATATCAGCTTATTGATAAGCTAATATCAGGTTATTGATAAACTAATATCAGCTTATTGGTAAACTAATATAAGCTTAATGATAAGCTAATACCAGCTTATTTGTTAACTAATATAAGCTTATTGATAAGCTTATATCAGCTCATTGATAAGCTTATATCAGCTTATTGATAAGCAAATATTAGATTATTCATAAGCTTATATCAGCTTATTGACAGGCTAATATCAGCTTATTGACAGGCTAATATCAGCGTATTGATAAGCCAATATCAACTTATTGATAAGCTTATATCAGCTTATTAATAAGCTTATATCAGCTTATTGATAAGCTTATATCAGCTTATTGATAAGCTTATATCAGCTTACTGATAAGCTTATATCAGATTATTGATAAGCTTATATCAACTTATTGATAAGCAAATATCAGCATATTGATAAACTAGTATCAGCTTATTGGTAAACTAACATCAGCTTATTGATAAGCTCATATCAGCTTATTGATAAGCTCATATCAGCTTATTGATAAGCTCATATCAGCTTATTTATAAGCTCATATCAGCCTACTTATAGCTTATTTATAAGCTAAGATCAGCTTATTGATAAGCTTATATCAACATATTGATAACCTAAGATCAGCTTATTGATAAGCTAATATCAACATTTTAATAATCTAATATCAGCTTATTGATATGCTTATATCAACTTATTAATAAGCTAATATCAGTTTATTGATATGCTATTTCCAGTTTATAGATAAGATAGTATTAGCTTATTTAGCTAAGATCATATTATTGATAGGATAAGATCAGCTTATTGATAAGTTTATATCAACTTATTTATAAGCTCATATCAGCTTATTGATAAGCTCTATCAGCTTATTGATAAGCTCATATCAGCTTTTACTGATAAGCTAATATCAGCTTATTGATAAGCTTATATCAGCTTAATGATAATCTTATATCAGCTTATTGACAAGCTTATATCAACTTTTTGATAAGCTAATATCAGCCTATTGATCAAATAATACAAGCTTATTGATAAGCTAATATCAGCTTATTTATAAGCTATTATCAGTTTATTGATAAGATAATATCATCTTATTTATAAGCTATGATCTAATTATTGATTGGCTAAGATCAGTTTATAAATAAGCTTATATGTACTTATTATTAATAAGCTAATATCAGCTTATTGATAACCTAATATCAGCTAATTGATAAGCTAATATGAGCTTACTGATAAGCTTATATCAGCTTGTTGATAAGCTTATATCAGGTAATTGATAAGTTCAAATCAGCCTATTTTTAAGCAAAAATTATTTTTTTTAATGTGATAAATTCAAAAGATAATCTAATTCATAAGCTCAACTTTATCTAGCATAGAGATAAACTAAAATCAGCTATATTTATCTTATTGATAAGCCATTGCACTTACCCTTTTTTGAAATCTTCACGAAATTCCTGAATATTTTCCATTAGGGCCGTTTGCCTAAAAATAACTTTATGAGCTTTAGTTATAGTAATATTTTAAAGTACAGCTGTACTTACGTTGTGTTTAATAATCCCTGAATTTTTTGAACATCCTGAAACAGATCTCTTTTCCTAATAACATATTGCATATGTCATCAATTTGTTTCCAAAAATATATAGTTGTTAAATTCATACCTTCTACTTGGATTTTCTGGAATTTCCTCAAAATTATCTTCCCTCTGCAGTGTTTTATGATCTTCGAAGCTAAAAATAGAAATGTTAAAAAAGCAGCTTCAGTTTTATTATTCTTTTAGTTTACGAATATCTGCCAGCTTGATGCATGCTTTTAGCGTCACCTATATCTGACACGATTTTTGCGCCACCTATATCTGACATATTGCTCATATTTGCAAATTATGAGCAATCGAAAAAAGTGCAAATTTGAAATTTAGAAAGATTATAGAACACTCCCAAAAAGTGTTTAGCATTTTTATTATAATGCCATATTATATTTTGAGAAAATTGCACTAAATATATACATATATATTAAAAATAATGTATCCATTGTGGCCCATTTTATTATTTTAGATATTTGCAAAGTAGATTAAATCTTTAAATTTTTGAAAATTTGAAAGTATCTATTCTCAAAAAATGTACGACAATTTTAAACTTTTGATCGAGCAAATTTATTGGAAAGTTGTGGTAAATATTCTTCTATACGACTGTGAAAATCTGATATTTTCAATTTGTGGAAAATTTAATTATGAGCGCTCAGAGATTTATTGTTGAGTTGACCAAATTTATAACAAAAATATATTTCATCATTATCTATCATAATCTGGTTGAACTAATGCCATCTATATAAGACATATTGTTTTCCGCAATAAATATACACTGCGCAAAATTTGTGCACTATGATCATATGGAAAAAGGCTGCATTGACCAAATTTATATCAGTGATAGATTACTTCGTGCTCTATTTGAATATAGTAGACTCTGCCCCGAGAAAGCGGCTGAAACACTGATATTTATATTTAAAAAAAATTTAACCAATTTTCATAATTCCAATGTACCGGAGTTCTGACCTTTTCTTGGACTTTAGACTAACAGTTTTTAATAAAACACGACGAGATATATTTTCGCCAACATATGGATCAACATTAGAACAAGTAAAAGCGTTAAGTTCGGCCATGCCGAATTCTACATACCCTCCACCATGGATTGCATTCATATTTAGTACTTGAAAAATCTTTGGATACGGAGCAAATCATGAAACGATCCTTTTTGTTTGAGTAAATTATTAAAAAAACGATCGTTGCAATTTTTAGACCGCAAATTCTTTAGCCAAACTCTTCACCGGAAAAATATGGTATTTACGGGCTTTATTTAGCTTTTTTGAGAGCTACATCTACAAGGGGACTACAAGAAAATAAAATAGTAATTGTATACATTTTATTGAAATGAATTCTTGCCAAAATATAATACAAACTGCAAAGTTTAGCCAATTTTTTTTTGAAAATGTGGTGTTTATGGTCTTTTTGGGAGCGACATCTATAGGTGGACTATAACAAAAAATAAATTGATTTAAAAATTTTTTACTGCAATAATTAAATACAAACTGCAAAGATTCTGCTTAAGATGCTTATAATATATGGTATTTATGGTTTAAATACGTATATTTTGGAGCGACCTCTATAGGGTGACTATAACAAAATATGAACCGATTTGTAAAATTTGTGCTGTAATGAATTTTTGTCAAAATATAATACAAACTGCTAAGTTTCTACTGAATTGCTTTAAAAATGTGGTATCTATGGCTCAAAAACCGTATTTTGGTAGTGACCTCTATAGGGGGAGCTATATCAAAACATTGACCGATATGGCCCATTTGCAATCTCAAACAACCTGCAACTTTAAGAAATATTTCTACCAAATTTGATCAACCTAACTCTATTATTACGGACTGTAGCGTGATTACAACAGACGGACGGACAGACGGACATGGCTAAATCGTCTTAGAATTTTATTACGATTTACAATATATATATTTTAAGGGGTCTCAGAGCAATATTTAGAGGTGTTACAAACGGAGTGACAAAATGAATATACCCCCCATCCTATGGTGGAGGCTATAAAAAATGTCCCATGATCACTTAATATGGGTATGAATGAAATATTGATGATATGAACCAAACAGTAGTAAAAATATTGGTGAGATGAACCAAACAGTAGTAAAAACATTGGTGAGATGAACCAAACAGTAGTAAAAATTGGTACTGCTAAATAAAAAAAATATCACATGTAGATGGCGCCAGAATAATTCCGCTACAGATAGTTTGGTTGAAGTTTTTGATTTGTAAATTAAAATTATTTTTATTTATTATTTTGTTTTATCAAAATTGTTCTGTGATCGTTTAAGATAAGAAAAATAACGCTAAAATTAGACCAAATGTGTGAGAAATTTTAGATATCAAATGTAGGTGGCGCTGGAATAGGGTCACCATGAGGTTTTGGTTTGTGTCACTGCTTTTAAAATTATAATTTATTTGAAATATCACATGTAGGTGGCGCCAGATAAATTCTGCTACAAAGCGGTTGACTTGTATTCTTGATTTCTAAATTAAAATTGATTTATTATCTTTTATCAAATTTATCCTGTGATCGCTTAAGATTAACAAAATATTGCCCAAAGAAAAATTACTCCAAAATTAGGCCAACAGTTGGGAAAATGTCTTATGAAGTATTGATTTGCAGTAGTTCCATTTTCTCGTGGAGTGCATTTGTTGCAAAATGTAGAAATAACAAATGTGGGTGGCGCTAGAAGAGTATCACTAAGAGGGTTTGGTTTGTGTCTTTGCTATTTAAATTGGAATTTAATTGCAAACACACATGTAATGTTATATCGCATGATATATAAAAATAATCTAAGTTTTATAAAAACTCAAAAATTGTCCCATTATATCTTTAGTTAAACGAAATATAAAAAGATTTTCCGCAAAGGTTGGAGAAGTTACTATTACCAAAATCTTTTGAGGCAGTTCTTTCCATTATTATTTCTTTCTGCGAGTTTTTTTTTTTGAATACCGCATGTAGGTGGCGCCGGAATAATGTGCTTTGGGTATTTTCTAATTTAATTGTAATTTATTATCATGTAAATATATTTATACCCTACACCACACTGTGGTACAGGGTATTATAACTTTGTGCATTTGTTTGTAACACCCAAAAGGAGAAGAAATAGACCCATCGTTTATTATACCGATCGACTTAGAATCACTTTCTGAGTTGATTTAGCTATGTCCGTCTGTCCGTCTGTCTGTCCGTCTGTGCATGTATTCTTGTAATCAAAGTAGAGGTCGCAATTATGGTCCGATCTCGACGACACTTTACACATATCTTTTTTTTGGCCCAGGGACGATCCCTATTGAATTTGGTTAAAATCCGATTTTTTTGTAAGCGCTGTAAAAACTTTATTGTATATCCGATCAGTATGAAATTCGGCAGAAAGAGGTTTCTTAATATATGGATGAACACTATTAAATTTGGAAGAAATCGGTTCAGATTTAGATATAGCCCCCATATATACGTTACCCCCGATTTGATATGTAAGCGCTGTAAAAATGTTATTTTATATCCGATCAGTGCGAAATTCGGCAAAGAGAGGTTTCTTATTACATGAAGGAATACTGCCAAATTCGGAGAAACTCGGTTTAGATTTAGATATAACACCCATATATATGTTACCCCCGATTTGACCTGTAAGCGCTTTAAAAACTGTATTTTATATCCGATCAGTGCGAAATTCGGCAGAAAGAGGTTTCTTATTACATGAAGGAATACTGCCAGATTCGTAAAAAAATCGGTTCAGATTTAGATATAGCTCCCATATATATGTTACCCCCGATTTGACATGTAAGCGCTGTAGAGACTGTATTTTACATCCGATCAGTACGAAATTCGACAGAAGGAGGTCTTTTTACATGAATGAGTATTCAGGGAAGATCGGTTCAGATTTATATTAAAGCTCCATATATATGTATGTTCCTCCTGATTTGGTATCAAACCGCTATAGAAGTTGTATTTTACTTCCGATCATTAAAATTTTCCAGAAAGATGTTTCTCAATTTAGGAACGAATATTGCTTACCCATTTACCAATTATTCAAAATTATTATGGCAATGACCCTTATCGCATTGTTAGGGAGGTGTAGGGTATTATATAGTCGGCCCCGCCCGACTTTCTGCCTTTCCTTACTGGTTTTATTTTATTGTATTTTCGTTTGTTTTTATTTCGGTCTTAAAATCGTTATTAATTTGTCACTAGGATATTCTCCTGGCTCTAGACAATCTTTGCCTTTAATATGTACAGGGTTTTCCAATAAGAGTGATATGATTTCTTTGAAAAAAAAAAACACACTTAAAACACAGTTAAGGAAATTCAAAAGTTTTTTATTTAATGTGAAGTTCAATCGATACAATTAAGTTCTAAATTAAATGTCATTCAAAAAGCCTCCGCGACTTCTTTTGCAGGAACGAGTTCGATGAACCCAATTTTCGAACGGCACGTTCAATATTGACTTGTAAAGCCTGAAGAGAGTCTGTTTTATTTCGAAAGACCATTGACTTCAAATAACCCCACAAGAAATAGTCTAATGGTGTTAAATCACAACATCTTGGAAGCTATTCAATATCACAATTTCTTGAAATAATCGAATCTCCAAACTTTTCTCGCAACAATTCAATTGTTTCATTTGCTGTGTGGCACGTAGCCACAATCGTTCAATGGCAAACAGATTGCTCTTAACGAGAGCTAAAATATTGCTCATGGGTGTCAAAGTCGTAGGTCGCCTGGAAAGTGTTTTTTTTTTATTTAAAAAAATGGACTTAGCATCATTTTGAAATGTGAACGGAAAATTTATTTTTGCTCTAGCTCCTTAACGGTACGGCTGATCGGGAATCGGTCAATGCCAAAAAGATAGCTCTTAACGAGAGCTAAAATATTGCTCATGGGTGTCAAGGTCGTAGGTCGACTGGAAAGTGTATTTTTTTGGATGGACTTAGCGCACGAAAAGTTGCAATTGGAGAACGATTATTTTGATAATAAAACTGAATAATTTGTAAACGTTGTTCTTGCGTATATCTCCATTATGAAATTGTAAACACTAGTGAATATACTGAAAAACAAATGGCAGTTCATGACATATAAAAATGGCCGAAAACCCCGTTGGAAAACCCGTTATTATAAAATGCAAAGACTCGTATAGCTATTTCACGGATGCTATTCCGATCATTCAGCGAAATCCGAAATCCAGTTCTCAGAGGCATAGCTTTTTTTCGAGTTGAAATAACAGAAGTGAGGTAATAATACGTATTCCTACCTCCAATATATAGCAAAATTTCGAATACTAACATAAACATTATTTTTTTTTAATACAACAACTTTCATCGTTACTTACCGTTGATTTTGAAACTCCTGAAAACTGCAAAAAAAAATAGAAATGAACACTTTATTCAGGCAAAATTATGAACCCTATGCATAAGTACCTTTTATTTAACACAGCTTGCCCTTGACTCAACTTCTCGATTTCTGCCGACATGGCATCCAACTTCATAAAAAGCTTTTTCCACATAGCAGCATTATCAGGCATCACATCTTTGGGAGCCTTCGAAGATTAAATGGATTTCAAAATAATTTATTCATATTTTAGAGTTCAGTTACTTAGCTAAGTCTACCTACTTACCAAAAATTCTTCTCCTTCTCTTATTTTTGTATCAGCCCCGGCCACCTTAGTTGTGACATATGCCCAAAAGATTAGCAGCCATAGAAATCTCATGACGATGCGAATGTTTCACGGACAGCGACTTGATAAGCACTGACCGACATTTAACAATTTAAATTCTTGCGAAGCTCTTCTAATCAGTGGTTTATGTAGGACAATACACTCGCACGGAAATTTTGTATGTTTTGAATTTTATGCCGATTAAAACGTATTTTTTATTGAGAAAAAAATAAAACAAAAAACAAATGTGGTAGATACAAAAATAACACAATGCAGCAAAATTTTGGACGAAGGGCTGTCCATAACATTTTCTGGTGTAATATGGTGTCCTAAACACGAAAAAAATATTTAAAAAAAAATTATGATATTTATTTAAATTGTTCTTTAAATTTCCCCCATCTGGGAAGGTGCCTTTAGTAGCGGGTTCTCCAATAGGGATGATATGATTTTGAAGTGACGTTTCGGCCATTTGTAATATGTCATGATCAGTCATTTGTTTTTCATTGTATTCAGAAGTGTTTACAATTTCATCATGGAGAGATATACGCAAGAACAACGTTTACATATTATTCAGTTTTATTATCAAAATAATCGTTCTCAAATCATTCAGTTTTATTATACAAATAATCGTTCTCCAATTGTAACTTTTCGTGCGCTAAGTCATTTTTTTTTAAATAAAAAAAAAACACTTTTCAGTCCACCTACCAACTTGACACCCATTAGCAATATTTTAGCTTTCGTTAAGAGCTATCTTTTTGCCATTGATCGATTCCCGATCCGACGTATCATTAAGGAGCTAGAGCAAAAACAAACTTTACGTTCACATTTGAAAATGATGCCAAGTCCATTTTTTTAAAATCGAAGAAAAAACACTTTCCAGTCGACCTACGACCTTGACACAAATGAGCAATATTTTAGCTCTCGTTAAGAGCTATCTTTTTCACTATCACAGCAAATAAAACAATTGAATTGTTGCGAGAAAAGTTTGGAGATTCGATTATTTGAAGAAATTGTGATATTGAATGGCCTCCAAGAAGTTGTGATTTAACACCATTAGACTATTTCTTGTGGGGTTATTTGAAGTCATTGGTCTTTCGAAATAAACCAGACTCTCTCCAAGCTCTACAAGTCGATATTGAACGCGGCATTCATGACATACGACTTGATTTAGTGGAAAAAGTGCTCGAAAATTGGGTTCATCGAATTCGTTCCTGCAAAAGAAGTCGTGGAGGCTCTTTGAATGACGTTTTATTTAGAACTTAATTGTATCGATTGAACTTCACATTAAATAAAAAACTTCTGAATTTCCTTAACAATAAGTGTGTTTTTTTTTCAATGAAATCATATCACTCTTATTGGAAAGCCCTGTATATAGATCATATTTTTTGTTTGTAAGTATAACCGGGAAGCACTTTAAAATAAAGGAAATGATTACAAATGTCAGTAATGACACTTTCACGTGGAAACAGAAATTTTGGCAAATCGTTAAAGCAATTAGAAAAAATGTTTTTTTTTAATATTTTTTTATGACAAGAAAAAACCCATAAAAAATAGAAAAAAATCGTTAAACTAATTTAGTTCCAATTTTATGAAAGCTAGCATCATAACGAAGAAAACAATGACTATTTGAAACAAGTAAAGACGGATTAAGTTCGGCCATGCCGAATCTTATATACCCTCCACCATGGATCACATGCAAATGGTGTCGGATATAAATAAACGCATTATACCAAATTTCAGCCCAATTCGTTCAAATTTGAGGTTTTTGAGGCGTTACGAAGTCCAATATAGAGGGAACTTTGTACAGGGTTGCCCATATTCGACGGACCCATGTTTTTTAAAAAAAAATCAAAGAAAAAAATAAAAATTTGGCGGTTGGCAATCTTAATCATTTAATTTGTTCCAAGTAGATTTGTTTACATCAATTTTTGAATATGATATCTCTCAAATGGCCGCCTCTGGCGTTGATGGCGTATTGTGCCCTTTTTGCAGCATTTTCCATCGTTTTCGCCAACATTTCGGCCGGAATAGCGGCTATTTCTTCACGAATGTAGTCCATGTCGCGATAACGCTCCTGGTTGATGGTAACAGCATGGCCATTTTCGTTTTGGAAGAAAAACGGCCCAATGACCGTTTTCGCACTAACGCCGCACCAAACTCTGACTTTTTCGTCATGAAGAGGCAATTCTTGAATCTCCTGAGGATTTTCAGTGGCGTAAATACGGCAATTTTGCTTATTTACGGTCCCATTCAATGTGAAATGGGCTTCATCGGACATGATAATTTTGTTCCAAAATTGCTCGTCATCATCGGCCATTTCGATGACTCGTTGGGCCCATTCCAATCGACGAGGCTTGTCCGCAGGCAACAATCTTTGCGTCAATTGAATTTTGTACGGGAACAAATGCAAATCAACGCGAATAATCCGTTGTAAAGTGGACCGAGCCATGCCCAACTGCTGAGAACGGCGTTTTTGGGATGTTCTTGGGGACCTCTCAACACTGGCTCGTACGGCAGCGATATTCTCGGCCGATCGCCTTGGTCGACTTTTATTTGGCCTCTTCGGATTAGAAAGAGCCTCACCAGTCGAAAATTTTTCGTATAAACGCTTAATGGTGTTCTTAGAAGGCGCACTTCTCACATTTTTTAATATTTTAAAAGCACGTTGAGTTTTCACAATTGACTTCTTCTGTTGAATGTAAATTTCAACTATTTCAGAGCGCTCGCGTGGCGTGTATAGTTCCATGGTAAAAATCTGCTTGGACTGACGCTTCAAACGCGGTATGTCATTAAGCGATCTGACATCTCTGTCAAAAGTTATGGCGTTGCCAGATGGGTCCGTCGAATATGGGCAACCCTGTATGGGGGCTATATCATAACTTGGACCTATGACTACAGTTGGACCGTGCACTGAAAAAAAATGTCATAAAATTTAAGAAATGCTCCAAATACGTCATTAGTTTTCAAAATTAGTACATTTTGTACTTAAAATATAAATAAATTCAATAATATTAAGTAATTTACTTAATTTTAAGTAAATTTTCTTAATTTTAAGTACAAAATGTACTTATTTTGAAGACTAAGGACGTCTTTGGAGCATTTCTTTAATTTTATGACATTTTTTTTTTTCAGTGTGTGAAGGATTCCGGGTATAAAGAAAACCCCAGCTACCAATTTTCATCCCGATCAGTTGAAATTTGTGGTCTTTGTGACGTTAAGAATTCAAATCGGAGAGATAATACCGATAATGCCCATTTTCAATTCCAACATACCTGCGAATATAAGAAGTACTCGTAAATGTACCAAATTTCAGCCACCTACTTCAAGCATTATTGATTGTAGCGTGATTACCACAGACGGGCGGACGGACGGACAGACGGACATAGCTAAATTGTTTTAGAATTTTACGACGATTACAAATACATATACTTTATGGGGTCTCAGATCAATATTTAGTGGTGTTACAAACGGAGTGACAAAATGAATATACCCCCTTCCTATGGTGAAGGGTATAACAAGATCTATGGAGAAATGTAGAAATTATAGTACTTTTGGTAGAAATAAGAGAATTTAAACATAATTCCGTATTTATACCCCACTATTGTGAATCGAGTGTATATATCAGTTGCTGCGGGCCAAAAGTGTAACACATCAATGGAGTGACCTAGGAGACCCCAACAATATTTGGCTGAAATCCGTTTTGGGCCATTTTACGCCATTTGAGCAATGTCCGTCCGTCCGTCTGTCTGGTTGGTGCGCACTATAACTTTCGACAGGATTAACCGATTGCCTACAAATTTGGTATGTGTCAATAATTTTTTCTATCTCCGGCTAAGATCGCTGATGGACTGTGTTGGTTTACTCCTACGAGGACCTCCCTCACGAAGAGTCGAAATTTTGTGAAATATTGATTATCTCATTACTTCTATACTACTACTCAGACTCTTCCACAGACATAGCATTAGTTTCTCGGTCGCTATCATCCTGAAAAAAATGGGCGAAGTTGACACGCCCCTTTTAGTACCTCCCATACAAATGGACCATTTTTGTCGTAAAATTGTATGAAGACAACTATTTCCGTCCCTCAGTTGAAGATTTAGCCATTTCCGTCTGTCCGTCCCTCTGTTAAATTACGCTACAGTCCGTAATAATAGTGATCGTGTATGCCGGAGGAGATGCCGGCACCGAAAGGAGTGACTAAGGCAGCGAGGAAGCGGTGCTGTTGGCGGTGGTGCTGTTGGTGGTAGTGCTGAGGAACCACGTAAATCAGTGCGGGAGAGCCGCCCACGGTTGATTTGTGTGGGATGCCGTGATGCCGTGCCGACTGGGGAATCAGTGAGGAAGCTGAAGGAGCTGACGCAGTCCCTGATTGAAGTGGCGTTCTCTGAGAACGTGTCGACGTCAGGGGTGCGTCAGATGTTGGAGTGTGCATTGAAGTATGAGGTTATGATGCTTGACTTGTTGCTGGAGTTGGATCACTGGAGAGCCGCCCACGGTTTCATGGTGATGCCGTGCCGACTGGGGAGTCAGTGAGGTAACTGAAGGAGCTGACGTTGTCCCTGATGGAGGTGGTGTTCTCTGAGAACGTGTCGACGTCAGGGGTGCGTCAGATGTTGGAGTGTGCATTGAAGTATGAGGTTATGATGCTTGACTTGTTGCTGGAGTTGGATCCCGAAGAAGAGGGTTCCGCCCCGCCTCTAAAGCATGGCAGATAAGCCCAACCGGTGACGTTGATGTGACGCTGGAGTGCACACCACGTGTGGAAGAGATGCTGTTGGAGTATGGGGGTGCCTACATCTTGGGACACAGATTTGTTGTCCGGCTTCAGGAGGAGGTGCCAGCGTGTCACCGATGTTATGGCTTCGACCATATGGTTCGTGACTGCAGGCAGACGCAGAATGTATGCTAAAGGAGCGGATCGGTGGGACACACTGTCTATCAGTGGCAAGGTGCAGAAGTTGTGAGCTCCGCGGTTATGCGGCCGACCACGTATGCTGTCGCTACTGTGTCCGGTATACGCAGGGCTGATTGCGAGGGCGAGAGCGACACACTAATGGTGTTTTCTTTTGTGCCGAAAAATGCTACATTTTTTATGCCTTTCGCCCCAAAAATGCCTTTTTGTCTTCGATTGTAAAATAAATGCTGCACTGTGAAAGGGTGTAGGCGACATTATTAAAATGCTGTTTCTGACAGGGTAACATTTTTTTTTAGAAAAGAAAACACCATAAGATGCAGAACATCCGAATTGTGCAGTACGAAAGCCAGCGGTCGCAGGCGGTGATAGCCGAGTTCGGGCAGAAGATGAGGAGGACAGGTGCTTCCTTGGCTCTGCTACAAGAGCCGTATGCTGTAGATGGTAGTGTAGTTGGTTTGCCGGAGGGTATGCGAGGGTTTACGACGAGGGCGCACGCTCGGCAATAGTGGTGGACAGTGTGGGCATGGACTGTACGGTAGTAGCGGGTATCCAATATGGGGTTTGTGTTTCGGTGGAAGGTAGCTTTGGGAGAATGCTTTTGGCTAGCATCTATTGTAGGTTTGGAGCTCCATTGGAGCCGTATCTAGGGTATATGGATACCGTGCTACTACTAGCGAGTAGCATTCCGGTTATTCTCGGTTTGGATGCAAATGTGTCCTATCGTAAGATGAACCGGCACTCTGCTGGTCATCAGAATCACACACGAGGAGGGACGCTAACCGAGTGGATGGTGACGCTTGGAGTAGGGGTGCTGAATGAGCCCAGCGATCTGTATACCTTCGATGAGCCCAATGGGAGAAGCGACATTGACGTGACATCTGCAAATCGGGTAGCAATAACAGTGTACAGTTTCAGGTGGAGGGTGTGTGACAAATGGGGCGTGAGTGATCACCGACCCATCGAAATTGTGGTCTTTTACAGGGGACGGACTAGGGTGACTGAACGGTCTAGCAGGTGGCGGGATCGGGACGTGGACTGGCGACACTATTCGGGTTGTGTTAGGGAGGCGGTCTTGGAGACGCCAATAGCTGAGTTTAGGTCACTGTCGATTGGATGGATGTCTGTGCGTGGTGAATGATGTGCAACTTTGTCAACGTCGCGAGACTCGACCGATCAGAATCAAGTGGTGGGCCCGGGAGCTTGAGATAATTTGGCAGAATGTCCGACGCCTTAGGAAGAGATTCCAAAGGGTCAGGCATTCCAATGTTGAGTTGATGTTTACGCGGAAAGCTGAATATCGTGCTTGCCTTCGGACGTACATGTTGATTAGGAGTGAAGAGGGACATCTTAGGAGTATTGTACAGAACAATAGGGATGACCCATGGGGGTTGGCTTACAAAATATGTCGAGGGTGTGACAAGCAGGGCGACATCGCGTGTTTTAGTCGGGCTGAGGGGACGTTACGATCTTGCAGGGTAAGCGTGGATGAACTGTTGGGGTTTCTCTTTCCTGGTGCGGAACCGGTTAGTTATTCTCCTCCTCGTGAGGCTATAACTGACCATCAAATCCTGGAAGGACATGACATTTCGAACAGTGTCTATCGGGTGAAGTACAGACGGTATTACTGGAGAGATAGTGAAAGCCATCTGGAAGGCAATACCAGAGTACCTGGATAGTATTTATCAGAAGTCCTTAGCATATGGCTTATTCCCAGGAGTTTGGAAGAATGCCCGAGTTGTTGTGCTACTAAAGACTCCCGAAAAGCTGAGGAGTGATCCTCGCTCTTATCGAGGCATCAGTCTTCTCTCGGAACTTGGAAAAGTTCTCGAGAGAATAATGGTGTTACGGCTGAAGCAGCGCATTGATGAGAGCACTCTCTCTGAGCGACTGCAGTTTGGATTTGAGTCTGACCGGTCTACCGCGGATGCTTTGATGCATGTAAGTCGTAGCGTTAACAACTCGATAGCCAAGTACGTACTGGGTATATTTGTCGATTGTAATTAATTGTAATTCTTTATTTTTTCTAAATTTGTTGCAGCAAAATCGGACTAGTCGTTCTGGAGTTATGTCATACAAAAGACCCCCAAATGTGGCAAATTCCACTATATGATACTTTAATAACTTTAAATCGATATATCTCGATTCCTAAACGTGACGTGAATGTAACGCCGGGACGCGTATAACTTTTTTGACCGATTTTCCCCGCAATCGGAACTCCAATGTATCGCTGACCCCTACCATTTGTCGCACAGTGTTGTAATATTCGTTAAAAACAAAAAGAAATTTGTCTCAATTTTTAAAATGTAAAATCTCGATAAAGTTTGTAATTTTTTTTATATAAATGATAGCGATATCTTATTCTACATTTGGAAACTTTTTAATAAAGTGTTTAGGCAAAAAAAAATTTCATACTTTCACACAGAATACAGTTTGGTTGCCTCAACCGAATTATTTGCCAACCGAATTTTGGTAGTTCTGTCTACTATCATGCGATTCCATCAGGACAACCAATATATTGGTTGTGGTATACTTCTGCTTCCATGTTGACAACACTCGTATTTGGTTGCGCCAACTACGAAAATGGTGGCTTAAATTATCTGTTGTAGTTGTCACAACCAACTGTTTTAAAACATTGGTTGTTCTGACAATTTGTCAGTCATATACTACCGACAATTAATTAAAAACAGTTTTCATTAATTTTTGTTCTATTTATTGAATAAAAAACCAAACAATTCATAACAAAATTAAAAATCCCAAATTACAAATTCATCACTATTATGAGATGTGGAAATATTTGATACACATTTTAGTACACGAAAAAAAAAACACAAAACTTTTATGCAAATATCGCCTAACCCTGTGCTTTCAATTTCATGATTGTTGCTATTATTTTTTATTTATGTACGAGATTATTTTTGACTACATATACCGTTCTTGAACAATATGTTGAAGATATTTTTATGTCGAGTAATTTTATTTTTTGTTTGTCATGTATCAGCAAAAGAACAGCAACCAATCTTTCGGTTGTATTTCACAAAATACATTTAATTATTCTAAATTTGGGAAATGATTGGGATAACCAATAAACGATTATTTATTAATATTTTTCTGTTGTAGTAACCAATTATTCGTTGTTATAATAATCTCTGGTCTATTGATACAATTTCTGTTGTCAAGAATAAAACATTGGTTGTCACAACCAAAAATTGATCATATGGTACTATAAGGAAAAATTAAAATTGGTTACCACAACCACAACCGAGTGTCAATGAAAAAAACAATCTTAATTCGATTGATACAACCATCGATTTAGTTGCAAGCATTTTCATTTGATCGTATCCATGTTATTATTGTTGTTTCAACTAATTATATATAAATACAACCGACAGACGATGTAGGCAATATACTTTTTGTTGCTCGTACTATTTTTTTATTGTTACAATCGAATTCCAACCAATTATTTTCCTAGGTGTTAATATTAAAAATTCATAATAAAGATCCAATTCTATTCCATGTGTTTAATGTAAATTAAAAAAAATGAGCACCTTAGTAGGTGATTTGGTAGCGTGCTCCCCTACGAGTTTGTAGGTCGTGGGTTCGATTCCCACCAGAGGCTCTGGTCTGACGCTTCAAAATCTAGCCACATGGTCTTTGTATCCCGGCTTTTGCCTGGATCGTAAAATTTGAATATAAACTTACTTTGTATTGTAATTCATATAAATAAATAAATAAATAAAAAACTTTAAACGAATCACCATTTATTTAAAAAATCTATAAATATACACTTTCTTCAGTGGCATGAAAAATTTCAAATTGAACAACAACTTAAAGTGAAGAACTGCTTGTGATTCTATCGTTAGCCAAACATCTAGCAATTCCTTCTAGAAATTCGTGTCCAAATGGGTCCTAAGTGTTGGACGTATTCTCATTTCTACAGATTTTAGCGAATAATTCCATCCTTTCCAAGAACTCCAACTGATTCCCCATATCTCTTGAGCATCGTCCCAGTATCTATGCACCCCGGTTAATAAGCTAAAATGTACGAAAAATCCACAAGTAAATTTAAATATCTGTCTCTTTGTATATATAAATATTCTCCAACAATTTACCTCATAGTACAATTGCCATAAAACCACCATCCACTACCATAGACGGAGGCACAATTAATCTCGTCATTGTCATCATTATCTTGGTCGTATGTTGAGAATTTATGACCCAAATGCGGTCTCAAAGAATCCCCAGCATCTCCACTATAGGCACCTAGAACTTTTAGAGGATATTTCTCGGCGGGACTGCCAATCTGGAAGAGATCATATTTCGCATAACGCTTCTCACCATTCCAATCTTCTAAGATGATCAATAGTTCCTGAGCTGATTCGTAGGTAGTTAGTACATGTAATTCATCAAGTCCGATGAAATACGGGGAATAGTCTGACGTTGGATTTTGATATTTATTCCAAGTTTTATTGTAAGCATTTGAGTAACCATTATTATTATTTCTTAAAATAGTTCGCCATTCCTTCGGAAAACTGAACGATTGCCGCAGGATGTTTTCTTGAATATCTTGTCTAAAAGAGAAATGGGAAGGTTGGGTAGCTGAATAGCTGAATAGTTGAACAGGGTAGTTTGCCTGGAAAATCACTGATATGGAGCAAGAGTGTCATGTTGTAAAATTTGTGTTTTTTTTCTGTTTCCAGACAAAAAATAGCGTACTTTAAAACATACAAACTAATCTAGTAGACGGAATAATTCCCAAAGATAACATCGGGTATCCCCAAAAAAACAAGAGCACTGTGCTAAATTTCATCACAATCGGACCATAAATGCGACCTGCATTTTGATTACAACGATACATCAACAGATGGACGGACGGACGGACGGACATGGTTAAATCGACTCAGGAAGTGATTCCAAGTCGATCAGTATAATAAACGATGGATCTACCTCTTCTCCTTCTGGGTGTTACAAACAATTGCACAAACTCACAATACCCTGGACTACAGTGTGGTGTAGGGTATTAAAATGTTTTGTGTCCGAGACCTCAAAACTACATATTATTTTATGAAACCAAACAAAATATTTTTTATAGAAATTTTTTTTTTAAATTATTTTTTTTATTTCAACTTTCATGGAAGGTACCTTTATTATTTGGAACATATTTTTTTGAAGTATATACCCTTTAACTGCAGGAAAATTATGAGGGCAAGAAATGTTGGGAATATCACTTTCACGTAGAGATAGTGGTTTAGTAACAGTGGCAAAAATGCTGTTTACGGCAGATGTCTTAGAAATAGAAAATTGTTCACCGCCCCTTCAAAATGACCAAAAAACACAAAAATTAGGGCGGAATGAAATTGGGCCCCAGGAAAATACACCCAAACATTTTTATGACTATGGGCCCCAAAAAATAACATTTTTTGTCTGATTTTTGGGGTTTAATTTCATTTATTGTCTGCTTTTTGGGGCTTATTTTCATCTATAAATTTAGAAACAGGAGAGGCTACGCATAAAAGATTTTCTCCACGTTGCCAACTTTTGATCCTGTCCATAGGAGAAAGTCTTAAACAGAGGCCGTAGGCCGACCGCGCAGGAAAATATTTATAATTAGAAAATAGGTTCTTATACGTGTATTATTACGTACTCCGCAGATTTAGGAAGAGAAAATTTCTTACTTTTTTTGGGCGCACTTTCATTTTCAATTTGGGTGCATTTTCTTGGGGCCAAAAATTAGTTACAATTTTATCGGTCGGACTCAAGGAGCCACCAAGACCCCAAAAATGAACCCGGTCCCGGACAGGGTCAATATTATACTCAAAGAAAATAGTCAGTAGATTACAAATCTGGATCCTTGGGTCCATATATCATGCGACACATCAAATTAAAAGAAAAAATAAAAGAAAATTTTGAGTAGATTACGAATATCGAAGATAAGATTTCGAGGTCGTTATAGAAAAAGCCGCTAGAGACTCTTGAAAATATTGAGAAAATTGAGAAGTATTCACTGTTCTGCACAATTTCCCCATAACTTCTGCAGCAATCTTCGAATCTGGCTCCCATAAAAATTACCATATTCCATAACATTGCTCACAAAGCGAGTTCATTCTAATGCATATTTCTTACTTGTTATGCTGCGGTATAACTAGACCTCGGCTTATATGCAATTGCATATTTTTTTTGCAGTTTGATAGAAAAATTCTGATTGGACCAAAATTTGTTTAAAAAAAAATGGAATCGAATAACAGGTGCATATTTTTGGTAATATGCAAAAAATATGCATAACATATGCAAAATATCCGAAAAATATGTAAAATAGCAAACATTTTTTTTGCAATATATTAATCAAAAATGCGAAATTCAGCATCCAAAAAAAGGGCCTAAATATATACATATATATACAGGGTCTCCCATATTCGACGGACCCATCTGGCAACGCCATAACTTTTGACAGAGATGTCAGATCGCTTAATGACATACCGCGTTTGAAGCGTCAGTCCAAGCAGATTTTTACCATGGAACAATACACGCCACGCGAAATAGTTGAAATTTACATTCAACAGAAGAAGTCAATTGTGAAAACTCAACGTGCTTTTAAAATATTAAAAAATGTGAGAAGTGCGCCTTCTAAGAACACCATTAAGCGTTTATACGAAAAATTTTCGACTGGTGAGGCTCTTTCTAATCCGAAGAGGCCAAATAAAAGTCGACCAAGGCGATCGGCCGAGAATATCGCTGCCGTACGAGCCAGTGTTGAGAGGTCCCCAAGAACATCCCAAAAACGCCGTTCTCAGCAGTTGGGCATGGCTCGGTCCACTTTACAACGGATTATTCGCGTTGATTTGCATTTGTTCCCGTACAAAATTCAATTGACGCAAAGATTGTTGCCTGCGGACAAGCCTCGTCGATTGGAATGGGCCCAAAAAAACATGGGTCCGTCGAATATGGGCAACCCTGTATGTACTAGCTGACCCCAGCAGACGTTGTCCTGCCCGTCCCGTTTGGAATGTATTGGTATGTTATTCATTGATATTTCATTAAAAAATGCAGACATCCCGAGTTTCAGGAAAAAATCATCAAAAAAAATTATATTGACCATATGTCCACTACAGCGCCATCTGCCGGTTAGGATCATACATACACACTATTATCAAGACATACAACACATACATTTTAAATTTCAGTGAAATCGCTCTGGAAATGCGAATTTTGCAAACAACTTGACCACTCCGCAATTTATCGCGGTGAAAAAAATTCTAAAACACAAATGACTCCAAACTGAATATATTGTTAAATTTTCAGCCCATTCGCCTTTATGGTTTTGGAGATCATGCGTTACTAACAAACGTACAAAGGATTTTATATATAAAAATATATATAGAAAGTCTGGGTTAATTCCAAGGAAACCGACCCACTCTGAATATTTATGAATTTAGATTTGAATGAAATTTTGCACGCGATTACTACAAAAATTACGGAATTATGGCCAAATTCAAAGCGCTTTAGATTTTATAGGGTGCCAAATTGGTCACACTATGCAACAAATGAACACTTTTTGAAAAATACACGAACCTGACTGTATAGCTTCGATTCTACTACCAAATGGTAGTATAACCCTATACTCAGTTTGGCGAGATTGGTGACCAATTTTTTTTTAAGGGCCTTGAAAGATTCGGAAAATCAGTGGACCCCCTGAAAAAAGGTGTCATCGGTTTTTGAGCAACAGCTACTTCAGACTTGCTGATAGCGCTTAACTATATTTGGCAATAATGTAGCTAAGAACACGTTGAAAAAAGTCTGTTAACATTTCATGCCAAAAAAATTTTGTTTTCCTGCACTTTTTTCGAAAAACATAGGATTAAATTTATTTTTTTTTTTTCACTTTTTTCGACATAACTTTAAGGGATCGCTGATTTTTTACTAACAATATTTGGCAATATTGTAGCCACGGTAAATCTGAACAACTTTTGTGAACATGTCATTACAATCTGAACGTGTCTAGGCACTCTAAAAAGCTCAAAAAACCACATTGTACCCCAAAAATGTAAGTATTTCACTGTTATGTAACAAAAATATATTTTTCTGGTATAGGGTATGTTCAGCAACTTTATAGAAAATATTAAGGCCAATATTTTTGTGGAACATTTTAACCCTCTAGCTCCCCCACATAACTGTAATTTTTGGCCCCATTTTAACAAATCGTAAAAAACACCCCTTAAAATTGGGAGGGCGGGGATGAAATGTTCTACAAAAATGTTTGCCATAAAATTTTACTATGTGTCAGAACTAAGGGTTATACTACCATTTGGTAGTAGAATCGAACCTATAGCATCAGATCCGTGTATTTTTTTCACTGTTGCACAGTGTCATCTGTACAAATTTTTGTTTACAAATTTAGCTATTTTCAAGTCGATATAACATTTGAACGGAATATCAAATATGAATGATATACAATATATCGTCATCAGAAACGAAAAAGGGCCTATCATCATATTTGGAAATTTTACAGGAGAAGCATAAAACTAAATAAAATCAAAAGTGCTGGCGTTAGAAAAACGAGGTTTTCAGGATAATTTCTAAACATAATGATGCATATATAAAATCGCACAAACATGATTTATAACTTGTTTGTGAAAATTGCGTGAAATAGGATTTTTTATCTATGAAAAATTAAATAATTCGTTGTTAGGCCCTTTTGAAATTCGTTTAAAAAATTCGTCATTTTTAATATTACGCCGCTACAAATTTGTCAGGATGTGTATTTTGATGCAGTGTACCGAAATCCATCAAAAACTGAATTTCCATTTTTCTTTTTGTTACGCCCTTTTTCGTTTCTGATGACGATATGCTAGTTAATAAAATATTAGACCCTCTATACTATAAAGGGTCTGTAAATAATGCAGGCGGCAATGCAATGGTCTGGGGATGCTTTTCCGCTAACGTGGTTGGTCCCCTCTATACTAAAAACGGAATTATTCACTGATTTATGTACTGCAAAATCTTGGAGAATGCCATGCTTCTCTATGCTGAGTGGAATGATGCTCTATTACGGCAATTTCAACACGACAACCACGATATGATTCAATGATTGAGTTGGAAAGGAAGGGCTTAATGTTATGGAGCGGCCAGCTCAACGGTAGCACTGAATCCCATTGAAAATCTTTGGGAAATTGTCAACAAAGAGATAAATCGAAAAAGCGTAGGTAGAGATAAAAGTAAGCTATTTCAGGCTATTGCAGATGCCTGGAACTCCATAGATACAAAGATAAGAAAACAATCTTATTGATTCCATGCAAGAAGAAGTAACTCCGTGATACTAAAGGTTTTTCCACAATATCTTAGTGTCGTGCGAATTTTCGACTTCTTTGTTTTTTGTGAAATAAATTTTTAATTTCAAATAATTTAAGCAGCCAAGTTGTAATTTTTTTTGGTAAATTGATGAAATTTCTTAGTTAATAGGTACAATTTTTGGAATATATCATTGACAGTTTTTCAGATTTTGGCGAATGAACAGAAGTATGATGTTAGTCCAATATGTATTGTCCGATACTGTAGGTACCATTTGAAATATTTCATCCTCTCTAAGAATTATAAATTAAGTAACCAATTTTTATACCCTCCAACATATCCATTCTGTCACTCCGTTTGTAACACCTCTAAATATTGATCTCAGACCCCATAAAGTATATATATTCTTTATCGTCGTAAAATTCTAAGACGATTTAGCCATGTCCGTCTGCCCGTCCGTCCGCCTGTTGTAATTACGCCGCAGTCCGTAATAATAGAGCTAGGTTAATCAAATTTGGTAGAAATGTTTCTTATAGTTACAAGTTCTTTGGGTTTGCAAATGAGGCATATCGGTCAATGTTTTGATATAGCTTCCCTATAGAGGTCACTACCAAAATACGGGTTTTGAGCCAAAGATACCACATTTTTAAAGCAATTTAGCTGAAACTTTGCAGTTTATATTCTATTTTGACAAGAATTCAGCACAGTAAAAATTTTAAAAATAGGTTTATATTTTTTGCTATAGTCATCCTATAAAGGTCGCTGCAAAATATTACGTACGTATTTAAGCCATAATACCATATTTTCTAAGCATTTTAAGTGAGTCTTTGCAGTTTGTATTTAATTAAGACAAGAATTCATCGCAGTAAAATTTTTTTTTTAATGCAGTTTATATTTTGTTATAGTCCACCTATAGATGTCGCTCCCAAAAAGCCTTATTTAAGCCATTAATATCAGATTTTCTAAGAAATTGATCTGAAACTTTGCAGTTTGTATTTTATTTTGGCAAGAATTCATTTCAATAAAATGTATACAAATACTATTTTATTTTCTTGTAGTCCCCGTGTAGATGTAGCTCTCAAAAAAGCTATTTTAAGCCATAAATACCTAATTTTTCAGGTGAAGAGTTTGGCTAAAGAATTTGCGGCCTAAAAATTGCAGCGTTCGTTTTTAATAATTTTAATAATTGACTTAAAAACAAGTAAGAAAGTTCAGTCGGGTAAATCGACTAATGAATTCCCTCACCTTGAGTCCCAAAAAAAATATTAGTAAATTTATATTTTTTTGTTTTAATTAAATTATTATCAATTTAATTGCATTTAATAACTTTAATGTAGGCACTGGTATTAAAGTTATAAGCTGCTAACTTTTGGTGTAAAATGGTCCATTTGTGTGAGAGGTACCAAAAGGGGCTTCCCAATAACGGTCACTTTTCTCTGGACTCTAGGTACTGTAAAAGCATTACACTGTACAAAATTTCAAGCATTTGTATGCACTGGTATTCAATTTGTAAGCTGGTAACTTTTGGAGCAAAATGGTCCATTTGTGTGGGAGGTACCAAAAAGTATCGCTGTATTGTAGATACTATTAAACCATTAAACTGTACAAAATTTCAAGTCTTGGTATGCACTGGTAATAAAGTTATAAACTATTAACTTTTGGTTCAAAATTGTCCATTTTTCTCGAAGTAATAGTGACTAATAAACTAATACTATGTATCGAATTTCAGAGGATTCAAATAAGTAGTATAGAAGTTATTAAATAATCAATATTTCACTAAATGATAACCCTTTGTGGGGGGAGGAACTAAAAGGAGTGGACCAATATGGCACATCTTAACCGGAGATAGAAGAAAATATTACCACATAACAAATTTGATGTCAATCGGTTACTCGTTTCGAGAGTTATCGTGCGCAGACAGCAGACAGAGAGACCGACGGGCGGACACTGCTCATTCGACTTAAAATGACCCAAATCGGATATTCGCCGAACATACTTAGGGTCTTAGGTCACTCCTTCGATGTGTTATACTTTTGGCTCGTAGCAAATGATATATACCCTCCTCTCTAAGGTGAGGGGATAAAAAGACTCGTTTCATGATTTGCTCCATATCCAAAGATTTTTCCAGTAATAAAATTGAATGCAATCCATAGTGGAGGGTATATAAGATTCGGCATGGCCGAACTTATAGCTTTTACTTGGTTTTACTCCGTTTGTAACACCTCTAAATACTGATCTCAGACCCCATTAATCGTCTTAAAATTCTAGGACGATTTAGCCATTTCCGTCTCTTTGTCCGTCCGTCCGGCTGTTGCAATCACGCTACATACAATCTATAATACTAATTGAGCTAGGTGGCTGAAATTTGGTATAGGTACCTCTTATAGCTGCAGGTAACTTCGGATGGAAAGTGGGCAATATCGGTCCATATTTTACTATAGCCCCCATATATAGCATCTGTCCGATTTGACTTCTTAACGTCATAGAGACCACAAATGTCAACTGATCGGGCTAAAAATTGGTAACTGGGGTTTATTTATACCCGGAAACCTTCAGACGAACAACGGTGGCCATAGGTCCATGTTTTGATATAGCCCCCCATACAAAGGTCCCTCAAGATTTTTCTTCTTAACGCAACAAAAACCACAAATTTCAACGAAACGGGCTGAAATTTGGTAATATGACTTTATTTGTGCCCGAAACCATTCACATGCTATCCATGCTAGAGGGTATATAAGATTCGACATGGCAGAACTTAACGCTTTTACTTGTTGTATATAATATGGGTACTATGAAAGCACTGTACAAAGTTTCAAGTTTTTGTATGTGCGGCAATCGAAGTTATAAGCCGTTAACTTTTTGTGCAAAATGGTCTATTTGTATGGGAGGTACCAAATGGGACGGGGCCATTTCGCCCATTTTTCTCAAGATGATAGCGACAAGTAAACTAAAAAAAACCATTTGTGAAATTGTGAAAGATTCAGTCAGAATTTATTTGGTTCGAGACCATATGTTTCATTTACTTTCTGTCTACTGCAAAAAAGTAATAGAAACAAATACAAAAATTGGTAGAGAGTTTTAATTGCTTGGTAGAATTGACTGCAGTTTCGATAGACATCACTCTATCATCTTCAGAATTCAGTAGCAATAGTGTATGTCTTTAACTTAAATCAGCTGAAATACTTATGAAAGATTCTGAGTAGTAGTATAGAAGTTATGAGATGATCAATATTTCACAAAATTTTTACCCTTCGTAGGGGATGTACTCGAAGAAGTGGACTAACATAGTGCAACTTTCACATTAGCCTAAGATAGAAAAAATATTTGCACATACCAAATTTTAAGTCAATAGGTTAATCCTGTCGCGCTCCCAGCAGACAGACAGGCGGACAGGCTGACGGATATTGCTAAAATGACCCACAACGAATTTTCGCCAAATATTCTTGGGATATGTTAGGTCACTCCATCGATGTGTTAGTCTTTTGACCCGCAGCATCTGATATATACCCCTGTTCACAATTATGGGAGTTAAAAACCGTATTATGTTGAAATTCTCTTATTTCTGCCAAAAGTGCTATAATTTCTACATTTATCCATAGATTTTCTTAAAATATCCACGGCTTTCTTCGCCAGGATGCGGGCTTTAAAAAATTGGAACAAACAATATTTTGCAATTTTTTTTCTGATATTTTTCGGGCCAGCAAAAAACGATTTTTTTGAAAAAATAATCAAATTTTTTCTAATTATTTTAAAAACAGTTACTAAACTTATGTTTCCACATAACAGTGCCATTACTAAAATTTGTAGTACTCACAATTTCCTTTAATTTAGGGTGTATCCGGACTTTATCGAGCATATACTTAAATATGATACAAATACTAAAGACACCTTCCAAGTAAATATGAAGTTTAAAGAAAATTTAAAAAAAAAAATATACCATAATTTTTTTTTAAATATTTTTTTCTTGTTTTCTACACCATATTACACCAGAAAATGTTATGGATAGCTATTTGACAAAAATTTTGTTACGTACTGTTACAGACCAGATGATGTTCCTTTATTAAATAAGAAGCTGTACATTTCGTTAACCACTCGTACCTGAATTTATTTATTTTATACCATTTCCAAT
This sequence comes from Eudasyphora cyanicolor, assembly GCA_963930755.1. Taxonomy (NCBI): domain Eukaryota; kingdom Metazoa; phylum Arthropoda; class Insecta; order Diptera; family Muscidae; genus Eudasyphora; species Eudasyphora cyanicolor. Next base: position 50,237,263 of record OZ005737.1, on the reverse strand, counting down.
TGTTTTATACCCTCACTCTTGTGGAATAGGCCACACAGTTATTCTCGCTTATTTGCTTCCTGCTTATAAGCATTTAACGCTTATACGCAAACCATTCTTTTATAAGCATATACGCATTTAACGTTTATGCGCAAGAAATTAGTCTGTAAGGATTTCTCTTTGTTGACAGTAATTATCGCTTATATGCTCCACGCTTATAAGTATTTAACGCTTATACGCAAACAATTCATTTACAAGCATTTCTATTTTATGCATTTCGCTTGTACTTGTACCCTGCTTCAAACGTTCAGGTTATACAATGTTTAGAGTGATTGGAATTTTTCATATAAATTAAATGGTTTCAGACCAAATATTTCTTAATTCTTTAAAAAGTGAATAACTTTAAAAAAAAATTTCTTCAACTACATGAATTAATTTATTTTAGTGTATGTGGGTATGCAGTAATTCTCGCTTATAAGCATTCTTTTACAAGCATATAAGCATTTAACGTTTATGCGCAAAAAATTAGTTTGTAAGGATTTCTCTTTGACAGTAATTACTTATAAGCGTAATTTTTGCTTATACATTACGCAAAATCAACACTCGTTCATGAAATATACTACGCAACAAGTTGTTTATTCATTTCTCTTTTACAGTAATTCTCGTGTATATACACCCGCTTATAAGCATTTTACGCTTATACGAAACCTAAATTAGCCTGCTTTCATGAAACATACTATTACTCCTCTACATATGCACAGAAAGGTCTGCCATTTTGAAGGCACATATAAGCAATAACTATTATATATCGGTTGATATAGAAGAAAACCTGTAACTCATCGAAGGAGTGACCAAAGACCCTAACTTTGGGACATTTCAAATCATTAGAGCAATGTTTGTCCGTCCACCTGTCTGTCTTTCTGGGCGCACGATAACGTTCGAAACGATTAACCGAATGACTTTAAATTTTGTAAGTGTTAATATTTTGATATATCTCAGGCTATGTTCGAAGTTGGGTCGTATTGGTTCACTGCTTCTGATAATCCACAAAGGGTATACAATTAGGGAAATATTAATTCTCGAAAAACTTTTATACGACTTATCCGAACCAGCTGTAATTCCAGACATTGTAACATGTTCTTTTTTTGCTACCACTTCGAGAAATATTTACGATGTTAACACGCACATTTTGGTAACTCTCACAAAAAGGGACCATTTTGTACAAAGAGTACTGGATATTTGCGCAGTGTAATACTTTGTCAGCTTCTAGAGTCCAGTGAAAAGTGGGCATAATTGTCACTACCCTTTTAATAACTCCCATATAGAATGCACTGTCTTTGTCGTATCTACTGTTCTGCACAGTTTCCCATAACTTCGGCAGCATTAAACAAAACTTCCATAAAAAATATTATATTCCTTAACATTACTCACAAAGGGAGTTTTTTCGAATGAAATTTTCTTACTTGTTGTGCTGTACGAGTATTGTATCCTAACAATTTGCTTACCTTTTGTTGAAGACTTCCATCAATTCGGTTTGTCTGGAATAGAAAATCGAAATATTAACATAAATTCGAGACTTTAACCAATATTTGGATAATTCATTGACAACGATTAAAGTCAATCGTTTTAAAAATGTAATGGTATTACTCAAACCTTAGGCTAATTATGGATTTATATTTTTTTCATAAATTTTGATTAGGTTACCTCGTATTAAAATCTTTTTCCTTACTTCTTATTATTTGCAACTGTCCTTACCTTTTGACGACTTCTATCAATTCGGTTTGCCTGGAATAGAAAAATCTAAATATTAACAAAAATTCAAGACTTAGCAGTATTTGGATATTTGTCCCATTCATCGTCAACGATTAAAGTCAACTGTTCCAAAATGAATTTAGATATTTTTTTCAAAAATTTTGATTTGATTACCTTCCATTGAAATCATCTCGTATTCCCTGGACACTTTCAACCAGTCCATCTTTCCTATTAAGAAATTTATATTGTTATTTATTTCATTAATATTTTCAAAAGAAAAACGTATACCTTTTGCTCGAATCTCCAGGAGTTTGTGGATCGTCTTCCACAGCAGACTTGAAAGGAGGTATTTCGTTTTGCGTCAATCTGGAAAATGAAAGACATACAGATGCAATGTTAATTAAATTTAATAGCTAAAATATTTCCTGAAGAAAATAAAATTAATGTTGAGAAAAAAAACAATTGTTAATGAATATATTTAACGACAATAAAGTGTATTACTCGTGATTTGTCTTTACTCCGCAGTTATATGAAACGAATGAGAATTGTAACCATTTATGTTGTTGTTGTTGTAGCAGCTTGGAGACGCTGAGTTGATAATCCTTAAGTCTATTTTTAATACAGACTTCGTTCCGGCATATATCCGATTATCGCGGGAACCTTATGTTGTTTTCATCCACTCAATGTTGTCCGGTTGTAAATTAACATTCGTCTGTTAATATCAGGGAATGGATGTTATTTGAGTGTTGCCGTTTCTATTCTCCACTAGAAGCGCTGCATTTCTGTTAATAGTCGTCATGATGTTACCCAGCGGCGGAAATTGCGAGGCCTTCCATATATAAGACATGCAGAAGGCCTTATTCGGCAAGGACTTCCCTATGTAAGGCCTGCCAAATGCATGATTATTGATCAGTTGAAGGCATGCCAATATTAGGCATGATACAGGACTTCTAAAAGCATGGAGAGGGAATGTGAGAGCGTGTGGTTCGTAGTCCAGCGTTCATAACAAATACAACAAATGAAAAAAAAAACGTTATCCAAATCCCAACAAAGAATCTTCCTTTTTGATAGCCTGAAGAATGCCTTCTAAAGCGAAGACAGAGGGAATGTAAGAGAGAGTGGTTTATCGTCGATCGTTCTTATCAAATGAAAGAGCAAAAACAATAAACGCTATGTAAATCTCAACATACCTATAATCTTCCTTTTTGATAGCCTGAAGAAGGCCTTCTAAAACGAAGGCAGTGGGAATGCAAAAGCGAGTGGTTCGTAGTCCATCGTGCTTAAATACCACAAATTAAAGAGCAGCAACAACGAAACGAAGTATGCCGTTATACAAATTCCAACGTAATGTGAAGGGAATGCTAATTAACAAGACAGTTTGTCGCGCTTGTTTAAATTTTCTTGAGTTACGAACGAGGAGAAATGATTTTGCAAACGCGGAAATAGTTTTTTTACTTTTTTGCACTTATCAATCAATATTAATTTTTTAATTGTGATACATAATTACATAAAAATCTGTCTTAAAACAAGCAAAAAAAAACAATCGCCGCGGGACGAATCATCTTGTTAAATTCTATCACTTTAGTTTCGTACACACAACAACAAGAACTTGTGCTTAGAGAGGGGGATGAAAAAAGCAAGAAAAAACAAAACCAAAAACAGTTTTCATAAAATGTTATCAGTTGTTATCAGTTTCTGATCTTGCATTCATCGGTTCGGGTGTTTTAAAGGTTTTAAATAATAAAAGATTTTAGGTTATTTATTGAATTGAATTATTTTGTTGTTTTTTTTTTTTTGGTTTATACTTTTTAAGTTGAATTAAATTATTTTTTTGTGTGTTATGCAAATAAAAGAAACATCAAAATAAAAAATAATAGTTACTAAAAAAATTAATATTAGTATCATTTTTTCAATTCTGCAGCGGAAGACTTCAATTCTTCGAAGACTTTCGAGGCCTGATTTTTTCAGACATGATGTATGCATTATTTAAATTAGCCTTCAGCAGACCTTCTTTTATAGTCCTTCCGGAAGGCCTGATTTTTTCAGACATGCGTTATCCCTTATCTATGAAGGCCTTCTGGAGGCATTCTTGTAGGGAAATGGAAAGGAAGGCCTTGCCTCCCAATCTCACGCAATGTTAAATGGAAAGGAACAGGTAATGTGTAGGGAAGGCCTCCGTCATGACTAAGAAGGCCTGATATAAGGCCTTATAGCTCATGCATTCCGCCGCTGGGTATGTCTATTTTTAGCTTCCCTGTTGACTTGTGTGATCAGATGTTGTTGTAGTGGTAGTGCGACCGTTGAGTTATTTTTAGCTGCAGAAACTCGAATTATGATGAAAACATGAAATGTTGATGTTAAATTTTTCCGGTGCCATGGCTGGGATTTGAACCCAGCACCTTCGGGATCCAAGTCTAACGCACTAACCACTAAGCTACCGAAGGCCACCATTTATGTGAAGCAGGCTAACATACATTACACTGTCAAGCAAAGCATAATATAGAGGATGAAATAAATGTTATTTCGGTACTATTAGACTGCTTTCTTTAAGTTTTAAGTTTTAGCAATTGAATGGGAATTATAACGTGCGATTTGAAATAGCCGCCCTATGAAGCAAAATAAATAAATAAAAAATAATAATAAATGTTATTAAGTTCAATCGCTAGCTACTGTAGACGGCTATAAAGTTCTTCGTTTGCATTGATCTCTGTCGCGTCATATCTTCAGTCTTTAAGTTCAAGGTTTTTCAAAGGAATGGGAATTATAACCTTTTTTTAAAGCTGGCTACATTTCCAATACACTGTAAATCAAATTTTAATAAGGCACAGAAATTTAATTGATGAAAATCCATTCTTAGTGTATGTAGACGATTATAAAGTTCTCAGTTTATTGTCATCGCTTTGAGCCTTTGTTCTTCTAGTTCAGAGTTCTGCCAAACGAATGGGAATTATGATCTTTTATTTAAAGCAGGGTACATTTCCAAAACACTGTTAACCAAATTTTAATAAGACACGGAAATTTAATTGAAGAAAATCCATTCTTAGTGTATATAAACGATTATAAAGTTCTCAGTTTATTGTCATCGCTTTGAGCCTTTATTCTTTAAGTTCAGAATTCTTCCAAATAACCTTTTATTTGAAGCGCCCTAAATTTATATTGCACTTTAAAGCTAACTTTAATAAGACACGGAAATTTAATTGAAGAAAATTCATTCTTAGTGTATGTAAACGATTATAAAGTTCTTAGTTGTCATCGCTTTGAGCGTTTGTTATTCAAGTTCAGAATTCTGCCAAATGAATAGGAATTATTATCTTTTATTTGAAGCACTCAAATTTATATTGCACTGTAAAGCAAACTTTAATATGACATGGAAATTTAATTGAAGACAATCCATTCTTAGTGTATGTAAATGATTATGAAGTTCTTAGTTTATTGTTATCGCTTTGCGCCTTTGTTCTTCAAGTTCAGAATTCTGCCAAATGAATGGGAATAATAACATATTATTTGAAGTAGCCTACATTTTCATTACACTGTAAAGCAAACTTGAATAAGACACGGAAATTTAATTGAAGAATATCCATTCTTAGTGTATGTCGACGATTATAAAGTTCTTAGTTTATTGTCATCGCTTTGAGCCTTTGTTCTTCAAGTTGAGAGTTCTGCCAAACAAATGGGAATTATGAACTTTTATTTGAAGCACCCTAAATTTATATTGCACTGTAAAGCAAACTTTAACAAGACACGGTAATTTAATTGAAGAAAATCAATTCTTAGTGTATGTCGACGATTATAAAGATCTTAGTTTATTGTCATCGCTTTGAGCGTTTGTTCTTCAAGTTCAGAGTTCTGCCAAACGAAGTGGAATTATAACCTTTTATTTGAAGCCCCCTTAATTTATATTACACTTTATATTTATTTCAAGCCAATCTTAATAAAACATTTAAATTAATTTTATTAAAATCTAAACGACTATAAAGTTCTTCATTTGTATTGGTCTCTGTCGCGCTGTGTCTTCAGTCTTTCATGTTCAAGGTTCTTCAAGCGAATGGGAATTATTAGCTTTGTTTTTTGAAGCACACTAAATTTCTATTGCACTGTCAAGCAAATCTTAATAAAACAGTGAAATTAAGTTTATTAAAATCCTTTCTTAGTGAAAGTAGAGGGCTATAAAGTTCTTTAGTTGCTTTCATCACATTGAGCCTTTGTTCTTCTTGTTCAGTGTTCTGCCAAACGAATGGGAATTATAAAGTTTTATTGGAAGTCAGCTAATTTACAGTACACTGTGAAATCGAGATGATGTTACTTATTCGTTGTACCACTCAATTTTCACTTATGATGGGATTTCACTTTAACATGGCCAGTGACCATTAGTCTGCCTGCAAGCCCCTTTGTCTGTAGCCGTCCATGTTGAAACTTTTGGGAAAACACTTATTAACTGAACAGAATGGGTAATTTTACGCGAAAGCTGGTTAATTGGAAATTATTTTTTTTTTGTTTATAAAAAAATTATGCTATTTTCCCGATGTGGTGTTATTATTAGCATTTCACAATTTAATTTTTTATAAAATACCAGCTTATCTTTATATACTGACCTTTGGCTCAGCTCATCAAGTCTGAAACGAGAATGAAAACAGACATTAATACTCGTACCATTACAATGTATTATAAAGCATTTGGGGGAGATAACATCCACTCCAACATTACTTATGGCAATCTCGATTATGAAAAAACTTTTGCCCCGTCAACGCGAAATTCTGAAAAATATTTGCCTTTTTTACGTGGAACTTAAATGAAGTACCCTTCAATTAACTTTATCTTATTTTTCAAAATTCCAAAATCTGCTATAGAAGTTCAGATTTCAAGGAAAAGGGCCAAGAAAAAGTTTCACGTTTTTGCAGAAACCAAATCGTCATCAGTTACATACCTCTCATTTAAGACCGCCTGTCCTTGATTGAGCTTTTCGATTTCACTGGACATTATGTCCAACTTCAGGAATAATTTTTTCCACATGACTGCATTATCAAACTCCATAGTGCTTTCGTTCTGCTGGAAACAAAAATGTTCAGCTCAATACCAATTGAGAATTGTCGCATAGAAATATTACCTGCAATTCTCCATTAGTCCTATCGTAACAGTTTACCTTGGTGGCGAATAAAAGGGACACTACTAGCCCTAGAAAAATCATTTTGTCTCGACTGTTGTTGCTCCAGCAAAGTTTTAGTAAACACTGAATTCTTGATTAAACACTCGATCGACTTTAAATACAATACAATGCGGGAAACTGGGAATGTGATAAGGAATGACAGAGAAATAATAATAAACAAAAGACATTTCAATCTTCATCTCATTTATATATGTATATGGTCAATACCACTACAAATCGATGGGCTCCAAAAAATTTCGGTTTGATTTTTCCAATTTTTTTTATATTTTTTAGTAAACCCGAAGAAACGGTTTGTGGTTGTTTTTGGGATCAGAAGTTATGGATATTTCAATAAGTCTTTAAGATATTACTCAGTTAATCGGGTTTTTTAATAATAACTTCTTAAGTTATAGTCCGATTTGAAAAATCTTTTCTTTGAAATATTGGTATTTTTCAATACTTTTCAGAAAAAATTATAAAAAAATATTACAATTTTTTTGTGCGATTTTTAAGTTTTGAAATTTAAGTGTCATTTTTTAAATCGTTTGTACTCTCCGATTTTCCCGAATTTTTTATATTTTAAACTTCTATTAATTCCCTAACATATAAGCTTTGTATGGAAATGGGCCTACAATTATTTACATCTTTTTTTAATTTTTTAAAATTTAAAAAATCAAATGTTGATGAAATTTTGTGAAAAATTAAAATTTTGATGAAATTTGTAAACATTAAATGTTTGTTACAAATTTAATTTCAAAAAATTCTCAGGAAAATTAGAAAAAATGCTATTTCCATGGATTTTATGAAAACAGGAAATTAATTTTCGGATAAAATTTTATATAAAAAATAAAGTTTGCCAAAATTTACAAGAAATAAAATTTTCTACGAAAATGAAACTTCTCCGAAATTTTGCGATATATTAAAATCAACCATTGAATTTCTATAAAAGTGTTTTGTGGGCACCTATAGTGATTTTTTACGAGGAATCTTTTTGTCGAATACATTACCCACAAAATCTATCGATTTCTACTACTTTTGATGTATAGTTATTTTTGCAGAGAGATTATCAGTGGTAAAGGGATCAGCGGGGGTGGCGGGTGTTCTGGACGAAATACTTCCTGAAGTGTCTCCTTTATTTGGTTCTTTGACGTGGAACATCTATTCCAAAGCCTTCAAGCCAAAAACCAAGGTGTTTGTACCAATTTTTTTTAAATTTTAAAAAAATTAAAAAAAAATTAAAAAAAAGAGGATTAATAGAAGTTTGATATAAAACAAAATTTATACAATTTTCTATTTGTAAAATTTTCTATCAAAATGATTTTTTTAAAAAAAATTTCGAAGAAGTTTCATTTTCATAAAATGTTGTATTTTTTTTGGAAAATTGTGGCAAAATGTATTTTTTTAAAAATCATTTTTTACAGAATTTCATTGTTTGAAAATTTATGTTTTAAAAAACTCATTCAATTTATATAGTTTCATAATATTTTATTTAAATTTCAAAAAATTAGGATCAAATGTTTTTTTAATGACAATTTCGAAGAAGTTAAATTTTTATAGCAAATTGTATTTTTTTATAAAATTTTGGCAAACTGTATTTTGATACCCTCACTTTAGTGTGACGAGGGTATATATCATTTTCTACGAAAAAAAGTGTAACACATCGAAGGAGTGATCTAAGACCCTAAGTATGTGCGGCGGCTATTCGTTTTGGGTCATTTTAAGTCGAATGAGCAATGTCCGTCCGTCTGTCTGTCTGCTGGCTGGTGCGCACGATAACTCTCGAAAGGAGTAACCGATTGACTTCAAATTTGGTACGTGGTAATATTTTTTTCTATCTCCGGCTAAGTTCGAAAATGGGCCATATTGGTCCACTCCTTCTAGTACCTCCCTCACAAAGTGTTAAAATGTTGTGAAATATTGAATCTTTAATAACAGCTATACTACTTATTCGAATCTTCTGAAATTCTACACATAACATTAGCTTATTGGTCGCTATCAACTCGAAATTAAATTTTAGTAAACATTTAGTGTTTATAAGTTTCATCAAAACTTAAATGCTTTATAAAATTTCATCGAAATTTGTTTTTTTTTTTAATTTTACATTTCCATCCAAAGCTTATTGTTAGAGAATTAATGGAAGTTAAAAATATAACAAATTCGCGAAAATCGCAGATTACAAACAATTGAAAAAATTACATCTAAATTTAAAATCTCAAAATTAATCTAATAGCAAAAAATAGCAAAATTAATCTAATTCATCGAAATAGCATTTTTTCTAGAAAATGTTTAATTTTCCTGAGTATTTTGTCGAAATTATATTTTTGTTGGCTTGAGGTCATAAATAAAACGAATTAATTAATTAATTTATTGTTTTATTTTTAAAAATTGTTATTTTCCCGATATTTCGACCGACTTCGTCGATCATTTTCAAGGGTTACAATTTATTGGAAAACAAAACAAAGTAAACGCTCCTGCTTCTCTCGAATGTTAATGTCAATTGTCATTAATGTAAATTTGTCATTAACATTTTGTGTTTATAAATTACATTAAAATTTAATTGTTTTATAAAATTTCATCATTTTTTTAATTTTAAAAAATTAAATAAAATATATAATTAATTTTTGGCCCACTAATGGAAGTTTAAAATATAATAAATTAGCGAAAATCGGAGAATACAAACAATTTAAAAAATTACATTTAAATTTTAAAACTAAAAAATCGCACACCAAAAAAATCTTAATATTTTTACCCTACACCACACTGTGTGTGGTACAGGGTATTATAAGTTTGTTTCACGGCAGATGTTTGTAACACCTGAAAATAACACAGCTAGACCCACCTTAAAGTATACCGATCCGATCGACTCAGAATCACTAGCAGAGTCGATTTAACCATGTCTGTCCGTCCGTCCGTCTGTCCATGTAAAGTTGTTCGTCGACTACAGGTAGCAATTTCACTCCGATCGTTCTGAAATTTTGTAGTTTAGAGTATTTCGCAGCTGTAAAGATCCCTATTGAAATTGGTTGAAATCGGTTCAGATTTAGATATAGCTCCCATATATATCTTTCGTCCGATTTGGCCCTTTAGTCCTATAGAAGCTGTATTTTACATCCAATCGTTTTGAAATTTAGAATGGTAGAGTTTCGTGATCCATGAAACAACATTGCCGAATTTGAAGAAAATCGGTTAAGATTTAGCTATAGCTCCCATATATATGTTTCGTCCGATTTTGCTCTTTAGTCCTGAAGAAGCTGTATTTTACATCCAATCATTTTGAAATTTAGAATGGTAGAGTTTCTTGATCCATGAACCAACACTACCGAATTTAAAGAAAATCGGTTAAGATTTAGCTATAGCTCCCATATATATGTTTCTTCCGATTTGGCCCTTTAGTTGTATAGAAGCTGTATTTTACATCCAATCGTTTTGAAATTTAGAATAAACAATTTATACATACAAAATTACAAATTTATATTTCAGAGTTATTCAATATTACGAGAGTGGTGTAGGGTATTATATAGTCGGCCCCGACCGACTTTAGCCTTTCCTTACTGGTTTTTTATATTTTTTTTCTGAAAAGTGATATTTTAACGATTTTTTTAAATATCGATACCTTCTGAACGAGTTATGGGAAAAATCTCAAAAAATTCCACAATGAGTTTCTTCGGGTGTACTAAAAAAGTATAACAAATTTGGAAAAAACAAACCCGATTTTTTTTTGATTTCGAAAATTTAAGATTTCTCGTGGATTTCCCCATATGTACATACTTGCAAGCACCAGCTGCTTCGCAAGAGATTTCTTTCCCATAAAAAAGAATAAATAATATAAATAGTGCATTCATTCATGAACGTTGAAAAATACTCTTATCGTTATATACTGTACTTATACAATGCAATCTTTGGCGAAAATAGATCCATATATGTTATGCTTTGAATTTAATTGTTTTTATACCCTCCACCAGGGACGTATCCAGAGGACGTATCCCCCCCGAAATGTTTTAAACATAGGCATAAACTATTTACAATTTTCAAAATCACTCGAAAAAAAATAAAACACCGAAAATGTTTAGAAGGCACTGTGTTGCCAGGCGAAAATCGTCAAAATGGAGGCACAAAAATCGTCAAAAAGAAAAATTCGAAATCGTCACCGATATCTAGCATTAAAATACAGCTTTTGACATTTTTAGGCCGAGGAATATACGAGTATTTCAGAGACAAATATGTATTAATAGGTACTCTCAAATGATTTGATGTTCATCAAAATGAACTTAAATTATTTTGTTTGAGCCGATCTCACATTCTTGAAACGGTCCAGCGTAGATCGATGGTTTTATTGTAGGTTCTGATAGATTCGCATTGGAAACCACAAGTACTGATCGATTAGGCTGTCAAAATGTGTATTTAATTTTCTGATTATTTTAAAAAAAATTATTTTAAAAAAGTTTCTTGGTTTGGATTGACGGATAAACATTGACTTGACTGAATATAATTTGGATTATTTAGAATTTAAAAACGTAATGACCCTAAAACCATGCTTTAGAATGAAGTTATCGATATAGAAACTAGATAACCACATAAATTTAAAAATGTAATGTCCCTAAAAATTTGCTAAGCCGGTGTATCATACTTTGGCATGAAGTTATCGATATAGAAACCATATAAACTCCTCTGCCGATTTTGCAACTTAACAAAATTCCTCTGAGTAATCCTTTTATGTCATTGAATTTGACCGAATCTACCACCAATTTTATTTTTTTCCATGATCATCCATAATATTTGAGAATTTGTCGTACATTTCTAATTTTTATTTTAAAAATATAAATGGGAGCGTAAATTGTATTCCAAAGGAATTATAAAAAATCCATAGTATAGAGTGATTTTTTAAGAGCTTTCGGATTTGATTTAAAAAAAAAACATAAAATTTAGAGAAATGTCTAATATAATTCATATAATTGTATATAATTCAATGTTTAAAGATGAAAACACGAACCCAACTGAGCTGCCAAAAACAGTGTTGCCAACAAGAAAGCTGGCAAAAATCGCCTATTATGTATGTATAAGACACAAAAATCGTCAAATCGTCATGTTCTATTTTTTGCCCCTAAAAATCGTCAAAATGAGATAAATCGTCATTTCTGGCAACACTGGGAAGGCAGTTAAAAAAGCACAATATAAAAGTGTAAAAAACTGTAACAGTAAAAGTAATAACAACTAAAAATAAGAAAAGTGCATGTTTCACGATTTTTTGGTTGGTTCTAGCCAGACAATTTGGCGTTTTAGGAGTCTGAAAAACAGCAAAGTTAATGCCAAAAGCACTTACATGGTAGCACTGGCCTACGCTCTGCTGCTCAGTAAAATTTATTTTACTGTGGCTCTCTCCAGGGATGCCAACATTTTCTGAAGCAAAAGCGTAATAAAAAATTGAAAAAGCGTAAAAAAACACTAAATGTTTTTTCAATTAGAAAATCGTTTATTTTAAGATAAAAATTGCTTTATTCAAGTCACTTTGGTATAACAGTAAACAAAAATTGATAGTCCAAACAAAAAATATATATAGTATACATATTTATAATACATTGTATATATATACCTATCAAGTCAAGTTGGCTCAATTAATAATTAAATGGCCATACGAATTTGTTGGTTCAAGGTGGATTTTTTGCACATTTTCTATATTTTTTCTCGGTATACCGTACGGAATATCTCTTTTGTGTGTGAAGAAAATTAGATATTGAATACGAGAAAAAAATGCCGAACAATTCTATCCGAAAAAAGAGCATCCACTGCCTTAAAATTATTTTGTTGGGCGCAGCCATTTGGTGAAATTAGGATCTTTCTCCCTATATTTTTGTAGATAGCGCCCCATCTGTAAAAAAACAAAATTTGTTCGAAATAATTCAGTGAAATTGTAACAATTTCACTGAATTATTTGGTTTAGATTGTCTCTTCTTTTTGTATGATATTGAAAATATCGATTGTTTTTATTGGTTATACACAATTCTTAAACCAACGACATTTAAAACGCAGAGTGAAATGAGGGAGACAAATGTAGGTGCATAGAAATAAGATGTTGCCATGCAGTAGCAAATCGTCAAAAGCACTAACAAAAAATATGAAAAGCGTACAGTTAGTGCTTTTTTTTCGTTTGGCACTAACTGAATACTTTTCGCGTAGGGGGGGGGTCTGAAAAGCACTAAATCTAGTGCGAAAAGCACTAAGTTGGAATCCCTGGCTCTCTCTTGTCGTCACTGTTTTGATGATTCACTGGACTGACCAAACCATAAACAAAGAAGTACTAGATGGTCCGTCCGACTCTTTAAAAAGTGACAGTTACGAACGATTAAATTGTTGACATTTGTTTTGCACTCTTCGAGTTATTTTGGCATTCTCTTATTAGCTCTCGAGATTTAATTTGCTGATTTAAAGATGTGTTTGGAGGGCTATGGTGGAGGGCCTCCACCATAGGATAACAGCACTAAGTATTGATCTGAGACCCCACAAAATATATATTTATTATTTATTTATTTATTATATTTATTATAATTTTCGGTCCAGGGAGAAGTCGGGTGACACACACCATGTTGCTTGTTAATTTTTGTTGCGACAGACCAGAGCCACTGGTGGGAATCGAACCCACGACCCCCAAACTTATAGGCGAGCTCGCTACTAACTCACCTACTGGGGCGCCCATAAAATATATATATATATTTAATCGTCGTAAAATTCTAAGACGATTTAGCCAATTTCGTCTGTTGTAATCACGCTACAATCTATAATACTTGAGCTAGGTGACTGAAATTTCGTACATATGTATACTTCTTATATCTGCAGGTATGTTGGGATATAATGGGCAATATCGGTCCATTTCTGGATATAGTCGCCATATATAGCATCTCCTCGATTTGACTTGTTAACGCCACAAAGACCACACATTTCCACTGATCGGGCTGAAAATTGGCATCTGGGATTTATTTATGCCCGGAATCCTTCACACGAACAACGGTATTCGTATATCCATATTTTGATATAGCCCCGACACCAAGTTCCCTCTAGATTTAACTTCTTAACGCCACAAAAACTTCAAATTTCAACGAATTGTGCTGAAAATTGGTATAATGAGTTTATTCGTACCCATAACCATTCACATGCGATCCATGCTGGAGGGTATATAAGATTCGGCATTGCCGTACTTAATCCGTTTTTACTTATTTATAAACTTTTTTCTTCCAAAATAAAGTTTATAAAGAAAAAAAAATAGCATTTTAGTGAATTTGTAATCCAGTTATTGAGCAATGTAAAAAGTGGTAAAAAATTTAAATTTTTGCGGTTTTTAAGGCATTGGATGCACTTTTTTCGGGTAGGTTCCTTCCGCATTTTTTTCTCCTATTCAATATCTACAACTTTGCTTCAGACACAGAAGAGTTCTAAAAATCCACATTGAGAAATAAATCGTATGGCCATTAAATTATTATTTGAGCCAACTTGACTAAACGAATGATGCAAAAGTTCTTATTTTTGGGGCTACTTTCATGTTCAATTCTCAGAATTGAGTCCCAAAGTCATGTGTTGTGTTGTTGATACGTCACTTATACCAATTCCTCCAATTTTTTCAGAAGTTATTGTCTCTATTAAATGACAGTTCGAATTTCATTAATCTATGGTTGATAGTTTCTTAGATTTTTTTTTTTCAGTTTATTATTGCCATGTCCACATGTCTGACCACGCCCATTTTTTGTGATTTTGTTCGTTTTGACTTCTCGAAGATACAAATTAAATGTCGTTCTTTTGCCATCAAAAGTTTCCGCGATATACTAACTTTTTAAATAATGTACATTTTGTCGAAAATGGTCCATTTGTGTGGGAGGTACCAAAAGTGGTGGGGTCTATTTTTCTCAAGGTGATAGCGACAGATAAACTATTACTACGTGTGGATTTACAGCGGATTCAAATAGATAGTATAGAAGTTATTATGAAAACAATAGAGCACTAAATTTGAAAACTTTGTAAGGCAGGTGACAGAAAGATATGGGACAATATTAAAAGATACAAAATTTGATATCATTCGGTCATTCCCTTCGAGAGTTATTATGCACACAAATCAGACAGACGGACAGTAGACGGATTGAAAGACATAGTTCAATTGACTTAAAATTTACCGAAAAGGAAAAGAGCCTTAAATCACCGCTTCGACATGTTACACTTTCCCTGCATATCTAAAAATATATGTATGTAACAATTTCTAATAAAAATTAATTTTCAAATTATCTTATATTTCTGCATATATTTTTTTTTAAATGAAAATTGTACTTTTCTAACATTGTCTTTATTTTGTTTTATTTACAGGTATGGATATTTGCTTTATTATAATCATCGTTAATCATCTGCTAACGTAACACGGTATGAAGCAATTTAAACATTTAAAATGTTGCCCAATTATGGCTGTTATTTATTTATTTTTGCCACTGATCACCTTTATTATTAAAGAACTTATAGACAAATGACGCTATTTACCTTTTTCTGGAAAGATTTTCGCAATTCGCAGATTTATACCAGATCTGGTAATTTGACAAAATTTTCTAGAAAAAAATCAAATTCAACGAAATTTCCTAGAAATTCCAAATTCATTGAAATTATTTTGGAAAAATCGAATTATGACAAAATTTTCTTGGAAAATTATTTTTTTGCGAAATGTGCTGGAAATATTTTATAGGGCAATAAAATTTCCCGTCAAAAATTATTTTAGTTTTTAATTATCCGGAAAATGCTATTTTCTACAAGATTGTAATTTTAACAAAATGTTGAAGAAATTTTCTGCAAAATAAAATTGCCATAAAATTTCCCAGGAAAAAGAAACTGATAAAATTTCCAAAAAAAAATGTTGACGATATTTCATTTAAACAAATATTTATTCACAGTCATGTTTAAATATAAAAAATGTATGGGGTAATTCCAAAGGAAATCGACCCACTCTGAAAATTTATGAATTTCGATATTGCTGAAATTTTGCATGCGCATACTGCAAGATGATACGAAATAATGACAGTTTACCGTGTGTCAAAATTTGTAGCGGTTTAGATTTTATAGGGTGACAAAGTAGGACATCTACATTGTTTTGTAAAAAATTAAGCTATGTTCAAGTCGCCATAATTTTTGAACGGAATGTCAGATTTAATTGAAATAAGTTCCATCTTAAAGATATTAACGATATTTCTAAGTATTACACACATAAGGATAACTATATGTGTATTAAGGATATCAAAAGGACGAAAATGTCCTTAATCCTTAATTATCCTGAAAAATGTATCTTCAATTTTTTTAATTTTATTTCTGAATATTACCCCCATATTGCTCCATAAAATATAAAATTTTCAGAATGGGTGCTCAATGGGTTCAAAAGATATGACTTATTTAATGTCCGTCTGTCTGTCCGTTTGACTGGTTTATGCCAGTGATATCTCTGAAAAGGAGTGACCGAATGACTTATAAATTAGTATGTGGTAATATTTTCCTCAAACCTACTTAATGTTTTGAAGTGGCCCATTGCGGACCCCTCCTTGTGGTACCTCCCTCACAAACGGTTAAAATGTTGTGACATATTAAAACTGTTATAACTTCTGTACTACTCATGGGAATCCAATGAAATATCATACATAGTAATTATTTCACCGTATTTATAAGTTGAACAAAAATGGGCGAAAATGTCACGCCCCTTTTGGTACCTCCCACACAAAGGGACCAATTTTTACAATAAGTTCACAGCTTATAGCATTATTACCAGTGCATAAAAATACTTGAAATTTTGTGCAGTGTAATATTTTTATAGTACCTACAGGCCAGCACAAAGCGGGCGTTATTGCCCCGCCCCTTCTAGTACCTCTCACACAAATTCTAACAATTTTTTGAAATGTTAGAGCTTTTTATTTATATGTTTACTTTAATGAGTTTATAATTTTTCAACATTTCACAAAATTGTTAGAATTTGTGTGAGAGGTACTAGAAGGGGCGGGGCAATAACGCCCGCTTTGTGCTGGCCTGTCATTCGGTCACTCCTTTTCAGAGATATCACTGGCATAAACCAGTCAAACGGACAGACAGACGGACATTAAATAAGTCATATCTTTTGAACCCATTGAGCACCCATTCTGAAAATTTTATATTTTATGGAGCAATATGGGGGTAATATTCAGAAATAAAATTAAAAAAATTGAAGATACATTTTTCAGGATAATTAAGGATTAAGGACATTTTCGTCCTTTTGATATCCTTAATACACATATAGTTATCCTTATGTGTGTAATACTTAGAAATATCGTTAATATCTTTAAGATGGAACTTATTTCAATTAAATCTGACATTCCGTTCAAAAGTTATGGCGACTTGAACATAGCTTAATTTTTTACAAAACAATGTAGATGTCCTACTTTGTCACCCTATAAAATCTAAACCGCTACAAATTTTGACACACGGTAAACTGTCATTATTTCGTATCATCTTGCAGTATGCGCATGCAAAATTTCAGCAAAATCAAAAATGTAAAATTTTCAAATCGTCATTTTTGGGTCGATTTTCTATATGAACAAATGTTATAAAAAAAATTGAAAAGAAATTTAAATTCTTAAAGAATTTATAATATATAATTTTGTAGAACATTTAATTTTAATTAAATGTTCCATAAAAATGCAAGTTTCGCAACATTTTCAAACACATCAAAATTTTACGAAATGTACTAAATCAAATTTCGACAAAATTTTCTAGAAAAATGCAATTTCAAAAAATTTTCTGGTAAATACAATTTCGACAAAAATTTTCTACAAAAACGAAATTTCGGCAAAATTTTTAATAAAAATATAATTTTGATAACATTTTCTAGAAAATGACAACAGGGGAAGAAGTTGGCAGAATTTTCTAGCAAAATTCAAATTCAACAAAATTTCCCAAAAAATCCAAATTCGTTGAAATTTTCTAATTAAATCTAATTTTGACAAAATTTTCTAGGAACATTTTTTTTTGGCGAAATGTGCTGGAAATATATTTTAGGGCAATGAAACTTCCTAGAAATTTTCCGGAAATTAAATTTCAACAAAATGTTGAAGAAATTTTCTGAAATATAAATTTGCGACAAAATTTTCTAGGAAAGATAAATTGTGATGAAATGCCCAACAAGTAAGAAAGTTTCAGTCGGGTAAACCGACTAAGGTATACCCTCACTTTGTGAGTAATGTAATATTGAATATTACACAAATTATTCTGTCAATTTTTTGGGTTTAAGAAATACACCTATATTTCGCTGAACAGTAGGTACTTTAAATACATTGCACTGTGCCGAATTGTAACCGTTTATATGGACTGGTACATTAACGTTGAGATATTAAATGGTGGTATAATTTGGCCATTTTGTGTGGGAGGTACAAAAAGGGGCGTGGTGATAACGCCCATTTTTTACTGGACTATAGGCATTATAAAAGCATTACACTGTACAAAATTTCAAGTAATTGTATACACTGGTATTAATGTTATAAGCTATTAACTTTTGGTGCAAAAAGGTACCTTTGTGTGGGAGGTACCAAAAGTGGCGTGACAACAACGCCCATTTTTCCCTGGACTGTAATATAAAAGCATAATACTGTACAAAATTTCAAGTATTTTTATACACTGTTATTAATGTTATAAGCTGTTAACTTTTGGTGCAAAATGGTGCATTTGTGTGGGAGGTACCAAAAGGGACGTGGCGACTTCGCCCATTTTTCTCGAGTTGATAACGACTAATAAGCTAATACTATGTGTGGAATTTCAAAAGATTCGAATAAGTAGTATAGCAGTTATTAAAGAATCAATATTTCACAACATTTTAACCCTTTGTGGGGTAGGTACTAGAAGGAGTGGACCAATATGGCCCATCTTCGAACTTAGCCGGAGATAGAAAAAAATATTACCACATACCAAATTTGAGGTCAATCGGTTACTCCTTTCGAGAGTTATCGTGCGCACCAGCCAGCAGACAGACAGACGGACGGACATTGCTCATTCGACTTAGAATGACCCAAAACGGATTTCCTCCGAACATACTTGGGGTCTTAGGTCACTCCTTCGACGTGTTACACTTTTTTCCGTAGCAAATGATATATACCCTCGTCACACTAAAGTGAGGGTATAAAAATACAATTTGGACGATATTTCATTCATTTATAAACTTACTAGATAGTCATGGTCATTTTTATACCCTCACTTTAGTGTGACGAGGGTATATGTCATTTGCTACGAAAAAAAGTGTAACACATCGAAGGAGTGATCTAAGACCCTAAGTATGTTCGGCGGATATTCGTTTTGGGTCATTTTAAGTCGAATGAGCAATGTCCGTCCGTCTGTCTGTCTGCTGGCTGGTGCGCACGATAACTCTCGAAAGAAGTAACCGATTGACTTCAAATTTGGTACGTGGTAATATTTTTTTCTATCTCCGGCTAAGTTCGAAGATGGGCCATATTGGTCCACTCCTTCTAGTACCTCCCCCACAAAGTGTTAAAATGTTGTGAAATATTGAATCTATAATAACTGCTATACTGCTTATTCGAATCTTCTGAAATTCCATACATAGCATTAGTTTATTAGTCGCTATCAACTCGAGAAAAATGGGCCATGTTGCTACGCCCCTTTTGGTACCTCCCACACAAATGCACCATTTTGCACCAAAAGTTAACAGCTTATAACATTAATACCAGTGCATAAAAATACTTGAAATTTTGTACAGTGTAATGCTTTCATAGTGCCTAGAGTCCAGTGAAAAATGGGTGTCATATTCACGCCCCTTTTGGTACCTCTTACACAAAGGTACCATTTTGAACCAAAAGATAACAGCTTATAACATTAATACCAGTGTATAAAAGCACTTGAAATTTTATACAGTGTAATGCTTTTATAGTGTCTTTTGCACTGTGAAAAATGGGCGCTATTGCCACGCCCCTTTTTGTACCTCCCACACAAAGGTACCATTTTGCACAAAAAGTTAAGAGCTCACAGCATGAGTACCAATGCACGAAAATGGAACAACATTTTGCACAGTGTAACGCTTTTGAAGTCCGCATAGCCCTGTAAAAAATGGCCGTTATCACCACGCCCCTTTTTGTACCTCCCACACAAAATGGCCAAATCATACCAAATTTAATATCTCATAACGTTACCAGTGCAAAAAACGCTTATAATTCGGCGCAGTGCAATGTATTTAAAGAATCTACTATTCAGAGAAAAATATGTGTATTTGTTAAAAACATTCTGGTACCTCCCATACAAATTGACAGAATAATTCGTTTAATATTCCATATTACATTACTCACACAGTGAGGGTATACCTTAGTCGGTTTACCCGACTGAAGCTTTCTTACTTGTTAAATATAAAAAATGTTTTAATAAATGTTACTAAAAAAATTAAAAAGAAATTTAAATGCTTTAAAATTTTTAGAATTTTCTAGAAAAATGTAATTTTAATTCAATGTTCATTAAAATACAACTTTGACAACATTATCTAACACATCAAAATTCTACGAAATGTACTAAATCAAATTTTGACAAAATTTCCTAGAAAAATGCAATTTCAACAAAATTTTCTGAAAAATACAACTTCAACAAAAATTCACTAGAAAAACGAAATTTCGTCAACATTTTTATTAAAAATATAATTTTGATAAAATTTTCTAGAAAAAAATCTAATTCCGAGCGCCCCAGTAGGCGAGTTGGTAGCGTACTCGCCTATGAGTTTGGGGGCCGTGGGTTCGATTCCCACCAGAGGCTCTTGTCTGTCGCTGCAAAAATTCAGCCATATGGTCTTTGTAACCCGGCCTTTCCCTGGACCTTAAAATTAGAATATAAATTTACTTTGTATTGTAATTCATATAAATAAATAAATAAATAAAATCAAACCAAAATTCAACCAAATTTCCTATAAAATCCAAATTCGTAGAAATTTTCTGAAAAAATCGAATTTTGACAAAATTTTCTAGAAAAATTATATTTTTGTGCTCTAGAAAATTATCTAATTCAACAAAAATTTCCTAGAAAATAAAAATTCGTTGAAATTTTTTGGAAAATCGAATTTTGACAAAATGTTCTAGGAAAATAATATTTTTACGAAATGTGCTGGGAATATGTTCTAGGGCAATGAAATGTCTACGAAAATTTACTGGAAAAATTATTTTTTTTTTGTAATTTTCTGGAAATGAAATTTTCTAGAACATTGAAAAAAATTTTCCTAAAAATAAAATTGCGACGAAATTTTGTTAAAAAAATTTTCTTAAAAATAAAATTGCGACAAAATTTTGATAAAATTTTCCAAAAAATTTAAATTACTTGATATTTCATTCATTTAAAAACATTCGAGTATTCATTCATTCATAAATTCATTAATAAACGTAAACATTTTTTTTTAAATAATTAACAAATAATACAGGGTTTTCCAGCAAGAGGCGTTAATTTGAATCACCCGGTATTTCGGTAGCTGTCACTTTTGAGTCTTTTATTCTTTGACATTTGACAAGTAGAAACTACGCCATTACTAACCAGTAAGGAAAGGCTAAAGTCGGGCGGGGCCGACTATATAATACCCTACACCACTCTCGTAATATTGAATAACTCTGATATATAAATTTTGTAATTCATGTATAAATTGTTTACATAAATTTACTTTTGGGACATTTTATACCTCAATAATACCCTGTACCACAGTATGGTATAGGGTATAAAAACGATTGGATCTAAAGAGCCAAATCGGATGAAACATATATATGGGAGCTATAGCTAAATCTTAACCGATTTTCTTCAAATTCGGCAATGTTAGTCCATGGATCAAGAAACTCTACCACTCAAAATTTCAAAACGATTGGATGTAAAATACACCTCCTATAGAACTAAAGGTCCAAATCGGACGAAATATATATATGGGAGCTATAGCTAAATCTTAACCGATTTTCTTCAAATTCGGTAGTGTTTGTTCATGGATCAAGAAACTCTACCATTCTAAATTTCAAAATGATTAGATGTAAAATACAGCTTCTACAGGACTAAAGAGCAAAATCGGACGAAACATATATATGGGAGCTATAGCTAAATCTTAACCGATTTTCTTCAAATTCGGTAGTGTTGGTTCATGGATCAAGAAACTCTACCATTCTCAATTTCAAAACGATTGGATGTAAAATACAGCTTCTATAGGACTAAAGGGCCAAATCGGACGAAACATATATATGGGAGCTATAGCTAAATCTTAACCGATTTTCTTCAAATTCGGCAATGTTGATTCATGGATCAAGAAACTCTACCATTCTAAATTTCAAAACGATTGGATGTGAAATACAGCTTCTATAGGACTAAAGGACCAAATCGGACGAAAGATATATATGGGAGCTATATCTAAATCTGAACCGACTTCAACCAAATTCAATAGCGATCTTAACAGCTGCGAAATACTCTAAACTGCAAAATTTCAGAACGATCGGAGTGAAATTGCGACCTGTAGTCGACGAACAACTTTACATGGACAGACTGACGGACGGACAGACATGGTTAAATCGACTCAGCTAGTGATTCTGAGTCGATCGGTATACTTTAAGGTGGGTCTAGCTAAGTTATTTTCAGGTGTTACAAACATCTGCCGTGCAACAAACTTATAATACCCTGTACCACAGTGTGGTGTAGGGTATACAAATGGAACGATACACAATCATTGAACGATACAAAACGATCAAAAAACAATACGAACGATACAAAATCATCTTGACTGATGAGGCCCATTTCCACCTCGGTGGCTACGGTGGCAAAATTGTCGCATCTGGGGCTCGGAAAACCCAAGAGTTATTGTTGAGAAGCCTCTACATCCTCAACGTGTGACTGCTTGGTGCGGTTTATGGTCCGGCGGGGTCATTGGACCTTACTTTTTCGAAAATGAGGTTGGATCAACAGTTACGGTGAATGGATTGCGCTATCGAGAGATGATTAATGATTTTTATTGGTCGGAGTTGGATGGTATTGATCTGGACAACGTTTACTTTTAACAAGAATGGGCTACGTGCCACACAAGCAACGAAACCATTGCTCTGTTACGGGAAAAGTTTCCGGTCCGTGTTATCTCTCGAAGAGGTGATCACAATTGGCCACCGAGATCTTGTGATTTAACACCTTGCGACTTCTTCCTTTGGTTTCCGATCAGTGTTATCTCTCGAAGAGGTGATCACAATTGGCCACCGAGATCTTGTGATTTAACACCTTGCGATTACTTCCTTTGGGGCCACGTGACAGATAAGGTCTACGCCAACAGCCCAGCGTCGATTCAAGACCTCAAAGATAGAACTCGTTAGGCTATCGAGGACATAGGGCAGCCACGTTGCGATTTGGTTATGGAAAATTTCATGGAAAGGATATGGTCCTGTAAGCGTGGTCGTGGTGGCCATTTGGCTGATGTTGTTTTTCATTATTAACGGCATACCTTCCTCTTTATTATGAAATAAACATCCGATCATTTATCTTAAAAAAATGGCATTTTTCTATGAATACCAAATAACAACTCGTGTTGGAAAACCCTTTATAATTTGATGTGTTAAAATAGATATAATTTTTGCTATAAAAATTGTTCGACTAGAAAAAATTTAGCGTTCGTCACGTAGTGTGTGTCACAATGGGGTCACGGCTGTTTTTATGAAAACGACAAAATTTGTTGACTGCAAATAAGTTATTTTAAAATTCTCTTATATTCATCTTTCTTTCTTTCTTTCTTTTGAAATTTGTGGACTTTTTTATGCAATATTTGCTAAAAATTATGAAAAAACTCACGCCAACTTCCAAAGATACTTTCACTTTTTTGTAGCGTGCGTCACAAAATTTGTGATCAATTATTTCGCAAAAAATAACTATATAAAATATATGTTTTATGTCATTCGAAAGTACAATTAAATCCCACTAAACTCTGTATATAAATGTAAAATTTTTTTACTTTTTAATTGGAAAACGCGTACTAATGTAGCGTTCGTCACGCAGGATTTGCACATAACTCTAAATCCCTTCTTGTTGAACATCTTAGTAATTCTCACGATATACCGATATTCCACGACATATTTTTTCTTGTCGGTCTACCACTGGAATGCAGTACATCATCATTCCTTTTGCCGTCTTATTTGTATGTCGATATTAAATTTCTGTGCATTTAAATATTTAATATCACAAATAAACAACAAATGTGTAAGCTTAACATCATTGCTTACCAGCAATGGCAACGGCAAAGACAAACCTAGATTATATTCCTCATCAGCTTTGTAGGTCCGCTCCCAGAGAAGGCAAAGAGCGACTCCATTGTTGATATCGAGTGACAACAACAAAATGTGACCGGGGAAAACAAAATACCCATAGCTGGAGCAACAGCAACGGCCAACAACATCAGTTTGTTGTTTATTATCTTGAATGGTTGATTGCTGTTTAAAAATGTATATAGCTGAAGGTGCGATATGGTGGCGATGCTGCTGCCTCTATACAGGTGAATTGACTGTGCTTTGCCAACGAATCGCTAGTAAATGCTGTTCTATTTTAATAATGCTGTTTGTGTATTTTACAAGAAAGCAAAGCATTTTCCCTTTTATATCTTCTCGTAGGATTTTGAGAAAATCGTTAAATTGTTCCCCAAATTTAAGCGCTTCCTTTTCATTTACTCTGAATAAATGTCTCGGTTGGTCGGTCACTGGGACTATGAAGTCGTATCTACGGAGCTAGGAAGATCTTTGTGTTCAGATCTGTCGGTAGAGGGGACCTTTATAGTAGAAGTCCTAATATCTTGGTAGCAAAAGTTAGCATCGCAGGTATATCTGATATCTGTAGGCAGATTGTAGCAAGTCGCAGCAGCAGATCTCTGGATATATTCCTAACAGATGCTTTGGCTTGGTGGTGGATACTTGAAAGCTTACATTTCCAAGTCTCTATAGATTAGTAGATTTATATGTCTTGGAAAATTGAATAACTTTTGGAGATTTTGATGGCTAAAACTTTATAGTCTCGCACGCAAAGAAAAAATTCGTTTCAGCGAAACGAAATATTAGACAACTACAATTCTCGTTTGCCGTAACTGAAATTTCGTTTGTTGTGACTGAAACTTAGTTCGCGTAAGCAATTTTTTGTTCTGACCAAAAGAATTTCAGTCGTCGTAAACGAGAATTGTAGTTGTCTTATATTTTGTTTCTCAGAAACGAATTTTTTCTTTGCGTGCGTTAGCGGCGATTTAGACATTTCGTTAGCAGAGATTGAGACTTACATTTTTCAGAGTTTTTCGGACATTGAACTCATATCTGCTGAGCACTGAAATTCCTTGCGTTGAGATCTGTGAGTAGGGGAGATTTTGATGTGGACGCAGTACCTGCGATTTACATGAGAAGTTCTGATACGGGTTTATCTCCGTAGCAGAGGTTCCCAGCATAGGCATACCTGATATGGTATGGCATATCTGAATGGTAGAAGAGAACATTCGTAGCTTGTGGTTTAGACTTGGAAGCGGACCCTTTCAAGTCTCGATAGAGTAGATTTTTTTTATCTCGGTAGCGGAAAAACTTTCAGTAGTAGAAATATATGTATCTAAGGGACTTGAAAGTTTCTGTACCTTCAGCTTGCATGCGAAGTTCTGGTAATGGATATGTTACTCTGAATATATGTATGTCTCGGTTGTTGAGACATAAATGTTTCGGTTGAATGTCGGGTTTTGAATTAGGTAGAGGTAACTCAGATGCACACTTAGTTTCTGAAATTTTTATAAGAAATCCTGCTACTGGATTGACTCGCTGGCACAGGTTTGCAGCGTATTTATAGCAGGTATGGTGTAGATGAGGACTGAGTCGACTTGGAAGTTTCGATATGGTAGATTGGGTAGGTAGAAGGCATCAAGCTTCTCTTTTGAAATTGTTTTTGTTGTGGCGATTGAACTTTGAAATCTCGATTTCGGATTTCAGAGGCTTCTCGGTAGCGATATAGTGTTAGCTGAGATTTGAAAAATTCAGAGCCTGTGATTTGCATCGTGTATGTATATATCCCCAGCTGGTTGATTAGACTTGCTAAGGTATACATCTATATATCGATAGCGGAAAATAGGATGCCTCTCTAGTGGAGATTTTGATATTTTAATGGCTGACACTTGGAAGCTTCGGTAGCAGAGATTGAGACTTGAACATTACAATCCCTGCGATTTCATTCTATATCTGGGTAGCGGAAAATTGGACGAGCGTATCTTCTGATTTGGAGGACTTCACCACGGCGAGGATATCTGCATTTCTGTTACAGGCACGTGCGAGCCTCTGTTTTTTAAACTTGGAATTGTCGGTAGCGAAGACTTGAATGTCTCTATAGACTCTATGACTAAGATTCAACGATTCGGTTGCTGAGGTAGAAAAGTCTCGTTGTTGATGACATGGATATCTTGTTAGCTAAAATCCATTGATTCGATTGCTGAGATCAGAAAGTTTCTCGTTGAACGTGGAACTCTATGTCTGGGAGTCTGGGAAGTCTTGGTAGCGATGACTATTGCTTCTGAGGCTATAAAGGCCCTATTTCTGAGTTCGGGAAATCTCTGAAGGTCTCAGATACTGTGCTTGGGAAGGCTATGAAGTCCCGATTACTGAGTTTTGGAAATCTCTGATGGTCTCAGATACTACGGCGACGATTTCAGGAACTCTGTTACATAGACGTGCGAGCCTCGATTACAGAGACTTGGAATTGTCGGTATCAGAGACTTGCACGCATCTTTAGACTTGAAAGAGTCTATGACTAAGATTCACCAATTCGGTTGCTGAGGTAGAGAAGTTTCGTTGTTGATGACATGGATATCTTGTTAGCTAAGATTTACAGAGCTGATTGCTGAGATCATTGCTTCTGAGGCTATACAGGTCCGATTACAAAGTTGGGAAATCTCTGAAGGTCTCAGGTACTCGACGAGGATTCATGGAAGTCTGTTACACAGACGAGGCTATAAAGTTCCGATTACAAAGTTGGGAAATCTCTGAAGGTCTCAGGTACTCGACGAGGATTCAAGGAAGTCTGTTACACAGACGTGCGAGCTTCGATTACTACGACTTGGAATTGTCGGTACCAGAGAACCAGAATCAGATCAGAAAGTATCGTTGATCGTGCAACTTTCTGTTGGTGAGTCTGGGAACTCTTGGTAGCGATGACTTCATTGCTTCTGAGGCTATGAAGTCCAGATTACTGAGTTCGGGGAAATCTCTGAAGGCCACAGATACCTCGGCGAGGATTTTTGGATTTATGTTGCGGAGACGTGCGTGACTCGGTTATTTGTCGGTAGCAAAGATTTGGACGCATCTTTAGACTTGAGATAATCTATGACTATGTTCACTGATTATGTTGCTGGGGTAGAGAAGTTTCGTTGTTGATGACTTGGATATCTGATTAGCTAAGAGTTACTGAGCTGATTGCTGAGATCAGAAAGTATCGTTGAACGTGTCACCTTTGGCTGGGGAGTCTGAGTTCGTGAAATATCTAAAAGTCTCAGATAATGCGACATAGAAACTTCTGTTACATAGATAAATAAACAAAACTCGCAGGGAGTTTTGTTTATTGGGAATAGGAATTGTCGGTAGGGAAGACTTGAACATATCTTGTGATTTGTAGAACTTAATGACAAAGATTTCTTCACACGCTTGCTGAGGTTGGGTTGGTTTCGTTGTCGAAGACTTGGAATAGTCTTTAGCTAAAATTAACCGATGCTGTAGCTGATATTGGAAAGTCTCGTAAGCCAAGACTTGAACTTTGAACTTTTTGTTGGTCAGTTTGGGAGGTGTTGGTAGCGGTTACTCAGATATGGCGTGGAGATTTATGTTACAGTGACGAGCGAACCTTGGTAATTGGGAAAATGTATTTTTTGTAGCAAAGACTTTTATTACTTTGTGATTTGGAGAACTCTTTGACGAAGAATCCTTGAATCGTTTGCTGAGATTGGCAAGTCTCGTTGGCGAATACTTAATATATCATTAGTTAAGTTTCACAGATTCGGTTGCTTATGTCTTGCACTTTTAACATTCGATTGGTGAGTCTGGGAAGTCTTGATAGCGGTGACTTCATACAGTACAGACTTTGTCGCGGTCGAGAAATCTATGACTTCTTTGTAGCGGAGTGCTACCTTCGAATAGGAAATCCTTTTGGCGGAGTCTTGGAAAATTCTATAAATGAGTCTGTCTAAGAGGCTTCAATGTCTCCTTGGTAGAAACTTGGGTATCTTGGCTTGACTGAGCTGGAAAAATGTTAGGGACTGCAATTGGAATATCTAGGTTTCCGAGACTCAAGTCTTTTAAATATGTTACTGAGATTGCGAGTTCGGAAAATCTCTGAAGGTTTCGCGGCAAGGAGATTGCTGTTCCGGAGATAATTGGTACTTGGAAATATGGTTAGCGAAGACTTGAACGTATCTTGGGATTTGGAGGACTCAATAACTAAGATGTCTCATTGACGAAGATTTGAATATCTTGTTAGCTAAGACACTCTGATACGGTAGCTGAGATCAGAAAGTCTCGATGACATATTACATTCGATTGGTGAGTCTGTAGCGATGATTTTATGCTTCTGCGACTATGAAGTCTCGAGTACTGAGTTCGGGAAATCTCTGAAGTTCTCGGATATCGCGGCATGAATACTTTCGTTTAGTTAGACGTTCGAGTCTGATTTCTTTGGAATAGGAATAATATGTAGCGAAGACTTCTACATATCTTGAGATTTCTAGAACTCAATGACAAGGATTACTTCACTCGTTTGCCTAGGTTGGGAGGTCTTGTTGGTGAAGACTTGAATATCTCAGTAGCTGAATGTCGATATTTGGTAGTCATAATTTGCCTGATTCGACATTTTCGACTTGGAAGTCCCATTATCGAAAGATTTCGTGACTCGGTAGCCGATACGTTGAAGTTTTTGCCGTACAGACTTTGTAGTTCCCATGTCTCGGTAGCGGAATATGGGACGTCATAGTAGCGGAGTGCTGTCTTAGAATAGGAAATCTCGTTAACTAAGATTGAAAAATTCATGTGGTGAGTCTGTTGTGGATGATTGAATACCGGTATGTCTTGGGTGCTGTCGTGTACTTATAAAAAATATCTGTGGCGGAATGTTGGAAGATTCTGCAGATCAGGAGATTTTTATGTCTCGCTAATAGAAACATTTGGTTCGTTTTGGGATTTGTAGACTTGGATGTCTCGTCTAGGAGACTTGGAAGTCTCGCTAATAGAAATTGTTGGTTTGCTTTGAAAGATTCTGCAGATCAATCTGTCTAGCAGACTTGGATGTCTCGCTAATAGAATCATGGTTTTTTCGCTACTGAGTTTGAAAACTTTTGGGGACTGCAATAGGAATGTCTATGTTTCCGAGACTATAGTTCTGCAAGATTTTAAGGTATCGGGTAACGAGACATGAGAACCTTGGTAAGAAAGACTTAGAAGTCCCTTCTGCTTAAATTTTGACTTAAAAGCAGATATTTTATTTTCTTGCCATTGATGTTTCGCAGGATGAGTCTATGATGACTCTGTTGCAGAAATTTTAATCATTTGACTGCTATGACTTGGAAATCCCAGTATCGAAAGATTTTAGGACTCTGTAGCTGATACATTGATGTTTCTGCAGCACAGACTTTGAAGTTCCGATATCGCGGTAGCGAAATCTGGCGCAATGCTATTTTAAAGTAGGGAATCTTTTGGTTTGATCTGTAAGATTCTTCAGATCAATCTGTCTAGGTGACTAGGATGTCTCGCTAATAGAAACTTTTGGTTTGCTTTGGAAGATTATGCAGATCTGAGTGATTTCATTGCTTCTGAAACTATGAAGTTTCGAGTACTGAGTTTGGGAAATCTCTGAAGTTCTCAGATATCGCGGCATGGAAACTTCGGTTTAGCGAGACGTGCGAGTCTGGGTTATTTGAAATCGGAATTGTATGTAGCGAAGACTTCTACATATCTTGAGATTTGGAGAACTCAATGACGATGACAATGAGGATTCTTTCTCTCGCTTGCTGATGTAGGTGAAGACTTGAATCTTGTTGGTGAAGACTTGAATGTCTCATTAGCTGAATGTCGATATTTAGTAGCCACAATATTCGACTTTTTCGATTTGGAAATCCCAGTATCGGAAGATTCCAAGACTTGGTAGCCGATACATTGATGTGTCTGTTGCACAGATTTTGAAGTTCCGATGTCGCGGTAGCGGAATCTGTGACATCTTAGTGACGGAGTGCTGTCTTGGAATAGGAAATCTCCTTGGTGGAGTCTTGGAAGATTGGTGTGGTGAGTCTGTCGTTGAGTATTGAATGAAAATCAGAACCGGAATCTTGAAAGTCTGTCTTGGGAGCTGTCTTACAATAAAAAGTCTCTGTTGTGGATTCTTGGAAGATTCTGCAGATCAACCCTTTAGAAGATTTGGATGTCTCGCTAATAGAAACTTTTGTTTTTGGATTCTGCTGCTCTATCTGCCTAGGAGACTTGGATGTCCTGCTAATAGAAACATGGTTTTTACTCGCTTGCTGATGTAGGGAGGTCGTGTTGGTGAAGACTTGAATGTCTCATTAGCTGAATGTCGATATTTAGTAGCCACAATATTCGATATTTTTGATTTGGAAATCCCAGTATCGGAAGATTCTAAGACTTGGAAGCCGATACATTGATGTGTCTGTTGCAAAGATTTTGAAGTTCCGATATCGCGCTAGCGGAATCTGGGACATCTTAGTAACAAAGAGCTGTCTTAGAATAGGAAATCTCCTTGGTGGAGTCTTGGAAGATTGGTGTGGTGAGTCTGTCGTTGAGGATTGAATGAAAAGCAGAACCGGAATCTTGAAAGTCTGTCTTGGGAGCTGTCTTACAATAAAAAATCTCTGTTGTGGAATCTTGGAAGATTCTGCAGATCAACCCTTTAGAAGATTTGGATGCCTCGCTAATAGAAACTTTTGCTTTTTTGGATTCTGCTGCTCAATCTGCCTAGGAGACTTGGATGTCCTGCTAATAGAAATATGGTTTTTATCGATACTGAGTTTAAAAACCTTGGGGACTGCAATAGGAATGCCTATGTTTGCGAGACTATGGTCCTGCTAGATTTCGGTATCGGGTAACGAGACATCGGAACCTTGACAGGAAAGACTTGAAAATCTCTTCTGCTTAAATTTTAACTTATAAGCAGATATTTTGAGAATGTGTCTTTTAACACGAATATCTTGACATTGATGTTTCGCAGGCTGAGTCTAAGATGACTCTATGACAGAATTATTGAATTTCTTCTGAGAAATACTACACATATTTGATTACTTCCGTTCCAAACTTGTATACAGTTTTATAGTTTGTACAAGTTATTGAACCTTCCTATACTTTTCCAAACTACTTTCTTTCTTTTTCTACATGCCAAACCACAAACCCACTTTTAATACTAAGAAAAAAATTAGATATGAAAACCACAATAACACTATCTGCTGCACAGCGAGCGAAGCCAAACCAAATCAAACACTTTCAATTTTTATTATTTCAGTTCAACGAACCAACGAATGTTCCAATTCTAGTCACACACTGAGTCTTTCTGCTCATCGCATGTCATGTTTCCCAGGTTTCCTAGGTCCGCCTCATCCTACTGCCTCTGCTGTTGTCAGCTCACTTAAGTGGAGCAATAAAAGGTGATTCTTGAATGCTAGCAAAATAAGGTTGCATGGTTGCAAAATTGGTTTTGCAACCAAGAACAACTTTATTTTGTTTTTTGTTTGTATCGGTAGCCGATAAATGTTCTGTCTTTCTTGTTTTCTCTTGCCAAGCTATATACATATGTACGAGTATACTGTTATCGCTGTCTGTTTAGGATTAGTGCTCTGTTAAGAGCAGGGCTTCCTTTCCAGCATATCGCAACCCATCGACCGCGTAGGGTTCCTTGTGACTTAAAGTCTTTGCTTGCCACCGTTGTTTGTTGCCACGGTTGGTTGTGTTTATTATTATTTGCGACTCCTAAGAGCCAATCTATCTTATTTTTACGTGCCACAAATCTAATCAATATTTGAAAAGCTGTAAAAATAGTGAAGCGAGAAATGAAGAAGAATGAAGAACGATGCAGGAAACAAGCTGAAGCTCAACAGCCAAGGATAAAGCTGCCTTCAACTTCTTCCATGGACGAGTACAAGTACTTCTACCAACTTTTTGCTCCTGCTAATGCCCTGCCACTTTATCTGTTGTTACCTTCATTCAGCAACAACATCGCATCCCATTCCATTCCACATAGCCTTCGCTTGATTAAGTTTGAAAATAAACTTGCCATACCTTTTCTTCTCGCATTTCAAAGTGGTAAAGTGAATCTTGTTCCCTTCGGCTGTTATTTCATTGATTTTTCCTTACTTTTAAAGAAATTGCAAAGGAAAAATTCTCTATTAAATTTTGCACCGAACGGCGGGAAGATGCCCCTTAACCTCCCCAAAGGCAGCAGGATTTCTGACATTTGAAATTAAACTGTAGAAATCAGTTTCTTTTAAATATGTAAGTGGGTCGTTGTTGAATGAATGAATTTCTAAATTATTAATGACATATTTTCAATTTCGTTACGATTGCTGCATGAGTATGAGTATAAGAAAAAACAAAAGAGATAATGTCGAATAACATAAAATGTAGGTCATTGAATTTAATTGATGGAAAAGTCATGATTTCATTCTTCTTTTTTTGTAGAACTGAACATTGAATTGAAATTAATGATGAAACATTCAATTGACAAAATAAATGTCGAAATGGCAAATAAAAAAAATTCCACAAAATTTCCTTCAAATTAGATTTAATGGATTTTCAATTCATAAAATATTAATTACTTTTATGCAATTTGGATTTTTTAAAGATTATTTTTTTTTTGCTACCAGGAATGTGGAAGTTTCGCTTACTGAGTTTTGGATATACATATATATTTATAGAAATCAATAAAGTTCTTCCCTAAATTTTAACGTTTATCCGATAACGGATATCGCTCCGGTGGATTAGAACTGCAGGTCTCAGCGCTTAGATGCTTCGAAATGAGATTTTTTATATTTTATTAGACCTGGAAGGTTCAGCTCCTTAGATTTAAATGAATTGCCTTAGATTTATAGGAAATTCCCGCTAGCGTAGACTTGAAGTATAAATTTAGCTGATAGCTGTAGGTAGGTATTAGCTGGACTTATATCTCTATGGCTGACGGCAGACCAAAAGCCAGAAGCTATTTTGTTGCATGAGCGTACAACGGCAGATAAGTGTTTTGTGGGTTTTCTTATTAGAACATCGGACCGAAAACGATAATAATTTTAGCAAGGATTTTGGGAAGCCTTTGTAGTTCATTGTAGCTTCACTTCAACACCTGTCTCCATTATCTATCTCTCTGCATTCGGGGTCTGACATGTTGTGTCATTGTTTTAGCAGTGACTTTGAGCAATATTCGCATTGCACTGCTTCAGTATGCGGTCTGCCATCAGCCCATGACACAACTACCAAGTTTCCCAAGTAGAGATTTGAATGTCTCTGCAGTGGAAAATTGTAAGTTTCCGTAAATTTGTCTGTGTTGTATCTGAAACTCGTAGATACGAGTATTGGTATCAGAGACTTGCTTGTCTCGTTGGCAGAGCCGCGAATTTTTGGCGAATCTGGGAACTCTGAGCAGCGAAGACTTCTCTGTGACGACGAAGTCTAATCACTCTTACTGAGACTTTCAAGTATCTAAATTTAAATTGGTTAATAAGACACGGAAATCTCATTCGCACAGAGCATGACTCGTTCCGGGAAACCGCCATATTCCGCAGGTGAAAACTTGTTTCGTAGAAGTGACTGTGTGGTAACTGATATTTGTAGGTATTTTGGAACTTTTCACAGCGGATACCCCTATGATGCTGGGAATAGGAAGTCTTGATGGAGGAGTTTGAATGAATCTGTTAGTAATGAATGAATCTGTTACTGAGTTCTGGAAACGCTTGTAGCATAGATTCGGATATCTCTTCTGCAATTTAAACTCTTCTCGCTTACTGAAATTGGGAAACATTTGTTAACAACACATAGAAAACTCGCTAGCGCAGCACGTTTCGAGCAT
The DNA here is from genome assembly GCA_963930755.1 of Eudasyphora cyanicolor. NCBI lineage: Eukaryota > Metazoa > Arthropoda > Insecta > Diptera > Muscidae > Eudasyphora > Eudasyphora cyanicolor. Next base: position 50,203,323 of record OZ005737.1, on the reverse strand, counting down.
GGAGATCCGTATATCCTTTGACTTTCCTAGAGATGACTTTGTGGTAACTTATACTTGGAGGAATTCGCAGCGCAGCCGTGAATACTACTAGTGTTGAGTCTGGGATGTCTCAGTAGAGGATCTTAGCTGCTCAGTTTCAAAAGTCTCTCTTCTACGGATACTTTGAAGTGCATATACATAATTTAAAGAATTCTTGGTTACTGAAATTGGGAGACATTTTTTAACAGCAGCACCTTTCGTGTGTGGATATCCGTATATCGTTTAAAGTTTCCATGAGATGACTTTGTGGTAACTCCTACTAGTGGTGAGTCTGGTATATCTCAGTAGCGGAGACCTTAATGTTTCTGAGACTTGGTTGCTCAGTTTCAAAAGTCTCAGTTACAGATGTTGGAAAGTCATAGCAACTTAGACTTTGAAGCATCTAAAATTTACAGTCATCTCGGCTACTAAGATTGTGAAAAGTTCAACAAGACATGGAAATCTCGATTTTAGAGCATGACTCGTACATGAAGACCTACATATCCCGCAGGTGGTTGGTTTGATGTTTACCAGAAGTGATTGTTTGGTAACTGATACTCGTAGGAATTGGTTGAGCAGTTGTGAATCCTACGAGTAGCGAGTCTGCGAACTCTTATCAGTGGTAACTATTATGTTTCTGATAATAGGAAGTCTCGATTGATTAGATTTAAATTAATCTGTTACTAAGTTCTAGAAACCTATGTAGCGCAGACTCGAATGTCTTTTCTGCTCAGTTCCAAATGTTTCCGTTACTGAGGTTAGAAAGGCATTGCAATACTCGTAGGTATTGGTAGCAAACCGTGAAACCTTCACTTGGTGAGTTTGGGAACTCTCGGTAGCGAAGAACTTTCTCGGTTACTGAAATTGGGAGACATTTTTTTTAACAACACATAGAAAACTCGTTAGCGCATCACGTTTCGTGCATGGAGAACCGTATACCCTTTGACTTTGTGGTAACTTATACTCGTACTTGGGGGTATTCGTAGCGCAGCCGTGAATCCTACTAGTGGTGAGTCTGGTATGTATCAGTAGCGGGGACCTTTTTGTTTTTGAACCAACCGAGATGCTCAGTTTCAAAAGTCTCTTAGTTTCTACGAGTAACTCCTCAGTTCCAATAATCGTTGTTACAGTGGTTGGAAAAGCAATTGAAACCCGGAGACCTATCTTCCTGAAACTTGAATGACTCTTTTACTGATAATGTTATAACGTATTCTTGGATGTCTTGATAGCGAGACTTCGACGTTAAGGTAAGAAACAGGCTGAGAGATGGATTTGTATGTCTTGGAATCATCTTTCAAAAACTGTAACGTAGGTTCATTTTTTAGTAAGAATTAAATGTCTCGTTTACACAGGCTTGAATTGATCTGCAAACGGTTAAAGAAATTGGAATATCTAGGATATTTATTTTGGAAAGTTTCGGAATGCTGGTGAGTGGACCTTTCATAAATATTCAAGTTAACCGAGACTCGAAGTAATCGGTTACCAAGTTGTGCTAGGAATTGGAACTCTCGTTGGCAGCGGAGGCTTGAAGAGCTAAAAAAGTATTGTATGTATCGGTATGAAATTATATTTTTGTCTGTCGATACCGGTATCGGAAATCTGGAGAACCAGGATCCATTAGGTCTGCAGTAATTATAATCAAAGTCTCACTGGCTTTATGTTGGATGTGGCCTAGGATGTGAACGAGGCAAATCTTTGGTGGTAGGTGATAACTGTGACTTGAAGGCATCGGTACCGCAGATCTGGAAGTTTCTTTTGGTAAAAATAGACAGCTTCCCCTTGGATGTATCAGTACAAGAGATTTACTTGTATCGTTATCTGATAACTGAAATAAACATGAGTATCTCATCAGCACATAGATATGTATCTCGGTACTTGGGTTACTCACTGACTAAGCGTTATATGATTCGGTTATCTGGATCAATGAAATTTGCACGATGATGTGGACGAGGATTCCTCAATAGACGTAGAACGCTTGGTTGCTTGGACCTGATATTATTATATTATTATCGGAGTTCTAGAGATCCTGGATCCATTCGGTCTGTAGAATGAAAGTCTCGCTGGCTTTGAGTTGGATTTGGCCTAGGAGGATGCCTCATGTAGCTTGGACCTGGTATTATCCGTAGCAAATCCTTGGTGATATGTATAACTGTGACTTGAAGGTATCGCAGATCTGGAAGTTTCTTTAGGTAAAAATTGACAACTTCGTATTGAAAGTGTCAGTAACGGATAATTTCATATATTGGTAGTTGATAATTGCAAGTTTTTGTAGGTGACACTTGAGTATCTCATGTACATAAATTTGTCTCAGACTCAGTGACTAAAATTTAGCTAAATTAGGTTATCGTACTATAGAGTCTATGATAATGATAAAGAAGTCACTTGTTGAGTATGTTTGGATTTCTCATTAGATCAGCTCTGACTTAAAGCCAGTGAGACTTTCATTCTCATTATTGCAGACTTAATGGATCCAGGATCTCCTGAACTCCGATAACGATACCTTCAAGTCACAGTTAACACTTACCGCTACGGATTTGCTACGGATAATATCAAGCGCTCGACGCCTATTGAGGCATCCTCGTACACATCATCGTTCAAACGTCATGGATCCAGCTAACCTAATCAGCTAAAGATGATTATAAGACATAGACATCCAACTCTCAGTCTGAGAAACGGCATTGATACGTTTCCGAGACTTCCAGTAGACTAGTATGAAATTTCGCTTCCAAGATTTGGAGCCTCTGCTGCTGATTTTCCGAAGTCTCAGTTACTGAAACATAGATGTCGCTCTCACAAATATGTTAAAATATCTGTAACTGAGTCTGGGAAGTGTACGTTACTCAGCCATTAAGGTATTGCCTACTTGAGGTCTAGTATGTTGAGTTTTGGACGTTTTGTATAGTAAACCTATGAAATGACGTTTCTTATAGTGGGAATCATCGTCTGCTGAGTTATCGAAGTTCTGTTGCTGAGCCATAGATGTCACACTTACTGTGATTTGAAAGTCTCTTTGACAGGGAAGTCTCTGTTAGTCACATTTTGAAGTCTTAGTTACTGAAATTTGTAGGTCTTATTAGTTGGGTTTTGGACTTAAGCCTATGAAATGTCTATTCATAGAGTTGGAAGCCTCTGCTACTAATTTTCCGAAGTCTCAGTTACTGAAACATAGATGTCGCTCTCACTAAGATGTGGAAATCTCTTTAACTGAGTCTGGGAAGTCTGCGTTGCTCAGTAATTGAAGTCTTGGCTACTCAGACTCAGTGACTAAAATTTAGCTAAATTAGGTTATCGTACTATAGAGTCTATGATAATGATAAAGAAGTCACTTGTTGAGTATGTTTGGATTTCTCATTAGATCAGCTCTGACTTAAAGCCAGTGAGACTTTCATTCTCATTATTGCAGACTTAATGGATCCAGGATCTCCTGAACTCCGATAACGATACCTTCAAGTCACAGTTAACACTTACCGCTACGGATTTGCTACGGATAATATCAAGCGCTCGACGCCTATTGAGGCATCCTCGTACACATCATCGTTCAAACGTCATGGATCCAGCTAACCTAATCAGCTAAAGATGATTATAAGACATAGACATCCAACTCTCAGTCTGAGAAACGGCATTGATACGTTTCCGAGACTTCCAACTGTTCCTTACCTAAATGTCTATGTCTCAGCTAACCTAATCAGCTAAAGAAGATTAGAAGACATACATAGACATCCAACTCTCAGCCTGAGAAACAGCAGTGATACGTTTCCGAAACTTCCAACCTTACCTAAATGTCTATGTCTCAGCTATCCAAGAATACCTTAACACATTATCATTAAAATCATTCAAGTCTCAATACGATAGATCTCAGGTCTCGTTAGCCTATCAATCTCAATAACCAAGAAACTTTCAATTTGAAATATTTCACTGCCTAAGTAGCATTGATTTTCCAAATTCAGTAAAAAAGACTGTTGAAACTGAGCAGCCTTGACATACGAGTCAGCGCCATCGATATACTCGTATTAATGCTTGCTCTACTCCTAGAATTCCTAGATATCTGAAAGTTTAACTCCAATACCATAAACTCTAAGAAACATCATAGTCTCCACTTGCGGATATACAGGACTTCATGTACAAGTCATGCTCCGCTAGTGAGATTTCCATGTCTTGTTATCCAGTTTCCCCCAATTTCAGAAACCGAGAAGATTTACAGTTTTATATGTTTTCAAAGAATCAGTAGAAATGACTTTCTAGCCTCTCTGTAACGCTGACATTTTAAACTGAGCCACCGAGACATCCAAGTTTCCGCTATCGAGATTTCCAGAACTCAGTAACCGATACATGCAAAACTCATAAGAACGGAATTAATAGTCTCTGAAAAATAAAGTTCTTCGCTGCTGAGAGTTCCCAAGTGAAGGTTTCATGGTTTGCTACCAATATCTACGAGTAAACTTACCACTCGCTTACCTCTGTGAAACATCAAAGTGTCCACCTGCGAGATATGTAGGTCTCCATGCAGGAGACATGATCCGCACAGCTAGATTTCCGTGTCTGGTAACGCAATTTCCCCCAAAAAAGACTTACAATTTCAGGTGCTTCTCAGCAGCAATGGCTTTCTACTGCGGCTGGGAATTCTCGGTTATTCAAGAAGTGATGTCTGGGTTACTGATGTTTTCAGACCTAGTTTATTGGGTTTTAGACATCTTATATAGTAAACCTATGAAATGTCGATTCTTAGAGTCGGTAGCTTCGGTTACTGAGTTTTGAAAGTTTCAGTTACTGATTTTTGCAAGTTTCAGTTACTGATACATATATGTCGCTCTTAATGTGATGTGAAAATCTCTTTCGCTTAGTCTGGGAAGTCTGGGTTAATCATACTTTGAAGTCTTATTTACGGAGATTTTGAGGTCCCATTAGTTGGGTTTTGGATTTAAGCCTATGAAATTTCGCTTCCAAGATTTGGAGCCTCTGCTGCTGATTTTCCGAAGTCTCAGTTACTGAAACATAGATGTCGCTCTCACAAATATGTTAAAATATCTGTAACTGAGTCTGGGAAGTGTACGTTACTCAGCCATTAAGGTATTGCCTACTTGAGGTCTAGTATGTTGAGTTTTGGACGTTTTGTATAGTAAACCTATGAAATGACGTTTCTTATAGTGGGAATCATCGTCTGCTGAGTTATCGAAGTTCTGTTGCTGAGCCATAGATGTCACACTTACTGTGATTTGAAAGTCTCTTTGACAGGGAAGTCTCTGTTAGTCACATTTTGAAGTCTTAGTTACTGAAATTTGTAGGTCTTATTAGTTGGGTTTTGGACTTAAGCCTATGAAATGTCTATTCATAGAGTTGGAAGCCTCTGCTACTAATTTTCCGAAGTCTCAGTTACTGAAACATAGATGTCGCTCTCACTAAGATGTGGAAATCTCTTTAACTGAGTCTGGGAAGTCTGCGTTGCTCAGTAATTGAAGTCTTGGCTACTCAGCATTGGGGCATACTTTATTGCGTTTTGGACGTCTTGTGTAGTAAACCCATACAAATTCGACTCTGATGGTAGATAGCTTCGGCTACTGATTTTTGAAGTATTAGGAACTGAAACATAGATGTCGCTCTAGCTAAGATGTATAACTGAAGTAAAATTCTTAGCGACTATGTGTGAAAAATATCGGTTACTCAGACTTTCTTGAGTTCTGCACTCTTGGAGAGTTGAGATCCTCAGTTTCTGAGTGTTTGAATTTTCAGTTACTGAAACATAGATGTCGCCATCACTAAGATGTGAAAATCTCTTTAACTGAGGCTGAGCCTACTTAATTGCGTTTTGGACCTCTTGTGTTGTAAACTCATACAATCTGAATTCTGATGGTAGATAGCTTCGGCTACTGACTTTTTGAAGTATTAGGAACTGAAACCTAGATGTCGCTCTAGCTAAGATGTATAATTTATGAAGAATTATCAGTTACTGTGTGTGGAAGATATCGGTTACTCAGACTTTGAAGTTTTAGTTACTCAGAGTTTGAGATCTACTTTATTGAGTCTTGGACCCTTGGAGAGTTGGGATCCTCAGTTTCTGAGTGTTTTAAGTTTCAGTTAATGAAACATAGATGTCGCTCTAACTAAGATGTGGAAATGTCTTTAGCTGAGTCTCGAAAGTCTGCTTTACTCAGGCATTGCCTCATTTGCTACTGGGAATTGTGTTTGGGTCCTAAACCTATGCAGTTTCAATTCTGATAATAGATTGGATCGGCTACTCAGTTCTTAAAGTCTCAGTAAGTGAAGCCTAGATGTCGCTCTCACTAAGATGTAGAATTCTCAGTGATTGTGTGTGGAAAATATTGGTTACTCAGACACTGAAGTCTTGCTTACTGAGATTTTGAGGTTTACTTTTTGAGTCTTGGACTCTTGGAGAGTTGGGATCCTCCGCTTCTGAGGGTTTGAAGTTTCAGTTACTGACACTTAGATGTCGCACTTAGAAAGTTGCACTGAAAAAAAATTTGTCATAAATTTAAAGAAATGCTCCTAATGATGTCTTTGGAGCATTTCTTTAATTTTATGACAATTTTTTTTTCAGTGTAAGGAAATATTAGTGATAAAGTCTGGGTTACTCAGGATTTGAGGGTTGGTTAATGAGATTTTAAGGTCTCGTTTATTGAATTCTAGACAACTTGCAATCGAAATTTAATAGTTTTAGCCTAAGAACTTTGATTATTGGAATTTTCTGACGATGTTGTATTTTTTGTGGTCTCGCTTAGTAGGCTTGATAAGTTTCAGTTGCTGAGCTTTCGGAGTCTCGGTTATTGAGTTTTTGAAATCTTTTTTTATTGAGTTAGAGTCGTTGAAGTCTTTCACATTATTGAAAATCTGGGATTTAGGAAATCTGATTAATATTAGCCCCAGAATACTGATATTGATCATGCAGCTTTCATTTCTATAATATGACCCCTTTCATTTCAAAACATTCTGAAATTGTTGTCTATGGAAAGGGGACACAGCCTATCACACACATTCCCGTTGTTTATTAAACTAGACATGTCCTTGTCGTCGCCGTTTTCTTTATCATCGTCGTCCTGTGAGACTAGCGGACAAAAGACATACTATATCTACTTACTGCAGGCTCAAGGCTAAAGGCATAGAAAAGTGTTGCTGCTGCACACACACAAAAAAGGATGTATGGAATACCCGGCGAGGACGACGAGGACGACGACGACACAATAGTAGCAACACAAACTACAACATCTCTGGATGGTTGTTCTTCAACATAAGCCTTTTGTGTGAATTGTGCACATGAACATGTAGTTGTAAAACTAACAGGAAATGTTTATCCTTCAGGACTATGCTCTCGCACTCTCTGTCTCTCTATCTTTTTCTCTGTAATGAAACTGTTGACAATGACGACAACGACAACAAGGATGACAATGATGAGAATGCGTATGTCATTGTGGGTATAAGTCTGATTCATATGCTGCTGAAAAGACCATGGACACCAGGACCAGCAGGGTTTCTGTACCCCACTTCAGGGGGAAGGCAAGACAGGAGGTGGACTATGAGTCAGGTATTTGTAACACAAAGTAAAAGTTAGCAAAAAGGGAATGTGTTTGTTTGGAAAGCCTTTTTCCCACACACACACTCACACACATATTTTCAGATAGTCACTCTAAGTAACATTGTTTCATGCATTACAAGCAGCTTCTTTCTCTTATATAATAAGGATTTACGTGCAAAGGATACCCCGAGAACTATGAAAGAGGCAAGTGGAAGAAGTACAACTGCACACAGAAGTGTGATCCTGTGTGAAAGTAACAAAGTAGTCGTCAAAGAAAGACATTCTTCTTTACAGTTCTACTTGAACAATTTCAAGTTGTTCGACATATGTGTGAGAATTAAATACTCGGTAAGTTTGAGAAATGTTCTAAGAAAATTACAAGAAGATAACGAAATCAAGTGAGGGAGAACTATTGAAATTGTTGCAGGACCAAAGAAGGATTCCCCCTGAAAGAAGTAAGAACTCTTTATGTGTCAGTCACTAAAATGAGAAAAGCAATGCACTATGCCAAATTGAACCTCTAAGTCTGGATGATGAAATGTTCTAAGAAAGTTACAAGAAGAAAATGAAATCAAGTGAGGAAGAACTATTGAAATTCCTACAGGGCCAAAGAAGGATTACCCCTGAAAGAAGTAAGAACTCTTTAGGTGTCAGGCGCTAAAATGAGAAAAGCAATGCACTATGTCAAATTGAACCTCTAAGTCTGGATGATGGAAACTCAATATAAAATTCCCCTTAGCCGCGGTGAAATGCATTTATGTACTTGTCCGAGCTCTCACTATGCTGATGGTGGTCAGAAAATATCAGCAATCAATTCTATTTCTATATGACTTCTTATCCTGGTCTTGGAATTGCACTGGCAATGTCAAAATAGGTCTACAGCAAAAGTTAAGTTAAGGTTCAAAAAAGTATGTTCTTGCCAAAAATTAAGAGAAGGAAAACTTTGAATATAGGCATGAAGCCCAACCCCTTCTATTCTGTTGGAAAAAATCCATCAAAACCGATCAGATATAAACGCAGTGATGTATTATAATCTAACATAAATGCTATGACAAGTGTCACTTCTTGGAAGATATAACTTTGGACAATAGTGTTAGGTCACCAAATGCCGCATTAATTGTTTACAGTTCTAATGCACATTGTGTCATCTCATAATGACCTTTTTTGACATCATTGCAAAGACTCTATGAAATAAATTTAAAGACATAGTGTCGCTGAGTGATTTTTTGACCTGCGATAGATCATTTGATATTTGCCTGGAAAATATCCCATTCTATTCTGTTGGAAAAATCCATTAATCTTATCAAACGTAGACGCTATGATGTAATGTAATCTAACATAAATGCTGTGACATATGTCACTCTTTGGCAGATATGATATTTGACAATGGGGTGATGTCTTCAAATGCCGCATTAATTGTTTACAGTTCTAATTGACATTGTGTCATAATAATGACCTTTTTTTGACATCATTGTAATGACTATATGGAATAAATTTAAAGACATAGTGTCACTAAATGATTTTTTTTTGCCCAGCGGTATTTCATTTAATGTTGGCATGGAAAATATCCCATTCTATTCTGTTGGAAAAATCCATTAATCTCGTCAAATGCAGACGTTATGATGCAATGTAATCTAACATAAATGCTATGACAAATATCACTTTTAGGAAAATACGAAATTTGACATTGGGCTTATGTTACCAATGAACTTTCCATAGTTCTAATGCGTATTGTAGCAACTCGTAATGACCTTTTATGCTATAGTTGTAATAACACTATGAAACAAATTTAATGACATAGTGTCATTAGTGAATTGAATGATTTGATTCTGTTCTGTTTGAAGAAATTTATATATACTTCTCATTTGTGCTAATTTGCTGCAGATTTAAACTCGTTTTTTAAAATATAAATATATGCAAAACTCATTCGTAGTTATTTATTCAAAGCCTTTGACAGTAGTACTTGTCCTCGTTTTTCTTTATACTTTTTCTTTATATGCACTACTTAAATGTTCATTTAGTTCTTTGTTTTTCTGCAGCTTTGGCTTATTTTCTTCTTTATTTAAATATATGTGTGTTTGTTTTTTCTTCTTGTTTACTGAGTTCATAGTTTTCTGAGTTGTATTATTATTATTATTATTTTGTTTTTTGAAGTTGTCCTGTTTGCAGGCAAAACTTTTGATGGAAATTTTCAAAGAACTGTTTTGAGAAGAAAAATCGTAATGGAAAGTCGTGGGGAATATTTTTAAAATTTGGACAAAAAAATTAAGTTTATCTAATGGCGGGGAATAAAAACATATTTATTTGCATTTAAAAAAGAAAATATTTTTTCCCGTTACTTCTGAATAAATGAAACACTTCTGAATGGTTATATGGATCACAGCTGAAGAACATCGTAAATGAAATTATCCCACATCGCAGGGATGAATAAAACGAGACCAGTCAGTGATCTCATCCTTTACTGACTGATTGATGTCAATTGGTCGGTTTTGAGGCTGGGTTAGGCAAACGTAACCGTAACGCCCCCGTAGCGTAACGAATCAGCTGATTCAATCAGACATATGAAAATCAGTGCAAACGATTAGCCAACGAAAACGAAACGTAAACGGATGGCTGAAATTAGATTTGGACGGTTCGTTTACGTGCATTTGCAAACAAAATCAGTAAAAAGAAAAAATTATGCTTCAGCGGGCAACGTTACGGCGGCGCTAAAGTTAAATTACGGTTAAGTTTGCCTAACCCGGCCTTTAGACGTACCAAACAAAAATCCACTGAGACGGTCCGTTATTAAACTAATGATTTAGTGGACAAAACTTTTTGAGGTTCAAAGATTAAATCGTAAGCAATCAGATGGATATAAATAGGAATTATGGTGTAATTATAATGACAGATACTATAGGTGCTTATTTACCACATGCAATGACAAATCCGTGTTGAAGTTTCCGGTTGTTTTCATTTAAAAGGTCCAATCCGGGATCCGATCCCTATTCTGAAGGGACCAACCAAGTGTCTGGTGTTGTACCAGTCCAACATCCCGTAGGGATCCATAATGACCGAAGGGGTTTGTGTTCATTATAAAATTTTATGTAAGACCATATACCTTAAAGTTTTGCTGCAGGGTAAATTTACATAAATGCTATGAAAAATGTCATTATTTTGTATGACATGATCCAAGCAATTATTGTTATGTCTCTAGGTACAACATTTTAGTCCTAATGACTATTTTGTCATCGATATGATGACTATTTGTCATCTTTTATCAATGTAATGAATGATTTTTCCCCCAACAAATATGAAAAATACTTCCTTAAATATGCATACGAAACACATTTCATTCTTTACTTCTGAAAATACAAGTCATGTTATAATCTATATATAACTACTATGCTATAATGTAAGATGCAATGACAAGTGTCATATTTCCTTGTACACACATAATAAAGTGTCTTCCAATGAGACGTTTCGTTTTGATATTTTAAAAACGAGTATTTTTTAAGAAAATCAAGCCAATAAAAAGGGAATACAGAATCAGTCAAATGGACGCCATGGCTAAGATTGCAGAACCATATTCTTTTCATGAAAATTTCCATCACTAATTAGCACATTTGCCGTCCTCCTTGATTCTATATTATAGAGGAGAAGTGGTCCTCCTCGACTCTATAGAATAGAAGAAAAGACCACAGTGGTCCTCCTCGACTCTATAGTACAGGGTTTTTCAACAAGAGGTGTTATTTTGAATCAACCGGTATTTCGGTAGCTGAAGCTTTTATTCTTTGACATTTGACAAGTAGAAACTACGCCATTACTAAAAATGGAACGATGTACGATTCAACAACGCATTGAAATTATTAAAATTCACTACAAAAATGGTGAAAATCTTGCAGTCACAGTTCGCAAAACTAAAGCTATTTTTTTTTTGAAGCGATGAGGCCCATTTCCAACTCGTTGGCTACGCCAACAAGCAAAATTTTGTAGGCTTTTCTTTAAAGTCGGTTACCTCTAGTGTATTGCATCATATGCCTCCCCTTTAATTTGTAAATTTTCATAAGATTTGTGCCAATTATAGTGACTTTGTAATTAATTGCCATACTTTGGTCAGTTTGTTTTTATTTTACTACACAGCTAGTTTATACAGCGAACTAACGAGAGGATACACTGAAAAATATTGTTCATTAGAAAAAGTAAGAAAAAAGAAAGAAAAGTAAACAAGTAAGAAAATGTCGGTTTGTGCGAAATCTATATCTATATATATAAAAATGGTGTGGAAAATGTATAGTAATTCATCAATTGAGAACGGCTGGACCGATTTGGCTCAATTTTTTTTTCAGTTGTTCGTATTTGCCAGGAGAAGGTTGTTACGAAAGAAAATTTTGGGAAAACCCTCCGGAAAAGTCGGAAAATTGGGAAAATCGAAAAATGCTATTTCTTGCGAGATTCCTACCGTTCCTATCTACTGCTCTCTTTTTCAATCCAAATTTTTTTATTAATTTTCTATTAAACAAAAAAGTTTTCTATTAAACATATCTACGAGTATGTGCTATTTTTCTTGCTGCAATTCATTCGAGTTTTGCGTATTGTTACACTGATTTCGCGTATCACATCGGCAAACGGTACAAGCATTACGATCAATTAAAATTCAACGCGATATTTATCAATTCGAACATTTTTTCAGATAATAAGATTGAGTATAAGAGGTAAGGTTATCTTATTGGATTGCGGGCATTGCAAAATCATAATTTGGGATGAATGCACGATGGCGCATAAACGAGCTCTGGAGGCAGTTGACCGAACGATGAAGGATTTACGACGTGATTTGAGACAACTTGGTGAGTCTATGATATTGCTGCCCGGAGATTTTCGTCAAACGCTTCCCGTCATCCCGAAATCTACTGCCGATGAAATTAATGCATGCCTGAAATCGTTGTCTTTGTGGCTGCATGTCAAGAAGTTGAAATTGACTACGAACATGAGAGTCGCGTTGCAGAATGACTCATAGGCTCTTGAATTCTCGAAACAACTGTTGGCGCTTGGCAATGGCCAAATTACTGTTGATGTTTCCACTGGATTGATATTGTTCCCGGCAAATTTTTACGAGTTCACATCGTCGAAGGAGGAACTCATCACAAAAGTGTTTCCAAATCTCGATTAGATTAGTGAACGGGCAATATTAGCAGCGGAGAATAAGGACGTCGATAGCATGAATTTTATTATTCAAAGTAAAATCGACGTCGCTTGATGTGCCAGGAGCTCCGCCGCATAATTTACAGCTGAAGGTGGAATCGATCATAATCATGTTGAGGAATCTGAATCATCCGAAATTGTGCATAGTTCGCGGTTGTCCATTATGAAACTGATGGACAATGTGATTCAGGCGACGATCATCAAGGGAAAATTCAAGAGAAAGTCCTTATCCCACGAATTCCGATTATTCCAACTGATCTTTCATTCCAATTCAAGCGGATTCAGTTCCCTGTACGATTGGCTTTTGCGATGACAATCAATAAATCTCAAGACCAATCGTAGGAAGTCTGTGGAATTAATCTCGAATTTCCCTGTTTTTCGCACGGTCATCTGTACGTTGCCTGTCTTCCGTCTTCGTTGTTTGTTGTTTATCACATCGCTCTCTACTGATTTCGATTCCTTTTAAACAAATCGCATTAAAATTTTAACTATCTGTGTTTTATTATCACTCTGGAGTTTATCTGAAGGCGTTAAATTGGGGCGAGTCGAAGTTCGCCGGGTCCGCTAGTGTATTATAGAATTTGGTACTTTGTGTGAAAGATACCAGACCTGTATGGACAAAATTGTGCTGAGCCTTCTTTGTTCGATTTACACCATTGGAAAGGTAAAATGCTGAATTTTACAACATTTTAAGTCTCTCGAGAAATGTCCGTCCGTCGGTCTGTTTGGTGTGTACGTAAACTGGCGGAAGGAGTGATTGACTTTAGCTGCATTGCCCTTAAGTGATGTTTGCCCTTATCTGCAAAAAAAGTAATATATTTTGCGACCTTGGTTCGCTTTTATTAGAAAATATTATGTGAATTTCGTTTATGCGCGCAATTCAGTTAATAGCATTACTTTTGCAGTCGCTTATGTGCAGTTTTCATACAATATATTATATTTTGCTTATTTTTTACATATTTTGCTTAGGGAAATTGGTTCGAATTTTTAGAAAATACTATATTTTCGTATATTTCGGTTAAGTACACAATTATTTTTGCAGTCACTTCAGGGACATTCGAATTGTTCAGCTTTTTCGATCAACTCTTCCTTTCGAAAGAGAGGTTTTTGTGGTGTATTGGAAAAGATAAGACACTGCGCTTTGAAAGCCATGTAAACACATACCCTTATACGTATTTTAATCCTGTGCGGGGATATCATCAGAGGGTCTTATACATGACACAGTGTCAGCTTGTAGTTGTGACGATCATACCAATCTACAAAGAAATTTGCATATGGGAATTATATACCTACGAAGAAAGCGTACACAGCCAAAGCTCCAAGCGAGACTTAAATTCACCATTTTCACACCCATGTGACAGTTCGACACAGTTGTCTCTACGCCAATCGCCAGTAGATGGCGTGGATTCTGAGATTAGTTGGTCGATTAGAAAGACTTTACTACATTTCAGTAAACATAGTATTTTTTGTTGAATACCAAATTTTTAATGTTATTATTTAGAATTCATTAACACTATGTGTTGAAGATGAGCAGCTTCTTTCTAATTGTATTAGGCGGGCTGATCCTATTATTTAAATGTTTTTAGAAGTTTTTTTTTTTTTGTTAATGATCGATTTCATTTTTTCGTTTCTATTAAATAAGAAAAACTATTTCTTTGTTTTTCCGTTTTCCTAGTTCACGGAAAACTTGAGAGAAAATCAAAAGTTTGTGAAAATACTGCATTCAAGTATGCGAAATCAATTTAGGCGGAAGAGAGAGACACTTTATTATTGTAACAAACATAATTTTCAAACAAAATAAGGCAACTCATTGTGATAGTGAGAGACGGGTATGTCTTCAAACAAAAGATACAAAAAAACTCAGCGACACATTTTAATTGAATCAGCATCGACATTTCGCTTAAGTGCGCCAAAGGCTGCCGGCAGAGCCAGAGCAAGAAGCAATTTTGTTGCGTGAGCGTACAGCGGCTGAAAAGTGTTTTCTATGTTTTCTTATTAGAAAGCCAAACCGAAAGCGATGCTCTCAGCAAGAGAGCGCGCTGTGAAGCGGTTCTAGCTCTGCTTTGCTCCGTCAGAACACAAAAGCAAGAAAGAAAGAGAGAAACAAACACTGACACTGATCTCTCACTTCAACACATGTGTAAATTCTCTCTCTCTCTGCAGTCGGCATGACATGTTGCGTCGTTGTTTTAGCATTGACTTTGAGCAGTTTTCGCATTGCTTTGCTTCGGTGTGCGGTCTGGCGTCAGCCTAAGACAGGTATGTGAATCCAATGTGGTACAGGTTATTATAAGTAAGGAACACCTTGAAATACTACAGCTAGACCCACCTTAAAGTATATCGATTGACTAAGAATCACTAGCTGAGGCGTTTTAACCATCTCTGTCCGTCCGTCAGTCTGTACATCTTATAGTTTGGAGTCTTTCGCACATGGAAAGAATCCTATCGAAATTGGTTGAAATCGGTTCCGATTAGATATAAAGGGTTTTCCAACAAGAGGTGTTATTTTGGTATTCAAAGAAAAATGCAATTTTTTGAGATAAATGATCGGATGTTTATTTCATAATAAAGAGGAAGGTATGCCGTTAATAATGAAAAACAACATCAGCCAAATGGCCATGACGACCACGCTTACAGGACCATATCCTTTTCATGAAATTTTCCATAACCTAATCGCAAAGTGGCTGCCCTATGTCCTCGATAGCCTCACGAATTCTATCTTTGAGGTCTCGAATCGACGCTGGGCTGTTGGCGTATACCTTATCATTCACGTGACCCCAAAGGAAGAAGTCGCAAGGTGTTAAATCACAAGATCTCGGTGGCCAATTGTGATCACCTCTTCGAGAGATAACACGGTCCGGAAACTTTTCCTGTAACAGAGCAATGGTTTCGTTGCTTGTGTGGCACGTAGTGCCGTCTTGTTGAAAGTAAACGTTGTACAGATCAATACCATCCAACTCCGACTATAAAAAATCATTAATCATCTCTCGATAGCGCAATCCATTCTCCGTAGCTGTTGATCCAACCTCATTTTTGAAAAGGTAAGGTCCAATGACACCGCCGGACCATAAACGCACCAAACAGTCACACGTTGAGGATGGATAGGCTTCTCAACAATAACTCTTGAATTTTCCGAGCCTCAGATGCGACAATTTTGCTTGTTGACGTAGCCACCGAGGTGGAAATGGGCCTCATCAGTCAAGATGATTTTGTATCGTTCGTTTCGTTTTTTGATCGTTTTGTATCGTTCCATTTTTAGTAATGGCGTAGTTTCTACTTGTCAAAGAATAAAAGCTTCAAAAGTGACAGCTACCGAAATACCGGGTGATTCGAAATAACACCTCTTGTTGGAAAACCTTGTAGCTCCCATATATAAGCTTTGTCCGATTTGGCCCTTTAGCCCAGTAGAAGCTGTATTTAACATCCAATTATTTTGAAATTTAGCATGATAGAGTTTCTTGATCCATGGACCAACATGACTCGCTTAGAAGGAAAACGGTTCAGATTAAGCTATTGGTCCCCCATATATATGCTTCGTCCGATTCTGCCCTTTTTCGTTATAGAAGCTGTATTTTACATCCAATTATCCATGGACCAAAATTGCCGAATTTGAAGAAAATCGGTTAAGATTTAGTTATAGCTGCCCATATATATGTGTTTCGACGATTTGGACCTTTAATCCTATAGAAGCTGTACTTTACATCTAATTGCTTCGAAATTTAGCATGGTTAGAGATGATCCATGGATAAACATTGCCGAATTGGAAGAAAATAGGTTCAGATTTAGGTATACTCGTAGTACAGAGGTAGAGACATACCAAATGTAAATTGTGTAAACAAATTTTAGTTAAAGTATATATAGGATATTTCATTGTTAATCTTACAAGAGCGGTGTGGGGTATAATATAGTCGGGTCTGTCCGACTTTATTTTGTGATATTTTTTTCCTATCTCTCAGTACTCCTCTCTGCTACTATTGCTTTGTTTTATATTATTTTTCACTTAGTTGCATTGCCTTTAAGTGATTTTTGTCCTTACCTTCACTAAAGGAAAATAGTGCGTTCGGTTTTATTAGAAAATATTACGTGAATTTCGTTTAAGTGCACAATTTAGTTAATAGTTTAAGTTAGTAAGTTAATAGTTAGTTTTCGTACAATATATTTTATATATATTGTACGAAAATATATATATTATATATATTTAGCTTATTTTTTACACAAAAGGGAAAATATTTTGCACGTTGGTTCGCATTTATTAGAAAAATACTATGTTTTCGTGCATTTCTTTTAAGTGCACAATTATTTTTGCAGTCTCTAACGGGCATTTTTCATACACTATTACATTTCGTTGTTTTTTAGAAACACAATTTCTTTGTTTTTTTCAAGTTCAGGGAGAACAAGGAAAATAAATGTAAGAGACGGGTATGTCACAAAAACACAGCTACGCATTTTAAATTGAATACAGAATCAGCATTGGCATTTCGCTTAAGTGCGGCTAAGGCGGGTATGTGACTGATAAGGTTTACTTAAGTGAGCAAACTGCCTTGAATGCATAACCAACATTTCGCTTAAGTGCACATAATGCTGGTATGTGAATAGGATAAGTGCACATTTGTGCAGTTAAGTGAATGTCACATTTGGAAAATTTTCACCAAAAATTATGCGGATATGATAAGTGCACATTTGTGCAGCTAAGTGAAAGCCACATTTGGAAAGTGCCTTTCAAATGTAAGTGAGGCAGCTAAGCAACAAAATACTGTATCAACCAAAGGCAATAAATATTTCAAATAGAAATAATTTATACTTAAGTTAAAACTAATTTATTTAATTAATTCAATAAAATTTAAATATAGGGTGATCCATTTTGAGGTTCCCTACTTTTTTAAAGAAAAAAACACAGAAAATTCAAATTGAATGGGGAATGTTTATTATCATTTGAAAGAACATTTTTGGCATTTATTTTTTGAAGATTGTGTCTATCAAATTTTGGCCGCGGCTATGTCTCAGATGTTGATCCGTTGATGAAACGCCAAACAATACTTAACAAAAATAACATGACAGCATGACACGACTCACACGTGATCTGTCATAAAAAGGCTATTGAGAAAAGTATCTCTACTTGGATCACCCTATACATTTTGTTAAATTTTAGAGCAGAAATAGATTTTTTTATTTGAATTTTTTTAAATAAATAAACCATTTTTTCTGTGTGTAATTCATAAATACAATTTCTGTATTTCTCTCTGCATTTTCCGCGAAGATAGAACAAAAACAAACAACAATATAAAAATGTATTAACAAACAAAATGATTTAATTAGTATTAATTTTCATTTGTATGTTTACTCTCATTGTTATGTGGGTTTTTAGCGCCTATATTTTGTTTCCAGTTTTTGAGTTTTTTTCTCCAGCGTTTAATCGCGAAATAAGCTCTAGAAATGCATATTTACACACATTGTTTGTATTTATGATTTGTTTAAATAAATCCTATTGTGTGCTCTAGTATTTTTGTTTACACTCTTCGTGTGTCTGCTGCTCCAGTTATGCAATTAAAGAAATCATGTTTGGGTTTGTTTTTTTTTTTGGTTGATTAACGGCAGCCATGAAAAAAGAAAAAAAAATATATATTACAAAATTAATGCAATTTTAATGTTGCTGATTAACTAAATAGGCTTTGTTTGTTATTAAATTTTCACACTGTTAATATATAATTTTCCCTCCCTCTCTCTCTCCCCTTTTCATTGCAGGTGAGTGTTGGGATGTCAAATACTGTTTTCTGTGTGTGTGTGTGTATTTTTTTCATTTTTCAAATGTAAATATTGTGGCTGGTGAGTTTTACATATAAATTACCATTTTTTAATTAAAAACTTTTTAATTAAGAAGTTGTTAATGAAATTGCAAAATATTAAAAAAAGAAAACAATAAATATTTAAAACTTATCGTTAGTATGGCCAGCAGTTTAAATAAATTTTATAGATTTTTCTTAAGCTCAAACACTAGTTTATACAATTTTTCTCGAAGGGCTAGGCATAACATTTTCTGGGGTTATAATAGTGTCCTAAAAACGAAAAAAAAAATAAGAAAATTTATGATAATTTTTTTTATATTCCGATTTTCTTGTTAGTTGCCTTTAGTATTCTGAGTTTTTTAAGTATGAGGACTATAACGCCGGGATGCCATTAGCAGTTCTTGTTAAATTCAAGTTAGTGCTTCCATAAGTATTTCAGCTGATTTAAGTTACATTATTGCTACTGAATTCTGAAGATGATAGAGTGGTGTCTATCGAAACTGCAGTCAATTCTACCAAGCAATTAAAACTCTCTAACAAATTGTATACCCTACACCACACTGTGGTACAGGGTATTTATTATAACTTTGTGCATTTGTTTGTAACACCCAAAAGGTGAAGAAATAGACCCATCGTTTATTATACCGATCGACTTAGAATCACTTTCTGAGTTGATTTAGCTATGTCCGTCTGTCTGTCCGTCTGTGCATGTATTCTTGTAATCAAAGTACAGGTCGCAATTATGGTCCGATCTCGACGAAACTTTACACATATCTTTTTTTTGGCCCAAGGACGATCCTTATTGAATTTGGTTAAAATCGGTTCAGGTTTAGATATAGCCCCCATATATATGTTAGCCCCGATTTGACATGTAAGCGCTGTAAAAACTTTATTTTATATCCGATCAGTATGAAATTCGGCAGAAAGAGGTTTCTTATTATATGAATGAACGCTGGTAAATTTGGAAGAAATCGGTTCAGATTTAGATATAGCCCCCATATATACGTTACCCCCGATTTGACATGTAAGCGCTGTAAAAATATTATTTTATATCCGATCAGTTCGAAATTCGGCAAAGAGAGATTTCTTATTACATGAAGGAATACTGCTAAAATCGGTTCAGATTTAGATATAGCCCCCATATATATGTTATCCCCGATTTGACATGTAAGCGCTGTAAAAACTGTATTTTATATCCGATCAGTGCGAAATTCGGCAGAAAGAGGTTTCTTATTACATGAAGGAATACTGCCAAATTCGGAGAAAATCGGTTTGGATTTAGATATAGCCCCCATATATATTTTACCCCCGATTTCACATGTAAGCGCTGTAAAAACTGTATTTTATATCCGATCAGTATGAAATTCGTCAGAAAGATGTTTCCTATTATATGAATGAACACTTTTAAATTTGGAAGAAATCGGTTCAGATTTAGATATAGCCCCCATATATATGTTATCCCCGATTTGTTTATCGATCATTAAAATTTTCGAGAAAGATGTTTCTCAATTTAGGAACGAATATTGCTTAATTTAGCGATTATCGTTTCAGAATTAGATAATATGTTTCTACCCATTTACCAATTATTCCAAATTATTATGGCAATGACCCTTATCGCATTGTTAGGGAGGTGTAGGGTATTATATAGTCGGCCCCGCCCGACTTTCTGCCTTTCCTTACTGGTTGTATTTGTTTCTATTACTTTTTTGGAATAGACAGAAAGTAACTGAAACATATGGTCTCAAACAAAAATAAATTCTGACTGATTAACGAAAATTATAATGGATACAATTTCTACTACTTTTGATTTATAGTTATTTTTGTAGGGAGATTGTCAGGGCTACGGGGATCAGCGGGAGTGACGGGTGTTTTGGAAGAAATGCTTCTTGAAGTGTCTCCTTTATTTTGTTCTTTGGTGTGGAACATCTATTCCGAAGCCTTCAAGCCACAGGCGCAGTGGCTAGCAGTGAAAATTAAAAAAAAAAATTAAAAAATTGAAAAGAAATATAAATAATTTTAGGTCCACTTCCATCCAGAGCTTGTATATTAGAGAATTAATTAAAGTTTAAAATATAACAAAATTTATAAAAATTTTCTATTTGTAGAAATGTTAAGAAAATTTTAGAGGTTTAATTTTCATAGATTTTTTTTTTTTTGTAAAATTGTCGCAATATCTATTTTTTCTATAAAATTTTGTCCGAACTTTATTGTTTGAAAATTTATGTTTTAAAAG
The DNA here is from genome assembly GCA_963930755.1 of Eudasyphora cyanicolor. NCBI lineage: Eukaryota > Metazoa > Arthropoda > Insecta > Diptera > Muscidae > Eudasyphora > Eudasyphora cyanicolor. The sequence continues at coordinate 50,182,583 of OZ005737.1, read as the reverse complement.
AACTCCTCCAATTTGTATTGTTTCATAATATTTGATTTAAATTTCAAAACATTAGGACAAAATTTATCGAAATAGCATTTTTTCTAGAAAATGTTGTCGAAGTTTTAATTTTCTAGAAAATTTTGTTGAAATTAAATTTGTAATAAAAATAAACATATAGGGCCTTATTCATAAAAATTTATGGAAGGTTTATTGAACTGATTTTCAAGGTTAAAATGTATTTTAAAACTTCAATAACTTTTTATGAATAAGGCCCTTAGTGTTTATAAATTTCATCAAAATGTAATTGTTTTTAAACTTTCATAACAATTTGATTTTTTTTTAAATTTAAAAAATTAAAAAAATATATAAATAATTGTAGGCCCACTTCGATGCAATGCTTATATGTTATAGAATAGAATAGAAGTTCAAAATATAATAATTTCGAAATCAAAATTTAAATTTCAAAACTAAAAAATCGCACACAAAAAATTATAATACTTTTTTTTCTGAAAAGTACCGAAACATACCAACATTTAAAAAAAAATTTTAAAATCGGACCATAATTTAAGAAGTTATGCTTAAACATTCGATAAACATGGTGATGTCTTAACGATTTTTTAAATATCGATAACTTCTGAACGAGTTACGATTATTGGAAAAATCTAAAAAAATTCCGAAATTTTTATGAAACCGTCGATTTGTCGTGGAATTCCCCTTTGGCTTTTTTGTGAAATTTGTTTTAATAATATTCCTTAAAAATTGTATTTATTCTAGTGAAAGTTAAAAATAAATAACCGGTTTTCCAATAGGGATGATATGATTTTGAAGTGACGTTTCGGCCATGTGTAATATTTCATGATCTGTCATTTGTTTTTCATTGTATTCAGTAGTGTTTACAATTTCATCATGCAGAGATATACGAAGAACAACGTTTACAAATTATTCAGTTTTATTATCAAAATAATCGTTCTCTAAATGCAACTTTGTGTGCGCTAAGTCCATTTTTTTGAAAATCAAAAAAAAACACTTTCCAGTCGACCTACGACCTTGACACCCATGAGCTATATTTTAGCTCTCGTTAAGAGCTATCTTTGTGCCAATGACCGATTTCCGATCCGACGTACCGTTAAGGAGCTAGAGCAAAAATAAACTTTCCGTTCACATTTGAAAATGATGCTAAGTCCATTTTTTTAAATCCAAAAAAAAAAAACACTTTCCAGTCGACCTACGACCTTGAAGCCCATGAGCAATATTTTAGCTCTCGTTAAGAGCTATATTTTTGCCATTGACCGATTGTGGCTATGTGCCACACAGTAATTGAAACAATCGAATTGTTGCGATAAAAATTTTGGAGATTCGATTATTTCAAGAAGTTGTGATATTGAATGGCCTCCAAGAAGTTGTGATTTAACACCATTAGACTATTTCTTGTGGGGTTATTTGAATTCATTGGACTTTTGAAATAAACCAGACTCTCTTCAAGCTTTACAAGTCAATATTGAATGTGGCATTCGTGACATACGACTGATTTAGTGAAAAAGGTGCTCGAAAATTGGGTTTATCGAATTCGTTCCGGCAGAAGATGTCTTGGAGGCCATTTGAATGACGTTTTATTTAGAACTTAATTGTATCGATTGTACTTCACATTAAATAAAAAACTGTTGAATTTCCTTAATAATAAGTTTTTTTTTTTTTGAAGAAATCATACCACTCTTATTGGAAAAGAAATCATATCAATCTATTTGGAAGGTCTTCTTGGAAATAATAACTTTGGAAAGTCTTCCCTGAAAACAATATCTTATGTAGAGAAATGTAAGGAGAAGACCATCTCTTAAAGGTGGCCTTACAAATATGTCCTTATTCAAGAATAAGGTCTTCTCTGAGAAGAAGATTTAAATCGTCTTCTCAGGAAAGAAGCCTTAATAAAGTTCTCCCTGGAGGTAGTCAGTTTGGAAGATCTTTCCTGAAAAGAAGCACTTAAGAAGGCCTTCTGTGGAAAAAAACACCTTAAGATGAGAGCTTCTATTAATGGAGTTTCCTTAATAAAATTCTCCCTGGAGGTAGTCACTTTGGAAGATCTTTCCTGAAAAGAAGCACTTAAGAAGGCCTTCTGTGGAAAAAAAATCACCTTAAGATGAAGAGCTTCTATTAATGGAGTTTCCTATAAAAATAAGGCATTTAGAAGACATTCTTCAAAGAAAATATAATTAGTTTATTCTCTGGAAATAATCCTTTTAACAAAAATAAGTATTTAAAGTCTTCACCACAAACCTATCTTAAGATGATCTTCCCTGTAATTAAACATTATTACTAAGTTCTTAGCTTATGAAGGTCTTCTCCAAACTGAAGATCTGGGGAAGTTTGTTCTATGGAAGGAATCGTTGTACAAAGTGTTCTGTGCAAAAAATGCCTTAAGAAGACCTCTTGTAGGAGGCCTTATAAATATCTCCTTATGGCCGGGCAATACGAAAAGAAGACTTTTAATAAAAAGAAATAAGGTCTTCTCAAAAAATAATATCTGAACGAAAGCTCTTTCATGGAAATAACACCTTTTAAAAGGCTTTCCTGGAAGTTATACCTGAAGAAGTAGACCTTCTTTTACTGAAGGCCTTAACAATATCTCATCTTGAAATAAGAACTGTAGAAGGCCTTCTCTGAGAAGAACACTTAGAAGATCTTCTGAGGAAAGAATCCTGAATGAGTTTCGCCTTGGAAATAATACCTTTGGCTGGCCTTCGTTGGAAATAGTACAATTGGAAGATCTACCCTGAGAAGAAGAACTTATGAAGGTTTTTGGTGGAAAGGAATCCTTAAGACGGAGACCTTCTTGGTCTTCCCTGGAATTAGCCCTAATTATTAAGTTATTACCTTATAAAGGTCTTCTCCAAACTAAAGATCCGGGGAAGTTTGTTCTCTGGAAGGGACAGCTTTAAAAGGTATTCTACGGAATACCATATGAAGAAGACGTACTCTTATAGGAGGTCTTGTAGATATCTCATCTTTAAATAAAACCTTTAAACCGAGGTATCCAAAAAAACCTTCCTTTCTGGTATAATCTGGAGGGAAAACTGAAATAAGGTCTGCCTATCAAATACCTGAATGAAAGCTCTTCCAGGTAAATAATTCCTTTTGGAAGGTTTTTCTGGTAATAATACATTTTTTGAAGGTCTTCCCTGGAAAAAATGTCTACAGAAAATAATTTAAAAAGGTCTTCTGTGGAAAAAATGATTCAAGAATATACCTTATCTTACAGTAGTAAGACCCTAGGAAGTTATGCTCTGAAAAGAACACATAGAAGGTCTTCTATGAGAAAATGACTCTGAGAAGAAGATCTAGAAGATCTTCTCAAGAAATAATTCTTAGTAAGGTCCTCCCTGAAAATAAAACCTTTGGGAAGACCTTTGCTGGAAATAATACCTCTGGAAGATATTTTCTGAAAAGAAGAACTTAAGAAGGTCTTCTGTGGCTAAAATACCCTAAGACGAAACCTTACAAATATCTACTCGTGCAATAAAGCCTTAAGATGGTCTTCTCTGAGAAGAAGACATTAAAAGGCATTTTCTGGAAAGAACATTTAATTAAGATATTCTCTGGAAATAATCTCATTAGAAGATTTTCGCTGCAAAATATGTCTCTTCATCGACTTTCCTGGAAGAAGATCTTAGTAGGGGGTTCACTAGCATAACCTTATGAAGTTCTTACCTAATGATGGTCAGCTCCTATAGGAAGATGTTGGGAAGTTTTTCTCTGAAAGAAGAGCTTAAGAAGTTGTTTCCCGAAAAAGAAAACCTTTGGGTGATTTTATCTGTAATGAAGGTCTTTGAAAGGATTTCTTTGGAATAAACCCTTAGGCATGTTTTCTCTGCAATAAAATGTATTTTAAAAAAAAAAAAAAACATATGAAAGCCTTCTTTGGAAAAGGAATTATGATGGTCTTCTCTGGAGAAATTATTCTCTATGGCATTCTCAGAAAAGAGAACCATTGTAAACGTTTTCAGGCAGGAAGACCTTAAGAAGGTATTCTCTGGAAGAAGGCAGAAGTAGAAGATGACCCCTTTCCAAATGTCTCAATGTGGACTTTTTCCGAGAAAAACCTTAAGAAGGACTTCCTTGGACAAATTCCTTATGAATGTCTTTCTTGGAAAGTACATTGCGAAGGACTTCCTTGGAAAAGTATCTAATGAAGGTCTTTAATGAAAAAGGACCTTGAGAAGGTCTTCCCGGTAATAATGACGTTATGGGGATCTTCTCCGAAAAGAATACATTAAGCAAGTTTTCTCTGAAAAAAGGAATTTTGTCGTGGTTTCTCCGAAAATTATGGTTTCTCCGAAAACGAGGTTTTCTCTAGTAAAAATGCCCTGTTAATGTTGTCTCAGGAAAAAATACCTTAAGAAGGACTTCTGTGAAAAGAAGACTTTCGAAGGCCTTCTAGGAAAAGAAGGCCTCTACAAAGAAAAGCTGTTAAGAATCTTCTGTGGAAAGAAGTCCATAAGAAGATCTTCTCTGGAAAGGATATCCAAAGAAGCTCTTGGTTAAAAGATGTCTCATGAGGGTATTTCCTGGAAAAGGAGCTTATGAAAGGTAAAGACTTTAATATAATAACTCGATGAAGTCCTTATGCAAATATAACCTGAAAGTCTGACAATGACAGTGAATTACCTGGAAAGAAGACCATAGGAACATTTTCTCTGAAAAGAAGAACTTAGGAAGATTTTCTTTGGAAAGAAATCTGTAGGAGCGGGTCTTTTGTGAAGGTCTTATAATTTTTTTAATAATATTCCTTTAGATTTTAAAAATTTAACATTTTATTTATTCTAGTAAAAGTTAAAAAGAAATATAAATAATTCTGTGCCCACTAACCATAACCATATAACTTAAAAATCGCACACAAAAAAACTATAATATTTTTTTTACCATTTTTTCTAAAAAGTACCGAAAAATACAAACATTTCAAAAAAAAAGATTTTTCAAATCGGACCATAATTTAAGAAGTTATGACTATACAGAGTGATATCTTAACCATTTTTTTAAATATTGATAATTTCTGAACGAGTTATCATAAAAAATCTCAAAAAATTTTACAAAGCGTTTCTTCAGATGTACTACAAAATTAAAAAAAAAATGGAAAAAATCAGAACCGAAATTTTTGTGAAACCGTCGATTTGTCGTGGAATTTGCATTTCTGTGAAATTTTTATTTATTGTAGGGTTTTCAAATAAGAGTGATATGAAAAACACACTTATTGTTAAGGAAATTCAAAAGTTTTTTATGTAATGTGAAGTTCAATCGATACAATTAAGTTCTAAATAAAACGTCATTCAAATGGCCTCCGCGACTTCTTCTGCAGGAACGAATTCGATGAACCCAATTTTCGAGCACTTTCCACTAAATCAAGTCGTAAGTCATGAATGGCACGTTCAATATTAACTTGTAAAGCTTGAAGAGACTCTGGCTTATTTCGAAAGACAAATGACTTCAAATAACCCCACAAGAAATAGTCGAATGGTGTTAAATCACAACTTCTTGGAGGCCATTCAATATCACCATTTCTTGAAATAATCGAATCTCCAAACTTTTCTCGCAACAATTCAATTGTTTCATTTGCTGTGTGGCACGTAGCCACATCCGGTAAACGGCAAAAAGATAGCTCTTAATGAGAGCTAAAATATTGCTGATGGGTATCAAAGTCGTAGGTCGACTGGAAAGTGTTTTTTTTTTTTTTGGATTTTAAAAAAATGGTCTTAGCATCATTTTCAAATGTGAACGGAAAGTTTATTTTGCTCTAGCTCCTTAACGGTCCGTCGGATCGGGAATCGGTCAATCGCAAAAAGATAGCTCTTAACGAGTGCTAAAATATTGCTCATGGGTGTCAAGGTCGTAGGTCGACTGGAAAGTGTTTTTTTTTATTTAAAAAAAATTGACTTAGCGCAATAGAGCTACGCACATTTTTGTGGTACACTTTTGGGGTCTTTAGTAAGCTCACATTGTAATAATATATACATCAATAAAAAACTATTATTACATACATGTGCAGTATCACTTAACCGCATAAAAAGCGCTGTTCAGATTTTTGTATACCGTATTTTTCGCTTAGCTGCATTGCACTTAAGTGTCTGTTGTCCTTAACAGCACAAAAAGGAACGATTTTGGCACGTTGGTTCACTGTTAATATACAATATTATGCTTACGTGCATTTCATTTAATTGTAAAATTCAGCTAACAGCATTATTTGGCCAGACACTTGTTTCATACAAATTAGCTGCATCTAAGAAACACATTTTCTCGTAGTTTTTTGCGTTTTCAATACTCTCGGAGATCTTAGGAGAAAATCAAAGGTTTCTACAACTATTGCCCACAACTATGTGAGAGTAATTTAGAGAGAAAATATCTCAGATTATTTCCTGTACATGTTGCTGTTATTACAAAAGCAACTTAAAAAGAAAATAACGCAATTAATGCAGTGAACGCCGCATTAGCGCATTTATCGCATAACGCCTTTCAAAAATAAGAGAGGCAGCTATGCAAAAAGTACTGTAGTAAAATGTCTTCCAATAGCAGGCTTCATTTTGAATATCCCACTATTTTGACAGATGAAGCGATATACAGGGTTTTCCAACAAGAACGCTCTTAACGAGAGCTAAAACTTTGATAATGGGTGTCAAGGTCGTAGGTCGACTGGAAAGTGTTTTTTTTTATTTAAAAAAAATTGACTTAGCGCACGAAAAGTTGCAATTGGAGAACGATTATTTGATAATACAAATGAATAATTTGTAAACGTTGTTCTTGCGTATATCTCTCCATGATGAAATTTTAAACACTACTGAATATAATGAAAAACAATTGACAGATCATGGCATATTACAAATGGCCGAAACGTCACTTTAAAATCATTTCATCCCTATTGGAAAACCCGTTATTTGATTTAAATTTCAAAACATTAGAACAAAATTTATCAAAATAGCATTTTGTGTAGAAAATGTCGTTGAATTTTTTATTTATTCTAGTGAAAGTTAAAAAGAAATATAAAATTATTATAAATATAATTATAATTTGAAATTTATTTTTTTTTAAAAATTCAGTGTAGAATACTAATTACATTGTCCCTCGACTCTGTAGTATAGAGGAGACTGCAGTGGTCCTCCTCGACTCTAAAGTTTGAATGAAAAGACCGCAGTGGTCCTCTTCGACTCTGTAGTATAGAGGAGAACAGATAACAGTGGTCCTTCTCGAGTCTATAGTATATAGGAGAAGACCAAAGTTGTCCCCCTTAACTCTAAAGATTGGATGAAAAAAACCACAGTGGTCCTCCTCAACTCTGTAGTATAGAGTAAAACAGACCACAGCACAGACATATATAATTATTTTTTTTTACTTCCAATTTTCTGTATTATACCTTTAATTAAAACCAAAAAAATGTTTCAAAGCACCTCTTGATTTAATAAAGTTCATTTTTTTTTTGGCAAATTCAAACATAATAAAGGTTGTCATACGTTTTTACGTTTGTCACAGACTCCACATCGTTATGCACTTTTGCTGTGTCATGTGGTCGTTTGGTTGCGGTGTTCTTCATTTGGAGAGTTTTAGCAACTCATAAATGTCATAAAATTTTTTTGGCGTATCAGACATGCGGAGATCAAAAATGCCGTTCCATAAGATAAAACCTGGGGGGGGGGGGAAAGGATGTCAGTCCGTGCTGTAGCCTGAGAACTTGATTGCATATATTATACAGTTTTTTTCACTCTCTCCATCCATCCCATGCCATCTCTCGCTCTCTCTTTTTCAGTCACAGTTTCATTTAATTGAATTTTTTCAACTGATGTCATTTTTTTGAAAACGAAAAAATCTCGGCTTTTTTTTTGCCGAGAGTGAGATTCTTGAAATTGTGTCAGCGTATGTGCATATGACTGTGAGTGCGAGTGCGAGTATAAAACAAAGCTAACATTACCTCTGTAAGCGGTAACATCCCCAAAGCCACCTCTTATCATCGGCCGGCCTCTGCATCAAGCATGCCCCGCGCTGCCATGGCTCCCCACGGCCCCTTTAGTGGCCCTGCCTTGGTATTTTGAAGGACATTCACTCTCGGCTTTAGTATTACGTATGAACGACGAACGGGCGAGCGAGCGCGGAGAGTATGAGTATGAATGCAGTTAAAATGAAATTGAAAACGTTTACAGTTTTTTAGTAGGTCAACATGTTATTTTTTTTGTGATTTCCATCTCTTGTTCTCGTTCTCATTCTCATTGCCATTCGTTTGTTTTCTTTTTGTCTTACTGTCTTACAGTTATTAAATCTAAGGACACATTAAAAAAGCACTCCTCAGAAAATTGAAAAACGAATAGAGAGAGAGAAAAAAGAACCGGGGAGGTTATGAACGCCTCAATACATCTAGTGATGTCAGTATTTCGATATAAAAAAAATGCATGGAAAAAACAATCAAATCGAAAAAAATCGCCCCGAAGGACATACATACTTGAAATGATGAACACATGCATTTACATTGACAACATTTTGTAGTTTTTCTACTTGACTAAGGATTATGTAGCATTAATGCTCACTTAATCTGGTTTACATCTACTCAACTCATGTGAACATTGGATTGGATAAATATGTTTGAAGAGCATAGATTTTTGTGGTACACTTTAAGGGTCTGCAATGAGTTCAGATTTCAAAAATATATATATCACTAAAAAGCTATTATTTCAAAGATATGCCAAATAATATCATTGTAGTGAAGGAAAGTCTTAAATTGTTGTGTAGTACCATAACATTGTTAGGTTAAAAAGCTCTACATAGTTTTTGTGGTACACTTTTAGGGTCTTTAAAAAGCTGACATTGTAATAAAATGTACATCACTAAAAAGCTACTGTTCTCCAGATGTGCAGAATTACAACATTATATTAAAATAACAATTCAAAGTTTTGTACAACACCACGTTATCATTTTGTCAATAAAGCTACGCACATTTTTGTGGTACACTTTTGGGGTCTTTAGTGAGCTCGCATTGTAATAATATATACATCAATGGAAAGCTATTATTCCATAGATGTGCAGAATCACATCACCGCATACGAGGGCTGCTGTATATATTTCTAGCCTAATAATGAAAATGCGAATATTTATCAACAAAAATGGTCTTATTGATTTTCAAAGTATTCGCCAGCATGATTTATACACTTTTGCATGCGCTCAAACCAATTTTTCCACTCCGATTGAGACACTTCCAAAACATGGTTTTTGAACGCTTCAACAGCATCTTCTGGCAACGAAAATCGTTGACCACGCATTTTTTTCTTGATGTGCGGGAATAAAAAGAAGTATTGGGTGCCAAGTCAGGGCTGTACGGCGGATGACCCATCAATGAGCCGATGTGTGAGAGCTCGCATTGTCATGTAGCACAATGATTCGTCTCCTCTTGTTCGTTTTTCGAATTTCTCCGAAGACTTCAGGCAAACAAATTGTGGTGTACCACTCAGAATTGACCGTCCTACGTTGCTCAAGCGGAACAGTCGCCACATGACCAGTTTTGCTGAAGAAACAGGCGACCATTTGCTTTGAAGTGCTTCTTCCACGAACAACTTTCGTTGGATTTGTCTTCGAAGACCCACACGGTCAATTGCTGTTTTGTTTCGGGCTCATACGTATAGATCCAAGATTCGTCACCAGTGACGATCTTATAAACGTCTTTTGAAGCGATCGTATTTTTTTTTAAATTTCTTTGCACCAATCGACACGAGCCTTTTTTTGAGCGATTGTCAAATTGTGCGGGATCCAACGAGAACAAACCTTTTTTACGGCCAGGTGTTCATGCAATATCGAATGTATGCTGGTGGAAGAAATGCCCAAGGATGCCTCTATCTCACGGTATGTCACATGACGATCTTGCATTATCAGTTCACGCACGGCATCAATGTTCTCTGGCACAACGGCCGTTTTTGGACGACCTTCACGACCTTCGTCTTTGAGCAAGCGTCGGCCACGATTGAATTCATGAAACCAGTTTTTCACAGTGCTATAGGATGGTGCTTCATCGCCATACAAAGATTTAAGTTCATCGATGCACACTTGTCGCTATAATCCACTCGAAAGTTGTGAAAAATGATTACACGAAAATGTTCAATGTATTTTTGCCAAATTAATTTTTTCAAGTCACTTTAAACAACACAAATGATGGTCGTACGTCAAAACGATCTGAGTACGTTTAGGCTAAAAAATGTCTAACTTTCCCATGGAAATGCCAGATGGCGCCAGACAACACTTAGGTACCCTCGTAAAAAGCGCTGTTCAGATTTTTGTATACCGTATTTTTCGCTTAGCTGCATTGCACTTAAGTGTCTTTTGTCCTTAACTGCCAGATTTGTGTATACCGTATTTTTCGCTTAGCTGCATTGCACTTAAGTGTCTTTTGTCCTTAACTGCCAAAACAACACTTAGGTACCCTCGTAAAAAGCGCTGTTCAGATTTGTGTATACCGTATTTTTCGCTTAGCTGCATTCCACTTAAGTGTCTTTTGTCCTTAACTGCCAGATTTGTGTATACCGTATTTTTCGCTTAGCTGCATTGCACGTAAGTGTTGAGAGTAGTTTAGAGAGAAAATATTTCATATTGTTAGTGCAATTAGTTACGTGAATACCGCATTAGCGCATTTTTCCCAAAACGCCTTGCAAAAATAAGAGGGGCAGCTATGCAAAAAGTACTGTAGTAAAATGTCTTCCAATAAGAGGCTTCATTTTGTGTATCCCGCTATTTTGACAGATGGAGCGACAGATGTTGAAAGCCTTCAACAAGGCTTTCAAATTTGAAAAAATTCTCTACAAAAATTGTGAAAATTTCGCGGCCATAGTTCGCAAAAATAAATTATTTGGGATCGTTGTGAAGCACCTTCTCGGCAAGCAATTGCGGCGAATGGATTGAAACACAAGTTTACAAATTCCGGTCAACTCTTGGATCAGAGCCGATAAGAAAAAAATCGTAACGCAATTTGAGGCGCTGAATTCGAATCTCGGTTTTAGATTGGTTCTAGTTTTCAAGTTCTCGTCAAGCACTCAACCATGAAGGGCCGGCTTTTAAGTATTTGACCAAGTTGTTCCCAATTTTTCATACGCCAAAATCAAAGAGGAAATATTTGTCGGACCTGATATTTGTATTAATAGCCGACGGAAATTTCATAAAAAATTTAGCGGGATCATAGACATAATTTCAAGATGTTGTTCACAACTTTCTGTTCAAATCCTCGGATTTCAGCCTAATAATCGACAGTTTGGATTAGAGATCGAATGTCTCTCAAAATAGATATTTTTCCTTTCCATCGCGACGAGCAGGGAGAGCGACTTCACCAAGATTTGGCGAAGATCAATTATTTTGGAACGAGTGCTTGACGAGCTATAAATTGTGAACTCTAATGCGTGAAACAGATCCCTGCAATACAAACGATTCAAATCGACTGCTCTTCACTTAAAAATTTTCACATTTTGTTTTGTGTAGATTGAGACATACTTTTTTATTTTAAGTTTTTTTTATTTGCATAAATCGTGCATATGCAAAAATAAATCGTGCATATGCAAAAAATTTGCAAATTTTCAAGGTATTTACCTTTAGTATATAGTACATATTTTGAAATATAAGCTCGATACACTGATAGAAAAAGCTTCGTCATGACGACGAATTTGTACATCATCACGATTATTTTATTAAATGCAATTTTAATTGATAATAACACTGTGCTAGTCCAAAAATGTAACATAAAAGAGACCCTATGGATAGACCTATTTCGGCCATGCTGAATCCAGTGGCATTAGCCGTTTTTCTATGTTAGCTCTTGTTTTCGCGATATTCGACCAAAAAATTTGTTGGGAAATCAGAGAGGTTACATATCTCTTTGGTGATTTTGAAGTGGAAGACTTCGGCATATACGCTTCAGTCCAAAGATCGAAATAAAGGGAACATGTGTAGAATTATTTATCTCAAAACAGTCGTCCACGCTTCTCACCCCCTTACTCCTGAAAAATTGCAATGAAATCTTATCAGATGTTAAAAATCATACATATCGTCGACATTTTTAGTAGGCATCGTTGAGAAAAATATACCTCGCGAAAAAATAATATAAGTTCTTTCTCTATTTTTTTATGAGAATTAAGCAGAATTCGTGTTATTACATAATTTGTGTATTTTTCTGCTTATAGCAGAAAATATTTGTAATAAAATTTGTTGACTCTAATTTTTGTAAATTATTTTTTTGTTAGTGTCAATGGAAATTTCAAAGGTAAGCAACAAAACCTGCTAAATTTTGAAACCTGTTACTTTTTCATAAATATGTTGTTAGGAGACTCATAGTAATTTTTCGCGAGGAATATTTTTCTCAAAGACACAAACTAAAAACAGTGTGGTGTAGGGTATAAATATCGACGATTTGTATGACTTTTGACATATGGTAAGATTTGATTGCATCTTTTCAGCGGTAAAGGGGTGACAAGCGTGGTTGACTATTTTGAGAGAAATAATTCTCAAAGGGTTCCTTTTATTTCGTTCTTTAGAATGAAGCGAGTATTCTGAAGCCATCCACTTCAAAATCACGTCCGAGGTATCTAACCTCTATGATTTCCTTGCAAACTTTGTGGTCCAATATCGCGAAAACAAGAGCTAACCTAGTCGGAATAGGTATATCCATAGGGTCTCATTTCTGTTACATTTTTAAAGTGTTAATTTCGAGCACAGTGTAATTTATTTAAATAAAAACAAGTAAGAAAATTTCAGTCGGGTAAACCGACTAAGGTATACCCTCACTTTGTGAGTAATGTATTATTGAATATTACTCGAATTATTCTGTAAATTTGTGTGGGAGGTACCAGAAGGGGTTTATCAAATACACATTTTTTTCGCTGAACATTCGATATTTTAAATTCATTGCACTGTGCCGACTAATAAGCATTTATGTGCACTGGTATAAACGTTATGAGACATTAAATGGTGGTATGATTTGGGCATTTTGTGTGGGAGGTACAAAAAGGGGCGTGGCAATAACGCCCATTTTTCACAGGGCTATAGACACTATAAAAACATTACACTGTACAAAATTTCAAGTTTTTTTATACACTGGTTTTAATGTTATAAGCTGTTAACTTTTGGTGCAAAAAGGTACCTTTGTGTGGGAGGTACCAAAAGGGGCGTGGCAACAACACCCATTTTAACCTGGACTGTAGGCAATATAAAAGCATAATACTGTACAAAATTTCAAGTATTTTTATACACTGTTATTAATGTTATAAGCTGTTAACTTTTGGTGCAAAATGGTGCATTTGTGTGGGAGGTACCAAAACGGACGTGGCGACTTCGCCCATTTTTCACGAGTTGATAGCGACTAATAAGCTAATACTATGTGTGGAATTTCAAAAGATTCGAATAAGTAGTATAGCAGTTATTAAAGAATCAATATTTCACAACATTTTAACCCTTTGTGGGGGAGGTACTAGAAGGAGTGGACCAAAATGGCCCATCTTCGAACTTAGCCGGAGATAGAAAAAAATATTACCACATACCAAATTTGAGGTCAATCGGTTACTCCTTTCGAGAGTTATCGTGCGCACCAGCCAGCAGACAGACAGACAGACAGACAGACAGACAGACAGACAGACAGACGGACGGACATTGCTCATTCGACTTAAAATGACCCAAAACGGATTTCCTCCGAACATACTTGGGGTCTTAGGTCACTCCTTCGACGTGTTACACTTTTTTCCGTAGCAAATGATATATACCCTCGTCACACTAAAGTGAGGGTATAAAAACCAGTAAGGAAAGGCAGAAAGTCGGGCGGGGCCGACTATATAATACCCTACACCTCCCTAATAATGCGATAAGGGTCATTGCGATAATAATTTGGAATAATTGGTAAATGGGTAGGAACATGTTATCTAAGTCTGAACCGATAATCGCTAAATTAAGCAATATTCGTTCCTAAATTGAGAAACATATTTCTCGAAAATTTTAATGATCGGAAGTAAAGTACAACTTTTATAGCGCTTTGATACCAAATCAGGAGGAACATATGTATGGATGTTATATATAAATCTGAACCGATTTTCCCTGAATACTCATTCATGTAAAAAGACATCTTTCTGTCGAATTTCGTACTGATCGGATATAAAATACAATCTCTACAGCGCTTACATGTCGAATCGGGGGTAACATATATATGGGGCTATATCTAAGTCTGAACCGATTTTCTACGAAATTTGGCAGTATTTCTTCATGTCGAAGGAAACCTCTTTTTGCCGAAATTCGCACTGATCGGATATAAAATAACATTTTTACAGCGCTTACATGTGAAATCGGGGGTAACGTTTATATGGGGGCTATATCTAAATCTGAACCGATTTCTTCCAAATTTAACAGTGTTCATTCAAATAATAGGAAACCTCTTTCTGCCGAATTTCATACTGATCGGATATAAAATAACATTATTAAAGTGCTTACACTTCAAATCGGGGGTAACGTATATATGGGGGCTATATCTAAATCTGAACCGATTTCTTGCAAATTTAACAGTGTTCATTCATATTATAAGCAACCTCTTTCTGCCGAATTTCATACTGATCGGATATATAATAACATTTTTACAGCGCTTACACTTCAAATCGGGGGTAGCGTATATATGGGGGCTATATCTAAATCTGAACCGATTTCTTCCAAATTTAGCAGTGTTCATTCATATAATAAGAAACCTCTTTCTGCCGAATTTCATACTGATCGGATATAAAATAACGTTTTTACAGTGCTTACACTTCAAATCGGGGGTAACGTATATATGGGGGCTATATCTAAATCTGAACCGATTTATTCCAAATTTAACAGTGTTCATTCATATGATAAGAAACCTCTTCCTGCCGAATTTCAGACTGATCGGATATGAAATAAAGTTTTTACAGCGCTTACATGTCAAATCTGGGGTAACATATATATGGGGGCTATATCTAAATCTGAACCGATTTTAACCAAATTCAATAGGGATCGTCCTTGGGCCAAATAAAACATATGTGTACATTTTCGTCGAGATCGGACCATAATTGCGACCTGTACTTTGATTACAAGAATACATGCACAGACAGACAGACGGACATAGCTAAATCAACTCAGAAAGTAATTCTGAGTCGATCGGTATAATAAACGATGGGTCTATTTCTTCTCCTTTTGGGTGTTACAAACAAATGCACAAAGTTATAATACCCTGTACCACAGTGTGGTGTAGGGTGTAAAAATACGAATATTATTTTGGGACTCAAGGTGAGGGGATTCATAAGTCGGTTTACCCGACTGAACTTCCTTATTTGCTTTTCTGTTATTCACTATTTACAACTGTGCTTCCGACTCTAACGACATATGTATTCCGTACGGTATACCGAGAAAATATATAGAAAAAAATCAAAAAATCAACATTGACCCAAAAAATTCGTATGGCCATTAAATTATTAATAGAGCCAACTTGACTAAACGAATGATGCACAGAAAAGGTTAACGGTTAATCTCGATTCTTAAAAAAATGGGCGTTAATGCCATGCCCCTTTTGGCATCTCCTAAACAAAATTGCCACCAAAAAAATATGAAAATATTTTTTTTTTAATTTCCCAATATTTATAGTGGATCATAATTTATTTTTTTATCCATATACGATTTGCAAATAGGCGCTATTTTCTTCGTTATGATGCTACCTTTCAAAAAATGGACTAAACAAATTTTTTGCGAATTTTTTTTCTATTTTTTAGGGGCATTTTCGGTCTAGCAAAAAACGACAGTTACGAAACTTTCGTTTCTATGTGAAAGTGATGTTTCCAGCATTTCTAGCCCTCATAAAAACAATAAATTTTTTTGTTGCATAGTGTTATCAATACACGCAAAGAAAAAACGTCTGGAGATCGTGTATTACAAACATATTTCTTTGCCTCAAACGCTCTTGTTATTTGGCTCAATACACGCAAAGAAAAAAACGTTTGGAGGTTGTTGATCGCAAACATAGTTCTTTGCCTCAAACGCTCTACTTTTTCCCGTAAGGGTTGAAATATTTCTAGTGTATGAAAACGTTTATCGTAAACGTAGTTTCTTCTGTCATCAACGAACATTACTTCATTCCAAAATTTTCTTATTTTACGTTTATGGTAAACGAAAATGTTACGGAAACATATTGTATTTAAACATGATTGAATATTTTAAAGAGAGTTGAGAGAACAAAGAGCGTAACTTGTTCCCATTTTGTGAGTGTGCGATTTTATAAATTTTTTATTTTCTGTATGTTAGGGCTATATATGTATGTGTTCTTTTGCTTTTTTATTTACAGTTTGTCTACAACTCAATTAGAAGATACATATCAGCCAAATAATAACAGAGGGGTTTGTCTGGGAGCTTCCGGGTACATTTTAATAAAAATTGATTATAAACATAATTTTATAAAACATTAAATATTAAAAATTAAACAAATTATTCTTTTGCGACAAACGTTTTCTCATTTATTGGTAAACTGGTATTGCTTGTGACAAACTCAATAGACGTTTGCAACAAACGTTTCACAGGGTTTGGGATAAACTGGTATTGATTTTGACAAACACAATAAACGTTTGCACCAAACGTTTCACAGGGTTTGGCGGAACAAATATGAATCATTTACGATAAGTGCACTAAACGTTTGCTATAAACGTTTCTTTGAGTTTTGCGACAAACATAGACCACAAACGAAATTTGTTTGTCTAATATTTCGTTTGGGAGTAATAAATTTTTTCTTTGCGTATAGTTTCTCAGATATTCTACTTAAAAAAAAGTATAGCATTTACTTGTGTGCCGAAAACTCCACTATCTTGAGCTTTCCTAGCGTTGAATGGGTTAGGTTTTGGCACATAAAATAACTTGAAAACAATGACGTGCTTAATAGTGTCTTTTTCTCAAAATAACGAAAAAATTGTTAAGCACTCTTTCTTAAAATAACAAAAAAAAAATTGCAAACCACACCCAAACACGTATATCCTTTAAATCTCTCAAGAATAAGAAGAAAAACTTTCAAAAAGAAGAAAAACTTGAAAATCGATTATACATAGCCTGCTTCAATTGAAAAGTCCTCTATTTTCGAACATACCTCGTATATTCTATGAATCTGTTCATTAATTTTAAACTCCTTGCATAAAATCTTAATGAAAAATTTCCTTGGTGTTTTTCGTTTGACACATTTTTCCTATATTTGCCTACATTTCCCAAAAAATACGCATAACCTATTGCAAATCCTCTTAACATTAATGAAACAAATCTATGGGTGTATCCTTTTCAGATTTTCTGCTCGATTTGTGTAACCATTTTCAAATAGCTACCTTTTTTCCGAAGCCTTAACATTAACAGTGGTTTCCTCTTCATCTGTTCCCTTTTTGTCATATTTTTGTGCTGTCGTTCAGACTTGTGTATTTGTGGTATTTCAATCCGCCTTTAATTAAAAAACCTCATCACACATACATAGTTTGTAAAACGATTAGATTTCACAGCAAAATGAAAAAAACTCATCAACATCATGCATCATTTCTCTGGGTGGGATAGAGAGGAAGCGGGAAGGGTTGTTTGGGTTTGCGTCGAACAATTTCCGAATAATTTCAAAGAAAATGTTTTACAAACAGTATTTTAGCTATGCTAAAGTTCATTTCCAAGTTTTCCATCCTTTACCTTTTTCTGTATTACGGATGAACAGGAAGGATGTGTGATGGTATTTCCTCATCACATGAGATGCGTATGTATGGCTGCCTGAGAGAGTGTGTGTATGCGTAAGTGTGTTTGCCTTAACAGGAATGCATGTTAATGGGTTTATCCCCCCACAAAGTATGTGGCTGATTGCAAAACTGGGCTACAAAACCCATTTCGCTCTCTATCCCTCTGTCTCTTGGTCACCCTAAAGGCAAACACTCACCTTTCCAATTCGCATTTGTGCTGAGGCTCAGTTATGCCTTTACGCATACAAACACCAACCACTCCAAGTTATCATCAGTCTGCAATCCTCAGGTTGCTATCCTTGATTTTGGTTTTGGCTATGATTTAATAGAGTTTTGTATTTTGTGAGTTTTGTCCGTCCGTCCGTCCGTCTGTATTCTTCATTTCGATTTGATTTCACATTCATGACAGAGTAGATTGAGTATTCCAAAGCTTCTTGGGCTTCTTGTTTGCAACACTGTGACATCAATACTCTTAGTCAGTTTCATCTTTATTTGGAGTGGGACATCCTTTTGGCTTATTTCTGCCGCCTCCCGCCTCCCGCCTCCCGCCTCCTCTCTCTATTTCTTTTGCTCTTATCTTGGGAGTGCATTAGGTAACAACCATTATTAATGCAATTTATGCAATTTAACTTTTCACCTATACACCCGAGTAACGAGTGGGAAGTAAGTAAGACATTCATTAGAATTTATACTTATACAATCAGACTTTCTTCGGGGAACATTCCTAAGCATCGAACTTTTGGTCCTCCCACATTAGCAGTGCTGGGTAATGCAATTTATCGTCATTACTACTAATGGATTCCTAATAAATTTAATTAATTTTCTTCTTTTCAAAAAGTGAAATTCATATTATTAACTAAATTATATATGTTGAATTCGTTTGTGGTTTGCATACATATCGTAAAATGATTAATGCTTAAGAAAATTGGCAAAAAGGATGTGGGGAATTACAATTTATGGTATTAAATACACAGAAAGAAAAATTGCATACACAATTTAAGCGAAAAATTCTTCTTCTTCAACAAAATTTAATTTCAAGAAATTTTGTAGAAAAATGCAATTTGATGCAAATTTTCTAGAGAAATGCAATTCAATTATATTTCTAGAAAAATGCAATTTTAACGAAATTTTTAAGAAAAATACAATTTCGAAGAAATATTCAAGAAAACTGCAATTTTAACGAAATTTTTGTAGAAAAATGTAATTTCAGTGAAATTTTTAGAAAAAAAAATAAATTTTAAGGAATTTTCTAGAATAATTCAAATTTGGAGGAATTTTCTAAAACAAAATATAATTTGAAGAAGTTTTGTAGATGAATGTAATTATGATAAAATTTTCTATCAACGAAATTTTGTTGAAAAATGCAATCAACCGAATTTTTGTAAAAAATTTAATTTCAATATATTGTATTTTTCTATAAAATGTCATCGAAATTACATTTTTCTAGGAATATTCGTCCAAATTGCATTTTTTGAATAGTTTGCCGATAATACATTTGTATTGAACAATTTTTCCCCAATTAATTATGTCAAAAAAAATTTTCTTTTTAAAATTTCGTTGAAATTGCTTATTTTTAGAGAATTGCTATGAAATTAATTTTCGCGAAATTTCATTATTTTCAGAATTTTTTCAGCAAAATTTAATTGCAAAAAGTTTTGATTAAAAAACTTTTTCCATTAAATTATGTCAAAATATTTTTTCTAAAATATTTCTTTGAAATTGCATATTTCTAGGAAATTAAATTTTTCTTAAATCTTCCGTTGTCTCTGTATTTCGCGAAATTTCATTATTTTTTTCCAACAAAATTAAATTTCAAGAAATTTTGTAGAAAATGTTAAAATTACATATTTATAGAAAATGTTTACTAAATCTAATTTTTCTAAAAACATCCGTTGACAATGCACTTCACGAAATTTCATTATATTTAAATTATAGAAAATTTAATTTTGTACAATAATGGAATTTGATGCAAATTTTCTAATTAAAAGCAATTCAACTATATTTGTTGAAAAATGTAATTTTAACGAAATTTTGAAGAAAAATTCAATTTCGACGAAATTTTTAAGAGAAATGCAATTTCAACGAAATTTTTGTAGAAAAATGTAATTTCAACGAAATTTAATTGCATTTTTTTAATAGTTTGTCGATAATAAATTTTGATTGAAAAATTTTTTCCATGTGAAAATTTTTTTTCTACAAAATTTCGTACAAATTGCATGTTTCTACGAAATTTTTCTAAAAAATTCCGTTGACACTGCATTACGCGAAATTCAAATTAAAATTTCAAATTTCAAAAAATCGAAATTACGACAAATTCAATTTGGTGCAATTTTTCTAGAGAAATTCAATTCAACTATATTTTTAGAAAAATGTTATTTAACGAAATTTTGAAGAAAAATGCAAAGAATTTTTAGAAAAAAATTAAATTTGAAGAAATTTTCTAGAAAAATACAAATTTGGAGGATTTTTTTAAAACAAAATGTAATTTCAAGAAGTTTTGTAGATACAATTAATTACGATGAAATTTTGTAGAAAAATGCAATCCAACGAAATTTTGCAGAAAAATGCAATTTCAGCGAATTTTTTTTCTTTATCCTTTAAACTTACATTTTTCTAAAAATTATTTTTTTCTAGAACAAACTGCGTTTTTGAAATTTTTATCGAAAATTCATTTGATTGAAAAGTTTTTTCTTTCCAGAGAAAAAAAAAAACAAATTTGAAGAAATTTTCGAGAAAAATACAAATTTGATGGAATTCTCTAACAAAAATATACTTTCTAGAATTTTTTTAGACAAATGTAATTATGATAAAATTTTCTATCAGCGAAATTTTGTAGAAAAATGCAATCCAACGAATTTCTAAATAATGCAATTTCAACAAAATTATGAAGAAAAATGTAATTTCAACGAAATTTGGCAGAAAAATGTAATTTAAACGAACTGTTATTTATTATACATTATTTAATATTTAAATCTTGAAATTTTCTATAAACTTTTATCAAATAATGTCAAAACTAAATGTTTTTAGAAAATTTCGTTATAATAGCATATTTCTAGAAAATATCTACGAAATTTATTTTTTTTAGAATGTTGACATCGCATTTCTCAAAATGCCATTATTTTAAAATATTTTTCATCAAAATTTTCTAGAAAAATTTAATTTCCAGAAATTTTGTGTGAAATTCTATTTGAACAAAAAAAAACAAACGCCAAATTTTATTTTATTATTCATATTATAAACGAAATATATTTACGATAGTACTTTTACGGGAGAGGCATGAAGATTTTTTAAAAATTCCTTTAAACTTGAATTATTCTAAAAAATTTCTTTTATCAACGAAATTTTGTAGAATGATGCAATCCAACGAAATTTTGCAGAAAAATGCAATTTCAGCGTAATTTTTTTCAACATTGTTGTCAAAATTGCTTTTTTTTTCTAAAAAAATCCTTGGAAATTACATTTATTTCAGCGAAATTTTTTTCAAAGTACATTTAATTGAACATTTTTTTCCAGAAAAAAATGCAAATTCGAAGAAATTTTCGAGAAAAATACTAATTTGAAAGAATTTTCTAAAATAATATAATTCTATAGTTTTTGCAGACAAATGTAATTATGATGCAATTTTCTTTCATTCTCAGAAACATTTTTTACAAAAAAATTTAATTTCAAGAAATTTTGTGAAATTTTAATTTCAAGAATTCATTTTGAACAAAAAAACACAAAATTTTATTTTCATAATATAAACGAAATATAATTTAATATATCTTTTGTGGGAAGGGGACATGAAGATTTTTAAAAAATCCTTTAAAATTGAATTTTTCTAAAAAATTCTTCAAATTACATTTTTCTAGGTATTTTCGTCAAAATTGCATTTTTTAAGAAAATTTATTATTTTTAAAATTTTTTTCAAACAAAATTTAATTCTGTACAAACAAAAATTCAATTTAATGCAAATTTTCTAGTTAAAAGCAATTCAACTATATTTGTAGAAAAATGCAATTTTAACGCAATTTTAAAGAAAAATGCAATTTCGACGAAATTTTTGTAAAAAATGTAATTTTAACGAAATTTAAAAAAAAAATTGAAGGACTTCTAGAAAAATACAAATTTGGAGGAATTTTCTAAACAAGATGTGTCTATCAACAAGATGTGTCTATCAGCGATTTTTTTTTCTTTATCCTTTAAACTTACATTTTTCTAAAAATTATTTTTTTCTAGAACAAACTGCGTTTTTGAAATTTTTATCGAAAATTCATTTGATTGAAAAGTTTTTTCTTTCCAGAGAAAAAAAAAAACAAATTTGAAGAAATTTTCGAGAAAAATACAAATTTGATGGAATTCTCTAACAAAAATATACTTTCTAGAATTTTTTTAGACAAATGTAATTATGATAAAATTTTCTATCAGCGAAATTTTGTAGAAAAATGCAATCCAACGAATTTCTAAATAATGCAATTTCAACAAAATTATGAAGAAAAATGTAATTTCAACGAAATTTGGCAGAAAAATGTAATTTAAACGAACTGTTATTTATTATACATTATTTAATATTTAAATCTTGAATTTTTCTATAAACTTTTATCAAATAATGTCAAAACTAAATGTTTCTAGAAAATTTCGTTATAATAGCATATTTCTAGAAAATATCTACGAAATTTATTTTTTTTAGAATGTTGACATCGCATTTCTCAAAATGCCATTATTTTAAAATATTTTTCATCAAAATTTTCTAGAAAAATTTAATTTCCAGAAATTTTGTGAGAAATTCTATTTGAACAAAAAAAAAAAAACGCCAAATTTTATTTTATTATTCATATTATAAACGAAATATATTTACGATAGTACTTTTACGGGAGAGGCATGAAGATTTTTTAAAAATTCCTTTAAACTTGAATTATTCTAAAAAATTTCTTTTATCAACGAAATTTTGTAGAATGATGCAATCCAACGAAATTTTGCAGAAAAATGCAATTTCAGCGTAATTTTTTTCAACATTGTTGTCAAAATTGCTTTTTTTTCTAAAAAAATCCTTGGAAATTACATTTATTTCAGCGAAATTTTTTTCAAAGTACATTTAATTGAACATTTTTTTCCAGAAAAAAATGCAAATTCGAAGAAATTTTCGAGAAAAATACTAATTTGAAAGAATTTTCTAAAATAATATAATTCTATAGTTTTTGCAGACATTTGTAATTATGATGCAATTTTCTTTCATTCTCAGAAACATTTTTTACAAAAAAATTTAATTTCAAGAAATTTTGTGAAATTTTAATTTCAAGAATTCATTTTGAACAAAAAAACACAAAATTTTATTTTCATAATATAAACGAAATATAATTTAATATATCTTTTGTGGGAAGGGGACATGAAGATTTTTAAAAAATCCTTTAAAATTGAATTTTTCTAAAAAATTCTTCAAATTACATTTTTCTAGGTATTTTCGTCAAAATTGCATTTTTTAAGAAAATTTATTATTTTTAAAATTTTTTTCAAACAAAATTTAATTCTGTACAAACAAAAATTCAATTTAATGCAAATTTTCTAGTTAAAATCAATTCAACTATATTTGTAGAAAAATGCAATTTTAACGAAATTTTAAAGAAAAATGCAATTTCGACGAAATTTTTGTAAAAAATGTAATTTTAACGAAATTTAAAAAAAAAATGTGAAGGACTTCTAGAAAAATACAAATTTGGAGGAATTTTCTAAACAAGATGTGTCTATCAACGAAATTTTGTAGAAAAATTCAATCCAACGAAATTTTGCAGAATAATGCATTAGGTTATTTGACCCACGACCGTTCGTCCGTCGTCTGACTATTGCTCACGATATGAGTAACGAAAACTAATTCACCTAAAACTTCTGTAGCTTTATTCTAAGGATCGTCATATTCTGTATTTTAGACAACTTTTCCAATGTCTATAGTCTGATAAAGAATAATCAAGGCTTCTCTACCATATAAAGTACCACATTTCGTATTACATTTCTTACAATGTGGTGGTATATTTTAGACGATTTCCTCAACTGAAATTTCTTTAGTTGTTTTTCTGGCGCTTCAAATATAACTTCTTACTTTCTGCCACTCTACTGCAACATATTCACAAAGTTTTTGCAACTTAGGTGCCCATTAAATAGTATATTTTTGTATTCGACATTTTCACAAAGAATTTCCAAGAAATATGTACTCAGAAAAAGTTTTTCTGTTCCCTTCTTCTACTTACCATACAAAGACGATTTTACATCATTAAGTACACAGATACTTAGAACGTAACATTTGATCCTTAAATGTGCAATAGTTTTTTTGGGGGTTACAATAGATGTATTCTTAGTTTGACAATATTCAAAATATTCTTTATTTTGAAAGGAAAAAACTTTTGACTAAAAGAGTTTTCCCAAAATATTTCGTAACAATGAGTTACCCCAAGATGGAGGTTGATATACGAGTACGTGTATCGAGTACTCGTATGTTAACGAGATGTATGCAACAAAATTGACACTAAAGGATAATTGAAAATAAATATATTGCATAACATTGCCGCTGAAGGAGAATGTCGAAGAATGTCGAAGAATAAAAAGAAGTTTTGAAAATTTTGCAAAAAAAAAATTCTTTTGATATTTACAGTTCGATTGAGTTGCATTTAATTGGAATTTATACTTCAATTGAGAGTCAATTGTGAAAGCCAGCGGAAAATGGAATTCGAGTTTATTTTTTGTTGTTGAAATTTCACCAAGAAATGAACGATTTTTAATCACCACTTCTATGAATGTGTCCTACAATGTGAAAGGACCTTATGTAGATTTGCAAGAGCCTTCTTTGTTCCTTCCTGTGTTTTTGCAGAACAACTCAACTCCACATCAGCCGAGCAATGAGTAGGAGTAGGTGAAGTGGTGGCAGTAGTAGTGTAGTGGAGTAAGGAATAAAAGAATGTGATCCTTTTTATGTCCTATTATCATACAATGAAAGCCTGACTAGATGTACATAACAAGTAAAACAGATAAATACTCTTGCACAACATGCAAAATAAACAGCCAGAAAAAATGCAATAACAACGAGGTTTGACTCCAGAAGTTTTCGTAAAGAGAGAAAGCTCTTGTGGTAGGAATTCTAAAGATTCTGAAGTAATGAAAAACCAACCAATGAATTCTCAATTGTCCCGAAATCTCCAAAACTATTTTTTTACATTTGAATCAATACATCTTCAGATGTTCTGAAATGAAATTTCATATGAAGTTTGGGTCCCAAAGTTTCGGCGGAGATTCTGATGAAATAAAGCAAAACCAAAAAAAATTTGCTCAACATTTCAGAACTGATTTTGTTTTTATATTTGAAATTATATGTCTATAGGTGTCCTTTAGTGATATTCCATAATCGATACTTCATTTACCTTTCCCCCTCGATCCTCGTAAAGCTTTGCAAAACGTATAAATAACTGCTAATGTATGTATAACAGATGACAGAGTGAGGGAAAAAAACGAACTGACAGCAAAATATATGGCAAGAACAACATCTGTAGCGACATCAGGACGAATGGATAGATGGATGAATGAATGAATGGCTGACATGCAGAAATGTTCCTAACAGGCTGACTGACTGACTGTGACGATAATGAAAATCATAGGAGATGTGGGGCATTCCAAAAGAAATATATAAAGTAGTCACCGAGAAAAGTCCAAAGACATTTTTTTATTACTTTTCAGTTCAACTTTGAACTAAAGGAAATTTTTAGCTCAAACACTACAATAGCACTTAGGAATTTTTGGCCCACTATAAAATGAAGAATTTCGATAAAAAGTTTCTTATGTACCGAGAGCTATCCTGGCACTATATTTTATTTTACTATATTTTACATGTATTCTGCTCTCCTAAGTAAGAAATTCACATCTCCATTTTAGTAGTTTTGCGATATTTAGCTTTTAGTTTTTTTAACATTCGCGCCTTTAGCTTAATATTAATTTAGGGTGGCTGCCGGTTATACCAGCTCACATAGACCAATTTAGCTCCCTAACCTAAACCTAAAATGAAAAGGTGCGAAAGTTACAAAAGGTAAAAGCTAAATATCTCAAAACTACTAAAATGGGGATGTAACTTTCTTCCTCACATTTCTGTGGACGGCAGGTTTAGGTGCTTTTTCAGCGAGTTTGAACTCAATATAATGGCGATCGGAGAATAAGTGGTCGTCCAGTACATTCCACCCAATAATGTTACCTGACAGCCGGTCAGTAGCAAACGTTACGTCAAGTCTGTCTATAATTGTAAATTTAAAATTGTTTATTACCTATGTTTCAAATACTTAGGTTGGTAGTTAGAATAAAGTCAAGAAGCGAATCACCCCTATTGTTTATATCCGTACTACCCCAGATAGTATGATGAGCGTTCGTGTCTGCGCCAATAATCACTTCGACCGCGTCAGACGTTGCTTCTTCTACTACTTCCCTGAACAGAGCAGTCGTACTACTTCCCTGAACAGAGCAAGCTTCATAAGGCAAGTAACTGGAGACCATCCAATACATGGGATTACCGATCTCCAGACTAGCAGCTGTTCGGTCTTTACCACTTAAATTAGCCAGGAGAAAGATACTAAGATCTTTCCTGGCCAAAATGCAGGTTCTTGGAGTGCCTTCACAGTTGGTCACAAGCAGTTTAAAGTTGGGTGTCCTGATACCGCGCACCCTTCCTCCCACTGCGTAGAGTTCCTGTATCAGGACGATGTCTACTGCACCTGTGGACAGGCGCAGCAATAGTGCCGTTGAGTCTGCTTTAGCGTGATGGAGTAATTGACAGATTAACATCCACCCCGACAAAAGTGTTATCGAACTCTTCGTCCGTATCATTGAGAAGCGTGTCCCCGCCAGATGCGACAAAAAGTCCGGAGACTCCCTTCAGTCCCTCTGTGTCAGAAGTAGAGCTTTCGTCCTCAGAGTAGGACGTTACAGATCTTCTGTTAGAATTGGAGTCCCCAGAAATAAGCCGTGTATCAACCACGGTGGACGACTCACCTTCCGCTGTGGGAGCTATATCCTGCTTGTTTACCTTCAAGACTATAGTCTCGAAGCCATTTTGTAGGGTTGCACTTGCACGTTGTATATGGGAGGTGGATTCAGCGTTAAGGATCGAATTGACCTGCATCCAACCTCGTCAAAACTCTTAGCGCTATCCGGTGCTCATTGTGCTTCCGTTTTGGCGGACGGACATGACGTTTTCCCCTCACCGTACCACCTGTTGAGAGTACTGGGGGGAAATTTTCGCTACGATGTAGGCCTTCCAGACTTTGTACAGATTCTGTTCTCTTTAATTTAGGAAAAGTTTACATCTAAGTAGGCGGCCAGGTGGGCTATCTATTCCTTAGTTGTCGGCCGGATGGTTTTCTAATCCTTAGTAGACGACCAATTAGATTTTCTACTCCATAATAGAGGACCAGTTATCAACTTTTTGGTTGCGACCAGTTTAACTATCTACACTTTCGTATAGGACCAGTTGGATTACATACTACTTAATAAAATACCAGTTATCCTTAATATTCGACAAGTTGAATTATCTACTTCTTTGTAGGCTATTTCTTAATAAATGGTTATTTGAGTTATCTAAACCTTATAAGAGGGCCAGTTGGGCTATTTACGTCTTAGTTGATAACCAGTTGGGTTATCTACTCCTTAGTAGAGGTCCAGTTGGATTTTCTACTACTTAATAAATTACCAGTTGTGTTATTTTTCGTTAATTTACTAGAAGTTGGGCTAATTACTCCTTAGTTGCGACCAGTTGGACTATCTACTAATTAGTTGTCGACCAAGTCGATTATATTCTCCTTAGAAGGCGGCCAGTTGGGTCTATCACTTCTTGGTAGACAGCCAGTTGGGTTATCAAATCCTTAGTAGACGACCAGTTAGGTTGTGTACAGGGTCTCCCATATTCGATTGGAATGGGCCCAACGAGTCCGTGGGTCCGTCGAATATGGGCAACCCTGTACACATTTGTGAGCAACTAGTTGGGTTATCTACTTCTCCTAAATATACGACAAGTTTGATTATTTTCTCCTTAGTAGACGGCCAGGTGGGTTATCTATTCCTTAGTATTCGGCCATATGGCTTATCTACTCCTTAGTTAACGACCGTTTGGGTTTTCTATTCGTTAGTAGATGACCAGATCGAATACCTATTCGTTACTCCTCCTTAGTAGAAAATCATTTGGATTATCTACTACTTAGTAGGTGCCCAGTTAAGTTATCTAATCCATAGTAGACGACCAGTTAGGTTATCTACTCCATAATAGAGGACCGGTTGGGTTATCTACTCCTTAGTTGACGACAAGTTGCGTTATCTTCTGCGAAATAAAATACCAGTTTTGGTTATCTTATTCTTAATTTATGACAAGTTGGATTATCTACTCCTTAGTTGCCGACCAGTTGGGCTATTTGTTCCTTAATATGCGACAAGTTGGGTTGTCTGCTTCTTCATAAAGGACCAGTTGAGTATTCTACTACTAAGTAGGCGTCCAGTTGGGTATCTTTACATTAGTTGACGAGCAATTGCGTTATCTATTCCTTAGTAGAGGACCACTTGGGTTATCTGCTCCTTAGTTGCCGACCTGTTGCTTTAACTACTGCTTAATAAAATACAAGTGGCGTTATTTCTCCTTAATTTACAACAAATTTGGTTATTTATTCTTTAGTTGCAGATCAGTTGGGTTATCTTCACCTTAATACCATAACCATTTACGTTATCTACTACTTAGTAGGCTTTTAGTTAGGTTATCTAATGTAAACATTAGTTGACGACGAGTTGGGTACTCCTTAGTACAAGTCCAGTTCGATGTTCTACTACTTAATAAATTACCAGTTGTGTTTTTTCCTTACAATACTAATTAGTTGTCGACCAATTCGATTATCTTCTTCTTAGAAGGCGGCCAGTTGGGTTATCTAATCCTTAGTACACCACAAGTTAGGTTATGTACTCATTTCTAAGCTACTAGTTGGGTTATCTACTTCTCCTTAATGTACGACAAGTTTGATTATTTTCTCCTTAGTAGGCGGCCAGGTGGGTTATCTATACCTTAGTATGCGGCCAGTTGGGTTGTGTACTCTTCAGTTGACGACCAGTTAGGTTGTCTACTCCTTAGTAGATGACCAGTTCGAATACCTATTCGGTACTCCTCCTTAGTGGAAAATGATTTGGGTTATCTACTACTTAGTAGGCGTCCAGTTGGGTTATCTAATCCTTAGTAGAGGACCAGTTAGGTTATCTACTCCATAATAGAGGACCAGTTGGGTTATCTGCCCTTAGTTGACGACAATTTGCGTTATCTTCTGCTAAATAAAATACCAGGTTTTTATCCTTAATTTATGACAAGTTGGCTTATCTACTCCTTAGTTGCCGACCAGTTGGGCTATCTTTTCCTTATTATGCGACAACTTGGGTTATCTGCTTCTTAATAAAAGACCAGTTGGGTACTACTACTACTAGTAGACGTCCAGGTGGGTTATCTTCTCATTAGTTGACGAGCAATTGCGTTATCTACTCCTTAGCATAGGACCACTTGGGTTATCTTCTCCTTAGTTGTTGACCAATTGCTTTATCTTTATAAAATACATTTGGGGTTATCTTCTCCGTAGTTTACGACAAATTTGGTTATCTACTCCTTCACGTTAATATGCGACTAGTTGCGTTATCTGCTCCTTAGTACGGAACCATTTATGTTATCTAGCACTTAGTAGGCGTTCACTTGGGTTATCTTATTCTTAGTAGGCGACCAGTTAGGTTATATACTCCATAATAGAGGACAGGTTGGGTTATCTACTCCTTAATTTACGACAAGTTGGGTTATCTACTCCTTAGTTGCCGACCAATTGGGCTATCTTATCATTAGTTGACGACCAATTGCGTTATCTACTCCTTAGTAGAGAACCACTTGAGTTACCTGCTCCTTAGTTGACGACCAGTTGCTTTATCTACTGCTTACTAAAATAAAAGTGGGGTTACCTTCTCCTTAATTTACGACAAGTTTGGTTATATACTCCTTAGTTGCCGACCAGTTGCGCTATATTTTCCTTATATGCGACAAGTTGGTTATCTACTTCTCCATAAAGGACCAGTTGAGTTTTCCACTACTTAGTAGGCGTCCTGTTGGGTTATCTTTACGTTAGTTGACGAGCAATTGCGTTATCTACTCCTTAGTAGAGGACCAAATGGGTTATCTGCTCCTTAGTTGTCGACCAATTGCTTTATCTACTGCTTAATAAAAATACAAGTGAGGTAATCTTCTCCTTAATTTACAACAAATTTGGTTTTCTACTCCTTACTGCACCACTTTTTAATAAAGGACCAGTTGGATAATATACTACCTACTTAGCGGCATTATTACTGTTTAATGGATGATCAGTTGGGTTATCTTCTCTATAGTTTGCGAGCAGATGTATTATTTTCTCCTTAATATGGGACATGTTGGGCTATCTACTCCTTAGTAGAGAACCATTTGCTATCTATCCCTTAATTGTCAACCACTTGGGCTATCTACTCCTTAGTAGAGGACCAGTAGGGTTATCTGCTGCTTAGATGACAACCAGTGCATTCTCCTGATTAATAAAATGAAAATGAAATGGGGCTATCATCTCCTTAATATACGACAAGTTGGGTTATCTACTTCTTAGTTGGTGACCAGGTAGGTTATCTTATACCTAGTGTCCGACAAGTTGTGTTATTTACTCTTTAACATGCGACAAGTTGGGTTATATAATCCTTACTAGAGAACCATTTGGGTTATCTACTCTTTATTTGACGATCAATTGAGTTATCTGCTCCTTAGTAGAGGACCAGTAGGGTTATGTGCTCCTTAGTTGACAACCAGTGAATTTATCTGCTGCTTAATAAAATATCAGTGGGGTTATATTCTCTTTAATTTACAACAAGTTGGGTTATATATATAGTTGACCACAGTTGCTTTATTACTTTTCGGTAGAGGATCAGTTGGGTTATCTTCCCTATAGTTGACGACCAGTTGGGTTGTCTACTTCTTAGTTGAGGACCAGTTGGATAATCTACTCATTTCTTGACGGCCAATTGGGTTATCCACTCATTAGTAGATGACCAATTGTATTATTGTACTACTTAGTAAAATACCAGTTGGGTTATCTTCTCCTTAATGTACGACAAGTTGGTTATCTACTTCTCAGTTGATAGGTTATCTTATACATAGTGAAGGAAAAAATGTGTTATTTACTACTATGCTATTTCTGACATTGTAGGGTCTGGTACTGTAGTTATTCTTCTAGATTGGTATTGGGATATATCAGAAGGTGGCAATAAACCACCTTCAAGGTCAAAGCCATGTTAAAATTACCGGTTGTTTTCATGTAAAAGGGACAGTCTGTGAATCGATACCTGATGTGAGTGGGTCTATCATGTGATTGGTATTCTATCGGTCCAACCGATGATTTATGTTTCCAGCAATTCAAGGATTCCCTCCATGAGAAATGACTCGTATCATATTTTTGTTCAAAGCCTTTGCCGGCTCTTCCCCTCCTCTCCTCATTCTTTATTGTTGCCTACAAATGCTGAAGATTAAAATGTTTTGCGATAATTGAGATAAACACAAACACATTTGCATTGGAGATAGGTGATATGAGAGGGGAGAGCAGAGGCATGCTGAACGTTTTCGAAAACTACATTTGCACCCTAAGCAAGAGCAATGCCAAACGAGGCGACGAAGACAATTTCAATGGAAACAGTGTAGTGTAGTTTCGTATTTTTCTATGCAACCGTTTCTTTGCCACTATTCAAATGCGAATAACTCGAACGAACGGAGGCATCAAAGGCAAACATCAGTGTTCCGTCTGTATGCCATATGTTCTCGTCGCTCTCTCAGTCGTTTGGGCGTTCATTCGTCCTTATTTCCTTTTGTATTGGTATTTTATATGGCTGGGGGAGTGGGGCATAATATGCATATGCACATCCTTAAAATGCAAATAAAAGAAACACAACTCTATAACTTCAATTTCTCTTTGCATCCTTTGCATTTATTTTATTTTCTGTTTTCTTTTTTTTTGCAAAGGATATTTCCATCATTCGTATTTGTCTATTTTTGTTGTGTTTTTTTTTTTTGTTCGTTCTCTCTAAAGCCACTGTTGTATTCATGAAAATGTTAATGTTAAGCGAGAGAAAAAAAAGAATATTAAAATGTTCAAGTGTATATAAATACGACAAGTATTCACAATTCACATTTAAGGATTTATGTATAAATATTCCTCTGAATTAGAGAGCAGCGGAGAGCTGCTCAGCTCTTCGCTTTTTTTTCGCAATTACAAAACTTTTTGTTTCGTTTCTTCTTTTTTCTTTTTTAATGGCTCCTAGTACTCTTCAGTAATTACGAGGAAAATTTTCCAAAAGGACTCGAAATCATTTAACTAAAAATGATTTTTAATAACACAAAAGTCCTGCTGTGTGTGTGAGTGTGTGCGTGTTAGACATTTGCTTGTAAGTTTTAATGCATTTAATGATATAATTTTCTGTTTTTTTTTGCTTTTTAGAGTCTCAAGAATTGAACGATATTTTTGCAATGGAATTTCCTAGGCAGAGTAATGATTGTAAAGCAGTAATAACATCTGTCTTTATTAAGCTTTCAAACTCGGTTAAGGAGTCTCCTTAGTAATGTATTGCAATCCATTGAAATCTGAGTTTTTTTATTAAGAGTAAAATATTTAATGATGTTTTATGTAAACATTTTGTTAAAATCTATTTATTAATAGAATGAATAAAAAGGATTCCAATCTCTAAATGATTCACTTAAGAAAAATTCAGTGCCGTAAATGGTCGAAGAAAATATTTCTGCAACAAACTCTTTGTCGAAGGGCTGTGCATAGCATTTTCTGAGGCAATATGGCGTCCTAAACATGAAAAAAATATTTAATAAAAATTTTATGTAATTTTTTTGTAATTTTTCTTTAAAATTCCTACTTTCTTGGAAGGTGCCCCTATTTTTAGAGCTATGTGCTCGATACAGCCGGGATACCATTTAAATTAAGGGATACTATGAGGGCTACATAGAAAGGCTTAAAAAATCACTTTCACGTAGAGACGGAAGTTCAGTAACTGTCGATAAAACATTTAGACAATTTTTAGTTTTTTTCTAAAAAATCGTTTTTTGCTGGCACGAAAAGGACCAAAAAAATAGAAAAAAACGCAAAAAAAGGGTTTGTTCAATTGTTAAAAGCTAAGCATCCTAAAGAAGAAAACGGCTCCTATTCGAAAAAAATCTATTGATAAATGTATAATTAATGGCCCATATTGTAAAATTTTCGAAAAAAATATTTTTAATTTTTTTTATTTTGGCAATTTTGTTTAAGAGTTCCCAAAAGGGTCGTGGCAGTAACGCCCATCAAACAACAATTATTATTGTTGCATAGTGTTACAGATACAAGATCGAAAGTTGTTCATGTTTTTCATACTACGAATGCTTCCAAAAACATAACCTTTTTAATTTTTTAAATAAATTTTTTTTGTGAACTTCTTAAATTTCCCTTGCCAAACTTGAAATGTATATAACTTCATAAATAAAAGTCCCACAGCGAAAAGGACAACATTTTTTGTTAATCTCTTATTTTTTTTGTAAACATTTGTACTATCTACTAATTAGTTGTCGACCAATTCGATTATCTTCTCCTTAGAATGCGGCCAGTTGGCTTTATCTACTTCTTAGTTGGCGGTCAGTTGGTTATATACTCAATTGTGAGGGACTAGTTCAGTTATACACTTCTCTTTAATATACGACAAGTTAGATTATTTTCTACTTAGTTTACGCCCAGGTTGGTTATCTATTCTTTAGTATTCGGCCAGTTGGCTTATCTACTCCTTAGTTGACGACCGGTTGGGTTTTCTATTCCTTAGTGGATGACCAGTCCAAATACCTATTCGTTACTCCTCCTTAGTAAAAAATCATTTGGGTTATCTACTACTTAGTAGGCGTCCAGTTGGGTTATCTAATCCTTAGTAGAGGACCAGTTAGGTTATCTACTCCATAATAGAGGACCAGTTGGGTTATCTGCCCTTAGTTGACGATAATTTGCGTTATCTTCTGCTAAATAAAATACCAGTTTTGGTTATCTTATCCTTAATTTATGACAAGTTGGCTTATCTACTCCTTAGTTGCCGACCAGTTGGGCTATCTTTTCCTTATTATGCGACAACTTGGGTTATCTGCTTCTTAATAAAGGACCAGTTGGGTACTACTACTACTAGTAGGCGTCCAGGTGGGTTATCTTCTCATTAGTTGACGAGCAATTGCGTTATCTACTCCTTAGCA
Organism: Eudasyphora cyanicolor; assembly: GCA_963930755.1. Taxonomy (NCBI): domain Eukaryota; kingdom Metazoa; phylum Arthropoda; class Insecta; order Diptera; family Muscidae; genus Eudasyphora; species Eudasyphora cyanicolor. The sequence goes on along the minus strand of OZ005737.1, from coordinate 50,148,584 downwards.
TAGGACCACTTGGGTTATCTTCTCCTTAGTTGATGACCAATTGCTTTATCTTTATAAAATACATTTGGGGTTATCTTCTCCGTAGTTTACGACAAATTTGGTTATCTACTCCTTCACCTTAATATGCGACTAGTTGCGTTATCTGCTCCTTAGTACGGAACCATTTATGTTATCTAGCACTTAGTAGGCGTTCACTTGGGTTATCTTATTCTTAGTAGGCGATCAGTTAGGTTATATACTCCATAATAGAGGACAGGTTGGGTTATCTACTCCTTAATTTACGACAAGTTGGGTTATCTACTCCTTAGTTGCCGACCAGTTGGGCTATCTTATCATTAGTTGACGACCAATTACTCCTTAGTAGAGAACCATTTGAGTTATCTGCTCCTTAGTTGACAACCAGTTGCTTTATCTAATATCTTCTTTTTTTGTAAACATTTGTAATTTCCACTTATCAAACTTAAAATGGCTAGGACTCCTTAAATAAGTGTCAATGTTGAACCGAAGGAAAGTTTGTGGTCACTTATTTTTATGTAAACATTTTAAGTTTCTCTAGTTTAAATGATCACAAAAGGCGAAATGAATGATATGATCATTTAAACTAGAGAAACTGAAAATTTTCGCACTACAATAAGTGATTAGAAATGTTCACTTCTTTGAACCCTATGATCACAAAAGGGCAACATTTTGGGATCACTTATTTATGATGAAAAGTTAGGGTGTCTCTACACAGTACAACACATGATTTTGGGACTCAATTCTGAGAATTGAACGTGAAAGTAGCCCCAAAAATAAGAACTTCTGCATCATTTGTTTAGTCAAGTTGACTCAATAATTTAATGGCCATACGATTTTTTTGCTAAAGGTAAAGGTAAATTTTAAGCTCTTTTTCTATATTTTAACACGGTTATATCTTGGTATACTATACGGAATATCTCTTTTGTGTCTGAAGCAAAGTTGTAGATATTAAATAGGAGAAAAAAACTGCGGAACAAACGTATCCGAAAAAAGTGCATCCAGTGCCTTAAAAATCGCTGTACTATGTCTAGTCAAATTTGAAATTGTTATAAATCTTTAAATAGGCGTCTAAATTCCATCATATATAACTCCTTAAAAAGCACCCAAACGAACGAAGGTGGACTACATTTTGTGATCATTTATATTTCGATAAAATTACGAATGTATCTACCCAAATTTAAAAAAGCTATAACTCATTTAGTAAAGTTCAAGATCAAAAAGGACGACATTTTCAGATCATTTATTTTTATGGAGGATTACCCTAACTAAAAATTTTTGATAACTCCTTAAGTAAGCATCGTAGAGCGAAGAATGCACTTACTTATTAGTTGGCGAAAACAATTCGAGGCCAACATTTTAAAGTAATGATACCTAACCGTTAAGACTGGGCGTCAAATAGCGTCAAAAAAGCCAATGAAATCTCAATATTCACGGACGTATCAAAAATGGAGATGGACACAGGATCGGGAATATATTCCGATGCCCTAAATCTCAAAATCTCCATCAGACTCCCAGACGAATGTACGGTCTTTCCGGCTGAGATTTATGCCATTAACATTGCTGCGAAAAAGATTTTGGAACTGAATATTTCTCCAACAAAATTCAACATCTACGTCGGCAGCATGACAGCTCTCAAGGCCTTAGACTCAAGAATTTTCAAATCACGCTGCACTATGGACTGCTTTCTACCCTTAACCCATATTTAGGCGCACGAAATCACGCTCTTCTGGGTGCCAGGACATAGCAACATACAAGGCAAAGGACTAGCAGACGCGTGTGTCAGGACAGGATCCGGCGGGCGAGAAGAAACCGCGACCCTGGACGTGCAAATTCCGTTCGTGGAACTTAAAAACCTAATCGACGAACGGGGAGCAGCATTAACCAGATCGAGATGGGATACTATACAATACTGCATGATTGTCAGAAACTAAGTATTCTCACAGGAGTCATAACAGGGCACTGCGTGATTGGCAACATGGACTTCTGTAGAAGCTGCTTGGATGGTGAAGAGGAGGAGTCAGGACAGCACTTACTATGATCATGTAAAGGACAGCAAGAGTGTCGTTTAGCCTATCTAGGTCACAGGCTCATCGAAGAGGAGGAGTCAGTACAGCACTTACTATGCTCATGTGAAGGACAGCAAGAGTATCGTTTAGCCTATCTAGTCACAGGCTCTTCGAAGACCTCAACGACCTAGCAAGTGCTCCACTCAAACCCCTCGCCAAATTCATCAAAAAAATCTCTGGTTCAGCAAACCCCCAAAACCAACTGATAACACTGTGTTCTAAACCTACCCTTCTTCTCCTATCTTCCTCTGATCTTTTCTATTTCACTTCTGCTTGCGGGAAACTCAATGGACCGAATCGTCGGCCCCGAGTGATCTCGACAGTTGTATACCTAAACTATTAGTTAGAGAAAGTTTTGAAGTCGCCAGCAAACTTTATATGGCTATAACTCCTAAATATGCATCATTTCGTGAATAAGACGGCGAACATGTTAAATGTCTCTAGACAAATTCAAAATGGCAATAACTGTTTAAACAAACACCTAGAGCGAAAAGGAAGTAATATTATAAACATTTATTTTTTGGGAAAAATTTATGAATTTTCGTATTCAACTTAAAATGGCTATAACTCCTTAAATAAGCGTTCTAAAGCCAAATTTGCGGAATTTTAATATCATCTATTTTTTTTTTGGACATTTTGAATATCCACAAGCCAAACTTACAATGATTATAACTCTTTACAATGAACATTTCTCTCTCAATGAGAGTCAACATAAGAAGTGCCCTTTAAAATAAACTCGTATGTCATAAAAAAAATAAAATCACACATGCAAGATCCCGATATTTCGGTTCCGACATATTGCCACACTTGACTCATCTCAGAAGATATGATTGGAAGATACTGAGAAAATACGTGTCTAGTACCGATTTTCTGTAATCCGTGGGGTATGAAAATCATAAATAAGTAGCGCACAACTGGCCGAACCACTGTCTTAAGTGTATGTCCATAGACATGAGACGTTTTAAACGTCTCCTCTATTCAACCTAACCTAACCTAACCATGTCATAAAATTAATTACAGACACCTTTTTCCAAAGTCAACATATCCTTAAATTAACTCTTCCAGTATCACATACTAGTACTACTGATAATTAAGTTCGACCCGGCTATAAAACTATTACACGCATAAATCTTTGTTTTAATTAACAAAATCTTTAAAAGTAATTAATTATTACTAAAAATAAAAATGCTTTCAATAAAAATAATGAAAGTGTCAATTTATTTAAAGACAGAGCGTACATAAAATTAATGATTAAGTGACTAATGAACACTAACTTTAGATCAGCGACGGGATAAAGCACTACCCGGAGTTTTTCCTCTCACGTGTACATGAGCACACACATTGAATGAGAGTTCACTATCATTCAGTCGCGCTTGGACATTCGATCGACGAGGTTGTGTCGTCGCTTGTTGCTTAGCATGCACATAAAGAAAAAATGTATGATAAATTGCAGCAAAACAAAAGTTTGCTGTATTTTTCGGCAAACACAAATTTGTAAGAGTGCCGACGTACGTCATGCTTAAAGTAGTATGACCTTTTTTATGATGGTAGAAGCATATCTGATATTCTTTGTTTACCTACAGTTACTGTCAACATAATAGCACCACCAAAAGGTTTTGATTTTGTTATACAACTGTGATCTTTTGCAATAATATTTTGCGCCACAAATTCGCAGTCCCGTTATCTGATGTCTGTTCTCTCATGTAGTAAATTGCTTGTAGCTTTAATGTCGTATATACTCTCATAATAATGTCTTTTGTGAAATAAGATGTCGAGAGCCCAGTCATAGTAATAGCACCATATGAAGCGGTTATATAGAAAAAATTAAATTGGATCTTAAATATAAATATCTAAACGTTGAAAGTAGTAGAAAATGGGACGTGCTAAGCACTGATCAGTGGAGAAACGTGATCTCATAAAAAAAATAATTTCTGAAGGAAAAAGTTACTCTCAAATTAGAGATATTTTTGGTTGTTCAAATAATATGATTCGGAACGCGATAACCTATGAAATCAAAGCTGAAACACGTGGCCGTAAAACGTCCACTACACCTTTGATGGTCGTCAATATTATAGTGCGGCAGATCAAAAAATTTCCATTTATGTCGGCAGTAGATGTGAAAAAAGAATTAAATTTGGCAGTAAGCGCTGAGACTATATACCGTAGGTTAAGGGAACATAACCTCAAAACTCACAGCCCAAGAAAATTGCCGCTTTTGACAAAGGGACACGTGACGAAAAGGCTGCATTTTGCAAAGATGCATCTAAATTGACCAATTGAAAAGTGGCGAAATATTCTTTGGACAGATGAGTTCAAAATAGTTTTATACGGTGCAAAGGGTCCTCGAGCTTACGTTCGGAGGCCCCCAAATTCAGAATATAATCCAAAATATACCTCAAAGACGATCAAACATGGAGGTTTCAGCATTATGGTCTGGGGATGTTTTTCTTATTATGGAGTTGGCCCGATTCACCGTATAAATACCATCATGGATGCATCCGTATATGTTCAAATCCTTGAAGAGGTGATGCTTCCATATGTTTCTGAAGAAATACCACTAATTTGGGTTATGCAGCAGGACAATGAGCCTAAACATACAAGCAGAAAGGCTAAAAAGTGGTTTGGGAACAACCAAATTGCATTAATGGAATAGCCAGAGCAATCGCCAGACTTGAACCCCATTGAAAATTTATGGGCGGACGTTAAGAAAAGGGTGTCTGAAGTCATGCCGACTAGTAATAATGATCTGTGGAGCACTGTGGAGCAGTGTTGGTATTCGATATCTAGTGAAAAATGCCAGACCTTGGTGAACTCAATGGGAAGACGTTGCTCAGCAGTAACTTCGAATAAGGAAAACGCAACTTAATATTAATTTTAATATGTAAGGATATTACAACTAGAAACTTATAAAATAAAAGTTTTTTGTAATTATTTAAATTTTTTACTTTCAGATCATATACGCGGTGCTATTATTTTGACAGTCCCATTATTGATATTTTATAAAACTGAATTTTTTATGTTTATATGAATTCAAAGTATCTTTTTTTATCACACTACTCTTACTTACTTATCTGTGTATAATACATATATATTTTTAAATACATTTTGCATATAATTTTTCGTTTATTATCTTAGTAACAATAACAATAACTATGCTATTATTTTGACAGCAGCTGTATATATTTATAACATATTTAAAAGTTCAAACACAAACAAAAAAGGTTGGACACCCAAAATATTTAAATACAATAAATAAAAAAATGACATATGTCCAACTTTTCTTTTTGCTTCTGAAATTATTTTTTCTTTATTACCTGTCAAATGAAATTTGCTGGAGAATGAACATAATATTGCTCGCAGTGCACAAAGAGAGCGTTAGCACTTCTCACAAATGCAGACATACGATATTGAAGTATGTGTGTGCCCATGCTGCTTTAGATCAAGTAAAATTTCTTTAAAAAAAGGTAAATTATCATTTTTTTAATGAAAGTTTTACTTGAATTGAATGCGTAGTCGTCTCGGTATACATATGTCGCGGTAGTGGATTATGTCTAATATTTATTTTTATGGTGCGTTATTGCCTAAAACTGTTTTTGTAATAGAATATCAATACTAATACTTTTCAAACGGGACGAACACTACAAAGTCTGCGGTGAAGGCTTAGTTACATCTTCTAAGATTTTTATAAAACTTGATTGTTTATAAATTCATAGCTATCAAAATTATTCATCTAATAAATTCATAAAATAATAAAATACTTACTTAAATTCAAATATATTTACATTCAAACAATTGTTCAAACTTAATTTTAAATATTCTTTTGTATTTCTTTTTTCTCTCTTCAGGTAAGCATAATATGCCAAATGAAACAGTTGAGTTTAAGAGGTTTGGCTGAATTTCATAGTAAGTTCGTAAATTGCAAACATATACAATTTAGTTTTCATAACCTCAAAAAAAATAGTTTTAAATAAACAAAATAAGATATTAGATTTTATTAAAATAAAATACATAATACATATACATAAAACGCAATAAATTAAGCATTTGCCTTAAATTTTCTCTAGCATTCTAAAATTCAAATTTAAATAATTTTATTACAAAAAAATCGTATTTTTCGGTGCTCGAAGGACCATATGTTCAACACAGTTCCCCATTGCACACTCAACAGGCCCGAGGCTAGACATATATTTCATGTGCCCCTCCATATCACTCTGTTCAATTTTATGTTTATTATGTAAATAAATTTGCAAAGTAATCCGTATGTGTATTTTCACATGTTTTTCGATAATAATAAAAATATTAATAAAAATTCTCTCCCACCCCTCTATCGCATTTATCGGACAACTAATAAAGTAACTGATACTCTCCAAAGGATACTTTTGGGCAACAATAACCAAAATCATAACATTATTATAAATTATCCTAATGTAAAATTATAATTGAACAAATATTTAATGATGATGATGTTGATATAATGATTTTGGAATGTAGTTAAAATAAATGTATTACTTAAAATGCAAACTAACAATTATTGATAACAATTAAAGCTACACTTCGATAAACACATTCGAACATTAACATATTGCTCAGTTCATGGAAGAGTGTAATATTTCAAAATTTAAAAATTTCGAAAAAGCCACATAAGAAATCCAATACTTCAAAAAATGCAAACTTTTTCAGGATATAACAGATTCTTTGGGAAGATAACAATATAATAAAATATAAATAAAATTTGTAGTTAACTATATTATAGTAATAGTTAATTTAAATCGCTTTTAAGTGAAAATTTATATTTGGAGATATGACACTTTTACGAAATGAACGAAATATTTACTCGTATTTCCGATAAACTACCTTCCACTACTGCTACTAGAGCCTCTGACTATAAACCAACTACCTTTATCAAATATTGACCACATAATTGAAACTACTTAATTAATTAAATGGAAGGGAAACATACGAGTATCACAGCACATGAACCACACACCACATACATACCCCTATATATGGCATTAGCATTACTTAGTTTTATATGGACTTCGACTCTTGAAAATAAATTGAATTTAGATTTTAATGCAAATATAAAATGCCCATATGGCAGGGAATAAATAACACAGGACGACAGGATATTTAAAGACCAATTGATTTATTGATTGTATGCTCAAATGATAAATAGATTTAGTAATTAACTAATTTAACGATTTAATGATATAATAATTCAACAATTTCATGATTTATTGTTAATAATATTATCTAATTATTATTTTAATAATAATATTTAATGATTCAATAACATTATGATTTAATAAAGTAATGGTTAAATAATAAAATTATAAACTAAAATTACAATTTTATAAAATTATAAAGTTGTATAAAATCAAAAAATTATAAAATTGTTAAATTATAAAATGATCAAATTATAATTTTATAAAAGCTTATGCTTTTACAATTATAAAATAATTATAAAATTATAGAATTATCAAATTTTAAAATTATAAAATTATAATATTATAAAATTATTAAATTGTGTATAAAATTATAAAGTTGTATAAAATCAAAAAATTATAAAATTATAAAATGATAAAATTATAAAACTATAATTTTAAATAAAATTATTAAATAATAAAATTACAAAATTATAAAATTATAAATTGTAAAATTGTAATATAAAAAAAAATAAAAAATATAAAATTATAAACTTATAAAATTATACAATTATAAACTTATAAAATTATACAATTACAAAATTATAAGATTATAAAATTATTATTTTATTCGATATTTCGATCTTCTTTGAAAATCATCTTCAGGAATTAAATAAATAAAATAAATAACTCATAAACTATTGATCTGTTAACGTCGTCATCTGCAATTGCACTTACGACGTTAACAGATCAACAGACAATAGTGATAGTTTATGAGTAATTTATTTTATTTGTTTAATTCCTGAGGATGATCTTCAAAGAAGATCGAAAGATCGAAAAAAATAATTAATAAATACATAAACAAAACAAAAAAGACCTTGAGCTTGATTTTTTAAAAAACAAGAACAAAAACACGTAAGAAAAAGGTCGAATACCAAAAACAAACATCAAGAATAATTATAAAATTGTTATAAAATTATAAATTTATGAAATTATAAAATTATAAAATTATAAAATTACAAAATTATAAAATTATAAGGCCCTTATTGATAAAAATTTAATGAAGGTTCGAAGAACGCTTTAACACTGCTATAGCGTTCCTCAAACATTCTTTAACTTTTTATGAATAAGGCCCTAAAACTATAAAATTATAAAATTATAAAGTTATAAAATTGTAATATTAAAAGATAAAAAATTATAAAATTGTAATAATAAAAAATTATAAAATTATAAAATTATAAACTTGTAAAATTATAAATTATTAAATTATAAAATTGTAATATTGAAAAATAAAAAATTTATAAAACTATAAAATTATAAAATTTTATACTTTTATAATTTTAGAATTTTACAAATTTTATAATTATATACACACTGTCAACTATTGCTACTGAATTCTGAAGATGATAGAGTGGTGTCTATCGAAACTGCAGTCAATTCTACCAAGCAATTAAAACTCTCTACCAATTTTTGTATTTGTTTCTATTACTTTCTTGGAATAGACAGAAAGTAAATGGAACATATGGTCTCAAACCAAAAAAATAAATTCTGATTTTATAAATTTTTAATTTCGTATGTTTATAACTTTATAATTTGATAAATTTTTAATTTTCAAATTTGCGTTAGTTTTATAATTTTATATATTTATAATTTTATAATTTTATAATGTTATAATTCTATAATTTTATAATTATATAATTTTATAATTCTATAATTTTATAATTTTATAATTTTATAATTTTATAATTTTATAGTTTTATAATTTTATAATTTTATAATGTTATAATTCTATAATTTTATAATTTTATAATTTTATAATTTTATAATTTTATAATTTTATAATTTTATAATTTTATAATTTTATAATTTTATAATTTTATAATTTTATAATTTTATAATTTTATAATTTTATAATTTTATAATTTTATAATTTTATAATTTTATAATTTTATAATTTTATAATTTTATAATTTTATAATTTTATAATTTTATAATTCTATAATTTTATAATTTTATGATTTTATAATTTTATAATTTTATAATTTTATAATTTTATAATTTTATAGTTTTATAATTTTATAATTTTTTAATTTTATATTGTTATAATTTTATAAATTTTTAATTTCATATGTTTATAACTTTATAATTATATAATTTTATAAATTTTTAATTGTATAATTTGTTAGTTTTATAATTTTAAAAATTTATATTTTATAGTTTTATAAATTTAGAATTTTATAATTTTATAATATTATAATTTTATAATTTTATAATTTTATAACTTTATAATTTTATAATATTAAAATTTTATAATTTTATAATTTCATAATTTTATAATTTTATAGTTTATAATTTTATAATTTTATAATTTTATAATTTTATAATTTTATAATTTTATAATTTTATAATTTTATAATTTTATAATTTTATAATTTTATAATTTTATAATTTTATAATTTTATAATTTTATAATTTTATAATTTTATAATTTTATAATTTTATAATTTTATAATTTTATAATTTTATAATTTTATAATTTTATAATTTTATAATATTATAATTTTATAAATTTTTAATTTCATATGTTTATAAATTTTTAATTGTATAATTTGTTTTAGTTTTATAAATTTATAATTTATAATTTAATAGTTTCATTATTTAATAATTTTATGAATTTTTAGTTTCTTATGTTTATAACTTTATAATTATATAATTTTGTAAATTTTTAATTTTATAATTTGTGTTACTTTTATGATTTAATGATTAAACGATTAAATGATTAAATGATTAAATGATTAAATGATTAAATGATTAAATGATTAAATGATTAAATGATTAAATGATTAAATGATTAAATGATTAAATGATTAAATGATTAAATGATTAAATGATTAAATGATTAAATGATTAAATGATTAAATGATTAAATGATTAAATGATTAAATGATTAAATGATTAAATGATTAAATGATTAAATGATTAAATGATTAAATGATTAAATGATTAAATGATTAAATGATTAAATGATTAAATGATTAAATTATTAAATGATTAAATGATTAAATGATTAAATGATTAAATGATTAAATGATTAAATGATTAAATGATTAAATGATTAAATGATTAAATGATTAAATGATTAAATGATTAAATGATAAAATGATTAAATGATTAAATGATTAAATGATTAAATGATTAACTGATTAAATGATTAAATGATTAAATGATTAAATGATTAAATGATTAAATGATTAAATGATTAAATGATTAAATGATTAAATGATTAAATGATTAAATGATTAAATGATTAAATGATTAAATGATTAAATGATTAAATGATTAAATGATTAAATGATTAAATGATTAAATGATTAAATGATTAAATGATTAAATGATTAAATGATTAAATGATTAAATGATTAAATGATTAAATGATTAAATGATTAAATGATTAAATGATTAAATGATTAAATGATTAAATGATTAAATGATTAAATGATTAAATGATTAAATGATAAAATGATAAAATGATTAAATGATTAAATGATTAAATGATTAAATGATTAAATGATTAAATGATTAAATGATTAAATGATTAAATGATTAAATGATTAAATGATTAAATGATTAAATGATTAAATGATAAAATGATAAAATGATTAAATGATTAAATGATTAAATGATTAAATGATTAAATGATTAAATGATTAAGTGATTAAATGATTAAATGATTAAATGATTAAATGATTAAATGATTAAATGATTAAATGATTAAATGATTAAATGATTAAATGATTAAATGATTAAATGATTAAATGATTAAATGATTAAATGATTAAATGATTAAATGATTAAATGATTAAATGATTAAATGATTAAATGATTAAATGATTAAATGATTAAATGATTAAATGATTAAATGATTAAATGATTAAATGATTAAATGATTAAATGATTAAATGATTAAATGATTAAATGATTAAATGATTAAATGATTAAATGATTAAATGATTAAATGATTAAATGATTAAATGATTAAATGATTAAATGATTAAATGATTAAATGATTAAATGATTAAATGATTAAATGATTAAATGATTAAATGATTAAATGATTAAATGATTAAATGATTAAATGATTAAATGATTAAATGATTAAATGATAAAATGATAAAATGATTAAATGATTAAATGATTAAATGATTAAATGATTAAATGATTAAATGATTAAATGATTAAGTGATTAAATGATTAAATGATTAAATGATTAAATGATTAAATGATTAAATGATTAAATGATTAAATGATTAAATGATTAAATGATTAAATGATTAAATGATTAAATGATTAAATGATTAAATGATTAAATGATTAAATGATTAAATGATTAAATGATTAAATGATTAAATGATTAAATGATTAAATGATTAAATGATTAAATGATTAAATGATTAAATGATTAAATGATTAAATGATAAAATGATAAAATGATTAAATGATTAAATGATTAAATGATTAAATGATTAAATGATTAAATGATTAAATGTTTAAATGATTAAATAATTATATGATTAATTGATTAAATGGTTAAATGATTAAATGGTTAAATGGTTAAATGATTAAATGATTGAAAGATTAAATGATGAAAACATTTTTTTATTTTGGGATTAAATTAAATTAAACTATTTCAATGACTTTTTCCTAGAAAAAACAGTGGAGGAAATCCATAATTTCTTTAAATTTTCACGTTACCGATAATGAATCCAATCTACCATTCCCTTCTCCTTTGAGCCCACAAATGTCTTCTTCATCCTCTCCTTATCATTGAACTTTCATCTTTTATGTTTATGAAATCTCCTGTGTCGTCCTGTGTTACATTTTTTCTATATATGTATGGACGTTCGATAAATATCTTTTCAAATATTCATAAGAGTTTTCACATTATTAGTTTCACAAATTTCAATAGCACAACATATTCCTCTCAGCAGGTAAATTGATATTTATACCATGTTTCCATGTCCTTTCTGCAGTTTTATTTGATTTGATTGATGCTAAAAGGATACATTGGTATTTTCCTCATTCATAGTGCAGTAAATATCGATATTTGCATATATTTTAATTAAAAACTTTTCTATTAGATACTGAAAGATTAAAAATGAAACGAGCAAATTGATGATAGAATTAGGTTTAATTAAAATTGAACAAAAACATGTATGGGAATTTTTGCAATGTTATTAATTAATAGACGTTGATTGTGAATTATTTAAGAAAGTTTTTGAAAATTTCCAATTTTAATGGAATTTTAATTAAAAATAATAGGAAACAAAATGACAAGAAAAACTCTAAATCTACAGAACTATTTTTTTCGGGTTATGGTCCCAAGAATACATTATGCAATTATGTATTTTTTTGCATTATTGCCGCCTAATCTCAAGTTTTAAATTTTTTTCTTTATGTAAAATTGTAGTTTTCCTTGGTTCCAAATATTCGGTCCTGCTTGAGTTTATCTCAGTATCCAGTTTTCTCTCCCTTTGTTTATTTTCAAACACCCTTTCGGAAAATCACTAAATTTTTATGTTTATTTAGCTTTGCAATAAAATCCAACTACTTAACGTAATGTAATGATTATTTCCTATATCAAATACTCCACCACATGCCACTCAAATGCCATAGCCCGTCCTTTTTCCTTTTGTTACAGGTAAAACTTCTAGCAAACGACTTTAGTTTGTACATTTGTACCAAAATCTGTCCCATATTTTGCAATAGATTTCCATTCACAATTTCATTCACCAATCCGGCTTTATGTGAATATTCACTGCTATCTATCTGCTTGAGGGAAGAAATATCCTTGAAACTCTGAGAACATGTGCAATAAACAAAACTTTTGCGAAAATCCCTTCCGAAAACTTTATTGTTATGTTTGTCTTTGAAAAACCACCTTTTTTTCGGTGCGAATTTGGGTATCTCTCTCATGTCTTTCTCCTCTTCGTTAGAATGAGGTTTATGATATTGTTGTTGTCCTGTCATATAGTGGGTTAGCATTATCCTGTTCCTTTATGGCTGTATGTAGAATGTGAGGCGTTAAGGTATTTATTTCTCAGGCGGCTTTTGCCTATGATCTTATGTTTTATGCCAAAGTTTAGACATGGAAATGGATATTTGGCTTCTCCCTCTCAATTCCGCCTCCCCATTTTTATGTGGGTCACAAATCGACGCCGGTTTCCCAGCAAAGGTTCCCTCAACTCCACTCCCCTTTGTGCAGCTTTGGCATATTTTATTTTGCTTAACCCCAAATATTATTTAAATTTTTCTGTTTGTACTTTTTTGCAAAGATCCTTTTGGGTAAAATACACTGAAAAAAATATTTTAACTAAATCTACGAAATTTACTTTAAAATAAATTAAATATTTTTATTGTTTTTTTTTATATCGCTCACTGACTTCAAGAGTGTCACAACTCAAAATTTAAAATTTTTGAGGTCGCCTTACAAAAATAGGAATTTTGCAAATGTCCATAAATTAATTTCAGTGAAATATGGTCTATTTCAACCATATTTCGGATTATTCAAGCGTATTTAAACATCTTATTTCATGTTACATACTTATCTTTTTATACGGACTTAAAGTTACACATCTTGGCAATTTTAAATTTTAGTTATGTCACTCTTGAAGTGAGTGAGCGATATGTAAGAAGCTTTCATAGAGTTTCATTAGAACTAAAATGATATTTGAACAATATTTAAAGAACATCTGAAAAAGTTCTTAAAATTTAGGAACAAAGAGTGAAGTTGAATGAATTGTTCGTGAGCGTAGTTGTTCGATCATTCATTAGTCATTCAGTCATGTCTTTTATTCATTTAGTCATTAGACATTAGACAATAGGCAATTGACTATCGACTATTGACTACTGACTTTTGACTAATATTGACTATTGACTTGACTAATGTCTAATGACTTGACTATTGTGTATTGGACTATTGACTATTATTGAATATTGACTACTGACTATCGACTATAGACTATTGACTTGACTATTGACTGTTGACTATAGTCTATTGACTTGACTATTGACTGTTGACTATTGAGTATTGACTATGGACTATTGCCTATTGTGTATTGACTATTGTCTACTGACTATTGACTAATGACTAACGACTAACGTCTTACGACTAATGACTTTTTACTACGACTATTGGCTTTTGGCTATTGACTTGGCTATTGTTTGCAGACTATTGACTATTTAATATTGACTATTGTATGTTGACTTTTGACTATTGACTATTGACTATTGACTATTGACTATTGACTATTGACTATTAACTATTAACTATTGACTAATGACTATTGACCATTGACTATTGACTATTGACTAATGACTAATGACTAATGACTAATGACTAATGACTAATGACTAATGACTAATGACTAATGACTAATGACTAATGACTAATGACTAATGACTAATGACTAATGACTAATGACTAATGACTAATGACTAATGACTAATGACTAATGACTAATGACTAATGACTAATGACTAATGACTAATGACTAATGACTAATGACTAATGACTAATGACTAATGACTAATGACTAATGACTAATGACTAATGACTAATGACTAATGACTAATGACTAATGACTAATGACTAATGACTAATGACTAATGACTAATGACTAATGACTAATGACTAATGACTAATGACTAATGACTAATGACTAATGACTAATGACTAATGACTAATGACTAATGACTAATGACTAATGACTAATGACTAATGACTAATGACTAATGACTAATGACTAATGACTAATGACTAATGACTAATGACTAATGACTAATGACTAATGACTAATGACTAATGACTAATGACTAATGACTAATGACTAATGACTAATGACTAATGACTAATGACTAATGACTAATGACTAATGACTAATGACTAATGACTAATGACTAATGACTAATGACTAATGACTAATGACTAATGACTAATGACTAATGACTAATGACTAATGACTAATGACTAATGACTAATGACTAATGACTAATGACTAATGACTAATGACAAATGACTAATGACTAATGACTAATGACTAATGACTAATGACTAATGACTAATGACTAATGACTAATGACTAATGACTAATGACTAATGACTAATAACTAATGACTAATGACTAATGACTAATGACTAATGACTAATGACTATTGACAATTGACAATTGACAATTGACTATTGATTATTTACTATTGACTATTGAGTATTGAGTATTGACTATTGAGTATTGACTATTGATTATTGACTATTGGTTATTGACTATTAACTATTTAGTATTGACTATTGAGTATTGACTATTGTCTATTGCCTATTGTCTATTGTCTATTGTCTATTGTCTATTGTCTATTGACTACTGACTATTGACTACTGACTATTGACTATTGACTATTGACTATTGACTATTGACTATTGACTATTGACTATTGACTATTGCCTATTGACTATTGACTATTGACTATTGGCTATTGACTATTGACTATTGACTATTGACTATTGACTATTGACTATTGACTATTGACTATTGACTATTGACTATTGACTATTGACTATTGACTAATGACTATTGACTATTACCTATTGACTATTGCCTAATGACTATTGAGTATTGCCTATTGACAATCGAAAGTAGATAATTGACATTAGTCAGTTGAATTTTTTCTGTGGATAAAAGATTTTCTGCTTTATTTTAATGATTTTTTTCAGTGTAGAAGTGAACCTCCCATCGCAAGGGGTTGAACGGACGGAGGGAACGAATATTTAGCAACTAGGTTAGCAAATGTTGTTCAAACCGCAAAATATATAAATGTATATATATTTACCGAGAAATAGTATTTCTTCCCACCACAAAACAACAACGAAAACGACAGGGAAAATTGTCCCATAAAATTTTATGGAAAATTATTTCGGTCTGTATTATGTGATAATCACAAATGATGACAATTTCTGGAGGTGGTTTTCTCACAGTTTTGGTTTTTATTTACGGTTTGAAATTTCCAAACCTGATACAAAGGTATGCATGTTGTGAGTTTATTCAATACCACAATTCCATTAGCTGAAATTTAAAATTTTGAATTATATATGTGACAATTTTGCATTTTTTTTTTAAACTTGTGATGCCTGTCCTTATTAAGGTGGGATCACAACGGAAATTGTTAAATTTAAATATTTATCGAAAATTGTTTTTATACAGTTGGAAATTTGAAATTATATATAAAATAGATCAAAGCTGTATATGTCTGTCTGTAGTTTATCTATACTATAGCAAGTAATCTATTACATTACGAAATTGAAAACTTCAGTCTGCAGACCGTATGCCAACCTCAACCAAAGCGTTATTTCGTATCCTCTTCGTTCCAGGATTTTCCATTACCTCTGTGTCCTATTTTTTATTTCCGCTGCCACTCACATTTTTCCAATAAAATTAAATTAAATATTTCTCATCTATATTAAAAAAAAATAAATAATTTATTTGTTTTATTTGAACATGTCGTGTGCATTCTTCTTCAAATTCCATATTTTTAATTAAAATGCAATTTACGTATGCGTTGTATGTATTTTTTTATGCATGTATTTTTTTTAAACTAAAAATACAACTAATTTATATGCAAATACAAACGAACACTCGAGTGTATAGGACTAATGCTGCTGCTAATGAATACTCGTTCCTGGTTCGGAAAACACACACTGCCACACTGTCTATACAGTCACAGAAATTATTTGAAAATGGGAGAATATATGTATAACCCAATATATGCTGTCAAGCAAACATTTGCAAATGGATATATTGACTTTTTTCGCTCACATACATATGCGTTATATGAATATATTTATTTATGTATAACAGTTGGTCAGGTAAACAAATGTATATATTGAAATAAATTTATATGCTGAGCTGAACGACAAAACCCGATCAAACAGGTATGCAATTTTTAGAGAAAATAAGTGAAAAGTGACGAGAACATGGAAATGGTCGAATTTTCGTTATTAAATATCAACTAGTAACGGGACAAGTGAAGTTAGGGAATAATAAATTATTAATAGCAGTTGTAATAGCAATGGAAATAGCAAAAGCAATAGTAATAGCAATAGTAATAGCAATAGCAAGTTCCGTGAAGGAGTGATGGTCGAAGAGGGGGGTGTGGTTTAGTACGTAAGAATCGTGCATGTTTTTCAGTACGGGCTGAATCATACATCTTTCAGAAGATTCCACACCTCCAGCGCAGCAAAAAAAATAGCAATAGAAATATCAATGGCAATAGCAATAGCAATAGCAATAGCAACAACGATGGCAATGGCAGCAACACTGGCCAACAAATATCTATAATACTTCCAATAAATTACGGAAAGTACTACTGCAAATCTGTACCAAAAAATGTACCCGAATACTAAAATGTAAAGTTTATAAGGTACAATCTTATACCAATTTAACGAACTTATAAAATATCACAAACCCACTCTAGAGAAAATTGTAACACCCACATTCCACCCTATGTTACATACAGGTGTGGATTTACGTACTACATAAACATATTGAAATGGAATTGGAATTAACATATACATACTCGTATATATATCTATATATAAATTATGCATCATGAATACAAACGCAAATATAACATGACAAAACATATACACGCAAACATATATATACACGGATTGGATGCTGGATTGAAGAATGTCATTAGAACAGAAGAGTTATGAGTATAGTTTGGTTGGGATTGAGGAAAGGGAATTATTTCCAAGGAAGTTAGGTAAAATAAGCTCATTATGAATATCGCCTCTGAAGTCACTTGGGGCTACGAAATGATTTATTTGTCTATAGTTCAAGCGGTGAGGGTTGATGATCAGCTACATTGGATAGGATGTTTGTCACCTACCTTTTCAGTTGATGGATGCGCATGGTGTGGTTATTGATATCCTAGTGAGAATTACGATGCTATCATAATACGAGTATGTAATAATAATTGCTTTTATTAAGAATTATCTCCTTAGGTGAAGAATACAATTTTTGGAAAATATTGTCCTTTTTGTACCATAGAACTGAGGTAGACTAACTTATGTTTGCAACAATTTCAAATGTTGATCTGAGTATGACTTTTTTGGAGAAAAATTGCAGCTTTAAAAAAAACACTGCAACAGGATTTTTTGTATTCAAGCCCTAAACATTTTTTTGTGCAGATTTATATATATGTATATATAATTTCATAAAATCAAAACTAAAAACTTTTTATGTTAACGTTTTTTTGATTTTTTATCATAATTTTTTAAGGTAATTATGAGGGCTACAAATGTTCACAATATATATTTCACGAAGAAACAGTGGTTTAGTAACAGTAGTTAAAAAATTAGAAACATTTTAGATTTTTTTCAAACTAATAAAACTAACTGGTACGAAAAAGACCCTTAAAAATAGAAAAAATCGCAAACAATTATTATATTTAATTTTTAAATAACCAGCATCCCAAAGAAGAAAATAATGCCCACATGGAATCGATGCAAAAGGTCGAAATAATAGCCATTTGGGTAAAAGTAAGAAAACTTCAAAAAACAATGTTTTTATATCCTCACTATTGTGAATGAGGTAAAAAACAAGTAAAAAAGTTCAGTCGGATAAACCGACTTAAGAATCCCCGAAGTCCCAAAAAAATATTTGTAAATTTATTTATTTTTTTGTTCTAATTAAATTACACTATGCAACAAATGAACACTTTTTGAAAAATACACGGACCTGACTGTATAGATTCGATTCTACTACCAAAGGGTAGTTTAACTCTATACTCAGTTTGGCGAAATTGGTGATCAATTTTGTTGATGGGCCTTAAAAGTTTCTGAAAATCAGACTTGGTGATACCGCTTAACTATTTTTAGCAATAATGAAGAATATGCTGAGCAAAGTGTTAACAATTTATGCGAAAAAAATATTTTCCGCACTTTTTCTTTGAAAAAGTGATAGAAAATATTTTTTTTTTCAGCATAACTTACACGAATTCGTAACTTTTCACTAATAATATTTGGCAAAATTGTAGCAACGGTAAATCTGAAAAACTTTTGTGAAGATATCAATACAATCTGAACGTAAGGTGCCTACCTTAAATAGCTCAAAATGACCATTTTTTACCTCAAAAGCGTTAGTTTTTCACTATTTTGTAACAAAAATATTTTTTTTTGGTGTAGGGTATGTTCAGCAATTTTATAGAAAATATTAAGGCCAATATTTTTGTGGAACATATTAACCCTCTAGCTCCCGCACATAGCTGCGTTTTTTGGCTCTATTTTAACAAATCGTTAAAAACACCATTTAAAACGGGGAGAGCGGGGATGAAATGTGCTACAAAAATGTTGGCCATAAAATTTTACTATATGTGTCAGAACGAAACAATCAATTTATTGAAGGAAACTTTTTGTGAGCGCATTATCTCGCGTCATAGGCCTTTGGCGTGGCCTCCAAATCGTGCGATTTAACACCGCTGTTCTGTTTTTTGAGGGGGTTATGTGACGTCGCTTGTCTGCGCACATAAGCCCGAAACGATTGACGCCTTGGAAGATAATAGTCGGCGGGCTATTGGCGACATGCAGCCCCAAATGCTGCAAAAAGTGGTCGAAAATTGGGCCTCTCTACTGGAATTTTTTCGAGCCAGGGGCGGCGTTCACTTGCCCGAAATAACGCTGTCCAACAGCATTTTTGGAACAGAATAGCGACCTTATAATTCTGAAAGGGCATGTTGAGTAGATCATTTTTGTAGAATAAACTTATGGTTCAGCTGGTCTGTGTTTTTTTTTACAGTGGGTCAAAGTTTTCATTTTTTGGTCGAAGGTAGCATTATACTAAATGAAAAAAATGATGTAAGTTAATGTCTGAGAGATTTCTCATTGTCAGAGTTACAAAGTGGAATTTTATGAGGATCATTTTTGTGGAAGACCATAACCCTCTAGCTCCCCTCTCAATGGGTCAATTTGGCCCTTTTTTCGAAAAAATTAAAAAAACTCCGTTCAAAAAGGACATTTTAGGATTAAAATATTCTACGAAAATGTTTGCCGGAAATTTTCAGTAGGGGTCGCCAAGGACACCAAAGTACTAGTTTAAGTTTTTTACGTTTAATTAGCAAAATTACACGCCAACTTATAAATAAATAATATAATGTAAATTTAAAGTCGCGATAAATTAAAATACAAACACCTACAAATTTGTACAGTCTAACGCGTTCATAGTACCCATAGCCTATTGAAAAATTGGCGTTATTGCCATACCTGGTACCTCTTAAATAATATGGCCAAAATAAAAAATATGAAAAATGTTTTTTAATTTCCCTTTTTTTATAATATGGGTAATTACTTATATATTTATCCATAGATACCATACTATGCTATTTTTCCTCATTTTAGCCTTTACCAATTCCTTTTTACTCGAAATCTTTGGAGCAAAAAAAAAAATAAATACTATTAAAAAATTATGAAGATTTCACCAAATATTTCTCGTCATGTCTAAATAAATGTTTTAGCAACTAGACTTCGTTAAACATATTTTAATTTGTTACGACTTTAAATTTACATTATATACTTATTTGTATAAGATGACCTATCATTTTACTAATTAAGCGTAAACAGGTATATTTACAACTTTTATGTCTTTTGGCGACGCCCACTGAAATTTTCGTCAAACATAGAATATTTTAATCCTTAAAAGTCCTTTTTGAAAGGACTTTTTTTCATTTTTTCGAAAAAAAAGGGCCAAATTGACCCATTAAAAGGGGAGCTAGAGTGTTAAGATCTTCCACAAAAATGATCCTCATAAAATTCCACTATGTAACTCTGACAATGAGAAATCTATCAGACATTAACTTATATCATTATTTTCATTTAGTATAATGCTACCTTCGACTAAAAAATGAAATCTTTGACCCACTGTAAAAAAACTCAGACCAGCTGGACCATAAGTTTATTCTAAGAAAATGATCTACTCAAAACGCCCTTTCAGAATTATAGGGTCGCTCTTCGGCTCCAATAATTCCACAGATATCACGGCATGTAATTTTGCTAATTAAACCTAAAAAGCTGTAATTACAACTTTGGTGTCCTTGGCGACCCCTACTGAAATTTTGCGGGAAAAATTTTCGTAGAATATTTTAATCCTTTAATGTCCTTTTTGAAAGGACTTTTTTTATTTTTTCGAAAAAAGGGCTAAATTGACCCATTAAAAGGGGAGCTAGAGGGTTAAGATCTTCCACAAAAATTATCCTCATAAAATTCCACTATGTAACTCTGACAATGAGAAATCTCTCAGACATTAACTTACATCATTTTTTTCATTTAGTATAATGCTACCTTCAAGCAAAAAATGAAAACTGACCCACTGTAAAAAAAACTCAGACCAGCTGGACCATAAGTTTATTCTACAAAAATTATCTACTCAACATTCCCTTTCAGAATTATAGGGTCGCTATTCTGTTCCAATCAAAAAGTCTTAATTTGTTGGACAGTGTAATTTTTGAAACATAATGGCAAACCCTTATCATTATAATAAAGCTAAATTCTTGGCATTTTTTGTCAGTCCGTGTGTAACACCTCTAAATAATGATCCGAGACCCCATAAAGTATATATATATTCTTAATCTCCGTAAAATTCTAAGACGATTTAGTAATGTCCGTCCGTCCCTCTGTTGCAATCACGCTACAGTCCGTAATAATAGACATTCTTTTCCTGTAATAATAGAGCTAGGTTGATTAAATGTGGTAGAAATATTTCTTATAGCTGCAGGTTGTTTGGAATTGCAACTGGGCCATATCGCTCAATATTTTGATATAGTTCCCCTACAGTGGTCGTTCCTTTTTGTAATAACTTACTTAAACAAAAACATGATTTAGGCATGTCCGAAGTTAACGCTTGTACTTGTTTATCTCTGGCTAGGATAAGTTTCTTAGTACCTATTACCTTGAGGAAAATAGTAGACGTTGCCACGCCCCTTTTGGTACCTCACATATAAATGGACCAGTTTGCAGTTTTTTTTCTAGAATTCCAATTTTCATGGAATTTACCTGGTATTTGAACCATAAAAAAAGTTTTAGATCCCGGACATATTTTTTTGTTGCATAGTGTTGCCATGAAAGTTTGAATTTTAGAAAAACAAAATTAAAAAAAAACTTTGCTATAAAAAATTTAGTTTTATTCTCATAAAATAGCATGTCTTAATCTATAGAAAAATAGCTTATAGATCTCGGAAAAAAAAAAATTTGTGATATCAAAAAAAACTCAAAACACCGTGAAATTAAATGGAATAAAAATATTCTAAATAAATATTCAGTAACATAATAGAACAGAAAACCAAATTGAAATCTATATTTTTTTAAATATTTTTTTTTTTTTTGCTCTAAACCAACATCCTTTTCCTGCTCATCCATAATACTATACACAAAAATTGCATATAAATTTAAATACCGACATTTCGACTAAAAATAAATAACACTTTGCACCACATCCACAAGAAATGACAAACGAATTTTAATATTAGTAATAGCAGTGTATATGCAAAATGGTCATTTGCATCAGCAGGACCAAATTCAGGAGAGCAAAAAAATGAAGCTCAAATCAAAAACAAAAAAAAAACAAGAATTCATGTAAAAATATGTTGAATTCAAGGGAAAATAAAAAAAATGCATATTTCTGCAAACTGAACAAATAAAAGTAAAAAAATTACTTTAGTTGGTTGCATTTGTTTGGAACTTGTGTTTGAGAGGGAGTAATAAAGTTGCAGCAGTTGGGCTGTAGAACAACTGCATCTGCATCCTTCCTCTGTATGTACTGGTCATGGACATGCAGTTGCAATGGGAATTTGTTATTCGTTTGTTACAGTTGCAGTTATATGTGGAATAAGCAAATATTTAGTAAAATTTATACAGCATACGATATGTATATATAAAAATTTAAATATATGTACATGAAACAAACAAAAAAAAATACAACTAATGTATAGAATTTTTTTTGGGGGAGAAATATTTCCATATATTTAAAAATACATACATCTATAGACAAGAAAATAAACTGCTATTTACAATATATAGAACACATGTTCAAATATATAGATTTTTTTTTTGAAAATTTATGTATATTCGAATGGGTCTAGGAGAAATTATAATTTTATTTCTTTTTTATAATTTAGACACACAGAGAAATGAGAATTGAAAGCTGTAAGATTCTATAAATAGATAAACTATTATGAAAAGTTCATACATTTTCGGAATATGTTCATATACTTTATGGAAAATGAATTTAAAGTGAACTCCAGGCAAAACTTGTGTTTCAACATGAAAACATCTCCAATTAAATGACACTATGCAACAAAAATTTTGTCGAAGAGCTGTGCATAAAATTTTCTGGTGTAATATGGTTTCCTAAATACGAAAAAAATATTAAAAATAATTCTTATAGTATTTTTTTTTAATTTTTCTATAATATTCCCATATTCTTGGAAAATGCCATTATTTGGACCATATTTTGGTTTGAAGTATAAGCTCGATAATGCCGGAACGTAATTTAAATTGAAGGAAATTATGAGGTTTACAAATATAAACAAAGAAATTTTCAAGTGGTAACAAAAGCTTAGTAACTGTCATTTAAAAAACTAGCAAAAAATTTTCTCACAAAAAAAAATAATTTTTTGTTGGCACGAAATAAAACAATAACAAATAAAAAAAATCGGAAAAAATTGTTTGCTCCAATCAGAACTCTTCTTTGCGAAAGAGATATTTTTATTTGCGAAATCTCTTTCAACACCGGACCACTTTAAGGTCCACTATATTTACTTGCTTATAAGTAAAGGGTAAATATTGTCTCCATCCTATAGTAAGATTTGTAACATTTTTTTCTCATTTCAAGCCTATATTTGTTTTCTAAATTTTGAAAAAAAAAATCCTATAGGAATTCTGCCTGAACGGAGAGGCAGTCGCTCTGCTGCTGATAGAAAATTAAATTAAATTTTATTCTGGAATTCAATCGGAATCGACAGTGTAGTGAACAGAGAAAATTTTCCAATAGATAACAAATATTTGGCTTTAGTCCAAATAGGGTTTTTTTTAATTTTTTGTAAAATTATTGAATAAGCAATTAAGTCATAAGGCATAATTCAATAAGGAAATTTGCAACTTCCTTTTTATTTAATTTGATTTTTTTGTTAAATAGAATGAAAAATTCAGTAAATTATAAAGGAAAGGGGAAACTTTTTTTCTGCTAAAGAATTTATTAGTCTAAAATATGTTTCGTTTGTGCTGCACAACTGGGAGATGAGATACCGTAGATTGTACACAAGTGTTTTATAACACTGAATTCCGAACATAAGGACGTTGAGATCATTGATATAACACTCATAAGCCATGAGATATCAATCTGTATATGGGAGGTTATATTTCGTCGAAATAGACCTTTAATCACAAATTTTGTCGGGACAATCAATTTTGATATTTTCTAGAGTAATTTAATTCAAAGATTTTTATAGAAAAATGCAACTTCAACACAATTTTGCAGAAAAATGCAATTTCACCGAAATTTTGTAGAAAAGTTAGATTTGAACATTTTGTAGAAAAATAAAAATATGAAGAAATTTTCTACAAGAATGCAAATTAAAAGGAATTTTCTATAAAATTTAATTATATTTTTTTAATTATTTTTTTTATTTAATTTATTATTTGATTATTTAACTATATAACTATTTAATTATTTAATTATTTAATTATTTAATTATTTAATTATTTAATTATTTAATTATTTAATTATTTAATTATTTAATTATTTAATTATTTAATTATTTAATTATTTAATTATTTAATTATTTAATTATTTAATTATTTAATTATTTAATTATTTAATTATTTAATTATTTAATTATTTAATTATTTAATTATTTAATTATTTAATTATTTAATTATTTAATTATTTAATTATTTAATTATTAAATTATTAAATTATTTAATTATTTAATTATTTAATTATTTAATTATTTAATTATTTAATTATTTAATTATTTAATTATTTAATTATTTAATTATTTAATTATTTAATTATTTAATTATTTAATTATTTAATTATTTAATTATTTAATTATTTAATTATTTAATTATTTAATTATTTAATTATTTAACTATTTAATTATTTAATTATTTAATTATTTAATTATTTAATTATTTAATTATTTAATTATTTAATTATTTAATTATTTAATTATTTAATTATTTAATTATTTAATTATTTAATTATTTAATTATTTAATTATTTAATTATTTAATTATTTAATTATTTAATTATTTAATTATTTAATTATTTAATTATTTAATTATTTAATTATTTAATTATTTAATTATTTAATTATTTAATTATTTAATTATTTAATTATTTAATTATTTAATTATTTAATTATTTAATTATTTAATTATTTAATTATTTAATTATTTAATTATTTAATTATTTAATTATTTAATTATTTAATTATTTAATTATTTAATTATTTAATTATTTAATTATTTAATTATTTAATTATTTAATTATTTAATTATTTAATTATTTAATTATTTAATTATTTAATTATTTAATTATTTAATTATTTAATTATTTAATTATTTAATTATTTAATTATTTAATTATTTAATTATTTAATTATTTAATTATTTATTTATTTAATTATTTAATTATTTAATTATTTAATTATTTAATTATTTAATTATTTAATTATTTAATTATTTAACTATTTAATTATTTAATAATTTAATTATTTAATTATTTAATTATTTAATTATTTAATTATTTAATTATTTAATTATTTAATTATTTAATTATTTAATTATTTAATTATTTAATTATTTAATTATTTAATTATTTAATTATTTAATTATTTAATTATTTAATTATTTAATTATTTAATTATTTAATTATTTAATTATTTAATTATTTAATTATTTAATTATTTAATTATTTAATTATTTAATTATTTAATTATTTAATTATTTAATTATTTAATTATTTAATTATTTAATTATTTAATTATTTAATTATTTAATTATTTAATTATTTAATTATTTAATTATTTAATTATTTAATTATTTAATTATTTAATTATTTAATTATTTAATTATTTAATTATTTAATTATTTAATTATTTAATTATTTAATTATTTAATTATTTAATTATTTAATTATTTAATTATTTAATTATTTAATTATTTAATTATTTATTTATTTAATTATTTAATTATTTAATTATTTAATTATTTAATTATTTAATTATTTAATTATTTAATTATTTAATTATTTAATTATTTAATTATTTAATTATTTAATTATTTAATTATTTAATTATTTAATTATTTAATTATTTAATTATTTAATTATTTAATTATTTAATTATTTAATTATTTAATTATTTAATTATTTAATTATTTAATTATTTAATTATTTAATTATTTAATTATTTAATTATTTAATTATTTAATTATTTAATTATTTAATTATTTAATTATTTAATTATTTAATTATTTAATTATTTAATTATTTAATTATTTAATTATTTAATTATTTAATTATTTAATTATTTAATTATTTAATTATTTAATTATTTAATTATTTAATTATTTAATTATTTAATTATTTAATTATTTAATTATTTAATTATTTAATTATTTAATTATTTAATTATTTAATTATTTAATTATTTAATTATTTAATTATTTAATTATTTAATTATTTAATTATTTAATTATTTAATTATTTAATTATTTAATTATTTAATTATTTAATTATTTAATTATTTAATTATTTAATTATTTAATTACTTAATTAATATTTATATGATTAAATGATTAAATGATTAAATGATTAAATGATTAAATGATTAAATGATTAAATGATTAAATGATTAAATGATTAAATGATTAAATGATTAAATGATTAAATGATTAAATGATTAAATGATTAAATGATTAAATGATTAAATGATTAAATGATTAAATGATTAAATGATTAAATGATTAAATGATTAAATGATTAAATGATTAAATGATTAAATGATTAAATGATTAAATGATTAAATGATTAAATGATTAAATGATTAAATGATTAAATGATTAAATGATTAAATGATTAAATGATTAAATGATTAAATGATTAAATGATTAAATGATTAAATGATTAAATGATTAAATGATTAAATGATTAAATGTTTAAATGATTAAATGATTAAATGATTACATGATTAAATGATTAAATGATTAAATGATTAAATGATTAAATGATTAAATGATTAAATGATTAAATGATTAAATGATTAAATGATTAAATGATTAAATGATTAAATGATTAAATGATTAAATGATTAAATGATTAAATGATTAAATGATTAAATGATTAAATGATTAAATGATTAAATGATTAAATGATTAAATGATTAAATGATTAAATGATTAAATGATTAAATGATTAAATGATTAAATGATTAAATGATTAAATGATTAAATGATTAAATGATTAAATGATTAAATGATTAAATGATTAAATGATTAAATGATTAAATGATTAAATGATTAAATGATTAAATGATTAAATGATTAAATGTTTAAATGATTAAATGATTAAATGATTACATGATTAAATGATTAAATGATTAAATGATTAAATGATTAAATGATTAAATGATTAAATGATTAAATGATTAAATGATTAAATGATAAATGATTAAATGATTAAATGATTAAATGATTAAATGATTAAATGATTAAATGATTAAATGATTTAATGATTAAATGATTAAATGATTAAATGATTAAATGATTAAATGATTAAATGATTAAATGATTAAATGATTAATGATTAAATGATTAAATGATTAAATGATTAAATGATTAAATGATTAAATGATTAAATGATTAAATGATTAAATGATTAAATGTTTAAATGATTAAATGATTAAATGATTACATGATTAAATGATTAAATGATTAAATGATTAAATGATTAAATGATTAAATGATTAAATGATTAAATGATTAAATGATTAAATGATTAAATGATTAAATGATTAAATGATTAAATGATTAAATGATTAAATGATTAAATGATTAAATGATTAAATGATTAAATGATTAAATGATTAAATGATTAAATGATTAAATGATTAAATGATTAAATGATTAAATGATTAAATGATTAAATGATTAAATGATTAAATGATTAAATGATTAAATGATTAAATGATTAAATGATTAAATGATTAAATGATTAAATGATTAAATGATTAAATAATTAAATGATTAAATGATTAAATGATTAAATGATTAAATGATTAAATGATTAAATGTTTAAATGATTAAATGATTAAATGATTACATGATTAAATGATTAAATGATTAAATGATTAAATGATTAAATGATTAAATGATTAAATGATTAAATGATTAAATGATTAAATGATTAAATGATTAAATGATTAAATGATTAAATGATTAAATGATTAAATGATTAAATGATTAAATGATTAAATGATTAAATGATTAAATGATTAAATGATTAAATGATTAAATGATTAAATGATTAAATGATTAAATGATTAAATGATTAAATGATTAAATGATTAAATGATTAAATGATTAAATGATTAAATGATTAAATGATTAAATGATTAAATGATTAAATGATTAAATGATTAAATGATTAAATGATTACATGATTACATGATTACATGATTACATGATTACATGATTACATGATTACATGATTACATGATTACATGATTACATGATTACATGATTACATGATTACATGATTACATGATAACATGATAACATGATTACATGATTAAATTGTTAAACGATTTAATTATTTGTATAAAATTTTCTGTGGTTTTCAAGGGCCCATTTTCATATTGACTTCCAATCTTATAGAAAACTTATTTCGTTTCTTGTGGCCATTGAAATCACCACCCAATTTTTCTTCGATTGCCGTTTATATGAAACATCAAATACTAGGATCGTCCTTTTACTGAATACAAGTGTTACATTTCCAATTATGGCAAATGTGTGAATACACACTTTCCATTCCAATCCACATCACTCTCTCTCTCCCACTCTCCATCATAATAGCCACAGGACATGTAATATTCGAATAAAACTATATCTTTGGGAACTCCTTGAAACCCTTATGTCTCCGCCTGGCTTGACGAATCTGCCAAGGATAGCATTTAATGGCTCTACTCGTGTATGGAGTTTGGTGTTTTCCATAGCGGTTCCATAAATTGTGTGGGTGTTACTTAGACTAGATAATCTATACGGACATTTAACATCTATGTTTTCTGATATACATATATGCAGATATGCACAGAAAAACACAGACATACATGATGATATTTTATTCTAGCTCTAGTATTACTTTATAACAATCTATTGTTCGTCTACTCCTACTCTTGTTGCTGCTGCACCCGCTCCAAAGAAATCGAAAAAGACAAGTGCTAACATGCTTTGCCTTCATATCCGTATCCTGTGTTTGTATCTGTGTCTCGGCTAAAGGCTGCCTAGGAGCTCTTTTCGAGTTGGGAGTTTTTGACAGTGAATGTATGTGCGTGTACTCTCACTCTTCTGTCTTGTATGTGTGGACATGAGGTCATATGTCATGTGATTTGAAAATTTGTCTAACTGTCAGCATTTCCATTCTTTTTCTGCTCTTCGGTCTTTTTTTTTTGGCAACCGACAACAGACATGCTAACCTCTTGTCTATCTATTTATACACAGTAAAAAAAAAACAACGAAGAATGTCTTTAATTTAAAGATATGTTCAATTATATATCAGCCATATTTACACATTTTTTCTGGCAAAGAAAATTTTCTTTCTTTTAAAGAAAATTTTATTTTTCTTTAAGAAAATATTTTCTGTCACTAAAGAAAAGGTTCATTACCTTTTTTCCTGTGTACGAATCCATACATATATCAGTGCATACAAATGAATCGTCGTCCTTTGACGTGGTACTGGTTTTAGTGGTATTTTTCATCTGTTTGACGTTCCGTCGACGCCTCTTCGTTTCGTTTTGCATTCAAAAATCGTAAATCGTCTGACAGTCGCTCTGTCTTTTTTTTTCCTCTGCTTCATACGACAAAATGAATCTGCTTTTGTAAAAATAAAATAAAATGAATTTCTTATCATTTGCATGTCTAAAGTAATTCGAAATGATGTTCTGTTGGCAATTTAAAAAAGAAAAATGCATCCACACCTACTGCTGCTAAGCTATGCAATATATTTTTATCATGCTTTTGTTTTTGTGCTCTGAATACTACTCCCACAACTGCAGTATTCTCATTATCATATAATGCAGAATAAAATTTGAGATTTTTTTTGCGATTACACTAAGGCAAAAACAGTTTGGTCTTTGGACTGCAGAACTTGACAGAAATTACCAAGAAATTGATAAATTAAGAAGAAATGCTTATGTCGGCTAGGGCCGATTACACTAGGCAATAAAATTTTTTTTTATTTCCGAGACCTAAAATCTTTTTTTTTTTTATAGATCGTCATACCATTTTATGAAAGTAATACCAAATTTTTTTTTATTTTTTTTTCTAAAATTCAAATTTTCATGGAAGTTACCTTTGGTATTTGGACCATATTTTGGACCATTTTCTATAAAAAATGTATTTCTATTAAATAATGAAATTTCATTTTTTAGAAAATTGAATTAAAATTGCGTTCCTCTAAAAAATTGCATTGGAATTGCATTTTTCTGCAAAATTAACTATTTAGTTTCCATTTTTTTCCACAATTTCTCCAAAACTTTGCAGAATTGCAGAATTTCTTGAAATTAATTTATTTATTTATAAAATTTTGTTGATATTTTGTCGATAAGCGGATTGAGGGATTCAAGGTATTTAAGATCGATGATCCTTGATTAAAAGTCGTTGACTTTATTAAAGGCCAATGAAGAACATTTTCTGCAAAAATTCAATTTCGAAGAAATTTTAAAGAAAAATACGATTCCAATGAAATTTTCTACAAAAAAATAAATTTCGAAGAAATTTTAAAGAAAAATTCTATTTCAACGAAAATTTCTAAAGAAATTCAATTTCGTAGAAGTTTTCTAGAAATAACAATTTCAACAAAATTTTCTAGAAAAACTCAATTGACATAATTTTGTAGAAAAAAAACGGAATATTCTATAAAAATGTATTTTCGACAAAAATTTTCCAAAAAAAATGAATTTGACAAAATTTAATAGAATAAAGCGATTTTGAAGAAATTTTTAGAATAATTTAGTTTTGAAAGTTTTTTTTAGAAAAAATAAATTTTGACGAAAGTTTTTAAACATTCCAATATTCACAACATTTTCTAAAAAATTAAATTATAATAAAAATTTAATTTTGCTGAAATTTTCTATAAAAATGCTATTCCGACAAAAAAACGAAATTTTCAATAAAAATGTAGTTTTTAAGAAATTTTATAGATTTTGATAGATTTTTTTTTAGAAAATTGCGATTTTTTACAAAAATAATGACAATGATAATTTATATTTAACGAAATGTTATAGAAAAATTTAATTTTGACATAATTTAGTAGAAAAAACGAAATTTTCAATAAAAATGTATTTTTGACAAAATTTTCTACAAATTCGATTTTGACAAAATTTTCTACAAATTCGATTTTGACGAAATTTTCTAGTGTAATGTAATTATGAAGAAATTTTATAGAAAAATGCAATTGCGACGAATTTTTGTTCAAAATTTTTAAAAAAATTTCTATAATAAAGGTGATTTATTTTTTTCAATCAAGCTACAGATGTGTGGTGTTGTTGGTTTTAAATTTTTATAAAAATTTCGTTTTTCGATGAAATTTTCATTAAAAATGTATTTTCGAAAAAATGTAAAAAATGCAATTTTTTAGAAATTGTATAAATTGTATAACAATTCGATTTAGTTTATATAAATTTTGTATTTTTAAAAACTTTCGTCAAAATTTAAAATTGGAATTTTTATAAAATAATACAATTTTGAAGAAATTTTATAGAATAATTTTATTTTGAAAAAAGATTTAGAAAAAATTAATTTTGACTACATTTTTAAAAATACCAATTTTCATTTTCTATAGAAATTTTATTTCTATTAAATTATTATAAAAATTTAATATTGCTGAGATTTCCTATAAAATGTTATTTCGCAAAAAAACGAAATTTTCAATAAACTTTTTATTTTTAAAAAATATGATTTTGAAGTGACCTCTCGGCCATTTGTAATATGTCATGATCTGTCAGTTGTTTTTCATTGTATTCAGTAGTGTTTACAATTTCATCATGGAGAGATATACGCAAGAACAACTTTTACAAATTATTTAGTTTTATTATCAAAATAATCGTTCTCCAATTGCATCTTTCGTGCGCTAAGTAAATTTTTTTTAAATCCAAAAAAAATACACTTCCCAGTCGAACTACGACCTTGACACCCATGAGCTATATTTTAGCCCTCGTTAAGAGCTATCTTTTTGCCATTGACCGATTCCCGATCCGACGTACCGTTAAGCTGAGCTAAAGCAAAAATAAACTTTCCGTTCACATTTGAAAATTATGCTAAGTCCATTTTTTTAAAATCCTAAAAAAACACTATCCAGTCGACCTACGAACTTGACACCCATGAGCAATATTTTAGCTCTCGTTAAGAGCTATCTTTTTGCCATTGACCGATTGTGGCTACGTGCCACACTGCAAATGAAACATTTGAGTTGTTGAGAGAACAGTTTGGAGATTCGATAATTTCAAGAAATTGTGATATTGAATGGCCTCCAAGAAGTTGTGATTTAACACCATTAGACTGTTTCTTAAAGTCATTGATCTTTCGAAATAAACCAGACTCTCTTCAAGCTTTACAAGTCAATATTTAACGTGCCATTCATGACATACGACTTGATTTAATGGAAAAAGTGCTCCAAAATTGGGTTCATCAAATTCGTTCCTGCAGAAGAAGTCGTGGAGGCCATTTGAATGACGTTTTATTTAGAACTTAATTGTATCGATTGTACTTCACATTAAATAAAAAACTTTTGAATTTCCTCATCAATAAGTGTGTTTTTTTTCAAAGAAATCATATTACTCTTATTGGAAAACCCGGTATATAAGTTCCTTCCGATTTTGCTTCTAAGGACTATAGAAGGTGTATTTTACACCAGATCGAGGAAAAAATTTGGCAGAGACTAATCTCTTCACTCTTTAATAAAGACCACTAAATTTATTGAAAATCGGCTCAGATTTAGATATAGCCCCCATATATAAGTTCCTTCCGATTTGGCTTCTAAGGCCTATGGAAGGTGTATTTTACACCAGATCGAGTTAAAAATTGACATAGGCAAGTCTCTTCATCCATTAATAAAGACCACTTAATTTTGTGGAAATCGATTCAGATTTAGATATAGAACGATTCTGATTAGTAGTATAGAAGTTATGCGAAAATCAATATTTCTTAAGATGTAGACCCTTCGTGGGGAGATAATCGAAGAAGTGGCCCAACATAGACAAGCTAAGCGTCTGATAAAGACCCTTGTTCACAATAGTGGGAGATTGTGTTGAAATTTCCCTATTTCTACCAAAAAATTCTACAATTATCCATCGATTATCTTCAAATAGGCATTATTTTTTTTTCTTTAGAAGATTAGCTTTCAAAAGCTAAAACAAACAATTTTTTTGCGAATTTTTTATTGTTTAGGGTTTTTTTGTACCAACAAAAAATCAAATATTTTCTAATAGTTTTAACGGCGGTTACTAATCTTCTGTATCCACGTGAATGTGTTAATATTGAAATTTGTAGTCCTCATAATTTTCTTTAATTTAAAGCGTATCCCGGCTTTATCGAGCATATACTCAAAAAATATGGTCCAAATCCTGAAGGCACCTTCCAAGAAAATAAGAATTTTAAAGTACATTTTTAAAAAAATTATTTTACCCTAAACTTTTTTTTTATATTGTTATACCCTCCACTAAAGGATGGGGGTATATTCATTTAGTCACTTCGTTTGTAACATGACTAAATATTGATCTGAGACTCCATAAAGTATATATACAGGGTTTTCCAACAAGAGGTGTTATTTTGAATCACCTAGTATTTCGGTAGCTGTCACTTTTGAAGCTTTTATTATTTGACAAGTAGAAACTACGCCATTACTAAAAATGGTACTATACACGATTCAACAACGCATTGAAATTATTAAAATTCGAAAAATCGAAAATCATCGAAAAACCATCTTAACTGATGAGGCCCATTTCCACCTCGGTGGCTACGTCAACAAGCAAAATTGTCGCATCTGGGGCTAGGAAAACCCAAGAGTTATTGTTGAGAAGCCTCTCCATCTTCAACGTGTGACTGTTTGGTGCGGTTTATGGTCCGGCGGGTCATTGGACCTTACTTTTTCGAAAATGAGGTTGGATCAACAGTTACGGTGAATATATTGCGCTATCGAGAGATGATTAATGATTTTTTATGGTCGGAGTTGGATGGTATTGATCTGGACAACGTTTACTTTCAACAAGACGGCGCTACGTGCCACACAGGCAACGCAACCATTGCTCTGTTACGGGAAATGTTTCCGGACCGTGTTATCTCTCGAAGAGGTGATCACAATTGGCCACCGAGATCTTGTGATTTAACACCTTGCGATTTCTTCCTTTGGGGCCACATGAAAGATAAGGTCTACGCCAACAGCCCAGCGTCGATTCAAGACCTCAAAGATAGAATTCGTGAGGCTATCGAGGACATAGGGCAGCCACTTTGCGATTTGGTTATGGAAAATTTCATGAAAAGGATATGATGTTGTTTTTCATTATTAACGGCATACCTTCCTCTTTATTGTGAAATTAATATCCGATAATTTATCTTAAAAATGGATTTTTTCTTTGAATACCAAAATAACACCTCTGGTTGGAAAACCCTTTATGCATTTAAAAAGTGCATATGCTTTTCTGATATACACGTAACAAACGTGTGTTTACATAATTTTCTTTTCTGTTACAGATAGTGTTCATTTTCTTATCTTATTTTATATTTATGATAAGGAATTTCAGTAAAATAA
The DNA here is from genome assembly GCA_963930755.1 of Eudasyphora cyanicolor. Lineage (NCBI taxonomy): Eukaryota > Metazoa > Arthropoda > Insecta > Diptera > Muscidae > Eudasyphora > Eudasyphora cyanicolor. The sequence goes on along the minus strand of OZ005737.1, from coordinate 50,113,232 downwards.
TCTCATCTTCTTATCACTAATACTGTAAGTGATTTAGAGCTAATTTTCAAAACTGTCGTTTATCCACAGAATCTGTGTAAATCACTCCAAGCAATTTTGTTACATATGTAGTGAATAGACGACAAAAAATGTTTTACTTTCTTCTTGTCACAATTATTTTGGGTATTTCTAAGTGGTGTCAGGTTTGCAACATCCTACCCCATAACACGAAAACAGGAGCTGCTAGGCAAAAACCGACTGCAGATTCATATTCAGGAGGTCGAATTTACTAAACATTTCAACAGTTTACTAACAGTTCAAAAAGTGTCGGCACCAAAATGTGTGTAGTATACCGGTGTAATAGGCTAAATAACTAAGACGATCAGGAAATGGAAGTATAAGTTTCTCGTGTAAATGTAGACTACTACGTCGACGACAGAATAGCACATACACACACACATGTATACATGAACTATTGAGCAATCGTCTTTATTATGTAAGCTATGCAGTTTCCCTTTGTTGTTGTGACTTAGAATAAAAGTTAAATATTTATAAATAAAATTAATTTTTATACCCTCCACTATAGGATGGGGTATATTCATTTTGTCACTCCGTTTGCAACACAACTAAATATTAATCTGAGACCCCATAAAGTATATATACGAGTTAGCCATGTCCGTTTGTCCGTCCATCCGTCTGTTGTAATCACGCCACAATCTATAATACTTAAGGTATATGGCTGAAATTTGGTACATATACTTCTTATATTTGCAGGTATGTTTGGATTGAAAATTGGCAGTATCGGTCAAATTTTGGATATAGCACCCATATATGGCATCTCCACGATTTGACTTCTTAACGTCACAGAGACCACAAATGTCAACTAAAGGTTGGTAACTGGTGTTTATTTATGCCCGGTATCATTCATACGAGCAACGGTAGTCATAGGTCTATGTTTTGATATAGCCCCCATACAAAGGTCCCTCTAGATTTGACTTCTTAACGCCACAAAAACCTTAAATTTCAACGAAGTGGGCTGAAATTTGGAATAATGAGTTTATTAGTACCCGTAACCATTCACGTGCGATCCATGGTGGATGGTACATAAGATTCGGCATGGCCGAACTTAACGCTTTTACTTGATTTTATTCAAGTATTGTTTAGGTAATTGCCACAATTTAATTTAGACATAATCACAGTGCACGTCCTACCACAAGCTTCTTCTTATAGCATTTCTCAAAAACGCAACATTCTAAAATAAACAAACAATAGATTCTCTATTGTCTGAAACAGAACCCTCAGCTTCTATCTTTATAGACTCAAACGTTAACAAAAACCCTCGGTGCTCAGAAAAGGAAAGATAGTATAATAATATAATAGTATAATAAACTCTGAGAGCAGGAGAATATAATTATGTCTCATATGGAGTTAATTTAAGAAGTATTCTTTAAAATAATGGCAACTGTCATAAAATTAACTTACAGAAACTTTTTTTAAATCAGCACAAACTTAATTTTATTTCTCAAATTTAGCATACTGATATTTAAGTATGATCCGACTTAAAAACTATTACTTGTCTACATTATTGTTATAATGTAGAAAATCCTAAACAGTATTGGAATATTGCTTAAAATAAGAATGCTTGTCACAAAAATAATGATTTTTATTTGAATTAAAAGATGGACGTCACACAAAACTATTGGTTAGTTTTTCATTATAGCAAACACTAAAATGTAATAACTATAACTTTATATCAATGAACATTTCTTAAAAAAACACGAAAATTGTCGTTATTTTAATGAAAATTGTTCTTGAATTTATGCTGAGGTCGCATACTTGATTTAAGTATGTGTCGTCATTAATTTAATTACTACCTCTTTTTTTGTGCATCTATCAAAATTGTTTGAAGAAGTTCATTTAAGAAGTATTCTTTAAAATAATGGCAACTGTCATAAAATTAACCGTTTTTTTTAAGTCAGCACAAACTTAATTTTATTCCTCAAACTTAGCATACTGATAATTAAATACGACCCAACATTAAAACTATTGCTTGTCTACATCATTGTTATAATGTAGTAAATACTTAACAGTATTGAAAGATTGCTTGAAATAATGCAGCTTGTCACAAAAATAATGGTAATTTTCTTGAATTTAAAGATGTAAATTTAAAGATGGACATACACAAAACTAATGATTAGTTTTTCATTATATCAAACACTATAATATAATAACTATAACTTTATATCAATGAATGAACTATTACTTGTCTACATCATTGTTATAATGTAGGAAATTCTTAACAGTATTAGAATATTGCAATTAAATGATGGACGTACACAAAACTAATGATTAGTTTTTCATTATATCAAACACTAAAATGTAATAACTATAACTTTATATCAATGAAAAAACATGAAAATTTTCGTTATTTTAATGAAAATTTTCCTTGAATTTATGCTGAGGTGGCATACTTGATTTAAGTATGTGTCGTCATTAATTTTATTACTAACTAATGATTAGTTTTTCATTATATAAAATACTATAATATAATAACTTTATCATTATATCAATGAAAATTTCTTGAAAAACATGCAAATTGTCGTTATTTTAATGAAAATTGTTCTTGAATTTATGCTGATGTCGCATACTTGATTTAAGTATGTGTCGTTTTATTTGTGCATCTATCCAATTTGATCGGAGCTTCCTGTAGGATGTCTCTGAGGACGCTATATGCCATGACTTTGAAGCCACAACATCATAGATCTAACAGGATCCCATTCAACGCTGGGTTCCAAATTATTGGAGACTGTACTCCTCCTGGTGGGGTCCCCCTTTTAGCAAACATTGTAAGAGTTGTAGAACCAAGACTTGCGTCTTCTGTTGAGCAGACTTTGAATTAGTCTAGTCAAGCTAGAGTTCACCCTTAGAAGTGACAAAGCCGCAATTAGAGTACGCCTCTTCATTGTTGAAAAATATGTTATCATCGAGGCATTTTTTTCATGTTTGTAGTTAGAAAATAATCGTAGGAAGTTGAATGTGGCAATCAAAGTTGAAGCAATCCGAACTTTATTTCGTGATTTTGGCCATCACAATAGTGGATATCCTTATCTTGCTGAAACAATACTTAGTTTTTCGTCAAATTCTTAATTTCATCATCACTTAAGCGTTTTCATAATAGTCCTTTTTGATGACGATCAATAAAAATTATGCCCCGCGCATCCCAAAAAACAGACCGATGACCTTGCCTGCAGATGAAACTCTCTCTCTCTTTGTAATGCAAACTTTTTTGCTTCAAGAATCCTATGTTTTCTCCTCAACGCAATTGCTTGCATGAATGTCCTTAATACGAGTATTTCCTCTGACCAAAATGTTATCCTTAAACCATGTTAACATGTATATCTCTTAATTTGTTTCGTTTTTTTTGTTTTGTTGCTCTCTCCAAAACCATTCAAGCTTCTTCCTTCCTTGCATAACTAAGTTGTTGGCAAAATTTCTTGGATTTTTTCCATTTTGTGTTCGGGCATAGCAAGTTTCCTTTCCACAAGCACAAACGCACATAATCTCTTCCGATAAATTTCTTGTACGTAAAACTTCTAAATTGCTTAATATTCCTCCTTCACATACACGACACCAAGTCATTTTTGGTGTTCTTTGAGGGGTGGTTGTGGTGGAGGAGGAGGAAGTGAAATTTTTGCGACAAATATGTCTTGTTCTCCATCGTTGTCTTGCTATCAAAGATGCAATAACGGATGAAGGATTTTTATCACAAGATCAACATGAGACTATTGCAAAGGATGTGCGTGTGTACTTGAGTTTGTATGTATGTATATATTGTTGAGAATGAGGACAATATTGATGTTGCTGCTGCTTCTACTGCCTGCTTCTGACGATGATGATGATGATTGAGATGAAGATGATGACATTTTTATGGAAAACTCCAATGGCCTCATTTCCCCATCAATGATGACATTGCATGCTTGTTTCAAGCATCTACGCATCCAACAGAGCAAATACTTAAATGCCAACGACAAACGTTCCAGATGAAGACAGACAAGGATTTGCGTACATACATTTTTGAAAGGAATTAATAAGCTTGTTTTGGCAACCAACATAGAGTACGAGTATATGTGTGTGTAATCCGAAAGTATAGAATATTTCAAGCCTGAGGTTGTGTGTATATCCTCAAATTTCATAAGTGCCCAAAAAAATAAACGAAATAGATTTCGAACAGGAAAAAAAATAGGTTATTGGTTTTATAGCTGAGCATTTGACCTTAGCTAATTTGTGTAAAAATTCTAGGGATCCATTTCAGTCCTACACTTGAACATTAAATGGGTTTTAGTCAAGACTAACCTAATTACCTATTCCGGACCTCTTTTACCATTCAGCGTAGAGGTTTTCAGCAAAGTTATCTCCGTTCTGCCCTATTTTGGGCCTTTGTTCTGGCCGATCTGGGATCAATGTTGCGTTTTAGTAACAGTTGTTTGTCTTTAGTCAAGACAACAACCCAAAAGGTGAACGAAGTACACTTTGGACAGGAAAAAATTTAACTGGTATATTTTATAGCTGAGGTCTAGCTTGTCGTAATTTTAGGTACTTATTTTGCCCCTCTTCATGAAGTCAAAATTAATTTTTAGCCAAGACAAAAATCCTCATTGTGGTCGATTATGCATTAAGAACCCAAAATAAGCGCTGAAAAATTTCATGTTTAAAATAATGTATCTCTGATATTGCGAAATATTACTCTATTTGGGAATTCCTATTTTGTCATTAAGCTCTACTGCAAGAATTCTAACTATGCCCCAGATATTTTTTCATCTTGAAGATAAATGCCGAAAACAATCACAATAAAAGTATAGACTATAAGAGTTTATACATATAAGTATACCCATAAGATTTTATACATAGGATATTCGATGATTTATTTATAATGTATGAATTAATGTATATTTTTTTTCTTTCTAAGTAAGAACTACTCGAAATATTGTTGTTAACTGTTAATACACTACGATGTGAATGTTAATTGGTAAATACCCGTATAAAAAATAAAATTATATAAAGAAGAACTTATTATACTATGCAACAACTGAGCACTTTTTGAAAAATACACTGTCTTGACTGTATAGTTTCGATTCTACTACCAAAAGGTAGTATAACCCTATACTCAGTTTGGCGAAATTGGGGACCAATTTATTTTATGGGCCTCCAAAGTTTCTAAAAATCAGTGGGCCCCTCGAAAAAGGTGTCGTCAACTTTTGTCCAACAACTAAATCAGACTTTGTGATACCGCTTAACTATATTTGGCAATAATGTGGCTAAGAATAAGCTGAACAAAGTTTCTTAACATTTTAAGCCAAAAAATTTGTTCACGCATTTTTCTCGAAAAATTTAAGGAAAAATATATTTGTTTTCCACTTTTTTCAGCAAACGGTCAAATTCCAGCAAAAACACGCTCTTTACTGGTATTGTTATTGGTTCGACCATTAGGTCGTATGACTAACATTGCTGCACGAACAGGCCAAGGAGATTTTTTGACTTGAATTTTACCTTTTTCGGGTGTTTGTGTTAAGTTTTAGGCTTTGGTGTGGTCTGACACATATTGTACAATTTTTTGGTCAACATTTTTGTAGAACATTCCATCGCCGTCCTCCCCATTTTAAGGGGTGATTTTTAAGATTTGTTAAAATAGGGCCAAAATTATCGTTATGTGGCGGAGCTAGAGGGTTAATATGTTCCACAAAAATACTGGCCTTAATATTTTCTATAAAGTTGCTGAACATACCCTACACCAAACAAATATTTTTGCTACATAATAGTGAAATACTAACATTTTTGAGGTACAATGTGGTTTTTTGAGCTATTTAGGGTGTCTAGACGCGTTCAGATTGTATTGGTAAAGTTGTTTAGACTTACCTTGGCTACAATTTTGACACAAGATATTGAAACAATATTATTAAGAGTTGCTGAAAGTTATGCTGAAAAAAGTGAAAAAAAAATACTTTTTCTAAAAAAAGTGCGGGAAACATTTTTTTTCGCATAAAATAATAAGAAACTTTGTTCATCATATTCTTAGCTACATTATTGCCAAATGTAGTTAAGCGCTATCACGAAGTCTGAATTAGTTGTTGGACAAAAGCTGATGACACATTTTTCGAGGCGCCCACTGATTTTTAGAAACTTTGGAGGCCCATAAACAAAATTGGTCACCAATTTTGCCAAACCGAGTATAGGGTTATACTACTCTTTGGAATTTTAATCGAACCTATACTGTGAAGTCAGAATGTAATTTATTGGTTAATAAATAAATCAACGGAAATAGTATACCGCAACTTTCAGAGAAATAAAATATGGAATTTGATGTGCGTGAATATTTACCAAATACACAAACCAAACCCATGGTTTAAGGCATGATTTTGGCGCCATCTACGTGTGATGGAGTCAATTCAAGCAAATAATAAAATTTTATGCTAGCGGGAGTTTTTTAGAGTTACAGATCTTTAAATAAAAAATAAAGCAAAAAACAATATTTTTAATATCAATTAAAATGGCTTTGATAGATAGAGAATTGTATGTCATTAATGTTAAAATATAAATTGGCCCGCCACTGCTGGAGCATAGAGGAGCAGTCTGGAATTCCAGTTTTTACACACATTTCGCAGCATTTGCGGCCTTATTTCGCCAATAACTCATCGAATGTTGATTTACAGATGTTCAATTGTCTCTGGTTTCCGGATTTGTTAGTTTTTATACCCTCCACCATTGGATGGGGGGTATATTCATTTTGTTATTCAGTTTGTAACACCACTAAATATTGGTCTGAGACCCCATAAAGTATATATATTATTAATCGTCGTAAACGATTAATCTATGACGATTTAGCTATATCCGTCGGTCCGTCTGTCTGTTGTAACCACGCTACAGCCTATAATAGGAGGCTGAAAATTAGTACATATACTTCTCAATTCTGCAGGTATGTTGGGATTGAAAATGGGCAATAACGGTCCAATTTTGGGTATAGCCCCCATATATGGCATCTCCCTGATTTCAATTCTTTACGTAATAGAGACCTCAAATGTCAACTGATCGGGCTGAAAGTTGGTAACTGGGGTTTATTTATACCCGGTATCCTTCACATGAGCAACGGTAGTCATAGGTCCATGTTTTGATAGATCCCCCATACAAGGTCCCTCTAGATTTGACTTCTTACAAGAAATCTTCTTACACAAAAACCTCAAATTTCAACAAATTGGGCTGAAATTCAATTCAAATTGGGAACCATTCACATGCGATCCATGGTGGAGTGTATATAAGATTCGGCATGGCTAAACTTAACACTTTTACTTGTTTTTCCTCGCCCTACCCCGGGATTTTGTTAATACCAGTACAGAATATACGAGGGTTGCTATTTATATTTCGGTCCTTGCAATGCTGGTGTTGCCAGATGAAAACTGAAACTTCCATTGGAAAGTATGACATTTTTTAGCATAACTTGACTCAGACCGTTTTGTCATTTGAGCGCGAATTGTTTTGATTACAGTTGTTGAAAACCTCCAAAACATGGTTCTTGAACGCTTCAACAGCTGCTTCAGGCGGAAAAACGTTGACCAAGCTGTTTTTTCTTGATGTGAGTGAATAAGAAGAAGTCATTGGGTGTCAAATCAGGGCTGTACGGCGAATGACCCATCAATTCGACGGTTTGGCCGGTCAAAAAGGCGCTGGTTTGAGCCGATGTGTGAGAGCTCGCATTGTCATGGTGCACAATGTTCTCTTGTTCGTTTTTCGAATTTCTCCGAAGACTTCAGGCAAACAAATTGTGGTGTACCACTTAGAATTGACCGTTCTACGTTGCTCAAGCGGAGCAGTCGCCACATGACCAGTTTTGCCGAAGAAAATGTTCACGAGTCCAATTTTTTTTGTCAAATTAATTTTTTCAAATCACTGTAAACAACACAGTACGAGTACGTTTATTCTAAAAAATGTCAAACTTTCCAATGGAAATGTCAGATGGCGCCAGGCAACATTTAGTGTTACCTAGGCTATAAATATATATAGCAACCCTCGTAGTATTAGTTTATTAGTGGTTATCACCTCAAGAAAAATGAGCGAAGTTGCCGCGCCCCTTTTGATACCTCCCACACAAATGGACCATTTTCACCAAACGTTAACTGCTTATAGCTTCAATATCAGTTCATACAAATAAAGGGCGGGCCATTTAAAACTTTAAATTTGAATCGGCTATAAAAAAGTACTGATAATTCTTTGAAATTTCTGATTTTATTGGAAATGTTGAACTTTGTCATTTAATAATGGAACACAATATCATTCATATGGCTACCACGACTGGCTCGGCAGTACCTCATCCGAACAACCCAATTTTTCTCTTCAATGGCAACTTCGATTTCATGTTTCAACGCTTCAATTGTCTCTGGATGCTTTGCATAACATGTATCCTTATTGACTCCCCACAGAAATTAGTCGAAAGGGCTCAAGTCACAAGTCAAAGTAATCGGTAGTTCAAATTTAAAATTTTTAACTGGCCCACTCTTTAATTGTTATAACTTCTGTTTCCACGTGAAAGTGTCATTATTAACATTTGTAGTCCTCATAATTTCCTTTAATTTAAATCATATCCCGGCTTTATCGAGCTTATACAGGGTTTTCCAATAAGATTGATATGATTTCTTAAAAAAACACACTTATTGTTAAGGAAATTCAAAACTTTTTTATTTAATGTGAAGTACAATCGATACAATTAAGTTCTAAATAAAACGTCATTCAAATGGCCTCCACGACCATAGATGGAAAAAGTGGTACAATTGTACCATTTCTGGTACAATTCGTTTTTGACTGGTACGTTGGTACACAAATGACGATTATGGTACAATTTCATGTTTGTAAAATTGTATGGTGGTACACTTTGCCAGATTTGGGTACAATATAACCTTTAAATTTGTATAAAATATACGTATCGTTACTAAAATCACGGCCAAACTCGTTACCAAAATAGGCAGCCAATAAATATTATGGTCAGTACACTGTAACTAGTGACTGACGATTTCCAATAATAGTTCGTAGAATATGAAAACAAGTCAGCTGACTTCCTACGATACTATATGAAAACAAATCAGCTGACTTCCTACAATTCTATTGTAATAATTAAAATTTTTTAAGATCAATAATTTCAAATGCTGATTTTCTTCGATGGTAAAATATTAATTTGTATATACCGTCATGTATAAAATACTTGTTTCTATAATAATATAGAAACAAAATGGTCTTGAAGCCGGGAGAGTATCCTAGTTTTGCAAGAAAACTAGATAAAATGTAAAAATAATTGTGCTCGTGTGATTTTTTTAAAGTTAGCATGACAAATGGATGTATTTTTGATTTTATAGCGAAAAATGAAATAGCCTATCTTACAAGTACAAAAACTATACGTTTGGAACTGTAACGGAACAAAATTTTCCATAAGATTTTTTATTTTTTAACAAAAATTTAATCGTTTTTTTAATATTTTTTTCCTTTGGTACAATTTACTTCAATTTGGTACATTTTTGTTGACGTCGTGGTACAATTCGATTTTTTTGAAATTTCATCAGTGTCCTTCTGGATGAATGAATTCGATGAACCCAATTTTCGAGCACTTTTTCATTGCTCGAAAATTGGGCACGTTCAATATTGACTTGTAAAGCTAGATGAGAGTCTGGTTTATTTCGAAAGACCAATGACTTCAAATAATCCCACAAGAAATAGTCTAATGGTGTTAAATCACAACTTCTTGGGGACCATTCAATATCACAATTTCTTGAAATAATCGAATCTCCAAACTTTTCTCGCAACAATTCAATTGTTTCATTTGCTGTGTGGCACGTAGCCACTATCGGTCAATGGCAAAAAGATAGCTCTTAATGAGAGCTAAAATATTGCTCATGGGTGTCATGGTTGTAGGTCGACTGGATAGTTTTTTTTTTTGGATTTAAAAAAAATGGACTTAGCATAATTTTTAAATGTGAACGGAAAGTTTTTTTTGCTCTAGCTCCTTAACGGTACGTCGGATAGGTAATCGGTCAATGGCAAAAAGATGGGTGTCAAGGTCGTAGGTCGACTGGAAAGGGTTTTTTGGACTTAGCGCACGAACGATTATTTTGATAATAAAACTGAACAATTTGTAAACGTTGTTCTTGCGTATATCTCTCCATGATGAAATTGTAAACACTACTGAGTACAATGAAAAACAAATGACAGATCATGACATATTACAAATGGCCGGAACGTCAATTCAAAATCATATCATCCCTGTTGGAAAACCCGTTACTATGTGTGGAATTGTAAAATATTCTGGGTAATAGTATAGAAGTTATGAGATAATCAATATTTCACTAAATTTTGACCCTTCGTGGGGGAGCTACTCGAAGAAGTGCATCAACATATTCCATCTTTGACCTTAGCCTGAGATAAAAAAAAATATTGACACTAAACAAATTTGAAGTCAGTCGGTTACTCCTATCGAAAGTTATCGTGTGCACCAACCAGACAGACGGACATTGCTCAAATGACTTAAAATGACCCAAAAACGGATTTCTCCATCGATGTGTTACACTTTTGTCTCTTAGCATCTGATAGATACCCTTGTTCACTATTGTAGGGGTATAAAAACCGGATTAGGTTGAAATTCTCTTATTTGTACCAAAAGTGCTATAATTTCTACATTTATCCATAGATGTTCCTCAACTAGGCATGGTTTTCTTTGTTAAGATGCTAAATTCCAAAAATTGGAACAAACAAACTTTTGTTTTTTTATTCTATTTTTATTGTTATTTTTCGTTTCAACAAAGTTTTTAAAAAAAAATCCAATTTTTCTAATAATTTTAACGATAGTTACTAAACTTGTGTTTCCACGTGAAATGTTAGTGGTACTCAAAATTTCCTTTAATTTAATTTATATCCCGGCTTTATCGAGCTTATCCCTTAAGAAATATTGTCCAAATACTAAAAGCCCCTTCTACGAAAATGGGAATTTTATAGAAAAATTAAAAAAAAACACATGTTTTTAATATTTTTCGTGTTTATGACACCATATTGCACCATAAAATGTTATGCACAGCTTTTGACAAAAATGTTGTTGCATAGTGTTATCAGTTACGTCCCCTTAAAAACCAATTAAATGTTAACCATTTAATCTCTGAATTTTGAAAAATCGTTTAACCTTTCATTTAATGATGTAACAACGCATCTGATAATATTAATTGATGCTTCTTACGCCCATCAATTGACGTATGGGATCAGCTCGGTGATAAGTCCCGATTTAATCAGTCCTGTTGTATCGTATGTTGGTTCCTCATTTCCCATTAGTGCATATACCAGACGAAATTTCCATATTTCTTTATTCTTTCTTTACTTTTTTTGTGCATATTACGTTCAATACCTTCATTCTGGGATAGCCCAAAAGAAATTTTATCTCAAAATCCCGCAGAAACTTCACGGCAACCCTTTCAGCATACACACACTTTGCACATTTTATTTTATAGGGCCACCCTAATTTATATTTGTTTCTAATATATATTTGCGTACACTTAAAACCTAAAAGCTGCTTAAAAGTTTATGACAACCACAGCTAAATTAAAGCATACATATTTAAGTAAATAAGCTTTAACTGCGTGGGATGTATACGACAGTGGGTCTATCGTTGGTCTCCTGCAGTTCTCCCTATGACTATATCACTGAGTCGCTCTCTCTCTATCTCTATGTCTTGGGCTCTCCGATTTCAAATGTTATGAAGCAATATAAGAACAGTGATATTAAATTGTGAACATGCATCTCCTCGCTCTCTCTCTCTCTCAATCTCTCGACCATTCATGCTCTGTCACTCCCCACACACACCCAAACTCTTGCCAATTGTATATTGGTGTTGTTCAGTTGATTCCTTATGCCATCAACTTTTAGTAGCCAAACAGCGGCAGCAGCGGCAGCAGTAGTATTTATTGATGTTGATGTGGTCGTTGTTGTTGTTGCCCGCTGCTGCTATAGCTGTAGGTTTACTGTCAAACAACAGTGGGATACGTACCATACTCTGATGGTGGAGTAAAGTAGGCACTAAAGTATTTTGTTGTTGTTGTGATTGTTTTCGCTGTGTGTGTGTGTGTGTTTGTGTACATGTGGGCGTGTAATGGGAGTTCGCGCCCGCCTTGCTGGATGGATGGCGGGCAATTGTACAAGCATGAGTTCCTGCTTAAATTGGATACATAATATTTGTGTTTGTGTGTGTGTGCTCGTACATGTAAACAACATACATTGGTGTTTGTTCGAATTTATGTGGGTGTCTGTAACTGAATGTATGTATGGTGAAGTGGCGAGTGTTTGTGTGTTTCTGTGTTTCTGTGTGTGTGTGTGCTTTAAGTGCGTGTGCACTTGACGTTTTCCTTATTTTGTAATAAACATTGACGACAACACAGCCATGACAGTGTAGAAACGACAGCAACAACAACAACGACCGCCACGAAAAATTATTGTTAAATCCTGCTGCTCCTGGAGATGTGCTACGCACAGTGGTTTAAAAACAGTAAAATGTATTCAAAGTAGTTTTTAGATTAAAATAATATTTCTGGCTAGGAAAAATAATTATAATTTTTTTCATTTAGTGGAAAATATTATTAGTAAACCTGGAAGCTATTAAAATAAGAGTGATCATTATATTTTATGTTGCGGGTAATGTTTTGTTTGATATGCTAGTTTAAATTCCAGGAATATTATTTATACGCCCCCTTCGGCAAATTAGTATTGATCATACGCTCCACATAACAAATCACTTGTTAAGGAGATAAATAATAACTTATCTTGATAAATGGGATATTTTCAGAAGAAAGAAAAACAAATAAATATATGTATTTTAGACCATTAATGTTCAGCCATTTTTTAGATTTTTATACTAGCGTATTTCGTGGCTCCCCGCCAAAAAATCTGAAGTAAAAAAATATTACAAAAAAACTTTTCGTGTGAATGGCGGAAATCCGTTTTTGGCAAATTAAGACATTTTGGCAATGTCCGTCTGTCTGTCTGGCTTATTGCCACGATAAATCTCGAAAGGAGTAACCGATTGACTTCAAATTCGATATGTGGTACAATTTTTTTTCTATATCAGGCTAACATCGAAGTTGCACCATGTTGGTCCTTCCATTACCTCCCTCACAAAGGATTCAAATTTGACGAAATATTGCTTTTTAATAACTTCATTCCTAGTATCAAAATCTTCTGAAATTCCACACGTAGTATTACTTCGTTAGTCGCTACGCCCTTGTGAAAAATAGGCGAAGTTGCCGTTCTAATTTTGGTACCTCCCACACAAATGGACCATTTTGTACCAAATATTAACAGTTTATAACATTAATACCAGTGCATAGAAATACCTGAAATTTTGCATAGTGTAATGTATTTATAGTATCTACAGTCCAGTGAAGAATGGGAGTTATTGTCGTCCTTTTTGGTACCTCCTACACAAAGGTCACCCCATCCATGTGTTACACTTCTGACCCGCAGCATCGGATATATACATTTGTTCACAATAGTGGAGGTGTAAAAATGACATACAGCATAAGGCTCATTTGAAACGAATTAAATAATCGTATTACTATTTAAACGTTGAACTTCGAAAAATGGTTCCAAATGGTCCTATACCAAGTATCTCTCTATCTCTTCTAAGGAATATATAACTAAATTTGTTGGCAAGAAATGCGTATACGGATATACCCCAACTGGCCCCCTACTTAGGAGTAGTGAACCTAACTCGTCAATTACTAATGAGTAGATTACCAAGTGGTCCTACCTGTCGTCTACTAAGGAGTATATAACCCAACTGCGGACTCTACTAAGTAGTAGATAACCCATCTCGTCCATCACTAAAGAGTAGATAACCCAACTGGCCCTCTACCAGGGAGTAGATAACCCAACCGGCCTTCTGCTACTAAGAGGAGAAAAACCAGTAGATAACCTCTACTAAAGAGCAGATAACCTATCTCGTCATTTACTAAGGAGTATATAACGCAATTTGTCGTCAAACTAAACAGAATATTACCCAAATAGTCCCACGTGTCGTCTACTAAAAGTATAAAAACAAACTGGGCCTTCTACTAAATAGTAGATAACCCATTTCGTCCTTTACTAATGAGTAGATAACCCAACTGGTCCTCTACTAAGGAGCAGATAATCCAACCGTCCTTCTACTAAGGAGTACTGACGACCAACTAAGGAGTTGATAACCCAATTGCTCATCTACTGAGGATTAGATAAAATATCAGTATGTATCCTAAAGAGTATATGACTCAATTTGTCGTCAACTAAGTCGTTTATAACCCAACTGACCCTCTACTTAGGAGTAGATAACATAACTCGTCATTTACTAATGAGTAGATTACCCAACTTGTCCCACCTGTCGTTTACTAAGGCTTCCGGCAGAGCCAGAGCAAGAAGCAATTTTGTTGCGTGAGCGTACAGCGGCTGAAAAGTGTTTTCTTATTAGAAAGCCAAACCGAAAGCGATACTCTCAGCAAGAGAGCGCGTTGTGCAGCGTTTCTAGCTCTGCTTTGCTCCGTCAGAACACAAAAGCAAGAAAGAAAGAGAAAAAACAAACACTGGCACTCTGATCTGTCACTTCAACACATGTGAAAATTCTCTCTCTCTATCTGCAGTCGGCATGACATGTTGCGTCGTTGTTTTAGCAGTGTCTTTCGCATTGCTTTGCTTCGGTGTGCGGTCTGGCGTCAGCCTAAGAAGTATGTAACCCAACTGCTCCCTCTACTAAGTTGTAGGTAACCCATCTCGTCCTTTACTAAGGAGTAGATAACCCAACTGGACCTCTACTAGGGAGTAGATAACCCAACCGGTTTTCTGTTAGGAAGAGGAGAAAACCCAGTAGCTAACCCAACTGCCGGCCTACTAAAGAGTGGATAACCCAACTGCTTGTTTTGAGAGGACTAGATAATATAACTATATCTATCCTAAGGAGTATAAAACAAACTTTGTCGTCAAGTGAGGCGTATGTAACACAATTGGACTCCTACGAAGGAGTAGACAACCTATCTCGTCATTTACTAAGGAGTATATAACGTAATTGGTCGTCAAACTAATCAGAATATTACCCAACTGGTCCTAACTGTCGTCTACTTAGGAGTATATAACGCAACTGAGCCCTCTACTGAGTAGTAGATAAGCCATCTCGTCATTTACTAAAGAGTAGATAACCTAACTGGTCTTCTACTAAGGACCAGATAATCCAACCGGCCTTCTACTAAGGAGTAGATAATCCAACTGGCCCTGTTTCAACTGGTAGATAACCTAACTGACGCCCTACTTAGTAAGATATAACCCAAAAGCTCGTCTGCTGAGGATTAGATAACATAACTATATTTCCTAAAGAGTAAATGACCAAATTTGACGTCACCTAAGGCGTTTAACTGACCAACTTACCCTCTACTAATGTGTAGATAATCTAGCTCGTTATTTACTAAGGAGTATATAACGCAAATTATATTCAAACTAAGCAGAAGATTACCCAACTGGTTCCACGATTTGTCTACTAAGGGTTCTGTTGGGTAATTTCGTCCTTTACTTAAGAGTAGATAACCCAACTGGTCCTCTACTAAGGATCAGATAATCCAACCGGCCTTCTACTAAGGAGTAGATAATCCAACTGGCCCTATTTCAACTGGTAGATAATCTAACTGACGGCCTACTAAGGAGTAGATAACCCAAATGCTCATCTACTGAGGATTAGATAACAAAACTGTATGTATCATAAAGAGTAGATGACCCCATTTGTTGTCAACTAAAGCGTTTATAACCCAACTGACCATCTACTTAAGAGTAGAGAACGTAACTCGTCATTTACTAATGAATAGATTACCCAACTTGTCCTACATGTCGCCTACTAAGGAGTATATAACCCAAAAGCGCCTTCTACAAAGTAGTAGGTAACCCATCTCGTCCTTTAATAAGGAGTACATAACCCAACTAAACCTCTACTAGGGAGTAGATAACTCAACCGGTCTTCTGTTAGGAAGAGGAGAAAACCCGGTAGCTAACCCAACTTTTGCTTTTCCTACTCGTAGATAACCTAAATGACAGCATACTAAGGAGTAGATAACCCAACTGCTTGTCTGCTGAGGACAAGATAACGTAACTATATCTATCCTAAGGAGTAGATAACCAAGTTTGTCGTCAAGTAAGGCGTATATAACACAATTGGTCCTCTACTAAGGAGTAGATAACCAAATTCGCCCTGTTTCAACTGGTAGATAACCTAACTGACGGCCTAATAAGGAGTAGATAACCGAAATGCTCCTCTACTGAGTATTAGATAACATAACTATATTTCTAACTAAGGCGTTTAACTGATCCTATACTAATGTGTAGATAATCTAACTAGTTATATACAAATTATCGTCAAGCTAAGCATAAGATTACCCATCTGGTTCCACGTTTCGTCTACTAAAGGTTTAGTTGGTTAATTTCGTCCTTTATTAAAGAGTAGATAACCCAACTGGTCCTCTACTAAGGAATAGATTATTCAACCGGCCTTATATTAAGGAGTAGATAATCCAAATGGCCCTGTTTCAACCGGTAGATAACCTAACGGACGGCCTATTAAGGTGTAGGTAACCCAACTGGTCCTCTACTGAGGATTGGATAACATAAATGTATATATCCTAAAGAGTAGATGACCCATTTTGTCGTCATCTAAAGCGTTTGTAACCCAACTTACCCTCTACTAAGTCTTAGATAACCCAACTTGTCTGTTACTAAGGATAGATAACTCAACCGGCCTTCTTATAAGGAATAGATAACCCAACTGGGCCTACTAAGGAGTAGATAATCCAACATGTCTTCTACTAAGGCCTAGATAACTCATCTGGGCGCCTATTAAGGTGTAGATAAACCAACTGACATGTTACTAAGTAGTAATTAACACAACCGGTCCTCTCCTAAGGGGTGTAGAACCGGACTGTACCTCTACCCGGGAATGTGTCGTACAAAAATAAATGTTTTTACGAAGGGATGGATTCCCCTATGAAGATAATTCATAAATAAATGAATCGTGTTTTGACCCTTTAACAAATCAAATTTAATTTAGGGCGTTTAACAATTGGCTCAGAATTTTTTATATTGACCTATGAAATTAAATTTTCCTAAACAAGTTTATAAAAAGTTGCTAAATGGTAATATAAGATCTCGCTGTCTTTTATTTTTTGAAGAAAAAAAGAATCTTACAATTTTGTGGGGATTTAAAATTTAAAAAAAATTAAAAAATCGTTTTGGGTTCTACGAAAATGAGGCGAAATACTAAGGTAGGTCTGAGAATTTTCGTTTAAAATTTCATACGAAGGGATTTTAAAATAAATATTTTATTTATTATTTATATGAATTAGAATAGAAAGTAAATTTATATTCTTATTTTACGATCCAGAAAAGCCGGGTTACAAGGACCATGTGGCTAGATTTTACAGCGACAGACCAGAGCCTCTGGCGGGAATCGAACCCACGACCTCCAAACTCATAATCGAGCACGCTACCAACTCACCCACTGGGGCACTATTAAAATAAATATAACTGGGCAGAAACAGAAGAAAAATTTCTAAAAATTTTCGTTATTAAAGATTTCATTTAATTCATGACCATGACCATTCATAAAATTTAATAAGTGAGCATTTTTTATTTAAAAAATATTAACATTTTTATCAAAATTAAGATTAAAAATCCATCTTGTAAGATATTGTCGAACCCGCTAAACGGATAAAATACTGGTTGGTGTTGAAGATGTTGAAGGCTACTTATTTTTGGATTGTATAAAACTTTCCTGAACTAATTCGGGTGAATGGTTCTCGAGTTATGCTTTAATATGTATTCTCAACCTCTCTATTTTTCCAAATCGCGATTTATAGCGAGAACTAGAGCTAATTCAAAGAGACTACCTTCTAGGTTAAGAACAGTATTATATTAAATATCCAAATCGGCTGTGAAACCCTGTTTCGTAAAAAGTGTTGGCCAGTATTATAGGAAATTTACTTAAATAACTCGATTCAAAGAATTTAATAAAATCGTTAAAGTTTTCGATTTTTTTTTCTCTAAAAATGTCTTCAATTATGCCTGAAAGTCTTATGAAAATAATAACACCTATACGCTCCCAATCACACTAAATTATATTACTCATTCTTGACATATAACTAACAGGTTGAAAGGAAAATAAGTACCAAATTCATGGTAATTAACTTCCTAAACAATAAAAAATATTTTAGATCACTTTTATATATATAAAATCCAGTGCCTGGAAAATAATATAAATCTTATGAAAATAATATTACTTATACGCTCCCAGTCCAACAAATTTATATTACTCATTCGTAACATATAACTAATAAGTTGAAAGGAAAACAAGTATCAAATTAATGGTAATTATATTTCCTAAAACAATAAAAAACTTTTAGATCACTCTTTTAGATTTAAAATATAGTGTCTGGAAAATAATATATACATACGCCCCCTATTACACAAATTAATGTTGATTATATGCTCCACCTAACAATATGAATTATTTCGGTTTTTTTAACATATTAAACTAGAGGACCCGGCGAATTTCGACTCGCCCCAATTTAACGCCTTCAGATAAACTCCAGAGTGATAATAAAACACAGATAGTTAAAATTTTAAAGCGATTTGTTTAAAAGGAATCGAAATCAGTAGAGAGCGATGTGATAAACAACAAACAACGAAGACGGAAGACAGGCAACGTACAGATGACCGTGCGAAAAACAGGGAAATTCGAGATTAATTCCACAGACTTCCTACGATTGGTCTTGAGATTTATTGATTGTCATCGCAAAAGCCAATCGTACAGGGAACTGAATCCGCTTGAATTGGAATGAAAGATCAGGTGGAATAATCGGAATTCGTGGGATAAGGACTTTCTCTTGAATTTTCCCTTGATGATCGTCGCCTGAATCACATTGTCCATCAGTTTCATAATGGACAACCGCGAACTATGCACAATTTCGGATGATTCAGATTCCTCAACATGATTATGATCGATTCCACCTTCAGCTGTAAATTATGAGGCGGAGCTCCTGGCACATCAAGCGACGTCGATTTTACTTTGAATAATAAAATTCATGCTATCGACGTCCTTATTCTTCGCTGCTAATATTGCCCGTTCACTAATCTAATCGAGATTTGGAAACACTTTTGTGATGAGTTCCTCCTTCGACGATGTGAACTCGTAAAAATTTGCCGGGATCAATATCAATCCAGTGGAAACATCAACAGTAATTTGGCCATTGCCAAGCGCCAACAGTTGTTTCGAGAATTCAAGAGCCGATGAGTCGTTCTGCAACGCGACTCTCATGTTCGTGGTCAATTTCAACTTCTTGACATGCCGCCACAAAGACCACTATTTCAGGCATGCATTAATTTCATCAGCAGTAGATTTCGGGATGACGGGAAGCGTTTGACGAAAATCTCCGGGCAGCAATATCATAGACTCACCAAATTGTCTCAAATCACGTGGTAAATCCTTCATCGTTCGGTCAACTGCCTCCAGAGCTCGTTTATGCGCCATCGTGCATTCATCCCAAATTATGATTTTGCAATGCCCGCAATCCAATAAGATAACCTTACCTCTTATACTCAATCTTATTATCTGAAAAAATGTTCGAATTGATAAATATCGTGAATTTTAATTGATCGTAATACTTGTACCGTTTGCCGATGTGATACGCGAAATCAGTGTAACAATACGCAAAACTCGAATGAATTGCAGCAAGAAAAATAGCACATACTCGTACATATGTTTAATAGAAAACTTTTTTGTTTAATAGAAAATTAATAAAAAAAATTGGATTGAAAAAGAGAGCAGTAGATAGGAACAGTAGGAATCTCGCAAGAAATAGCATTTTTCGATTTTCCCAATTTTCCGACTTTTCCGGAGGGTTTTCCCAAAATTTTCGTAACAACCTTCTCCTGGCAAATACGAACAACTGAAAAAAAAATTGAGCCAAATCGGTCCAGCCGTTCTCAATTGATGAATTACTATACATTTTTCACACCATTTTTATATATATAGATTTAGTTCTTTTTTAACGAAACCACCGTATTCGGTTGCTATTGTCGTTGTTGTTCGACTCAGGACTTAACCCGTTTGTTGTTGTTATGAAATTCTTTCTATTTTACTTTACGTTTTGGGGATTAATGCGTGTGCCATAAAAAAGCCTGTTTATCCAGCGTTTCGCGAAAAGTTTTGCCCCCTCTCCCGATGCCGCTGCAGCTGCGGCTGCCATCGTTGTGAACATCTTGCGCTCCTTAACAGTTTGCCAAGGATGCTTGTGTTGTGTTGTCCTGACTGTGGCTTCCATCGTTTCAATAATGTATTTGGTTGTTTGTTTACTTCATTGCCTTGTGTCGGCTTGACATTTTTGCCAACTAATTTAATGTGTGTTTGTATGTCAGAAATGCCAACAACAGACAACGCGACAAATGTACCATATCTCTTGGTGTGTGCGTATGTGTCTGTGTGTATTTTGGAGCGAACCATCATCACCAGCTGCCACCAAATCCTCATCCTGCAGCTTCGGCATGTTGAGGATGTCGATATGGGTTTCCAACGAGCTTTTCTGAGAAGGATGACAATCAGGATGATGATGCGAATGACGATGACTATGACGATGACTATGATGTTGCAAATAATGTTCGTTCGCCTTGTTAATGTTTTTCTTTATTTTCCCTTTTGAAGCCGAGATGCCAAGGATAATGTTAAAGGACTATACCAATTATGGCTCTCGATAATGAGGATTTCATTTTATTTGTTCTATAATCAGGATATTTTTTTCACCCCAACCAGAACTGTTTTTTTCTTTGTGTTTTTGAAGAATTCGTATAGAATTTCATTCATGTTATGCATGGAATTCGCAGCAGCATACAAAAGGTAAAATGAGGTCCTTAAAAACAATTCTTTAAAATCGATATACATTTCAGCCAATATTTGAGCCTAGAAATTCTGTTTTATACTTATATTAAAAACAGGGAAGGTATGTTCGAGATTGTTTTTATACCAAATACAAATTCTCTGAAAAGTTACCTTAATTAAACGATAAAGAAGGGGGCTTTGGAAATAACAAGCAAATTTCAAAATATATAGAAATTGATTCAAGCGAGATATTTTTTTGCCGGGGAATCATTTTCAAAGACAATTCCATTATTTTCATATTATTCTTTAGACACCTCGTTTTAAAATGACAACAAAGAATTTTTCAGCCGAGTGAACCGATTAAATATATCCTTAATTTGTAAGAAATGTGCTATGGAATATGTTATGTTTCAGTTGGTGATTAAAGAACGATGTAAAAATTTTGCTCATTTTTTGTCAGTCTATTGGAAAAGCTGTCTAATTTACAGAATATGATAACATTAAAATCAGGGTTTCCCAAACCTTTCAACTATAGGGCCCACAATCATGAAAAAATCGCAAAAACCCATTTCGCAATAAATTTTCTGAAATTAAATTGCTTTCTTAATATGATTAATAAAATAAAATTTCGTTAAAATTTTATTTTTTTGTGAATTTATTCGAAATTGCATATTTTTCAGCAAAATTTCTTCGAAATAAAATTTTTTTTGCGAAATTTTGTTGAAAATTAATTTTTCTAAAAAATGTGTTGAAATTGAATTTCTCTAAAACATTCCGCTTTTTCAACGATAGTTGGCAGAAAAAATTAAAATTTAAACAAAAAATGCAGTTTTATCCAAATTTTGTAGAAAATTTAATTTCAAGAAAATTTTCTAGAAATATGAAATTTCAACGAAAATATGTATAAAAATATAAATTTTCGACGACATTTTGGAGAACAATGCTATTTATTATAACCGTAATTTTGTAGAAAATGTAAGTTAAACGTTTTTTTAGAAAAATGTAATTATGATAAAAGTTTCTGTAAAATTGCAACCTTCATTAAATTTTTTAAAACAATGTTATTGTAGAAAATGCAAGTTCTTCGAATGTTTTTAGAAAAATGCAATTTCAAAGAAATTTTGTAAAAAAAAATTATTTTTCAATGAAACTTTCTATTTTCACGAAATACTATTTTTACGAAATTGTCAAAAAAATAGAATTTCAATAAAATTTTGTAAACAGAAAAGTTCATGATTTCACGAAAATGTGTTTTTTTTTCAATGAAACTTTCTATTTTCACGAAATACTATTTTCATGAAATTGTCACGAAAAATAAAATTTCAATAAAGTTTTGTCAATAGAAATGTTCATGATTTCAAAAAAAAATTTTTTTTTTGAGAATATGTAATTTTAACGAAACTTGGTAGAAATGTTCAATTTCAACAATATTTCCAAAAAAAATGTCTAGAAAAGTACAATTTCAAGGAAATATTCGAGAAGAATTTTGTTCGAAAAATTCTATTTTTGAAGAAAAATTACATTTCAACGAAGTTTTGTGGAAAAATTAAATTTCAACAAAATATTCTAATCAGCGACTTTGTAGAAACATCCAAATTAAACGAAACTTTGTAGAAAAATGCAATCTCAATGAAATTTTGAAGAAAAATGTCATTGAAATTAAATTTGTCTAAAAAATTTTGTTAAAATTGCATTATTTTTCAAACGTTGCATTTTTGGAAACATAATCTTCTAGAATATTTCATTGAAATTTAATTTTTCGAGAAAAATTCGTTAAAATTTCATATTTCTACAAAATTTCGTCGAAGTACCTTTTTTCTAAATATTGTTGAAGTAATTTTTTTTTTTGGAAAATTTCATTGCAATTGCAATTTTCTACACAATTTGTTTCTTCAAAAAAATTGTCTACATAATTTCTTTGAAAATTTTATTGAAATTGCATTTTTCTACCGAATTCAGATAAAATTGCATATTTCGTGGAATTAAATTTTTCTAGAATATTTAGTTGAAATTGAATATTTCTAGAAAAGCAATTGTATTTTTCTACAACATTTTTTTTAATATTTTTTTTTGCATTTTTCTACATATTGTCGTTGAAACGACATTTTTCTTTAAAAATCGCATTTTTCGAAAACAATTCTTCTAGAAAATTTCGTTGAAACTGCATTTTTGTACAAAGTTCGGTTTAAATTATATTTTTCTTCAAAATTCCGTCGACATCATCTTTTTCGAAAAAATTTCGTTGAAATAAATTTTCTAGAAAATTACGTTGAATTTTTTAAAATTTTCGGTTGAAATTGCATTTATCTTCAAAAAAAATTGTCTACATAATTTTAATTTATCTTCAAAAATAATGTTTTTTTTTTTTAAACAATTTGAATACATATTTCTAGAAAACCAATTGTATTTTTCTCCAAATTTTTTTTTAATATTTTTTTGCATTTTTCTACAATTTGTCGTTGAAATAACATTTTTCTTTAAAAATCGCATTCTTCGAAAACAATTCTTCTAGAAAATTTCGTTGAAACTGCATTTTTGTACAAAATTCGGTTGAAATTATATTTTTCTTCAAAATTCCGCCGACATCGTCTTTTTCGAAAAAATTTCGTTGAAATAAATTTTCTAGAAAATTACGTTGAAATTTTTTTACAATTTTCGGTTGAAATTGCATTTATCTTCAAAAAAATTGTCTACATATTTTTTTTGAAAATTTTGTTAAAATTACATTTTTCTACCAAATTCCGATAAAATTGCGTATTTCTCTAAAATTTCGTGGAATTAATTTTTTCTAGAATATAAGTTGAAATTGAATATTTCTAGAAAACTAATTGTATTTTTCTACAAAATATCCTTTAAAAATTTTCTTTTCTTAAAAATGTCGTTGAAATTTTATGTTTCTGCTAAATTTCGTTGATATTACATTTCTCTAGAAAATTTTGTTGAAATTGTATATATATTTTTACAAATTGTCGTTGAAATGTAATTTTTCTTCAAAAATAATTGAATTTTTTGGAAACAATCCTTCTAGAATATTTTACTGAAATTGAATTTTGATACAAAATTTGGTTGAAAATTTACTTTTATTTTCAAAATTGCGTCGACATCGCCTTATTCTAAAAAAAATCGTTGAATTAAATTTTTCTTCGAAATTTCGTGCAAATTGAATTTTTTTACATAATTTCGTTTATATTTCATATTTCTAGAATATATATTTAAAATTAAATTTTTCTACAACATTTGGATAAAGTGGCATTTTTCTTCAAAATTTCGTGGAAGTAAAATTTCCGCAATATTTCGTTTTAAAAAAAATTAATAAAAAAAAAATATTTTTCTATAAAATTTCGTTGAAATTTTATTTTTCTATAAAATTTTGTTGAAATTCTATTTTTCTGTAAAATTTCGTTGAAATTTAATTTTTCTAGAAAATGTTCTTGAAACTGAATTTTTCTACAAAATTTCGTTGAAATGGCAATTTTCTCAAAAATTTCGTTGAAATTTTATTTTTCTATAAAATTTCGTTGAAATTCTATTTTTCTATAAAATTTCGTTGAAATTCTATTTTTCTATAAAATTTCGTTGAAATTAAATTTTTCTAGAAAATTTTCTTTAAACTGCATTTTTCTACAAAATTTCGTTGAAATGGGATTTTTCTCAAAAATATATAATTTTTTGGAAAAAAAAAACATATAATTTTTTAGAATATTTTGTTTAAAAAATTTCCTAAACAATTTTGTTGAATTTATATTTTTTTGTAACATTTATTTAAGGGTTTCCCAAACTTTTCAGCTATACCGTTAAATCACATTCCGCAATAAATTATCAGAAATTATAGTTTTTCTTTTTTATTGTTCTACCGAATTTAGGTAAAATTGGATATTTCGTGGAATTAAATTTTTCTAGAATATTTAGTTGAAATTGAATATTTCTTTAAAATTTAGTGAAAACTAAAACTTTCTACAAAATTTCGATAAAATTTAATTTATTTCATTTCATTATTTATTGCATTTCGTGGAAATAAAATTTACAATTCTACAATAGTATGCTGACATTTAATTATTCTAGAAAAAAAATTCTATAACAAATCGTTGAAATTTTATTTTTTTTGCAAAGTTGCTTTAAATTATATATATATAGAAAATTTTGTTGAAATTGCATTTTTCTACAAAATTTCGTTGAAATGGAATTTTTTTGGAAAATATCGAATTTTTCGTAAAAAATTATTTTAGATTATTTCGTTAAAATTGATCTTTTCTAGAAAATTTTGTTGACGTTGTATTTTTCTGCAAAATTTCGCTGAAATTCTATTTTCTTGAAAATTTCGTCGAAATTGTATTTTTCTGCACAATTTTGTTGAAATTAAAATTTTCTACAAAATTATGTTGAAACTGCATTTTTCTAGAAATGTTTGCAATTTTTTTTTTGTGTTTTTAGAAAAGTCTTGGAAAGCGCATTTCTCTAGGAATGGTTGTTAAAAAGCCGCATTCTTCTGCAAAATAAAATTTTTCTAAAAAATATCTTTAAATTTAATTTTTGTAGAACCTTTCTGTAATTGCGAAATTACATTTTTCCAAAAAAAAAATAGTTGAACTGAACTTAAAAAATTAGGCTGAAATAGCACAATTCTTAAAAATTGCGTTTGTGGAAATTAAAATTTGCTACAAAATTCTGTTGAAATTGCATTTTTCCTCAAATTGCATTTATATATAAAAAATTCTAAAAAATTTTATTGAAATTTCATTTTTTTTTTACAAAATTCGGTTGCAGTTGCATTTTTTTTAACATTTCGTCGAAACAGAAATTTTAATAATTTCGCTGAATTTATATATTTCTAGAAAATTTTATTGATTTGAATATTTGTGTTGTTTTTATATTCGACCTTTGTATTTATTAAATTTTGATTGTTTTTTTTATTTTAATTGAGCTCGAGGTCGGTATATTATTGTTTATTAAATTTTATTTTTCTCAATATTTCGATCCTCATCGAGGATCATCTTCAGGAGATTCTACAAAGGTATATATATTAATTGTATTAGATGATACATAAATGACGTTAACTTAAGAAAAATATGTAAATAAATAAAAAGAATTTTAAAAACTATTGCCGCATGTCGACCTTCTTTCTCCTCATCTGGATTGACACTGTCGTTTATGGTTCTGTTTTCTGTTTTTCCCAATTAGAAGTTTATCAGCCCGATTCTGAATACTCCCGGGGAATAAATACCCGGGGAATTGTTTTTTCCCGAGAATAAAATTCTCATATTCTGAAATATTTGGAGAAGGCAAATGAGGGAGAGGGAAATTAGCTATTGTGTTGTTGATATTTCATTCCATGATAACATAATTGTAAGGTAATGCCGTTTACCCAACAACGGGAAAAGGGAAAAAATTCCCGGGGAATTTTATTTAGAATCGGGCTGTATAGCTCTGTGAGAGATTGTCAAGATCGGCTTTCGAGTTCATTCGACGTGTTGTGTGTGTAGTCTGTATGTGTAGCATCTCGAGAGTCATGCGTTTGTTGTAATTGCTCTCGCATTGTAATACTCTCACACTCTCCAGGTCTGCACAGTGTTTCTCCTCCAAACAATGGTTAGTGAGTGCTGTTTTTGGTGTTGTTCTGTTATGTTTTAATTTGATGTCAGATTTGTGGCCGCTTAAACGAGTTGGTAATTTATTTTTTGTGGTGCCAATGTATACTTGGTCACATTTTGTGTTGTATCTCCGTTGCATTTTATTTCATAGATAAGATTTGTGTGTCATTTTGTGTGTCTTCGATTTTAGGTTCGTACATAATTTTTGAAGGGTGTTTTGTGTTTTCGGTGCTATTCTGTATTTATTTCCATCTATACAGCCTGATTTTTCAAATCTTTCGGACAACCGTGGCACGTATATGACCGATTTATATGTTATTGCTGGTTTTTCGTTAGGTGTTTTATCGTTTCGTTCATGTATTAGTTTTCGGATAAATTCTCGATAGTACTCGATCGATGAAATTTTTGGCTGTATTGTAAATAATTTTCTTCGGATGATTTGAATAAAAGTTGACTAGTCTGCCCGATGATGTCGGCTTTTGATACCACTTGGTAATTATTCTATTGTTGTCTCTTATTACGAGAGTATCCAGGTATGGTATTTGGTTATCTTTTTCGATTTCTATTGTAAATAGTATATGGTTATTAAAACTATTGAAATTCGTCAAGATGTTATCTATTGCACTCCGTTTTACTATCCCAAAAAGGTCGTCTACGTATTTTGTCAAAAACTTAGGTCTAGTATCACAGATATTTAGGCATTCTTCCAATAATTCTTCCACCACGATATCAGCTATAACGGGTGACGCTGATGAACATGAAGAAAATACAACTAAATGAGAAAGATAAGTTTATCATAAACACTTCGGAACAAACTAAAGAATTCTCAAGAAGAACAACAATATAATAATCTTAGAAGAAGACAAGGGAAATGTCACCGTAGCGATGGAGAAGAAGGAATACGAGGTAAGGATGGAAATGATAGTCAACGATATAATGACATACAGAAGGCAAAACAAGGACCCTACTAATAAACTACAAAGGATGAACAACGATATTGTCCAGGAATTATTTACACAAAACATCATTGACGAAAATGAGAGAAGAAGGATGAAGACAGAAATTGCTATTGCGCCACGTATATATGGACTACCGAAAGTACACAAAAAAGATTACCCCTTACGACCAATATGTGCTCAGCTAAACGCCCCTGCTACCTCGTTATGTAAATATATGTAATAACAGCAATTCTAGCCAAATTAACGGAAAACTCTAAATACAATATTAAAAATACAATGAATTTCAAAGAAAAACTGACATATACCACAATAAATGATGACGAGGCGATGTTTTCACTTGATGTAATTTCCTTGTTCCCTAGCATACCCGTAGATCTAGCCTTAAGCATTATTGACAAAAAATGGCCAATAATAGAAAACCACTCAAAGATGACAAAAGGAACCTTCATGAAAATCTTAAAATTCTGTATCCAGGACAACAGGTATTTTCAATATAAGGACAAATTCTACCAACAAAAACGGGGTCTCCCCATGGGTTCATCAGCGTCACCCGTTATAGCTGATATCGTGGTGGAAGAATTATTGGAAGAATGCCTAAATATCTGTGATACTAGACCTAAGTTTTTGACAAAATACGTAGACGACCTTTTTGGGATAGTAAAACGGAGTGCAATAGACAACATCTTGACGAATTTCAATAGTTTTAATAACCATATACTATTTACAATAGAAATCGAAAAAGATAACCAAATACCATACCTGGATACTCTCGTAATAAGAGACAACAATAGAATAATTACCAAGTGGTATCAAAAGCCGACATCATCGGGCAGACTAGTCAACTTTTATTCAAATCATCCGAAGAAAATTATTTACAATACAGCCAAAAATTTCATCGATCGAGTACTATCGAGAATTTATCCGAAAACTAATACATGAACGAAACGATAAAACACCTAACGAAAAACCAGCAATAACATATAAATCGGTCATATACGTGCCACGGTTGTCCGAAAGATTTGAAAAATCAGGCTGTATAGATGGAAATAAATACAGAATAGCACCGAAAACACAAAACACCCTTCAAAAATTATGTACGAACCTAAAATCGAAGACACACAAAATGACACACAAATCTTATCTATGAAATAAAATGCAACGGAGATACAACACAAAATGTGACCAAGTATACATTGGCACCACAAAAAATAAATTACCAACTCGTTTAAGCGGCCACAAATCTGACATCAAATTAAAACATAACAGAACAACACCAAAAACAGCACTCACTAACCATTGTTTGGAGGAGAAACACTGTGCAGACCTGGAGAGTGTGAGAGTATTACAATGCGAGAGCAATTACAACAAACGCATGACTCTCGAGATGCTACACATACAGACTACACACACAACACGTCGAATGAACTCGAAAGCCGATCTTGACAATCTCTCACAGAGCTATAAACTTCTAATTGGGAAAAACAGAAAACAGAACCATAAACGACAGTGTCAATCCAGATGAGGAGAAAGAAGGTCGACATGCGGCAATAGTTTTTAAAATTCTTTTTATTTATTTACATATTTTTCTTAAGTTAACGTCATTTATGTATCATCTAATACAATTAATATATATATACCTTTGTAGAATCTCCTGAAGATGATCCTCGATGAGGATCGAAATATTGAGAAAGATAAAATTCAATAAACAATAATATACCGACCTCGAGCTCAATTAAAATAAAAAAAACAATCAAAATTTAAATTTTATTTTTTTACAAAATTCAGGTCAAATTTATTTTTTTTCCAAAATAACATTGAACTAAATATTTTGTGTAAATTGAATCGTTAGCAAAATAATGAAATTATTAGCAAAATACCTAAAAATTAAAATTTTCTAGAACATTTTGTTGAAAGTGGATTTTCTACAAAATTTCGTTGAAATAAAATTAATCTTAAAAAATCAAAATTTTCGATTTACAAAATTTTACTTTTTAGAAAATTTCATTGAAATTCTGTTATTGTACAAAATTTTCTATTTTTCTGCAAAATTTTGTTGATTTTGTATTTTTCTCCAAATTTTATTGAATTGAATATAGTATTTGTCTTCAAAATTTCGTTAAATTTTACTTTCTAAATTTTTTTTTAAATTTCATTTTACATTTCGTCGAAATTTTATTTTTCTCCTAAAATTTTGTTGAAATTGTTTTTTTTTTTTGCAAAATTTCGTTGAATTTAAATTTTCTAGACAATTATGTTGCAATTGAATTTTTCCAAAAAAAATTTGTTAATATTGCATTTTTCTAGAAAAGTTGCTGAAAGCTCATTTCTCTACGAAGTCATTAAAATTTCATTATTTTACAGAAATTTCCTAAAATTAAATTTTTCTGGAAAATTTCTGTAATTAATTGTATTTAAAAAATATATTTTAGATTCTTAATTTGTGTTGAAATTTAATTTTTTACAAAGTTTCGTCGGAATTTTCTATTTCTACAAAATTCGGTTGAAATAACATTATTCTTCAAAATTCCATTTTTCTACAAATTTTGTTGAAATTCCATTTTTTCTACAATATTCGGTTATTATTCTAGAAAATTTGTTGAATTTTTTTCAATAATTAAAATTGAATTTTTCTTCGAAATTCCGTTGAAAATATTAAGTATATTGTAGTAAAAATGCAGTTTCAATATTTTTTTTATTTATTTATTTATTTATATGAATTACAATACAAAGTAAATTTATTTTCTAATTATAAGGTCCAGGGAAAGGCCGGGTTACAAAGACCATATGGCTAAATTTTTTGCAGCGACAGACCAGAGCCTCTTGTGGGAATCGAACCCACGACCCCCCAAACTCATAGGTGAGTACGCTACCAACTCACCTACTGGGGCGCTCAATTTTTTTTTTATAGAAATGCAATTTAGTCGAAAATACAATATCGACGATTTTTGCACAATTTTTATAAGTAAAATGCAATTAGTAGAAAAATGTATTTTTAAGAAATTTTGAGCGCCCCAGTTTGGGAGTCGTGGGTTCAATTCCCACCAGAGGCTCTGGTCTGTCGCTACAAAATGTAGCCAACCATTAGAATATAAATTTACTTTGTATTTACAATTTCATATAATATTCATATAAATAAATAAGAAATTTTAAATAAGTACAAGAATTTTTTTCTAAGAAAGTCAATTTTAGGATTAAGGCCATTTTACCGATTTTTTTTAGAAAAATGCAAATTCAACACCAAAATTTTCTAAAAAAAAAATGCAATTACAAGAAAAATTAAACTTTACGAAAAATTACATTTTGTTGGGAACTCAGTTTTAATGAACTTTCCTAGAGAAATGCACTTTCAACGAAATTTCTAGAAAAATTGAATATTAACAAAATTTTGTAGACAAATACAATTTCAACAAAATTTTGAAGAAAAATACAATTTCGACGAAATTTAAAAAAAGCCGTTTATAGAAAAATGCAGTTTTAACAACATTTTGCAAAAAAGTAAAATTTCAACGAAATATTCTAAAAGAAATTTGGCCGATGGATGGAATTTCGATGAACTTTACTAGAGCAGGACTTTCCAACTCGTTCAACCATATGTTTTCTCCCCACAATCATGTACAAAATCTATATGATTATGAAGAAAGGATCCGAAGGGGTTAAGATTAGTATAGTAGACCTGCAAAATGTGAAGTATAATGTCACAGCCAGTTGGTACCTGCCACACAAAAAGCCAAACATTACTTACCCATAACTTCAGTAGTTTTTTAACCTAATCTAACCATAGACTGAGAAAATTGTTTCCACCTTTCTGGCTACCAACCAAGGTCCCTAGTTTATAATTTGCTCAATAATTACAAAGTGAAGGTACGCCTAAGTCGATTTACTAGTTTTATTTGCATTCAAGAACCTAACTATCTCAAATATAGATCTATATTGTACAATGACGAGGATTTTAACCCAAGAATGTATCACTGTACAATGGTATGGATAATTTATATTATATATAGGTCCCCTAGATCTCCAATTAATGTTTCCAATACGACACATGTATCAGATAAACTGCTTAGACATCATTTAAACAATGCTGCAGATTTATCTAAAATTTAAAATATGAAGTTATTGTTAAATTAACAGGGTTCTGATCCAAGTAAGAGAAGTTTTGGCATCACTGTTCCACGGTATGAATAATTTATATTGATTATACGCTCCCTAGACCGTAAATTAATGTTACTCATACGGCGCATGTAACTGATAAACTGTTTAGGCGGCTTTTGAAATCAAATATGTTTACGCTCACTGTATCAAGACAGAATAAAATTATTTTTTTGTACAATTTTCCTAGTCTTTGGTAAAATAAATCAAAAAAGTAAAATAAAATAGATGCAGCAAATAGCATAATAATTCTAAAAATATTTAGAATTATTATGTTATAATTCTAAGATTTATTAATTTTTATTTTTTGTTGAAGCAAAAGGTTTGATTTCGATTTAAATTTAATATTCGTTTCGTTAATGTGCCCTCGCATTAAGAAGATTCAGCAAAACCCATCCACACTCCACCTTCTTACACGCGTACACTATAAAATCCAAATTTTCAACCCTTTGCGTAAATGACCTTACAATCGTCAAAATAAGGACATTTTGTAAATCAAATTATGATAGTTTCGTTATTATTAATTAAATTTTGTTTATTTCAAGTAAGAACGGCCCTTATCGAAAAAGATTATGACATCTTTGGAGCAAAATTATTAAAATTATTAACAATGTTTTTCAGTGTAGTATTAGAAAAACCCTCTCCCCATGTCCTCAGTGTTTGTGCCTAATTTA
Organism: Eudasyphora cyanicolor; assembly: GCA_963930755.1. Classification (NCBI taxonomy): domain Eukaryota; kingdom Metazoa; phylum Arthropoda; class Insecta; order Diptera; family Muscidae; genus Eudasyphora; species Eudasyphora cyanicolor. The sequence continues at coordinate 50,080,939 of OZ005737.1, read as the reverse complement.
ATGCACAGTAAATATTCTCCAGCTGTTGTCCACATTAACAGCAACTCATTCTCATGTGGAGATACTCCCAGTTCTTCTTATCCTGACAGTTGTCTTTTCCTCTCCCCCTCCTTTCCTGCCCTCTCTACCACCTTCCTTTATGCATTGGACAATATTATTCTTCCATCAATTCCTTTGAATACAAACTTTTTGGGGGGGATCTATCTGTCTGTGTGCACGAAAAGGAAAACCCACTTTAACTTTCTTGCATATTTTATGAATTAATTTAGTTTTGTGAAATAAGTACTGGCGCCATCTTCATCTTCATCAAGTTAATCGTGCACGTTTCAAATTTATATAACATTGACCAACTTCCGTTGCGTGGTTCCCAACACGACAAGGAAGCGTAACAAAGTGTCAGCCCGAAACTTGTTTGGCTTAGGTTTCATTTCCTTTGAAAAAGAGGAAAACGAAGAAAAAACGGGAGAAAAAAAGTCACGATTTACAGGCACCACAGACCACAGAATGGAGATTTAGTATTCCAAGTCTATCGCTTTCAAGGCTGGTTAGCCAAACAAGACATGGACATATTGCTTCCTCTTGGCTTTTTTGTGCTCTGCTATTTATTCGTTTAAAATGTTGTTAAATTCATTTTGGCAACTTTTTCATTTGGTTAGGCGTTGCTCTTAAAAATTGTGCATTTTAGTTTCATTGTAGCTGAAACTAGTCTCTTTCTCTTTCTTTTTAATTTGTTAGAAAGTACAATATTAGTTTTCATTTCAAAACAGATGGCCAATAATACCACAGAAACAGTGAAATATTTATATATTTTCTGTGGTGAATTTTTCTAAATTGATTATAGTATATAATTGCCAGTCAATTTTATGGAAAGTGAATGATAAAAAAAAAATAGTCAATTGAAAGTTGAGTAAATTGGGAAGTTGCAAAACAATATTTGCTAAATATTAGATAGCAGAAAATAATAGATTTTTTGCTAAAATAGGTAAAAACCGTCAATTTCTAACATTCATTGCAAATTCAAATAATGTCACATTTAGTAAAAAGAGATAATATAAAGAAAAATTTAGCAAAAGCAAAATAAAAAATGTTTTAAGTGGAAACACTTTTAAAAATAATACCTAAATGTCTACGCAGATTTATTTACAACTTGAAATACGAAACTATTCTATAATTTGCCGGTTTTTAGCCACATAAAGTTAAGGTCTGGGATTATCTTACAATGACACAACTAATTTATATTAGTTATACGCCCCCTATGCAGCGAATTAATGTTACTAATAGGACACATGCAACGGTTAAATAAAACAAGAAAGTTCAGTCGGGTAAACCGAATAATGAATCCTCTCACCTTGAGTCTCAAAAAATATTAGTAAATTTATTTATATTTTTGTTTTATTTAAATTATTATCAGTTTAAATTGAATTTAAAAGATTTAAAGTATGCACTGGTATTAAAGTAAAAAGCGGTTTACTTTTGGTACAAAATGGTCTATTTGTGTGAGAGGTACCAAAAGGGGGTCCCAATACGGTGATATATACGCTCCTCTCTAAGGTGAGGGGAGCGGAGCGGAGGTAAAATTGTATATACATATTGTTGAACATTTCGTGTCAAATAATCAATTTCAAAAGAGGGAATGGTAAGAGATTCCAACATATATATGGAGGAGAGTGATGGATGGATGGAGGAGGTAATTGACCCAAAATCTAAAAAGTCCAAGAAAAAGTTTAATTTTTCTTTTCTTTTTGCATAAATTTAATTATAATTTCCTAAATTTAAATAAAAATTTACTTGCAATAAGGAAAAAACATGCTAAATTTGCACAATTTCTAGAATTAAGTTCAAAAAATTTATAATTGTGAGGGAATGTATTAACTTGATATAAGTAAAACTAGCTTTAGCGCCATACGTAGTTCAATATTCCTACAGTTTAGTTCATTTTAACTTGCTCCAGGGTTCACTTTCTTTTGAGTGTGAGGTTATCTTTGACTATATGTTTTCTGAGTTACTAGCATCAAGACATGGATTCGTCACAATCATAAGATTATGCTCTGTAAATATGTTCATTTCAATCATATACTTTGGTTTAAATGTATCTATAACTTTGGAGAATTAAAATTTTCCTCACATCCTTCAATCACACATTTGGTTTTGATTTATCAATAATTTTTAAGAACAGAAATTGTCATTATATTCAACCCCCATTGCCCATTGAAACCACTCAGTTCAGCAGAACTGCATTATTCTGCATAACATGACCTTTGTTGTTTCCTACAATTGTTTGTCCATGCCATTCCTCCCCCTCCCCCCATGCCAAGCGAAAAATATGTCCTTTGAGTATAACTTGTTATATTTAGCAGAACTAGCAGAACAACTAATGATAAGTTAATGTAACGTATTTGCCCCTTAAATAACATTTAGTGACACTATCTCGAGTATATTCTGTTGTTTATATCTTCCCTTGCTTCTGCTTCGTATGTCCGCTGCGTTGCTTCATGCCATTCCAAAGCATTCATATGACATTCCCTGAACGCAAAATCCATTTGCAGAAATTTATTATTCAAAGCCATTCACATTTGCCAGGAAAACTAGGAGGACAATGGCGCTGGGCAGGACGAGAACTGGAAGAAGGAGGTCGAAAACGGCAACAACGACGAAAAGCAAACATTTCCATTTCTATACATTATCGTTAAACCGCAACTAAATTTTAAACAGAAACCACAAAACATTATCTTAATTAAGATAAATGCTTCTCATTCTGTCTTTCCTTTGTTTTTTTCTCTTCGGTTTGTATTCCTGAGTTTCTTTTTTTGTCCTTTTCGGCTGAGTGGAAAGAAATAAAGCAGTTGAGGACGAATCTGAACGGAGGCGAACAAAGTTGAGTGTGGCAAAAAAATCGGGCACAGAAACAATCTCCTGCAACTAAACAACAATTCCCAAATGCAATGTTGATATATTCATACGTTCGAAAAATCGTATCCGGATGACTCTTAAGCCAAAACACACCTCCCCCCCACTGTCCCTTTCGACCCTTTTTCTTCGAGAACACTTGCCAACAGCAGGATTTTCATTCTCCTTTAGAGAGAAAGGGCCTGGAGGGTGAGATTTGGCTTATCCTTACAAGGACAAAGTAATAATAAAGAGAAACAGCAGCAACCAACAACCAGGCATTACTGCATGCAGGACACTACCTACACACACAGACACAACAATGCGGGAGCCTTAACACACAACATAACAGAAGCAACAATATGAACGGAAGTACAAAGTGCATAATTTAGGTTCCCCTTGAAACACTTCTCTTGCAATCCTCACAACATATCCTTGGCCAGTAGCACTTGCACGCCACAATGAAAACGCTGCCATTCTCACTGATTGTTGCACAGAAAAAGGATAACAGCTATGGTCGCACGGCCCGGCCTGGCTTGGCCTGGTGTCGTGGTGTCGTGGCCACACAATGTGAGAAAGGCACGAAAGCTGAAGTGAACACGCTGAACACAGAGAAAATATGTGACAAAGATTTTTGCATAATTTTTCCCAAGTGTCAGGTCATAAGTCTTGTTATGGGCAGAACTCTCTCTGCCTCTCGCATTCGACCCCTCTCCCTCCTACCCATTTCCAAGATTCTGCATTTTTTCTTCTATTTTTGTTTTGCCCTGTTTTCATTTATTTCTCATTCTCTCGTTTTTATTCTTGTTCATGTTTTTTCCGACTAACGTTTTTAAAGTCGCATATGACACACATGAACAGTTATTTAAATTCTGAGAATCCTCTCCTTCTGCCCTCACCTCTTCCCAGCTCACGTCCAGGAAAACACAGTTTAAGGATATTCTCATGATACTTTTCAACCCAGAGAATACTTAAATACGTAAAGGATATCCTCGAAAAGTGATACATCTTGGAAATAAATTGGAAAATAGCCCGAACAATTTATTGTCGCACAATTGTTCCAAAGAACTATAAATGTGTAAAAGGAAATTCAAAGGATCCATTTACGAGCGAATGTCCTTTAGTTTGCCACTGGTCAGTGAAACATGGAATGATTGAAAAGTGAGAATAATCTTAGGGAAATTTGAGAATTGATTCGTAATTGATGCAGTTAATTGTTTCAATTATTATCTTATTTGGTTTATATTAAGTGCCCCAGGGACTGGAGATGAAGAACCTACCGTTGAACCATTGCCGTTCCAAAAGAACTATAAATGTGTAAAAAGAGATTCTAGAGAAATTCGAAGGATCTCTTACGTGTTAATGTACTTTAGTTTGCCACTGGTCAGTGAAACATGGAATGATTGAATTGTGAGAATAATCTTAGGGAAATTTGAGAATCGATTCGAAATTGATGCAGTTAATTGTTTCAAGTATTATCTTGATCTATGGAAGTCTTGGCTAAAGTCGAAAGAAGAGGTATTAGCCCAAAGACTCACTTAGATTTTAGACTTCATTGTTATGCCCTAGGATCTGCAGATGCAGAACTTCCCATTGAATCATTGTGATTGCTTCAAAGGTCCATATGTTGGCCTATTGAAGTCTTGGCAAAGTCGGAAAGCTACCTAACAAAGTTGGAGCCCAGAGTAGCCTTCCTTCTATTCGAAAGGGCTGGACACACTCATAGAAGCCATTTCATAGATTCCTCCTTAGCTTCGTCTCCACAGCTTCTGCAGGATCGGAGTGGTCAAGTTATTCCTTGGCCACTCCGCAATTTATGGCGGTGAAAATAATTCTAAAACACAAATGACCCAAATCTGGCAACATAGTTGCGTACAGACGTGTTTATAGTGGCTCTCACAAAAATTCTATTAAAAAATTATTTTCTTTGGGATTAACCCTGCTAAAGCATATAAAGCGAGTTGGACGCTATTAACAAGTGATTTGGTTATAATTCTGTGTTACAGTTTATTGCTAAAGTGTAACTTTTTGCAAGAAAAATAATCAAGTTAAAAATCATAGTGCTTGCTGTGTTGGTTGTTCATAAATAAACAAAGGAAATTTACAAAAACAAATATTCGTGCATGTCTCTCACTCCCTCCGTTGAGAGGCGGTTAAAGGCCCAGTTAGGCAAACTTAACCGTAACGCCCCCGTAGCGTAACGAATCAGCTGATTCAATCTGTCATATGGATGTCGGTGTAAACGATTAGCCAACGGAAACGAAACGTAAACGGACGGCTGAATCTGTTGAAATCAGAATTGGACGTTCCGTTTACGTACAATTTGACAACAGCTGATACTACATGTTGTTTACAATTACAATTGTATGTTCACGGAGAAAAGTAAAGAAAATAATTTATTAATTATTTGTTTTTTAAAAGTGCAAATAAACATGAAAGACGAATATTTGATTTCATTGGTGCAGTCGCACGAGTATTTATACAATAAATATAATCCAGCATATAGGATATCTGAAAAAAAAGCGAGAAGCTTGGAAGCAAATTGGCAAGGAGCTGGGCGTCACAGGTGAGTTTTATGAAGATCGCGGCTGACTCCATTAAAAATTAAATTTATAATCTGCTTCAGGATTCTTTTGGCGACAGTACGAGACAATCATTGTGCCAATCTTCTTCATTGTGGGTTAAGTTGACAGCAATATAAGCGTCTCTACAAACGTGGACTTATTTATAGATAGAGATTGGATTGGATTTGGCTGAAGAGGGACTTCAGTGGAAATAGACATAAGTAAAAGTATTAATAAAACACAGAATATTTATATCTTAAATTCAGTTCAGAGTTCAAATTTATTCCAGGTGTAGTGCAAATGTTACATTTTAAGAATGAAATTCAATTTCGGTCAAATGACCACCACGAGCCCGTCAACAGCGACATTTCGACCGGAACGTTGGCAATTTCGCGTTGGATGTTGTCTCTGAGCTCGTCTATAGTTGTTGACTTAGACCAAGGATATTCCTCAGAGGAAACGCCGCATCGCCAATAAAAAAATGAGGAAAGGCTTCAGAGGATGCTGACGATAATGGTTTACTAGGAGGTACAGGTACTGATTGGCCACACGGAGAGTACTGGAATATAGCTGTATTTAATTTAAATTAAGAAATGGAAATTGTTTGTATTAAAATAGATTATAATTAAGTAGAAGTTTAATGGACATACCCCCATCGTGTTGGCTGCCATAACTTCCAACATTAACTGATATGAATGTATAGTTAGCATCGCAGATTCCCACACAATTCGGCAAATCACACATTCGTTGAAAATCATTGGCAATGTGTTTGTACTGCTGTGCAGTTTGTTCACTTAAATAAATCGGCGAAAGCAAGCGCCACAAAACTTCACTGTATTCTAAAACAATATTTTGCATTGTTGTTTTCCCCAGCCTGTGATTCCATGCAATCGATTGTATGGAACAACCGTGACACAAATATCTAAAATTTTAAAGAATAGAATGTTAATATTTCCCAACTTGGAATCATAGGATAAATCAATATTTGACATACAGTGGTGTTATTGCTAATCTCTTTGCCGGTCTAATCCGTTGCTTTGGCGTAGTTAACTCAGTCATTGTTTATAGGACGTCCACCCCATCTTCTTATCCGACGATATTTTCTTGATTTACTTTAATTGTAAATTCTGCACAGATTTAAAAAACACAAATTTATAAACGATCTTTTTAACTTCATTTTTAATAAACCTAAACAAAAAGAAATCACGGCTTTTTTGTTTACTTCTGTGTTGTTGTTGTCAGAACATATGACTCGTTATCTCAACGTTGGCTAATCGCTCAAACGGGCAACGTTACGGCAACGGTAAAGATAAATTACGGTTACGTATGCCTAACCCGGCCTTAAGTCTTAATGGCAGAAATGCGTACATTTCTGTGACAAATACAGAAAGTAACGCAACAACAACGCCTAGAAGAGATGACAGTCTCTTTTTGACCGCCAAAACCCCAAACAATGCGCGCTCTTTCTCACCGCAGTTGTCAAGTAGTGAAACAAATCAAATAGAAATGCTAACAAACACAATGCAAAATAACGTAGTGCCTAAAAGTATGCTTTCAAGTAGCTAATCCGAATGGAAATAGTGTTGCCACAGCAACAGGAACAATCCCCAAAGGTACAAATCCAAACAGTACAACGGGAAAAGATGAGAAAATACAAACTGGTATAGATAGATATATTTTAGTGACAAAACGAAAGGCAAGTGCAAGGACTCCTCAAAAGGAACCAGATCCCAAAGTTTCCAAAGGAATGAATGCGGTAAGTTCGAACCGATTTGACCTCCTCAGCTCTGAGAACCTAAACCACCTCCGCTTTTCTTGCGGGAACAAACAACTAACGCGTTGGTAAATAAGCTGTCCCAGCTACTAGGCAAAGAAAACTTCTATGTTGTTTCACTTCGTAGAGGCAATGTATACGAAACAAAAATTCAGACACACACCGAAGTGTCTTATAGAAAGGTGGTTGGGTTGCTCGATTTCGAGAAAAAGAATTACTACACTTACCAGCTTAAGAGTTCAAAAGGTCTCGTGGTAGTAATTAAGGGTATTGATAGTACAGTTTCAACAGCTGAAATAATCGATGAACTTGCTAAAGAGGTTTATGAAGTTAAATCCATAATAAACATTATAAATAAAAAGAAAATTCCTCAGCCCATGTTTAAGGTTGAACTAACATTTGATTCTTCAAGAATAAAGAAAAAAGGCGCACCTCATCCTATTTACGACCTAAGATATTTGTGCAACCGTAGAATTCGAGTCGAGGAACCTTTAAAACGAGCCGATCCTCCCCAATGTACAAATTGTCAAGAATTTGGACACACCAAGGCATACTGTAAATTACCGGCCATTTGTGTCAGATGTGGCGATGTGCACAAGTCCGTTGACTGTCCCCATCCTAGAACAGATACCGGCGTAAAAAAATGTAGTAACTGCGGTGAGAACCATACAGCAAACTACAGGGGTTGCCCTGTCTATAAGCACATGAAAAAATCAAACAATGTTAATAAAACTCCAACATATGCAAGCTATATGCCATCGCCTTTCCCAGGCTTAAGACCTGTATCTCCTACAGAAAATGCTAGTTCTAGCGATCCAAACGTAAACCGAATCCCAAAGAATACAATTCATCCAATTATGTCATACGGCCGTATGACAAGAAATGGTAATTCGTTACCCCCTCAATTTCCCCTCGAAAACTCAATAGAAAAATTAATAGAAACTATGAATTCATTCATGTTGAATATGCAAAGCATGATGCAAGAAATGATGAGAAATCAAAGTATGCTTATGCAACTCGTGTTAAATCAAAAATAAATCCAATGAGAATTTGTTATTGCAATGCAAACGGCCTGAGCCAACACAGAAATGAGGTAGAAAATTTTCTCAGAAACCACTGTATAGATATTTTATTAGTCTCTGAGACACATTTTTCAACCAGAAATTGTTTTAGGATACGATACTAAACATCCTAGCGGGAGAGCCTGTGGTGGTACAGCTCTTATTGTCCAAAATAAAATCAAACATTATCCTATGCCCGAATATAGGACTGAGCATATACAAGCAACTTCTATCGCTATCACAGGCACAAATCTGGTGATATCGTCGATATATTGTCCCCTAGGCACAATATTAACAAAGATCAATTCATGGAGTTCTTCTCCACTCTTGGCACAAAGTTTTTGGTAGCAGGTGACTACAATGCCAAGCACACATTTTGGGGCTCTCGCCTCACTACTCCAAAAGGTAGACAACTACTTAAAGCCATAACATCTGCTAAACTAGATGTAGCTTCGAGCGGTCACCCAACATATTGGCCCTCAGATCTGAACAAAACGCCTGACCTTATTGATTTCGCTATAATAAAAAATATAAGGCGTGAACAATTATCTCTATGTCCATCACTTGATCTATCATCGGATCATTCGCCTACCATTTTGACACTGCTTTACAACAATCATGAAAATGGGTGTGACAGTTTGCCCAATAAGTATACCAACTGGCTAAAATATAAAAAATACGTTAGCTCACACCTATCCGATGGTGTATCGTTACGTACAACGGATGAAATTGAAGCCGCGGTAAACCTATTCACAGACGTAGTAAACAGTGCTGTTAAAGTGGCTACTCGAAAAAGCGCATTCAAAAGAGATAACTCCAATAACCCCATAGGAATCCAAGCGTTAATCAATGAAAAAAGAAGCGTAAGAAGAGAGTGGCAACAATATCGCTCCCCAGCACTGAGAAAAAAACTAAAAAATTGCCAGAAGAGATTGAAATCAGCCCTAAAACCAGCCGAGGAAAGTGATCTAAAAATATATTTGCAATCTCTGGATCCAACCCAGAAAACAGATTATAGTCTTTGGAAGGCCACAAAAAACATGCGAGGTCCTGCTGCGCATGAATCGCCAATTCGCCTTGAAAATGGGAACTGGGCAAAAAGCACAGAAGAGAAAGTAAATGCATTCGCAAACTACCTCGAGTCCGTTTTTACACCCAACAGTGATACATCTGAAATCTATCCGCCCGTGATAGATATAATTCCTCGCCCACACTATCCGCCCGTGATAAACGACACAATTCCTCGCCCAATCTATCCGCCCGTGATAGATGATACAATTTCTCACACAATCTATCAGCCCGTGATAGATGACATAACTTCTCGCCCAATCTATCCGCCCGTGTTAGACGATATAACTCCACGCCCAATCTATCCGCCGATAGGTGATTTAATTCGTCGCCCAATCTATCAGCCCGTGATAGATGATATAATTCCTGGCCCAATCAAGCTTAGAATAAAGGATGTTGAAAAATCTGTCAAAGAACTAAAATTAAAGAAATCGCCCGGAGGAGATGGTATAACAGCGAAAATGATTAAAGAACTTCCCTTTTCAGCCTTGAAAATTGTGTTATTTTTATTCAATGCAATTCTCCGTGTAGGTTACTTCCCCCTATCTTGGAAGAGGTCTGAAATCGTGATGATACCGAAACCAGGCAAAGATCCAACTCAAGTCAAATCCTATCGCCCTATAAGCTTACTATCGATACTTTCAAAAATGTTTGAGTCCATTCTCATGAAGAAAATCACACCTCACATAATTTCTCACAATATTATACCTGACCATCAATTTGGTTTTAGAAAAAGTCACAATACTATAGAACAGGTACACCGTATCGTAACCTGCATCAGAAGAGCTTTTGAGAATAAAGAGTACTGTTCGGCGTTATTCATAGATATTTCCCAAGCATTTGACAAAGTCTGGCACGAAGGACTTTTGTACAAAATATGTGACCTTCTGCCAATCAACACGCATAAACTGTTCAGGAGCTATTTGACTAACCGGTCTTTTCAAGTTAAATCAAATGGCATTTTTTCTAGCCCTAAGAAAATAAATGCCGGTGTCCCACAGGGGAGCATTCTTGGCCCTATACTGTACGTTATTTTTACGGCAGATATGCCCATAACCAACTTTACGCTCACGTCTACTTTTGCGGACGATACTGCTTTCGTCAGTGCTCACAAAAACCCTTCAGTAGCGTCCGATCAACTGCAGTCGCATGTCCGAATCCTAGAAGAATGGTTAAAAAAATGGAGAATAATGGTGAATGCCTCAAAGTGTACTCATGTTACTTTTACCCTGCGAAGGGATGCAAGTCCTCCAATTTCTATTTTCAACTCACAGATTCCCCAAAAGGATCATGTAAAATACCTTGGAATCCACTTAGATCGGCGTTTGACGTGGTCGCGCCACATAGACTCTAAAGTAACTCAAATAAAACTCAAAACTAATCAACTTCAGTGGCTTATCAGCCAAAGATCTGCCCTAGATCCAGAGTATAAAGTTCTTTTATACAAAACGGTATTGAAGCCAATTTGGACATATGGTATCCAGCTCTGGGGTACAGCGTGCGCTTCAAATGTATGCAAATTACAAAGAAGACAATCGAATATTCTTCGTTTAATTACAGGTGCACCATGGTATATAAGAAACGCTAACATCCATAAGGATCTCAACATGCCAACAGTAAAAGAGGAAATTGAAAAATATTGCCGGTGTTACGTGGGTAAACTATTCAATCATCCAAACATCCTGGCTCGAGAACTACTAAATTTTGAAGGTCATGACCGCCTTAGAAGGAGAGATACGCTGGACATGATATAAATTAAAACAAATCCTAATCAAAATCTAAAACAAAAAAATGAAATGAAATTATGAATTCCAAAATTTGAAATGTTAACCTTTTGTTTAAGTAAAAAAATCGTGTAAAGTCTCAATGGTTTGTTCGCAATGGCAACAACCCAGAGAATAGTTTTTTAGGTTAAGATTTGTCCACTTATTGTTATTTTCATTGTATAATAATGAAAGATTCAATAAAAAAATGTAATGAACTGGAAAAAAAAAAATGACCCATAACTGAATATATTGTTAAATTTTCCGCCCATTCGCTCTTATGGTTTCAGAGATCATGCGTTACTAACAAACGTACAAAGGATTTTATATATTGCTTTCTGCCTAGGACATACTCACTTGTCTGCACTTCCTTCTAGATATGAACGTGACAAGGAAGTGATTTTCAACGATTTTGTTTTTACATTTGTTGGCTACAAATAAACAAAATTTTCAGACCAAATCAAAGTATTGCACCTCCTGCGAAACTGTATTCGTAACATTCAAAATATCTCGAAATATAAAATCTCTAATTAAGACTCTATTTCAAATGCATTCAATTTAAAAAAAAAAAAACAGTTCATTCTGCCTTTGGCCAGTCATGCGTCACAATCCTTTCGCCCGCCAGCTCTGAAAGGTCAACGGAAAAGCCAAACCCTCAATTACTAGGAAAATAAATTCGAGATGACTGCCGAGCGATAAAATTGCGCTTAAGGTTAAATATTTAAAGAGCCTTCAGAAAAGCTCATTTTTTCTATTTTACATATCTATCTCTATTTCAAATAGTACTACCTTTGGCTATATTTTCCCATACATTCTTCGGAGACAAACGATTACGCTCAAGGCTCTGCAAATATTTCTAAACATCAAGAAAAACATATATAAAACCCTATCACTTTCAAAGGAAATGATATTTTAAAACTTGTTTTGGTTTCGGCCAACCACACAAATAAACCAAGAAATCCACAAAAAAATAACGAAATGTCGGCAAAGGATTGCGGGGGGATTTGGCTTAAAGTAACATTCACATCCTTCCTTCACATTTGTGCAAATAATGGATCTTTGCTTTGGACGTGTAAAATATATGCAAATAGCTTTTAAAGGACGTCTGTAACTAGGACAGACTAGTGACGTTGTTAACGTGGAAATTGTGGGAAATAAATAAAACGTAACCTGTGATCCAAAACAGTCGTATACAAAGGATATTGACAAATTGAGGAGTTGTAGTAGCACACAGGGCTGCAAGGATAATATTTTCAAATCATTAATTGTTAATTAAATCATTAAATCATTAAATCATTAAATCATTAAATCATTAAATCATTAAATCATTAAATCATTAAATCATTAAATCATTAAATCATTAAATCATTAAATCATTAAATCATTAAATCATTAAATCATTAAATCATTAAATAATTAAATCATTAAATCATTAAATCATTAAATCATTAAATCATTAAATCATTAAATCATTAAATCATTAAATCATTAAATCATTAAATCATTAAATCATAAAATCATTAAATCATTAAATCATTAAATCATTAAATCATTAAATCATTAAATCATTAAATCATTAAATCATTAAATCATTAAATCATTAAATCATTAAATCATTAAATCATTAAATCATTAAATCATTAAATTATTAAATCATTAAATCATTAAATCATTAAATCATTAAATCATTAAATCATTAAATCATTAAATCATTAAATCATTAAATCATTAAATCATTAAATCATTAAATCATTAAATCATTAAATCATTAAATCATTAAATCATTAAATCATTAAATCATTAAATCATTAAATCATTAAATCATTAAATCATTAAATCATTAAATCATTAAATCATTAAATCATTAAATCATTAAATCATTAAATCATTAAATCATTAAATCATTAAATCATTAAATCGTTAAATCATTAAATCATTAAATCATTAAATCATTAAATCATTAAATCATGAAATCATGAAATCATTAAATCATTAAATCATTACATCAAAAATTTAAATAACGCAACAATGAAATAATGAAATAAATCATTAAATCATTAAATCATTAAATCATTAAATCACTAAATCATTAAATCATTAAATCATTAAATCATTAAATCATTAAATCATTAAATCATTAAATCATGAAATCATGAAATCATTAAATCATTACATCAAAAATTTAAATAACGCAACAATGAAATAATGAAATAATGAAATAATGAAATAATGAAATAATGAAATAATGAAATAATGAAATAATGAAATAATGAAATAATGAAATAATGAAATAATGAAATAATGAAATAATGAAATAATGAAATAATGAAATAATGAAATAATGAAATAATGAAATAATGAAATAATGAAATAATGAAATAATGAAATAATGAAATAATGAAATAATGAAATAATGAAATAATGAAATAATGAAATAATGAAATAATGAAATAGTGAAATAATGAAATAATGAAATAATGAAATAATGAAATAATGAAATAATGAAATAATGAAATAATGAAATAATGAAATAATGAAATAATGAAATAATGAAATAATGAAATAATGAAATAATGAAATAATGAAATAATGAAATAATGAAATAATGAAATAATGAAATAATGAAATAATGAAATAATGAAATAATGAAATAATGAAAAAATGAAATATTGAAATAATTAAATAATTAAATAATTAAATAATTAAATAATTAAATAATTAAATAATTAAATAATTAAATAATTAAATAATTAAATAATTAAATAATTATATAATTAAATAATAAAATAATAAAATAATTAAATAATTAAATAAATAAATAATTAAATAATTAAATAATTAAATAATTAAATAATTAAATAATTAAATAATTAAATAATTAAATAATTAAATAATTAAATAATTAAATAATTAAATAATTAAATAATTAAATAATTAAATAATTAAATAATTAAATAATTAAATAATTAAATAATTAAATAATTAAATAATTAAATAATTAAATAATTAAATAATTAAATAATTAAATAATTAAATAATTAAATAATTAAATAATTAAATAATTAAATAATTAAATAATTAAATAATTAAATAATTAAATAATTAAATAATTAAATAATTAAATAATTAAATAATTAAATAATTAAATAATTAAATAATTAAATAATTAAATAATTAAATAATTAAATAATTAAATAATTAAATAATTAAATAATTAAATAATTAAATAATTAAATAATTAAATAATTAAATAATTAAATAATTAAATAATTAAATAATTAAATAATTAAATAATTAAATAATTAAATAATTAAATAATTAAATAATTAAATAATTAAATAATTAAATAATTAAATAATTAAATAATTAAATAATTAAATAATTAAATAATTAAATAATTAAATAATTAAATAATTAAATAATTAAATAATTAAATAATTAAATAATTAAATAATTAAATAATTAAATAATTAAATAATTAAATAATTAAATAATTAAATAATTAAATAATTAAATAATTAAATAATTAAATAATTAAATAATTAAATAATTAAATAATTAAATAATTAAATAATTAAATAATTAAATAATTAAATAATTTAATAATTCAGTCAGAATTTATTTGGTTTGAGACCATATGTTCCATTTACTTTCTGTCTATTCCAAGAAAGTAATAGAAACAAATACAAAAATTGGTAGAGAGTTTTAATTGCTTGGTAAAACTCTCTACCAATTTTTGTAACAATTAAAACTCTCTACCAATTTTTGTATCAATTAAAACTCTCTACCAATTTTTGTACCAATTAAAACTCTCTACCAATTTTTGTATTTGTTTCTATTACTTTCTTGGAATAGACAGAAAGTAAATGGAACATATGGTCTCAAACCAAATAAATTCTGACTGAATAACAAAAGCACAGACCAACAATAAATAACAACAACATAATTTAATAATTTAATAATTTAATAATTAAATAATTAAATAATTAAATAATTAAATAATTTAATAATTTAATAATTTAATAATTTAATAATTTAATAATTAAATAATGAAGTAATAAATAATTAAAAAATTAATAAATTAATGATTTAATGAAATAATGAAAGCTACTGCTATTCTTATCGATTTTTCTACAACTAATGCTATTGAATTATTTGTTCTAAGTTTTTACACATAAATGTAGTTTTTTTTCAAAAACCAAATCTAAACTTGTTCTTTGAATGAAATAGCTACAAAATAATGGCAGAATGGCATGTAGCATGGCGTTTGTTTGACTTTTTTTCATAACATGAAGTTTTGCAGCACAATTTACCGATATAAACTGGGTCAAAACTACGCTCTGTGTATGCCATAGCTTTGTTGTTATTGACGTTGCTGCAATGGCTTGGCCCTCTCCCCTACCCCGCACTTCTTCATCCCCATTTAGATGGGTACAATTCTTTAGAAGCTGTTTTTCTTGTATTCGTGTTTCGTCTTCTATTTTCAATTTTGTTTTGTTTTTGAAAATCTACACAAAGATTTGCAACGACGACATACGAGTGCTTGTGGATTTGCTGTTGTGGCGTTGTTGCTGGGTCTCATTTTGCGAAATGAACCATTTTTCCATCGAAACTGATGTTGCTTGCCTGCAATGGTGGACGGCGGAGGCAGCAGCAGGCAGCCGTTGCAAACGAGAATAAAACCTGACCAAGTCAGCAACACTTTCCTATTTTGGCCTAAAGAAAAAGCGAAACTCGTTGCATTTCCTTTTGCAAAAAAAAAACGACTCAAATCCAGGCTAAATGTTTTAACGTTGTTGCTACGACGAGTGAATCTGAATGTTTTAGTTTTATTTATGCCATTGGTTTAGGTTTTGATGCCACCGAAACAGCACTTTTGCGGGATGTCTTGGCCTAACCGCCTTGGTTATGGGTTTCATAGTGCTC
Organism: Eudasyphora cyanicolor; assembly: GCA_963930755.1. Classification (NCBI taxonomy): domain Eukaryota; kingdom Metazoa; phylum Arthropoda; class Insecta; order Diptera; family Muscidae; genus Eudasyphora; species Eudasyphora cyanicolor. Next base: position 50,064,897 of record OZ005737.1, on the reverse strand, counting down.
CTGTCATCAACCAACCGCCTCCCTCCCGCCTTTGTCAGCAATGGCTTGGGCTGCTCCGCCCGCCTGCGTAAGTTACAGAGAGGTTATGGTGTCAGTGGGTGGCCGTTTGGCGATAAAGTACATCCCCATTGAGGCCACCACTCCGAGTACTACTTCTTCTGGGCTGCCATAAACCGGGGTTATTTTGTTCCACAATTTACTTGAAAAAAGCAGAACGACATATGTTTGTATGATTGTCGACTACGACGAACTTGTATGTCGGTTGGTCGTTTGTTCTTATTTATTTTCTGGTCTGGTTTTCAAATTCTAAACATGCGAGTTCTGCTTTCGCTTTCACTTATTGCATTCACTGGTTCTGCTTTTTTAGGCCACAATATATGTACATATATATGCCTCAGTTGTGGCAAAAGGATTTGGAAGAAATTTTCTATTTTTTCTGTTCATTCAAATAAAATTACTTTGAAGTTTTTCTGCAGCTTTACAATTGTTTTCACTCGAACGCAAGTGTTTTCCACAAACTTCGTTATTTTATTGAAGCAAATGCATTTACAATTTCATTAAAGTGAACAGTTTTCTTTTTTTCATTTCATTCTCTTCGGAAATTACAAGGACATTGGAATTAATATTTTATTGCGGTCTTCTAGTTAGAACAGGGAATATAGATAATAGCAGTGAAAATCAATGCTCAACGGAAATTGAATTGATTGCAAAAAGTATACTTAATTTTATAGAAAATGGCTAAATTGGAAATCTATACATTTTTTGAGTCACAAAAAAAATTAATATAAAAGTTTGGGATATAAACATTGCTACTGCTATTGTTTTTGTCACTAATTGAGATATATTTTGCCAAGATTCTTCGCAGTGTAGCATGCATTCGATCACGTTCGAAGGTTCTAATGTAGGTACGCCTTCTCTGTCGAACCTAGGGCAGATGAATATCACGTAATTTGCGTCTTCTTCCTCACCCCACACAGTTTGGGCACATAGGCGAACTATCGTGTCCAAATCTGTGCAGATATTTTCGGAAGGCACCATGATCCGTTAGAAACTGTGTCAGGTAGAAATTAGTTTCACCGTGTTGTCTGTTCAACCATATACTTATAGTGGGTATAAGAAGATATGTCCATCGTCCTTTCGAACTCGTGTTCCAACGAGACTGCCAAGTGGCGATCGACACAGATCGCTCTTCCCTGGAAAATTCGGATCTCTCCTTTCTGGTCTCCGGTTTCCTTTCGTGGATTCTCTTCATTTCGCTGGCTAATAAGTCGATTGGGATAAGCCCTGCGATTACACCTGCTGCTTCCTCCGATATCGTTCTATATCCGCAAATAGTGCGGAGACAACTTAGTCTGTATGTAGACAACAGTTTTCTTCTGTAGGTTTGCAATTCCATTGCGCCGGCCCATACGGGAGATGCATATAGTATCACCGAGTTGACTACAGTGGCTAGTATGTAGTTGGCGCCGCGCCTGTTTGGGACCTCCAATATTGGGTAACATTCTTGCCAGAAACGCCTGTGTTTTGGAAGCCTTTTCGCTGATGTATTTGATGTGGCCTTGAATCTCATCCTATTGTCTATAACGAGTCCTAAGTATTTAAAGCAGCGGCTGGATCGGATAACTTCATCCCCCACTGTAATATTTATGTACTCCGTCTTTCTTCGGCTTGTGATTAGAACCGCTTCCGTCTTGTGAGCCGCCAGCTGTAGATGTGCTGACGTCAGCCATGCTTGGACCTGTTTTATTGCCGTGTAAGTGGCTGCTTCTAAGTGGGATATATGTTTTGAGACTGTAATGATGGCAATGTCATCCGCAAAGCCTATAATATTCACCCCATTTGGAAGGGGGAGTCTCAACATCTCGTCATACATTATATTCCAGAGCAGTGGGCCCAGGACTGATCCTTGTGGAACGCTGGCTGTTAAGTTGTACTGCTCTTCTGCATTATCAATATGGTATATGAGTTTCCTGCTTTGAAAGTAACTCGTTATTATGTCCACTATATACGTTGGGGCTTCCATTCGTACGAGGGCATTCCGTATATGGGCCCAATTAGTTGAAGGCGTTCTTCACGTCTAGAGTAACGACTGCGCAGTACTTCTTCGTTCCGCCTTTCCATCTTGCGCCTTCGATAGCTTTCGTGGCCGTGTCAACCTCCAGCTTCACAGCGTCTATTGTGGACCGCCCTTTTCTAAACCCGAACTGTCGTTCGGATAGAGCTGATTTTTTCCTCTATTACTGGCAATAGTCTCTTATATAATATCCTCTCCAGGATTTTGCCCATCGTGTCTATCGGGTCTGTTCTGTAATCACGGCGATTTGATATCACGGTGTTTTTAAAATCACCGGCGACTTTACATCACTTTTGGAGTTCGAAATCACCCGAAAATATTTTGAACAATCTTTTTTGGGATGCTATGAATAATAAACCGGGAGATTTCGAACTCCAGCAGTGAAGGTAAGTCGCCGGTGATTTTAAAATCACCGTGATTTCAAATCACCTTGCTACAGAACAGACCCGTATGAGATATTTGGTCGGTATGATGATGGTTCCACCGGTGGCTTGTTTCCTTTGGGGATTAGGACGAGCTTCTGTGACTGTGATAGGGAAGATTCTCTCTCAAATACAAATCTGAAAAGTGTCAAGGAAAAGGTCAGGTCTGCGAAGGATTGCAGCCTTTAGTGCTACGTTTGGGATTCCGTCCGGACCCGGCGCTTTATTGTTGCCTATTTTCGCGCATGCTTCATAGCTCCTCCCTCGAGATCTCCTAATTTATTTCATTGTCGGGTGTAGACATGGGGTTTGTGACAAACAATGAACGCTGGGGAAACAGTGTGCCAATGATGTTTTGAACATAGATGGACCGGTGATTTGTGGACCTTTCCTCTTAATTTTCTTCATCAAAATCCTATATGCAGTTCCCCATGGGATTATGTCAGCATCGTTGCATAGCGTTTTAAAGCTTTTTCGTTTGCTTTCCTTGATCGCAACCTGTATGGATTTCCGTTTCTCTCTAAAATCTGCTAATCGGCTATCAAACGTAGGTCTTCCCCTTGTTCGTTTCATTTTCCGTCTAGCTCTTAAACAATCAGCCCGTAGTTGGCGTATACCTTCGTTCCACCAATAAAAAGGTTGCCCACACTTCGGGAGTTTTCTACGCGGCATTGACGCATCATCAGCAATAACACTCATAAGATCTTTAGCTCGATCTTCTGCAGATGTAGAAGAGAGCTGAGCCATGCCGATCATCTCTTCAATTACTCCTTTGTCGAACGCGGACTCCCTCCATTTTGACACAGTGAACTTTTGATTTAGCTTTTCTCTGTGGGGTTTTGGCTTAATATCGAAGATTATAGTCTGATGGTCGCTTTGGGTGTAATGGTTACTAAGTGACTCGTGACAAGGAAGAGCTGGCGAATGTAACGTCTATGGTAGACTCCGAACCCGCTCTGTGAAACGTACACTCTTTACCGTCATTCAACAGTTGCACTTCAAGTGGAGCTAGTGTTTCCAAAAGGCTTCGTCCTCGAGAATTTGTAAATCTGCTTCCCCAATGTGTGGCCCGCGCGTTGAAATCCCCGCCAATAACAATGGGCCTCCTGTTTATGGCATCAGCGACAAGTTCATCCAATGTTGCTTGGAATTCTGCATGCGTTAGGCTGGGAGGACAATAACAGCTGTAGAAATGGATCCCTCTGATCTTTGCTCGGACAAACCAAGATGATCGAGGGCTGATATCCTGCATTGCGGCTTCTCCACTGGTCCAAATTGCTACCTTTCTTGGCATTCCGGAAGCTTGTATGGTTCGCTAATTAGGACTATATCCACCTTTTTCTCTCTCACCGTTTGCACAAGAAGATCTTGTGCGGCATCACAATGGTTTAGATTTATTTGGACGACTCTCATCTACTTCTTTTTGGCAGACAACGCCTTTTTAAATTGGGGACACATTTTACTACCCGCTACGTGTTTGGCGTCCACCGTTTCATCGGATTTGCACAGTATGCATAGTGGCTCATTGGGACAGTCTTTAGCGAAATGACCTATGCTGCATTTTCGACAACATCTGGATCTGTCATCGTTGCTCCTTCAATTTCTGGATATGTACCCATATCCAAGACACCCATAACACTTTGTCAGAACGGTTTTTTTGTCGAATTCGGCAAATCACCCAACTCACTTTGATCTTTTTGGATTTGGGGATATATTGCTATTGCTATTTTTTTTTGCTGCGCTGGAGGTGTGGAATCTGCACGATTCTTACGTACTAAACCACACCCCCCCTCTTCGACCATCACTCCTTCACGGAACTGCTGTGAAGTATTACTTCGTGAAGGATGGTTAGCCATTAGGCTATCTACTGTACTCTAAATCGTATTCATTTCTGTGTTTCTCCGTATATTGTCTACTCTATGTAGCTCTAAGATTGTGTTTGTCACTAATTCGGATACATTTCGCCATGTATCCTCGCTTTGTAGCATATACTCGATCACGTTCGAATGTTCCATTGTAGGTACGCCTTCTGCGTCTTCTTCCTCGTCCACACAGTTTGGACACATAGGCGAGCTATCGTGTCCAAATCTGTGCAGATATTTCCGGAAGGCACCATGATCTGCTAAGAACTGCGTGAGGTAGTAGTTCGTATCTCCGTGTTTTCTGTTTAGCCATACACTTATATTAGGTATAAGGAGGTGTGTCCATCTTCCCTTTGCAGAAGTGTCCCAACGAGATTGCCAAGTGGCGATCGATGAGGAACGCTCTTCCTTGGTAAACTCGGATCTCTGCTTTTTATTCTCTGGCTTTCTATCATAAATCCGTTTCATTTCTATAGCTACAATGTCAATTGGGATAAGACCAGCGACTACACCTGCTGCATCCTCCGATATCGTACGATACCCGGAAATTGTACGAAGACAACTTAGGCGGTATGTGGACATCAGCTTCTTCCTATACAATTTTATGCTCAATGAATGCGCCCATACGGGAGAGGCATAAAGAATCACGGAGTTCACTACCGTGGCTAGTAGTTTCCTTTTCGCAAGTCTAGGGCCTCCGACATTGGGCAACATTCGTGCCAGTGAGGCTTGCGTTTTTGCGGCTTTCTTGCTTATGTATTCAATATGCTCCTTAAATGTCAGCCTGTTGTCAATCATAACTCCCAAGTATTTGAGAGAGCGACTTGAACGGATAACTTTATCTCCAACGATCACGTTCATATATTCTGTTGCTTTGCGACTTGTAATGAGGATTGCCTCTGTTTTATGAGCAGCTAGTTGTAGGTGTGCTGACTCGAGCCAAGTTTGCACCTGTTTGATAGCCGTGTTAGTGGCTGTTTCTATGCTATGCTATCATCAGCAAAGCCTATAATATTAACCCCATTTGGGAGGGGGAGTCTCAGCACATCGTCATACATGATGTTCCACAACAGTGGACCCAGGACTGATCCTTGTGGGACGCCGGCGGATACACTGTAGTGCTCCAGCCCGTTGTCGCTCAGGTATATGAGCTTCCTGTTGTCAAGATAGCTTTTTACCATATCTACGATATACTTCGGGGCTTCTGTTCGCACAAGGGCTTCGTAGATGTGCCCCCAATCTGCAGAGTTGAAGGCATTCTTCACATCAAGGGTAACGACGGCGCAATATTTCTTTGTTCCGCCTTTCCACCTTGCTCCTTCGATGGCCTTCGTCGCCGTATCAACTACCAGCTTCACTGCGTCGATGGTAGACCGCGCTTTCCTAAAACCAAATTGTCTTTCGGATAGAGCACAGTTTTCTTCGACTGCTGACATTAGCCTATTGTAGAGGATTCTCTCTTACCCATGGTGTCTAGGAGACATATGGGGCGGTAGGACGATGGTTCCCCCGGTGGTTTGCTTCCTTTGGGGATTAGCACAAGCTTTTGTATTTTCCAATGGGTGGGAAAAATTCGGTCACGCAAACACCTCTGGAATGTGTCGAGGAAGATTTCTGGTCTACGATTGATTGCGGCCTTTAATGCGATGTTTGGTATTCCATCTGGGCCTGGCGCTTTGTTAGTACCAATTTTTACGCATGCTTCTTCTAGCTCTTCCCGAGAGATATCCGGTATTATTTCGGCATCAAGCATCGACGCTGGATTCGTGGTAGGCAGTGGACGTTGTGGGAACAGTGTACCAATTATATCTTCTAACATTTTTTGGACAGGTTATTTGGGGTGATTTCCCCTGCATCTTCTTCATTACTATCCTATAGGCAGTTCCCCATGGATCGATATCGGCATCGCTACATATTGTTTTAAAACAGGTTCGTTTGCTATCTTTGATGGCAGTTTGCAAGGATTTTCGAGACTCTCTGAACTCCTCTTGCAGTCTTTCGAACGTAGGTTTCCCTCTTGCTCGCTGCATTCTTCACCTAGCTTTTAGGCAAACAGACCGCAGATTGCGTATGTCTTCATTCCACCAGTAGCAGGGTTGTCCTCGCTTCGGAAGTGTTCTCCTTGGCATGGACGCCTCGCATGCATCAATAATCGCATTTGTTAAATCTTCAGCTTGTTCTTCAGCAGGTCTGGGAGTGAAGTGTGCTGAATCAATTATTACTTCGAATACATCTTTGTCGAATGCAGATGCTCTCCATTTTGGTCCGGAAAAAAGTTGGTTTTGTTTTCCTCTACTGTGCTTTGCTTTGATATCGAGCATTATAGCCTGATGATCACTCAAAGTATAGTGGTCACTTACCCGCCATTTAGTGACTCGTATTAAGCTATCCTGTTGTCAAGATAGCTTTTTACCATATCTACGATATACTTCGGGGCTTCTGTTCGCACAAGGGCTTCGTAGATGTGCCCCCAATCTGCAGAGTTGAAGGCGTTCTTCACATCAAGGGTAACGACGGCGCAATATTTCTTTGTTCCGCCTTTCCACCTTGCTCCTTCGATGGCCTTCGTCGCCGTATCAACTACCAGCTTCACTGCGTCGATGGTAGACCGCGCTTTCCTAAAACCAAATTGTCTTTCGGATAGAGCACAGTTTTCTTCGACTGCTGACATTAGCCTATTGTAGAGGATTCTCTCTTACCCATGGTGTCTAGGAGACATATGGGGCGGTAGGACGATGGTTCCCCCGGTGGTTTGCTTCCTTTGGGGATTAGCACAAGCTTTTGTATTTTCCAATGGGTGGGAAAAATTCGGTCACGCAAACACCTCTGGAATGTGTCGAGGAAGATTTCTGGTCTACGATTGATTGCGGCCTTTAATGCGATGTTTGGTATTCCATCTGGGCCTGGCGCTTTGTTAGTACCAATTTTTACGCATGCTTCTTCTAGCTCTTCCCGAGAGATATCCGGTATTATTTCGGCATCAAGCATCGACACTGGATTCGTGGTAGGCAGTGGACGTTGTGGGAACAGTGTACCAATTATATCTTCTAACATTTTTTGGACAGGTTATTTGGGGTGATTTCCCCTGCATCTTCTTCATTACTATCCTATAGGCAGTTCCCCATGGATCGATATCGGCATCGCTACATATTGTTTTAAAACAGGTTCGTTTGCTATCTTTGATGGCAGTTTGCAAGGATTTTCGAGACTCTCTGAACTCCTCTTGCAGTCTTTCGAACGTAGGTTTCCCTCTTGCTCGCTGCATTCTTCACCTAGCTTTTAGGCAAACAGACCGCAGATTGCGTATGTCTTCATTCCACCAGTAGCAGGGTTGTCCTCGCTTCGGAAGTGTTCTCCTTGGCATGGACGCCTCGCATGCATCAATAATCGCATTTGTTAAATCTTCAGCTTGTTCTTCAGCAGGTCTGGGAGTGAAGTGTGCTGAATCAATTATTACTTCGAATACATCTTTGTCGAATGCAGATGCTCTCCATTTTGGTCCGGAAAAAAGTTGGTTTTGTTTTCCTCTACTGTGCTTTGCTTTGATATCGAGCATTATAGCCTGATGATCACTCAAAGTATAGTGGTCACTTACCCGCCATTTAGTGACTCGTATTAAGGAGGAACTTGCGAAAGTGATATCTATAATAGACTCTGTTCGCCCTCTATTGAACGTCATTTTCTTGCCGTCGTTTAACAGTTCCACATCCAGTGGAGCAAAGGATTCAAGAATGCTACGTCCTCTAGCATTGGTGTATCTGCTACCCCAGTGTGTTGCCCAAGCGTTAAAATCTCCACCGATGACGATGGGTTTTCTGTTCTTAGCGTCGGTTACAACTTCATCCAATATGGCCTGGAATTCGGAATGTGTTAGGCTAGGTGGGCAGTAACAGCTGTAAAAGTGAATTCCTCCCGCCTTTGCCCGCACAAAGTAAGTAGACTGAGTTATTACGTCTTCGAATGCTTTTTTACCACTGGCCCATATTGCTACTTTTCTCGATTTACCTTCTGCCCATGTACTGTTTTCCGGTGTTTTGTATGGCTCGCTAATTAGAACAATATCTACACCTTTCTCTTTTGTTGTCTGCACAAGAATATCTTGCGCCGCCTCGCAATGGTTCAAATTGAGTTGCATAACTCTCATTTGCTCTTTTTTGTAGAGAGTGCCTTCTTAAACTGTGGACATTTTCTGCTTCCAGCTATGTGTTTTGCGTCCACCGACTCGTCTGATTTGCAAAGAATGCAAAGTAGGTTGTTGGTGCAGTCTTTGGCGTAGTGACCTCCTTCGCTGCATTTTCTACAACACTTCGATCTGTCGACTTTACTTCTGCAGTTTGTAGATATGTGACCATATCCTAAACATCTGAAGCACTTGGTCAGCACCGTCTTTGGTCGGATTTTGCATACAGACCAACCCACCTTAATCTTTTTATCTTCAGGTATAGCCTTTACTCCTTCTGCTGACAGATTGATTGTTGCGGTCTGGGTTCCTCCGTAAGCCTGCCTTAAACTTAGAATATCCGACAGTTGGAAATTCTGCAGTTTCAGCCTCGAGACCACAGCGTTTCGAACATCTTCTTTCGTCGTGACTTCATCTATGTACCTTATTTCGTACACCGATTTCTCTGTCGCGCTCCTTACTGAGGCACTCAGCGAGTCACCAATCGCACTCCTAAATTGGTCTGTCTTGTCACTGCTTCCACTAAGTTGTAAAAGAAGGCCACCTTTTTGCGTTTTCTTAATCCTGGTAACCGCTTCGCCAAGTTCACCTAGGTTAGGATCCGTCTTAACCTTTTTTAGGATTTCGGCATACGACATTTCACCCTTTGTCGTAATGATAAGGGCGTCTGGCCTCGGTTTCCTTGCTTTCTCTTTGGGTTTGACTTTCTCTTGGGATTTGGCTTTCTTTTTTGTCTTCTTCGATTTAACTTTGGACCAGTTACTCCCGTCGTCCTTTGTACCCTCGGTTTCATTGACAACTTTTTCTGGTTCAGCGTCAGCGACCGTTTTCTCAGGACGTCGTTTGGCTACTGGTGTACCCTCACCGTTGTCCTGCTTTCGCTTCTTCTCCCTGGGTTTTACCCACGGTGACGTTTGGGAGGATTTGTCTACCCCAGACTTTTCCACAGCATCCTCTCTGGATGTACCCATAGCACATAGGTCATATAGAGCCTTTATGCGCCTTATTGCTTCTCGAGCTGGTTGAGTGATGAATCTTTTATTTCCATCCCCGAGCAATTCAAATACTATTCGAATCTGCTCGCCCAGCTTCTCGAAATCAGTTCCTTCTCCGGTTGGCTGGATTGTTATAGCGACTTGCGCCAGTTCTTCTTCTTGTGGGTTCGTAGCCGAATTTGGTGGAGACCGTAGGGTCCTGGCACTCCTACCAAACGGGCTTTCCACATCTTCTCCGTTCGTTCTGTTTTGGGGAAACATATTCAGTCTGTTGGGCCCAAACTCATGGTCGCTATCTTCAGCCGTAGTTGTGTAGTCGCCTCTTTGACCTCATGGTTATCTTTGCGATGCAGGGAGGCCATGCGAGGGTTGACACGAAGCCTTATGAGCGATCGTGTTCAGAGCCAGGTCGGCGTTAGCCAGGAGTAAACTCAACTGGGCCTACACTACCAACTTAATGGTAACGAATGTTGAACGTGCCATGAGACTTGCCAGTGTTTTATTAGGGCGGGGGACATGAAAGCATTAGCCTGCCAGCCATTTCGGCAAAGAGTCACTTCTGCTTACTGAGGTGACAGAATACTGTCATGTTCGGCCAGTTGCGTCAATTCATATATTTCTTTGATCCGGTATACCATAAATTAAGACCTTACCGGGCTCGGTCTTAATGCCAACGTCATAGGCTCCATAATCACGGTTTGGATCGCGTTTTCTCGACGTCACTCCTAGGAGTGGATGTGCACTTAATAAAGGCGCCGTCTCGTCCTGTCGCAGGAGATTCTTTGGGTTTCTAAGGTGTTTTCAGCCTCACCCTCCTCCTCTGCCGCTCGTGGTCGGGGACTGCTTATTGGGTATTCGCAGCTAACCTACATATCTGAAGGCCGTTCGGCTATCCGCCACCTGTCGACCCCCATAGTAGCCTGAGCTCAGCCCTATGTATTGCTATTGCTATTGCTATTGCTATTGCTATTGCTATTGCTATTGCTATTGCTATTGCTATTGCTATTGCTATTGCTATTGCTATTGCTATTGCTATTGCTATTGCTATTGCTATTGCTATTGCTATTGCTATTGCTATTGCTATTGCTATTGCTATTGCTATTGCTATTGCTATTGCTATTGCTATTGCTATTGCTATTGCTATTGCTATTGCTATTGCTATTGCTATTGCTGTTGCTTCAAATATTGACTTTATTGCTTTTGCTTTCACTTCTCTCCTGCCTACAATTATTTTCCTTTCATGATTTTTTTCCACCAAAATAAATTTAATTTTCTCTATCCACAATTTTTTTGGACCATCACTTGCTTGGCTTCTGTCTGACATCAAATCAAAAAGTCAACAATTCGCTTTTGTTTTTCTTGATTTTGTTTTATGGCTTTAACATAAATTACTGGCCTTTTGTACAATATTTTGCAAAAAAACAAAGACCCTATTCTGAGCAATGTATGTCGATTGATTTATCAGCACAATAAAATGCCGAACTTAGGCCAAAACATTTATCAATTTAATTGTGCGACATTAATTTATTTATTCCTTGTTTTCTTTTGAATGGTCTAGCTTATGTTCTTCTATATAAGGATTAAGCATTTTCATTTGTCCTTGTCTTGGTTGTTGGTGAGTATAAATTTGCCGAACAGAAGGCATAAATTTTAAGCTGACCAACGAATGTCTTTTGAAGCTAAGGAACAAAACAAAATTACCACAAGGAGAAGGAAGTAATGAAACAAACAAGAACTTGTTGCAGCCAAGAAGAGGCTATAACATTTGTATATGAAATACATAAATTTGTGGTAAATAAAAGTTTTTTCCTTGGCGAAAGTTCACAAACAAATCCTATATTAAGGGGGAGGGACAATGGGAAATTTGTGTGAGAAATATGTTGCGAATAATAATTATGTTAATAAATTAATGATAATCCTATTTACACATTAGATTAAATAATTATAAGTATGTTTTTATTTTAATTTTTTTACTTTGATTGCTAATTTTGTTCCATTCTCTTTTCTTTTTTTTCAGGTCACAACCGTTTAAACGAATACATATCGCATTATGAAACACTTAGTTATGATCATCAACATTTACGCGCTAGTCACCATAGAGCCCGACGATCAGTGACCAAAGATCATTATGTATATTTAAAATTTCAAGCACATGGAAGAGACTTCCATATTAGATTAAAACGTGATTTACAAACATTTAGTGATAAGTTAGAGGTAAGTCAAAAACATTCGAACTATATGAAATATTCAAACATAACTAGTTTGCTCCGCAAACTGTTTGACATACATACATATTTGGACATCAAACATAAATATTTTGACAATTCAAATAAATGGCTTGACATCAAACTGAAGTAGTTTGGCATCAAACTGAAATAGTTTGACATCGAACTTACTTAGTTTGACATCGAACTTATATAGTTTGACATCGACATTAAATAGTTTGACATGACGCTGATATAATTTGATATCAACTTTAAATGGTTTGACATCAAACTCGAATTGTAGGACCTCAAACTGAAATAGTTTGACTTCCAACTAGTATTGTTTGATATCGTATTTAATTTTTATTATCTTATCATTAATATTATTTGTTATTTATGCTTTTGTGAATTTTCCAGATAATTGATAGCAATGGACCTCTCGATGTATCTACCGATCACATATACGAGGGCCGCGTGATAGGGGATCGTAATAGTTATGTATTCGGTTCTATTTTGGATGGTGTATTTGAAGGTAAAATTATTACCGAACGTGATGCCTATTATGTCGAACATGCCAAACATTATTTTCCAACAAATTTTACACAACCGCAACAACCACAACAACAAATGCAATCCTGGGAATTGCACAGTACTGATAACAATTTAAATAGCTCATCACCGACGACAACGACGTTGTCATTAGACGCAACAACGTCTACAACAACAACCACATCATCAACGTCGACTTCAACGACGACGTCTACAACTGAAAATCCTACGACCTCAATTTCGAACTCATCTAAACCTAAGAGCATTATCGATCATCATGATGATTCAGTGAAAAATATTGGATTTCATTCGGTGATATACAAGGATGCACATGTCGATGATGTCTACAAGGATGTTAGAGAAGGTAAGTGAGATATTTTTGGTTATTATAAAGTTTTAAAGGGGGGACGTTATTGTTAAAAATTTTTGTATTGTACAGAAAGTTGATTTAAATTTCTATAGTTTGATTCGAATTTTTATAATATGAGTCACATTTGTTCAGCCTGAGTCATCAATGTATTTTTAATTAAACCTTTATTTTGATTGAAACTTCTTTTGTTTGAATCAAACTTCTTCGGTTTGAATCAAACCTCTTCGGTATGAATCAAACTACTTCAGTTTGAATCAAACTACTTCAGTTTGAATCAAACTACTTCAGTTTGAACCAAACTACTTCAGTTTGAATCAAACTACTTCAGTTTGAATCAAACTACTTCAGTTTGAATCGAACTATTTTAGTTTGAACGAAGCACTAATCGTTGTCCTCTCGGTTTGAATCAATCTACATTCGTGGGATTAGTGCAGTTTGAATAAAACTCTTTTAGTTCGAATCAAACTATTTCAGTTTGAATCAAACTACTTTAGTTTGAAACAAACTACTTTAGTTTGAATCAAACTACTTTAGATTGAATCAAACTACTTTAGTTTGAATCAAACTACTTTAGTTTCAATCAAACTACTTTAGTTTTAATCAAACTACTTTAGTTGGAATCAAAATACCTTAGTTTGAATCAAACTATTTTACTTTGAATCAAACTACTTTAGCTTGATTCAAACTGCGTTAGCTTGAATCAAACTACTTTAGTGTGAATCGAACTACTTTAGTTTTAATCAAACTACTTTAGTTGGAATCAAAATACCTTAGTTTGAATCAAACTATTTTACTTTGAATCAAAATACTTTAGCTTGATTCAAACTGCTTTAGCTTGAATCAAACTACTTTAGTGTGAATCGAACAACTTTAGATTGAATCAAACTACTTTAGATTAAATCAAACTACTTTAGTTTGAATCGAACTACTTTAGATTGAATCAAACTACTTTAGTTTGAATCAAACTACTTTTGTTTGAATCAAACTACTTAAGTTTGAATCAAACTACTTTAGTTTGAGACAAACTACATAATTTGAATCAAACTACTTTAGTTTGAATCAAACTACTTTAGTTTGAATCAAACTACTTTAGTTTTAATCAAACTACTTTAGGTTGAATTAAATTACTTTAGCCTGAATCAAACTACTTTAGCTTGAATCAAACTACTTTAGATTGAATCAAACTACTTTAGTTTGAGACAAACTACTTAATTTGAATCAAACTACTTTAGTTTGAATCAATCGCTCTGCTTAATTCCTCAATGGTAAACTTTTACCAATAATTAAATTAACAAAGTTGAACAACAAATTGCAATTTAAATATATATTTATATAAATATTTGTTGTCTTTTAAATCACACAAAAAAATTTCTTCAATCAACTTTTCATGGATAGCCAACTTTCACATAATTTTCACTACCTTTTGTTGCACTGCAAAAAAATCAAAAACAAGAAAAAACTTTGTCCTAAGCCTTTTTCAAACTCATTAAATCATGAATATTCGTTTACCCATCTGCTATGTTCTAAAAGTTTATTTTACCAAACAATATTTTGCTTGCTCTTAAAAATTGATTAAAAATTTCTAAACAATCTCCCGAACAACCAACAACTATTTCCCAAAAAAATTCAAAAGTTTTGTGGAAACTGAACCCTCCCTGCCTCTCCACCGCTGTACCACCAAATCATCAACGAGCAGCAGCAGCCAGTTACCCCTATTTCCATCGAAACATTTACCTTCATTGCTTTCACAAATAATCGAGCGGTGATTGTTGTTTATTATGACTTTGACAATGACTGTTTTTTGTCCGAATATTTAAATTTATTCTTTGACGAGAATTTAACAGCGCTTTTGCAAGGGGATTGAGTGAGTGCGGGAGAGAGCGGGGGAGAGCGGTTTTCCATTGCTAACTTTGCTCTGTTTTTGTCAGTGTACTACTTGGTTTTCCCTGCAACGTCAAACTTTTTTTTTTCGACAATATTCTCTGCTCGTCGTCGGTTTACAAGTGGGTTGTTAAAGCATATTTGAATGACATGTTTTTCAAGTGACATGCTTGCCTGGTTGTTTTTAGGGGTTATATGAGTAGTTCGGTTGTAGTTGATAAAACCAACAAACTATACATCATTTTTTTACACAAAATTCAAATGGGAAAAAATGTTATGTAATATTTATGTTCATAGAGAGGAGAACACTGTTTCCCAAAATAGATGAAACTAGTTTGAAATCGAGGTAATATCTTCAAACTAAATTAGTCTGAAATCAAGCCAAATAAGTTTGAAATCGAAATAAGTGGGTTTAAGGCCACTTTAGTTTGATGTCAAACTACTTTGGCTTGATTTCAAACTACTGTAGTTTGATGTCAAATTACTTTAGTTTGATGTCACACTACTTTAGTTTCATGTCAAACTACTTTAGTTTCATGTCAAACTACTTTAGTTTCATGTCAAACTACTTTGGCTTGATGTCAAACTACTGTAGTTTGATGTCAAACTATTTTATTTTGATATCAAACTTCTGTAGTTTGATGTCAAACTACTTTAGTTTGATGTCATACTTTTAGTTTGATATTAGTCTACTCTAGTTTGACTACTACTTTAGTTTGAGATCAAACTATTTTATTTTGATGTCAAACTACTATAGTTTAATGTCAAACTACTTTAGTTTGATGTCAAACTATTTTATTTTGATATCAAACTTCTGTAGTTTGATGTCAAACTACTTTAGTTTAATGTCAAACTTCTTCATTTTGATGTCAAACTATTTTATTTTGATATAAAACTTCTGTTGTTTGATGTAAAACTTATTTAGTTTGATGACAAACTGCTGTAGTTTGATGTCAAACTACTGTATCTTGTTGTCAAGCTACTGAAGCTTGATGTCAAAATAAAATAGTTTGACATCAAACTAAAGTAGTTTGACATTAAACTATAGTAGTTTGACATCAAAATAAAATAGTTTGATCTCAAACTAAAGTAGTAGTCAAACTAGAGTAGACTAATATCAAACTAAAAGTATGACATCAAACTAAAGTAGTTTGACATCAAACTACTTTAGTTGATGTCCAACTACTTCAGTTTGATGTCCAACTACTTCAGTTTGATGCCAGACTACTTAAATTTCATGACAATCATCTGTAGTTTGATCTCAAACTACTTTAGTTTGTTGTCAAACTACTTTAATTTGATGTCAAATTATTTTAATTCGATGTCGAACTACTTTAGTTTGATGTCAAACTACTTAGATTGATGTTAAACTGATTTAGGTTGAGCCAAACCAAATAAGTTTGACTTCAAACTAACTTAGTTTGACATCAAACTAAAGTAGTTTGACTTCAAACTAACTTAGTTTGACTTCGAACTAACTTAGTTTGACTTTAAAATATTATAGTTTAACTTCAATCTAATCTAGTTGATTTCAATCTAACTTAGTTCTTTGTCAAGTTCTGGGGGCTATGACATGATAGACTTTCCCTACCCCCACCATCCGTGGAATCTATATGAAATTCTACAACTAACTGATACGACTACGAACACTACAACGAATACGACGACAACAACTAGTACACGAGGATCTAAACCTAGCCCTGGAAACAAGCCTAGTGATCCAACGACCTCTTCTAAGCCGGCAGCACTACCTGGCACTTCAGTGTTCTATGCCGTTTTTCTGAGTAAGAAAACTCCTGTTTGGTAGCCGTTTATATGACACATGACACTGAAAGTCTATCATGTCATAGCCCCCAGAACTTGACAAAGAACCCCCACCATCCGTGGAATCTATATGAAATTCTACAACTAACTGATACGACTACGAACACTACAACGAATACGACGACAACAACTAGTACACGAGGATCTAAATCTAGCCCTGGCAACAAGCCTAGTGATCCAACGACCTCTCTTAAGCCGGCAGCACTACCTGGCACTTCGGTGTTCTATGACGTTTTTCTGAGTAAGAAAACTCCTATGTTTGGTAGCCGTTTATATGACACATGACACTGAAACGCAACAACATTAATTGCTAGAAACACACAAGGGGAGCTCGTTGTTACCCTTGTCTACGAGAATTTAAGCGAAAGAATTCCTGATTGAATTGCTTTAGAACCAAAAAAAGTAATCGCAATAAAATATCAGCCAAGTTAGCTAACTCCCCAAAGAAATTAGAGCCTAGGTTTATATGCCGTCTTCTAGATAGCATGCCGCGGGGAACAGACACATAAGGTTTTCAATTGATTCCTCCTCTTCGTCTCGACAGCTTCTGCAAAAGTTATTACAAAAGACCTTTAATCTCTCTGCGTGCCGTCCAATAAGACAGTGATCCGTCGTGGCAGATACGATAAGTGAGATGTCCAGTATCTACAACGACAACAGGATGATGGTGCGTTTGTAGTTAAGTCAGGGCCACATCAGCCTGAAATGTACGTCATTAGCTGCCGTAAAGCACTATCTTTCAAGAAGAGCTTGCAGACCACTAGAGGCATGTCCACATATTCCAGTTCCCCTTGATCGTGTAAGGTAGTTCCTAGTCTTCAAGTTCATCTGCTTTCTAGTTCCCTGGTATGTTCCTCTATCTCGGCACACATATCAGGAGAATATTAAACAGTTCTGCCATCTTGCTAAGAGATCTTGAGGGCAGTTTTTGAATTCAGGATTATAGTTTCCAGGGATTTCATAGCAAACTGACTATCAGTGAAAGTATTGATACCCAATTTGGTCACAAAATAATTTACAGCCATTCTGCTACGTCTTTAATAGCTAAGATCTCTGCCTAGTAATCACTACCGAGATCAGTTAGTCTTTTTACAATGGATACCTCAAGTTCCTCAGAAAAGACACCACCGACCACTTGGTTGTTGAGATTGGAACCGTCTGTTAACGAATCTGGGATAAGACCATTCATTCCATTCTGATCTATCAGGTATTAGAGGGAGATACTTTTTTTTGTCAAACAATGCTTCAGTCATACTAGTGTAATCAAGAGTGCCCGGAAGGCCAGGCATTCTGTCTAGAATAACACTGTCCGTAGCCATTTTCTGAGCATAGTGACAGCTCCCTTAGTCTAATCGCAGTAAATGCAGCATATGCTATAATGTCTAGCGGCATTAAATGTAGTAAAACATTCAGTGCCTCAGTTGATGTCGTTCTCAGCACATATAGCCGTTAATCACTGAACTTTGTTTGGTACCACTTAGAAGGTGAGTTTCTGTAGAGCTGCCCACCAGACAACCATGCCGTACAGCATTATTGGTCTGAACCTGCGTATAGTTTATTGGTTCTATATGGCAATAGTTAGACCTATGCTTTACGGCATTGTTGTTTGGTGGACAGCTCTACAGAAACTCACCTTCTGAGTGCATTTGTAGTTTGACATCAAACTAAAGTAGTTTGACATCAAACTAAAGTAGTTTGCCATCAAACTAAAGTAGTTTGACATCAAACTAAAGTAGTTTGACATCAAACTAAACTAAGTTAGTTTGAAGTCAAATTAAGTTACTTTGAAATCAAACTAAGTTAGTTTGACTTCAATTTATTACATTAAAATATTTATCTATACTTTTGAAATGGTGTTCATGTCATTCCATTCAACTATGACACTTGGTCATTTGCTCTCCCCTTCTGAATTTGTTTTTTTTTTCTCTCTCCTGGCTGTACAGATGCCATTATTGCCCTCCATGAGCATTTATATATTTTTTTAATGGTCGTTATGACATGATCTCGTTTTTTTGCTCCCACTACCTTTTACTTTAAATAACAAACCCCTAATGGACTGAAATTTTTAAGTTGTACAAAAAATTCGCTTACATTAGTTAAATTTTTTCTTTTAGTATTTTACCACGAAAGATAGAGAGAGATACAGAAAGAAAAAACAAGTTAAATATCACTGTAATTTAAACAAAGGCATTGTATAATATATTTTTAAAAAAACATTGCATTTTTTATTAAACAAATATCATGTGTATTTAATGATTGAAATACCCCAAGTCTAATAGAGCCCACAAAAAAAACTGATCGGCCGGCCGGCCATTTACATATACTCGCAAGTAACATTTCACTTTTCATTAATCAAACATGCTTCTCAGCAATATGAAAACCAGAATGGAAATTGAGGTTTTTGTTTGCCAAAGCCAGGGTTATATTTGCTTCATGCATAAATTGAGTTCACAATATGGTGTACCGGAAAAAAAAAATTGAACTTTTAACCCAAATAATATGGGAAGCATAATAAATTCTAGATGGCAATGCTATCAGATTTCAAGCTAATATAAATTGGCTTTAAATTTATGTAAATAGTTGGATTTTAACTATGAAAATTTGCTTTGGATCAAACGTTATCAAACTACAAATGATAGCAGTATTGGAGCTATTCTGGCTGGACAAGCCAAACCTCTAAAATGTATTACAGAAAATAAGAGTTTTATTTTAATTACAACAATTGACTTTAACAATTCGATACCTACATTCTAAACTATGCTAAGAGCCAAAAAGATATTTTTTCAGGATAGGCGATCAAAGTTGGATGGATTTTTTCAAATTTGTATGGATTTCCTTTATAATGCAAATCGAATGATCTGTACGGTTTTGTGAATAACTTTTGATTGGGTTTGGAATATTCAGAAATTAAAAATGAAATCTCCTTAAAACTATGCTAAGTCGACTTAGCATGTTTTAGAAATTTATTTTTGGAATAATAGCTTGCACGAGAAAACATAATATAAAGGCTGGGCAAGTGTTAAGGCAACTATTAAAAGAGGTATAGAAAACAAAACCAAACCAAACAAATTTGTCTTAACCTACGCCAACATTAAAGAATCCCTAAACCAAAAGATATCCTACACACACCTGCCACAGCTACCAAGAAACCCAGAACAAAAACCCAAAGGGTGCCCGCACTACTCAAGCCAACTCTTTGCACTCCAACTCCTTACCGTGGCACCTTCTTCACACATGTTGACACTGTTTTTGTGAAATCAAGTAACGAAGCAACGAAGAATCTCTCTCGGGCGGACGGGTCTTTAGTTTAGTAACGGGGAGTTGGATTGGACTGAATGTTCTTGTACCCTAAACCCTTTTTGCAAAGCTTATATTTGCCGCCCCTCTTTACCGGATTGTAAACAAAGTGCTTAAAAGAAAAACAAGCCAGTAAAAGTGTTTATGGCTGTTTATAAACAAGGGAGCCGAAAGCATTACGACACACATACACACACAATACCGGACCGGCAAACAGCTTTTGGAACAGCAAAGGCAGCAACAGTAGCAGCTATACCATTTGGGGTTAACATGCTTGGGTTGGTTGCCGGAGAACAGTGGATCTCGAGGGAAATATCTTGGATAAGTTTGTTAATTTGCTTTAAACTAGTTTTGTTTACCCTCAAACAAATTTCGATTGACATCAAACTAGTTTTGTTTAACATCAAACTAGTTTTGTTTAACATCAAACTAGTTTTGTTTCACATAAAACTAGTTTCAATGAACGTCAAACTCGTTTTATTTGACATCAAACTAGTTTCGATTGCCATTAAACCAGTTCTAGTTAACATCAGACTGGTTTTTGTAGCGTCAAACTAGATTTGGTAGTATCAATCTAGTTATGGTAGCATAGAACTAGTTTTTGTTGGCGCCAAACTAGTTTTGGTTGGCATCAAACTAGTTTCTGTTGGCATCAAACTAGTTTTAGAGACAAGAAACCAGTTTTGGTAGCGTCGAACAAGATTTGGTTGACATCAAACTAGTTTTGGTTGGCATCAAACTAGTTTCTGTTGGCACCAAACTTTTTTGGTTGACATTAAACTGTTTTTTTTTAGCGTCAATATAGATTTGGTAGCATCGAACTAGATTTTTTGGTTGGCTAGTTTACACTAGTTTTTGTAGCGTCAAACTAGATTTGGTACCATCGAACTAGATTTGATTTATATCAAACTAGTTTTGGTTGGCATCAAACTAGTTTCTGTCGGCATCACATTTTTTGGTTTGCATTAAATTGTTTTTGTAGCGACAAACTTGATTTGGTAGGATCGATCTAGATATGGTTGACATCAAACTAGTTTTAGTAGCATGAAACTGGTTTTGGTAGCATCAAACTAGTTTTTGTATCATCAAACTAGATTTAGGTTAGGGTGGCAGCCGGTTATGTCAGCTCACATAGACCAATGTAGGTCCCCAGTGTTACCACGGGCTCAGGAGTCCTTCAACGAAACCAACTAGTATGATAAACAAAGCTATCAATAGCTCGAACATCGGTAACGGAAAGATATGTGTTCCTTGAAAGGCCGAGCCCAGTAAATCCAGACGTCGTCTACTTAATGCGGGACAGTAACAAAGCAAATGATCAATGCTCTCCACTTCTTCTTCTTTATCAGCACATCTCCAGCAGAAGTTATTGGACGCAATACCCAACCTTCAACCGTATTCGCCGATGAGACAGTTAACCGTCAGAACCGACACCAACGTAGACAGTATTTTCCTCTGCAGTGCGAGGAGATACATTGACCTTCTAAAGTCATATAATGGCCAAATTTGTCTTTCATTGGACAATCTGATCACATTTGGCCTAAGCCAAAGCTTGCATGTGGACAGTGGCGGAAAGTTCCCCGGGATATCTCTATGCCAGGGCACTAGATTTGGATCGAACTCCTTCCTTGATCTTCAACTCGAACTTTATAATGACCAGGCATGCCCTTAACGAACTTTGTGACATTTGAAATATGATGATTATGTCTATAATATCAATTGAACGAGTTCGACCCAAGTCTAGCGGTATGGCCGACCATAACTGCGCCACAGAGATTTTATATTCTAAAACAGCAATCCGCTACTAAAACTTCGCAGCTTCCGGTACCGATATCCAATCTCCTCCGACAAACTCAACTATCAAATATTCAAAAACTCAGCAACCAGGATTTCCTATTCTAAAATAGCACTCCGCTTCTAAAACTTCCAGATTCTCGCCACGTGACATCGGAATTTCAATGTCCGTACTTCGCAAACTTCAACGTATCGTCTGCCGAGCCTTGGAATCTTTCGATAATGGGACTTACAAGCATCAAAATGATTAAAATTTGTGCCACCAAATATTTAAGATATATACAATTCTTCGCCAACGAGACTTTCCAACTTCTGCAAACGAGAGATGGAATCCTTGTCATGAAGATCTACACATCTCAAGATATTTTTATGTCTTCGCTACAATTCCTATTTCCAATATCCAAGTCTCACCCGTCTCCGTAAGTCACACACGTCTCATGCCGCCATATCTGAGACCTTTAGAGATTTCTCAAACTCAGTAATCGAGACTTCATAGCCTCAGAAACAATGAAGTCACCACTACCAGACACACCAACCAAAAGTTACTCGTCAACGAGACTTTCTGATCTTAGCTACAGGATCAATAGATCTTAGCTAACGAGATATAAACGTCTTCCAAGTCTCAGTTGATAATATCTTATAACTATGTCCTAGCTATCGAAATTAAAAAAAATTCTAGACTTTTATGATTCATCTTTCAAAAAATCCAAGTCTTTGCTACCGACACTTTGAAGTTTCAGGTATTCCAAGTCTAAGCTATCGCTAGCAGATCCTCCAAAATTCCGACTTCGAGAATTCAAAATCTTATGCTACGAAACGATCATTCAGAACTAGAGAAAGTTCTACCTCTTAGCAGTGGAGACATGCAAGACCCCTAACAGAGACCATCAAGGCCGACCTACTAAAACCAAATATGCACCAGCTAAATATTTGTGTTCTTCTAACAAGACTCAGAATCTCCGGTACCGAAAAATTTGAGCAATCAAGAATTCCAAGTCTCATAAGCCAAACTTCCTTCTTTCCAATATCTCCCTAAGCTCCAGGACCAAGATATACCATTCGTACCTACAAAAACCCCCAAGTCTTCGTCAAGATGTTTCGATGACTCAGTTACTAAAACTCTGGTTTATACGTTATTATAAACATCCAAGTTTCGGTTGCAAAAACAACTTTCTTCTATACTCCACAGAGACTCTCAAAGCATCAGCTCAAGTATCAGCTATCTAAACTTCAAATTGAGACTATTAAGTCTCCACTGCCGATATTTCAAAGAAACCGCTAGCAGCTACAACATAGAAGTATCATGTTATAGCAGCAACAAGTAAGAAAGTTTCAGTCGGGTAAACCGACTAAGGTATACCCTCACTTTGTGAGTAATGTAATATATAACATTACACCAATAAATCTGTCAATTTGTGTGGGAGGTACCAGAAGGGGTTTTCCAAATACACATATTTTTCGGTAAACAGTACATTCTTAAATACATTGCATTGTGCTGAACTATAAGCGTTTATGTGCACTGGTATATTAAAGTTACGAGCTATGTAATTTTGGTATGATTTGGTCATTTTGTGTGGGAGGTACAAAAAGGGGCGGGGTGATAACGCCCACTTTTTACAGGTCTATAGGCACTATAACAGCATTACACTGTACAAAATTTCAAGTATTTGTATGCACTGGTATTAAAGTTACAAGCCGTTTACTTTTGGTACGAAACGGTCCATTTGTGTGGGAGGTACCAAAAGGGGCTGTACAATTATGCCCATTTTTTACCGGACTATAGGCGCTACAAAAACATTATACTGTAGAAAATTTCAAGCATTTTTATGCACTTGTATTAAAGTTATAAGCAGTTAAATTTTGATGCAAAATGGTCCATTTGTGTGGGAGGTACCAAAACGGGCATGCCAACTTCACCCATTTTTCTCGAGTTAATAGCGACTAATATACTAATATTATGTGCAGAATTTCAAAAGATTCGAATAAGTAGTATAGAAGTTATTAAAGAATCAATATTTCACTAAATTTTAACCCTTTGTGTGGGAGGTACCAGAAGGAGTAGACCAATATGGCCCATCTTCGAACTCATCCGGAGATAGATCAAAATATTACCACATACCAAATTTGAAGTCAATCGGTTACTCCTTTCGAGAGTTATCGTGCGCACCAGCCAGCAGACACACAGACAGACAGACAGACAGGCAGACAGACAGACAGACAGACAGACAGACAGACAGACAGACGGACGGACATTGCTCATTCGACTTAAAATGACCCAAAACGGATTTCCTCCGAACATACTTAGGGTCTTAGATCACTCCTTCGATGTGTTACACTTTTTTCCGTAGCAAATGATATATACCCTCGTCACACTAAAGTGAGGGTATAAACACTGTCGATTCTCCACTAGCTAGAAATCGAAGAATCCTCAACCGATTATCCTGGTCGACTTGTTATTCGGCGGTAAAGACGTTTTGAACTACTTTTTGACGTCTTCCTCACATTTGTGTGGACGACAGGCATAGCTACCTTTTCAGTGAGTTTATGATCTATATAATGGTTACCATTAAATTAGTTTTGTTGGCATCACAATAGTTTTAATTAACCTCAGACTAGATTTGGTTGGTATCAAACTAGTTTTGTTGGCATCAAATTAGTTTTGTTGGTCTCAAAATAATTTTGGTGGCATCAAACTAATGTTGATTAGCACCGCACTTATATTATTGACCTCAAACTAGATTTTGTTGACATCAAGCTAGTTTTATTGGAATCAAACTAGTTTTCTTTGGCATCATACTTGTTTTGGTTTCAAATTAGTTTTGGTTTACATCAAACTAATTTTGGTTGGTATCAAACTAGTTTTTGTTTTCATCAAATCACATTGGTTGGCTTCAAACTAGATTCGGTTCTCATCAAACTAGTCTTTTTTGGCATCATATTAGTTTTGGCTGGTCTCAAACTATATTTGATTGTCATCCAAAGAGTTTTGATTGACATCAAACTAGTAAATACGAATCGATGCTATTTACCATTAGATTACAAATTAATAAAGACTATCCTCCCTCCCTGTGAAGGCCAATCACAATAGTTTTGATAGTCCTTTGACTATATTTGCTTGGGTTACATCAAACTAGTTTTGTTTGCCATTAATTTAGTTTTATTGGCATCAAACTAATTTTGATTAGCATCAAATTAGTTTTGGTTGGCACCATACTAGTTTTCGTTGGCATCGTATTTTTTTGTTGTCCTCAAACTAGATTTGGTTGAAATCAAACTATTTTTAACTGGCATCAAACTAGCTTTTATTTGCATCAATCTGATTTTGATGTTATAAAACTAGTTTTTGTTACATCTTATGACATTAGTTGACATTAAACTAGTTTTGGTTGGCCTCAAACTAGATTTGGTTGACATCCAACTAGTTTTTCTCACCATCAAACTGGTTTGTATGGCATCCTCTGGTTTGTATGGCATCAAACTAGTTTTGGTTGGCATCAAACTAGTTTTGATTGGCATCAAACGAGTTTTGATTGACATCTACCTAGTTTTGGTTGGAAGAAATCTACTTGTTTGCATCAAATCACATCGGTTCGCATCAAACTAGTCTTGGTTGTCATCATACTATTTTTGGTTGGCCTCAAACTACATTTGAGTTGTGATGCCACTCATTTCGGCTGGCAATTAGTGGTTGTGAAAAAATAAGCTTGACTTCAAACTTTTCTCAAAACAAACAAATTGTATGACAACGCATACAATCCTCCTTTCAAACCCACTGTTTATGCTCCGCAGGCGCCTTAAGCTAACTACAAAACTGCATCAGTGCGGCGAGAAGAGACAAAAAGCTTTATTTACTTTCTATACATACATACATATATCTATATACATATATTTGAGGAGAGTGTAAATGTATTAACCATGTGGCGTGTATGCCATACACAAACATAAACATTATACTTTCTTCACATCAACAACAACAGTAGCAACACGAAAGGAGAAAATCTTATTTTATGGCATTTAAAATGGAAATATAATAAAAATAATGCACTTAATAGAATGTACACATACACAGAGACTAATGCACACACATAAAATCTAAGGATATGCGTGTCACACTCCCCGCGCCCAGTACCCCGAACTCTAATTCTTTGCCAGATTATTCAAAGACATAGCGAAGAAGACCCCTACTGAAAGGATATTTAGTTTCTCTCTCTCTCTCTATAAGGATATGAATGCGTAACTCGCTTT
Source organism: Eudasyphora cyanicolor (assembly GCA_963930755.1). Classification (NCBI taxonomy): domain Eukaryota; kingdom Metazoa; phylum Arthropoda; class Insecta; order Diptera; family Muscidae; genus Eudasyphora; species Eudasyphora cyanicolor. Next base: position 50,039,200 of record OZ005737.1, on the reverse strand, counting down.
GGTGATGATTCTTATGTTCTTAGAAACAAAGCAAAAAAGGGTGGTAAGTGTTTTTGTCGGATGTTCTGCCTGCCAACAAGCATGAGGGGGGAGGGAACTACTACTCTGACTAACTTTCCCTTGAAGGAAAAACAGAGGAGTAGTCTTCTGTCAGTACTTGCTTATGTTCTTTCTATATGAAACATTATTGTATTCTTGTAAAGTTTATCGTCGTATTGTACGCCGCATCCCTTCACTTCTGCCACACCCCCATTCCCCATTTTATTGTAAAATAACCACTCACTACTTCAAATATTTTTCTGCTGATGTTAACTTATTTATGTGCTTGAGATGTACGCAAAGACGTGGAAATGTGTATCTTTATTGTATGTAATGTCATTGCTTGTTAAATAAGAAGATTCGAAGGTCAGAAATGTGCAAACTGTTGCAAAATTCACTCTGGCTACTTAAAGGGGGAATTAGGTGTGTTACCTAGATGGGGAATTTTAGGTGATTAGATTCAAGTCCGTGGTTTGTTTGCTAATATTATTTTAAAATAAATAGGTTTCAAAGGGAAACACATTTTTAATTCTAAAACTAGTTTAGATTTCCATCAAACTAGCTTTGATAAGCATCAAACTAGTTTCGATAGGCATCATACTAATTTTGGTTGGTATCAAACTAGTTTTGATAGGCATCATACTAGTTTTGATTGCCATCAAACCTGTTTTTATTTGGCAACGGACTCGTTTTGGTTGTCATCATACCAGTATTGGTTAGACTCGAACTCGATTTGGTTAATATCAAGCTAGTTTTAGTTGACAAAGCAGTCGAAAGTAGTTTGGTTTTCATGAAACTACTATTATTTTCATCAATCTAGTTTTGGTTGGCATCAATATACATTTGATTGTCATCAAATAAGTTTTGGTTAGCCTCAAACATGTTTTGATTGACCTCACACTACATTTTGTTGGTATCAAACGAGTTTTGGTTTCATAAATTTAGTTTTGATGCCATCAAACAAAGAATTGGTTGGCATCAAACTAATTTTGATTGGCATTATACTAGTTTTGGTTGATATCAAACTTATTTTGGTTTGCCTCAAACTGGATTTAGTTGGTACCAAAATAGTTTTAGTTGACATGAAAGAAGTTTTCTTGTCATCAAACTGCTATTGTTTTCATCAAACCAGGGTAGGTTGTCATCAATTTAAATTAGAATGCATCAAAATAGTTTTGGTTGACAACAAACCAATTGGCGACATTCTAGTCTCGGTTGCATAAAAAGTTTTAGTTAGCATCATACTGCTTTTGGTTGGCCTCAAACTAGTTTTGATTGAATTATGACTACATTTTGTTGGTATCAAATGAATTTTGATTGGCATCAAACTAGTTTTATTTGCCATCAAACTAGTTTAAGTTGACATGAAGGAAGTTTTGCGGGCATCAAACTAGATTTGGTTGGTATCAAACTAGTTTCGATTGACATTATAACTGTTGTGCTTGGTATCAAACCTGTTTTTATTTCCAACACTCGAGTTTTGGTAAGCCTCAGAAGCTTTATCGAAACAATATTATAGTTTAAAACTACCAGAGTTTGCGAATGAGAGTTCATCGCACTTAAAGAAATTGCGTCGAACCGAAAGAGTTGATTTAAAATTCCAAAAGAAAATTAATTATCCTTTCAAACTTTCACATACAATATGATTGCTTCAAACATATAACAGTTTTGCCTAAACTAAATTGCTTCAAACATATAACAGTTTTACCTAAACTAAATTATAGCTTCAAATTATCACCTATTGAAAGGTTGTATTGAACTTTAAGAGTTGTTCGCTTGTTAGAGTAGACTAAGGACTTAACGAAGCCTCAGCCAATTTTGACCACATCACTCAATACCAAGTGTTTATTAAAAATGTCATTGAAATTTTTTATTTGTGGAAAATTTCATTGAATTTTTTATTTATAGAAAATGTCATTAACATTTTTTATTTATCAGAAATTTCATTGAAATTTTTTATTTATAGCAAATTTCTTTGAAATTTTTTATTTATAGGAAATTTCATAGTTTTTAAATTATAGGAAATTTTATTGAATTTTTTTATTTATTTGTATTATTTTTTATTTATATAAAATTTCTTTGAAATTTTTTATTAAGAAATTTTTTTTAAATTTTTATTTATAGATAATTTCATTGAAATTTTTTATTTATAGAATATTTCATTGACATTTTGTATTTATAGATTTTTTTTAAATTTTTATTTATAGAAAATTTCTTTAAAATTTTTTATTTATAGAAATTTTTTTAAATTTTTTATATATAGGAAATTTCATTGAAATATTTTTATTTATAGGAAATTTCATTGAATTTTTTTATTTATAGGAAATTTTATTGAATTTTTTTTATTTATTTGTATCAATTCTTTATTTAAAATTTCATTGAAATTTTTTATTTATAAAAAATTTTTATTTATAGAAAATGTCATTGAAATTTTGTATTTATAGAAAATTTCATTGAAATTTTGTATTTGTAGAAAATTTCATTGAAATTTTGTATTTATAGAAAATTTCATTGAAATTTTGTATTTATGGAAAATTTCATTGAAATTTTGTATTTATAGAAAATTTCATTGAAATTTTGTATTTATAGAAAATTTCATTGAAATTTTGTATTTATAGAAAATTTCATTGAAATTTTGTATTTATAGAAAATTTCATTGAAATTTTGTATTTATAGAAAATTTCATTGAAATTTTGTATTTATAGAAAATTTCATTGAAATTTTGTATTTATAGAAAATTTCATTGAAATTTTGTATTTATAGAAAATTTCATTGAAATTTTGTATTTATAGAAAATTTCATTGAAATTTTGTATTTATAGAAAATTTCATTGAAATTTTGTATTTATAGAAAATTTCATTGAAATTTTGTATTTATAGAAAATTTCATTGAAATTTTGTATTTATAGAAAATTTCATTGAAATTTTGTATTTATAGAAAATTTCATTGAAATTTTGTATTTATAGAAAAATTCATTGAAATTTTGTATTTATAGAAAATTTCATTGAAATTTTGTATTTATAGAAAATTTCATTGAAATTTTGTATTTATAGAAAATTTCATTGAAATTTTGTATTTATAGAAAATTTCATTGAAATTTTGTATTTATAGAAAATTTCATTGAAATTTTGTATTTATAGAAAATTTCATTGAAATTTTGTATTTATAGAAAATTTCATTGAAATTTTGTATTTATAGAAAATTTCATTGAAATTTTGTATTTATAGAAAATTTCATTGAAATTTTTTATTTATAGAAAATTTCATTGAAATTTTTTATTTATAGAAAATTTCATTGAAATTTTTTATTTATAGAAAATTTCATTGAAATTTTGTATTTATAGAAAATTTCATTGAAATTTTGTATTTATAGAAAATTTCATTGAAATTTTGTATTTATAGAAAATTTCATTGAAATTTTGTATTTATAGAAAATTTCATTGAAATTTTGTATTTATAGAAAATTTCATTGAAATTTTGTATTTATAGAAAATTTCATTGAAATTTTGTATTTATAGAAAATTTCATTGAAATTTTGTATTTATAGAAAATTTCATTGAAATTTTGTATTTATAGAAAATTTCATTGAAATTTTGTATTTATAGAAAATTTCATTGAAATTTTGTATTTATAGAAAATTTCATTGAAATTTTGTATTTATAGAAAATTTCATTGAAATTTTGTATGTATAGAAAATTTCATTGAAATTTTGTATTTATAGAAAATTTCATTGAAATTTTGTATTTATAGAAAATTTCATTGAAATTTTGTATTTATAGAAAATTTCATTGAAATTTTGTATTTATAGAAAATTTCATTGAAATTATGTATTTATAGAAAATTTCATTGAAATTATGTATTTATAGAAAATTTCATTGAAATTATGTATTTATAGAAAATTCATTGAAATTTTGTATTTATAGAAAATTTCATTGAAATTTTGTATTTATAGAAAATTTCATTGAAATTTTGTATTTATAGAAAATTTCATTGAAATTTTGTATTTATAGAAAATTTCATTGAAATTTTGTATTTATAGAAAATTTCATTGAAATTTTGTATTTATAGAAAATTTCATTGAAATTTTGTATTTATAGAAAATTTCATTGAAATTTTGTATTTATAGAAAATTTCATTGAAATTTTGTATTTATAGAAAATTTCATTGAAATTTTGTATTTATAGAAAATTTCATTGAAATTTTGTATTTATAGAAAATTTCATTGAAATTTTGTATTTATAGAAAATTTCATTGAAATTTTGTATTTATAGAAAATTTCATTGAAATTTTGTATTTATAGAAAATTTCATTGAAATTTTGTATTTATAGAAAATTTCATTGAAATTTTGTATTTATTGAAAATTTCATTGAAATTTTGTATTTATAGAAAATTTCATAAAAATTTTGTATTTATAGAAAATTTCATAAAAATTTTGTATTTATAGAAAATTTCATTGAAATTTTTTATTTATAGAAAATTTCATTGAAATTTTGTATTTATAGAAAATTTCATTGAAATTATGTATTTATAGAAAATTTCATTGAAATTATGTATTTATAGAAAATTTCATTGAAATTATGTATTTATAGAAAATTTCATTGAAATTATGTATTTATAGAAAATTTCATTGAAATTATGTATTTATAGAAAATTCATTGAAATTTTGTATTTATAGAAAATTTCATTGAAATTTTGTATTTATAGAAAATTTCATTGAAATTTTGTATTTATAGAAAATTTCATTGAAATTTTGTATTTATAGAAAATTTCATTGAAATTTTGTATTTATAGAAAATTTCATTGAAATTTTGTATTTATAGAAAATTTCATTGAAATTTTGTATTTATAGAAAATTTCATTGAAATTTTGTATTTATAGAAAATTTCATTGAAATTTTGTATTTATAGAAAATTTCATTGAAATTTTGTATTTATAGAAAATTTCATTGAAATTTTGTATTTATTGAAAATTTCATTGAAATTTTGTATTTATAGAAAATTTCATTGAAATTTTGTATTTATAGAAAATTTCATAAAAATTTTGTATTTATAGAAAATTTCATAAAAATTTTGTATTTATAGAAAATTTCATTGAAATTTTTTATTTATAGAAAATTTCATTGAAATTTTGTATTTATAGAAAATTTCATTGAAATTATGTATTTATAGAAAATTTCATTGAAATTATGTATTTATAGAAAATTTCATTGAAATTATGTATTTATAGAAAATTTCATTGAAATTATGTATTTATAGAAAATTTCATTGAAATTATGTATTTATAGAAAATTCATTGAAATTTTGTATTTATAGAAAATTTCATTGAAATTTTGTATTTATAGAAAATTTCATTGAAATTTTGTATTTATAGAAAATTTCATTGAAATTTTGTATTTATAGAAAATTTCATTGAAATTTTGTATTTATAGAAAATTTCATTGAAATTTTGTATTTATAGAAAATTTCATTGAAATTTTGTATTTATAGAAAATTTCATTGAAATTTTGTATTTATAGAAAATTTCATTGAAATTTTGTATTTATAGAAAATTTCATTGAAATTTTGTATTTATAGAAAAATTCATTGAAATTTTGTATTTATAGAAAATTTCATTGAAATTTTGTATTTATAGAAAATTTCATTGAAATTTTGTATTTATAGAAAATTTCATTGAAATTTTGTATTTATAGAAAATTTCATTGAAATTTTGTATTTATAGAAAATTTCATTGAAATTTTGTATTTATAGAAAATTTCATTGAAATTTTGTATTTATAGAAAATTTCATTGAAATTTTGTATTTATAGAAAATTTCATAGAAATTTTGTATTTATAGAAAATTTCATTGAAATTTTGTATTTATAGAAAATTTCATTGAAATTTTGTATTTATAGAAAATTTCATTGAAATTTTGTATTTATAGAAAATTTCATTGAAATTTTTTATTTATAGAAAATTTCATTGAAATTTTTTATTTATAGAAAATTTCATTGAAATTTTGTATTTATAGAAAATTTCATTGAAATTTTGTATTTATAGAAAATTTCATTGAAATTTTGTATTTATAGAAAATTTCATTGAAATTTTGTATTTATAGAAAATTTCATTGAAATTTTGTATTTATAGAAAATTTCATTGAAATTTTGTATTTATAGAAAATTTCATTGAAATTTTGTATTTATAGAAAATTTCATTGAAATTTTGTATTTATAGAAAATTTCATTGAAATTTTGTATTTATAGAAAATTTCATTGAAATTTTGTATTTATAGAAAATTTCATTGAAATTTTGTATTTATAGAAAATTTCATTGAAATTTTGTATTTATAGAAAATTTCATTGAAATTTTGTATTTATAGAAAATTTCATTGAAATTTTGTATTTATAGAAAATTTCATTGAAATTTTGTATTTATAGAAAATTTCATTGAAATTTTGTATTTATAGAAAATTTCATTGAAATTTTGTATGTATAGAAAATTTCATTGAAATTTTGTATTTATAGAAAATTTCATTGAAATTTTGTATTTATAGAAAATTTCATTGAAATTTTGTATTTATAGAAAATTTCATTGAAATTTTGTATTTATAGAAAATTTCATTGAAATTTTGTATTTATAGAAAATTTCATTGAAATTTTGTATTTATAGAAAATTTCATTGAAATTATGTATTTATAGAAAATTTCATTGAAATTATGTATTTATAGAAAATTTCATTGAAATTATGTATTTATAGAAAATTTCATTGAAATTATGTATTTATAGAAAATTCATTGAAATTTTGTATTTATAGAAAATTTCATTGAAATTTTGTATTTATAGAAAATTTCATTGAAATTTTGTATTTATAGAAAATTTCATTGAAATTTTGTATTTATAGAAAATTTTATTGAAATTTTGTATTTATAGAAAATTTCATTGAAATTTTGTATTTATAGAAAATTTCATTGAAATTTTGTATTTATAGAAAATTTCATTGAAATTTTGTATTTATAGAAAATTTCATTGAAATTTTGTATTTATAGAAAATTTCATTGAAATTTTGTATTTATAGAAAATTTCATTGAAATTTTGTATTTATAGAAAATTTCATTGAAATTTTGTATTTATAGAAAATTTCATTGAAATTTTGTATTTATAGAAAATTTCATTGAAATTTTGTATTTATAGAAAATTTCATTGAAATTTTGTATTTATAGAAAATTTCATTGAAATTTTGTATTTATTGAAAATTTCATTGAAATTTTGTATTTATAGAAAATTTCATTGAAATTTTGTATTTATAGAAAATTTCATAAAAATTTTGTATTTATAGAAAATTTCATAAAAATTTTGTATTTATAGAAAATTTCATTGAAATTTTGCATTTATATAGCGTGATCCATTTCGAGGTTCCCTACTTTTTTAAAGAAAAAACACAGAAAATTTAAATTGAATGGGGAATGTTTATTGTTATTTGAAAGAACATTCTTCGGCATTTATTTTTTGAAGATTATGTCTATCAAATGTTGGCCGCGGCCACGTCTCAGATGGTCCATCCGTTGAGTCCAATTTTCGATGACTCGTTCGAGCATTTCGACTGGTAACTGGCGAATGACATGCGTGATGTTTTGCTTCAAGGCGTGAATCGAAGCGGGTTTGTCCGCATAAACTTTAGGCTTTACATATCCCCACAAGAAAAAGTCTAACGGTGTGATATCACACGATCTTGGTGGCCAATCGACCGGCCCAAAACGTGAAATTATCTGCTCACCGAAGTGTTCTCTCAATAAATCCATTGATTGATGCGATGTGTGGGAAGTGGCGCCGTCTTGTTGAAACCAAATGTCGCCGAGATCACAAGCTTCAATTTCAGGCATCAAATAGACGGTTATCATGACACGATAACGGTCACCATTGACGGTTACGTTCTCACCGGCATCACCAAACCGTTGTTTTTTCTGGATGAAGTGGCAGCTCTTGAATCTCTTCCGGTTGCTCTTCGTCCCAAATGCGGCAATTTTGCTTGTTTACATACCCATTGAGCCAGAAATGGGCTTCATCGCTGAACAAAATTTGGCTCCAAAACATCGGATCTTCGGATCGGTTTGATGCGAGTCTCCTTATTTTCTATCCAATTTAACTTGCGATCCAAAATTATACCTAGGAATTTTGCAGAGTTGGACAGTTTTATAATAGTACCCTGTAGCGCTGGTAATAAGTGCGGAATTTTATTACTCCTAGTGAAAAGTACCAGTTCCGTTTTTGTTGTGTTTATGCTTAGGCCACAATCAATTGCCCAGTGGGATATTCTTGAAAGGGCTAGCCCCAGGAGACAGACGACAAGAATTTACTTGTAGAAAGTATTACTATATCGTCAGCGTAGGCACAGACCTTAATACCCGATAGTTCCAGACTATGTAAGATTACATTTACCACTAGAATCCACAAAAGGGGTGCCCCTAGTAGCTCTTTTTGTAACGAAACAAGCAGTGGTATCCCTATAGTTTAACATATGCATAATCCAATTTACAATTACATCTTCCGGTCCTTCATCCTTCAGAGAGGTCTGAATCGCTGACGGGATTCCGGTCCTTTTTCCTCCAGAGCGGTCTAAATCGCTGACGACAGGACATTATTAAAAGCGCCTTCTGTATCAAAGAACGCTGCAAGAGTATATTCCTTAAAGTCCAAGACCCGTTCAATATAATGGACTACATAATGTAGAGCACAGGTGAGTTAGTACATACACCAGATTCATCCTGCCAACGAAGTGAGGTTCATTTGCCGTAATAATACTAGACAGTTCCTTAATAAGATTGCGAAAATCTTCCCTTTGTGATTTCCCAACTTTTTTCTTATATGTGCGAAGAAAACATTTGTATTCATCCCAAGATTGATCAGTACCACTTTTCTTCGCAGCATTAAAAGTTTTCCTAGCTTGCTTTCTGTGAATCTTGAGATACTGATTCCACCATCCTTTATCTTTTGATTTTTTCTGTCTACTAATAGGACAAGCTTTCTTAAAAGCCTTAGCCATTTTGTGTTCCAGTAGGTACACCGAACTGTCTAAATTATCCGTACGTGTCAGAGGGCCCCCTGAAATGATCTATTTACTTAAAAAGCTACTAAATTTATCCCATTTTGTCCTTTTTGGGATTCTATTGGAGATATTATCTATCATTTTAAAATTCTTTATACTTAATTCAATATAGTTATGATCAGAGAAGCTAACTTCTCTAGATACTCTCCAGTCGTCTATAACAAAGCTGTAATCATTACTAATGTCAGATCCGAAACCGCTTTCCTATTTCTGGTCTCGAAAGTGGGGTCCAGACCCCTATTATGAAGGTTGCACTCATTCTCGAGTAAATATTCCATCATGAAGTTAGTTTTGATGCCATAAAACAAGGAATTGGTTGACATCAAACTAATTTTGATTGGCGTCATACTAGTTTTGGTTGGCATCATACCTGTTTTGGTTGGTATCAAAATATATGTTATTTGCAACACTCTAGTTTTGGTTGCCATCCAATTAGTTAGTTAGTCTCATACTCGATTTGGTTGGTATCAAACTATTTTCAGTTGACATGAAAGTAGCTTTTTTGTCATGAAAGTGGTATTTGTTTCTTTAAACTGGTATTTTTTAATGAATCTAGTTTTGGTTGCCATCAATTTGCTCTTGGTTGTTTCAAAATAGTTTTGTTTGACATCTTACTAGTTTTGGCTGACATCATACTAGTTTTGGTTGGCCTCAAACTAGATTTGGTTGGTATCAGACTAGTTTTAGTTGACATGAAGGAGGTTTTGCGGGCATCAAACTAGTTTTGATTGGCATCATACCTATTTTGGTTGGTATCAAACTTGTTGTTATTTGCGACACTGGTGTTTTGATTGCCATGAAACTAGTTTTGGTTAGCCTCATACTCGATTTGTTTGGTATCAAACTAGTTTTAGTTCACACGAAAGTAGTTTTGTTGTAACAAAAGTAGTATTGGTTTAATCAAACTAGTTTTGGTTGTCGTCAATATAGTTTTGGTTGGCATCAATTTAGTTTTTTTGTATCAAACTAGTGCTGGTTGGCATCATACTAGTTTTGGTTGGCCTCAAACTAGATTTAGTTAGTATCAAACGAATTGGGTTGACTTAATTCTAGTTTTGGTTAGCATTAAACTAGTTTTTGTTGTCATCAAACTAGTTTTTTTTGGCATCAAACTAATTTTGATTGTTTTCGAACTAATTTCGATTGGTATCAAACTAGTTTTGTTTTGCAGCAAGTGATTATCACATGATAACCCTCAAATTCAATATATTCTGGATTCTGGGTAATTCCTTAAATGTTCACATTCAACTTATCTCAAATCCCACTCCATAATTTACCTCATTAACTACCCAATCTTCTTAGACTATCTCCAGAAAGCGCTCCTTTAGTTGCCCTTCAATGTCTCCACTAGGTACTTCTAACTACTTATGTGGAAAACTTCACAAAGATAAAAACGCAACTTCCCTCTAAGATAATGCAACGCATTGCTCTCAACTCAATGACATTGTCTTAATATTATCGTCATACTCAGATCACCTCACCCTTGTCCCCATTGCCATTCCCCTACCCAACCCCTTTCTTCTGGCAAAGTGATATATACCAATAATGTCGTTCATGTCTTGACGACTATAACAACGACGACGACAATGTTTGATAATAACAACTAACAAATACCAACTGAGATTGTTGTTTTGAACATGGATGTTGTTGTTATTGCTGTTGCTGTTGAACAAAAGATTCCGCCTTGCCCGCCCGCACAACCACTACAATGACGACAAGCGGCATTAACAAATCCCTGTCATACTGCAAGTGACTCATATCTTTAAAACCACCTCTACACTGGACAGCACAGCAGTGCACTTCACTAGTTTCGTAGCTTTACTCGTTGTCGCCCTTTAACCGCCGCTGTCACCCCAATGTGCAGCAGTGCACTTCAAAAACGCGTTGCAAGTGGTGCTGTGTCGTTGAATTGGTGCTGTGGTGTTGCGTTTTAATTTTTTTGCGAATTTCTTTTCTGTGTATGCGTGCTGTGCCGGAGAGAGGCAGCAATATGTTGGTGGATACGTGGTCGAAGCAGGAAGTTTGCAACAGGTTTGTTTGTTTGTTGATATCAAATTTGATTTCAATCATCCCCAAATGGTATCGGATCAAGTTACAAAGTTGCAGAACTTTTTCTCAGTACCGCGGTAGATTGTTGAAAGCTCCAGGAAAGCTTTAGAAAATTTCATAGAAATTTTTTATTTATAGAAAATTTCATGGACATTTTTTATTTATAGAAAATTTCAGTTTTTATTTATAGAAACTTTCCTAGAAATTTTTTATTTATAGAAAATTTCTTAGAAATTTTTTATTTATAGAAAATTTCCTAGAAATTTTTTATTTATAGAAAATTTCATAGAAATTTTTTATTTATAGAAAATTTCATAGAAATTTTTTATTTATAGAAAATTTCATAGAAATTTTTTATTTATAGAAAATTTCATAGAAATTTTTTATTTATAGAAAATTTCATAGAAATTTTTTATTTATAGAAAATTTCATAGAAATTTTTTATTTATAGAAAATTTCATAGAAATTTTTTATTTATAGAAAATTTCATAGAAATTTTTTATTTATAGAAAATTTCATAGAAATTTTTTATTTATAGAAAATTTCATAGAAATTTTTTATTTATAGAAAATTTCATAGAAATTTTTTATTTATAGAAAATTTCATAGAAATTTTTTATTTATAGAAAATTTCATAGAAATTTTTTATTTATAGAAAATTTCATAGAAATTTTTTATTTATAGAAAATTTCATAGAAATTTTTTATTTATAGAAAATTTCATAGAAATTTTTTATTTATAGAAAATTTCATAGAAATTTTTTATTTATAGAAAATTTCATAGAAATTTTTTATTTATAGAAAATTTCATAGAAATTTTTTATTTATAGAAAATTTCATAGAAATTTTTTATTTATAGAAAATTTCATAGAAATTTTTTATTTATAGAAAATTTCATAGAAATTTTTTATTTATAGAAAATTTCATAGAAATTTTTTATTTATAGAAAATTTCATAGAAATTTTTTATTTATAGAAAATTTCATAGAAATTTTTTATTTATAGAAAATTTCATAGAAATTTTTTATTTATAGAAAATTTCATAGAAATTTTTTATTTATAGAAAATTTCATAGAAACTTTTTATTTATAGAAAATTTCATAGAAATTTGTTATTTATAGAAAATATCATTGAAATTTTGTATTTATAGAAAATTTCATTGAAAAATTTCATTGAAATTTTGTATTTATAGAAAATTTATAGAAAATTTCATTGAAATTTTGTATTTATAGAAAATTTCATTGAAATTTTGTATTTATAGAAAATTTCATTGAAATTCTGTATTTATAGAAAATTTCATTGAAATTCTGTATTTATAGAAAATTTTATTGAAATTTTGTATTTATAGAAAAATTCATTGAAATTTTGTATTTATAGAAAATTTCATTGAAATTTTGTATTTATAGAAAATTTCATTGAAATTTTGTATTTATAGAAAATTTCATTGAGATTTTGTATTTATAGAAAATTTCATTGAGATTTTGTATTTATAGAAAATTTCATTGAGATTTATAGAAAATTTCATTGAAATTTTGTATTTATAGAAAATTTCATTGAAATTTTGTATTTATAGAAAATTTCATTGAAATTTTGTATTTATAGAAAATTTCATTGAAATTTTGTATTTATAGAAAATTTCATTGAAGTTTTGTATTTATAGAAAATTTCATTGAAATTTTGTATTTATAGAAAATTTCATTGAAATATTGAATTCATAGAAAATTTCATTGAAATTTTGTATTTATAAAAAATTTCATTGAAATTTTGTATTTATAGAAAATGTCATTGAAATTTTGTATTTATAGAAAATTTCATTGAAATTTTGTATTTCGCTCATCATTATTGTAATTTTTTAATTTGAAGTAATTAATTTTAATTTAACCAGCGATAGATTTAGTCACTATTTGTATTTCTAACGTATTTCACATATAGATGGCGCTGTCTATGATTGGATTGTGTATTCCGTTTTACTAAACGCTAAGTTCTATTGATCTTCCATATACATTTTCTAAAAACTGTTCAGTATAATCTGAAGAAATTTCAAATGCTTTTCTAAAATGTTTGTGCCCTTTCCCCATTAAAACGTAGCAAAATATTTATTAATCTTTTTCTGCTAATTAAAATAAAAACTCGCAACAGAGTTAATCCTGCCGTAAATTCAGCATCTAAATATTTCTATATTCTGGATTTCACATGTAGATGGCGCTCAACATAATTAAGTTTTGTACAGTATTGATTAAATATAATTAAATTTTCTACAGTATTGATTTCACATATATGTATATGTCGCTGAGTATGATTAGTTTGTGTCTTAAAAATAAATATATTTTAACTCAATTAATTCACTCGGTTTATCGAGAGTTCATAAAAGATTTTTTCTAAGATTTCACCTGTAGATGGCGATGAATATTGTGATATTCCCTACAATATTGATTCCACATATAGATGGCGCCAAACATGGTTGGTTTATTGTTTTAAATACATAAAACATATTTTCACTCAAGTACTTCACTAAATTGCATCAATCTTTCGCTGAAGTTTTCTACAAATTTCACAGTACAATTCAAAGAAACTTCCAGGGGTGAAGAATTTAAAATTTAATTTAAAATTCTTCACCCCGCCCTCGTTGCTTATTTCTGTGACCGTATGTGCGGAAAAGTCAACGCATTTTGTGCACAACATGCTTTCCATGCTCTGTGCTCTGTTGTTATGCCTTCAGTTCTAATCCAATTTCATGTTTTAGTGTTGTTGACTGTTGCATAGATGACGGTCGTCGGGTATACTAGTCTCGAATGCGAATACTGCATACTGCTATCGCTACCGCTGCATTTGACTATACCATATGCCCGTAAGTTAGTCAGTTCAAACTACACTCCTACTGCAAAAGACTTCATCCAAGTCGCGAACCCCAATATGACTAACCGCTTCAATGTTCCTCTTGGAAAGTCTCCCTCTCTCTCTCTCTCAACTTGCTCTGAACATTTAATATGCAACAATTATATCAATTTAAGTATTCCTTTTTGTTTTATACTTTCGACTTGTTACAAACTGCTTTCATCCTTTCCCATCCCCCCTTCCTTTCATCAAAGTTGATTTACTTCAAACCCCGCTTGGTTAATGCCCCCTGGACAGAGGTGAATATGAATAAAGACAGACAGACGGACGGATGGACGGACAGAATTGTGGACTTACGAACGGTTGGAGTTGCAACTTGAAGTTCATTCTGGGAATTTTCTAAAGTACTAGCATATGCTGATTTGCTCCCCCTTTTCTTTTTCTGCTGTTGTTGTTTCTTTCGTGGTTTTTCCCTAAAGGAAGTTGGGGGGTCATTGAGGTTTGGGTTACCCCATTTGCCTTTAATTTAAAGCGTGAAAGTTGCACTAAGTTTAGCTGCAAGATTAAGTGGATCATTTACATAAATGTTTAATATATTCTTGATTGCTGGACTGACTGGCTTGGTGGCACACACATCAACAACTCCGACCACCACCACCACCACCACCGCTAGGGGGCGGGCAGTTGAGTTAACTAAAGTGGAGTGGAGTTTAAACTCCTTTTTTTCTTCTTTTTAAATTGAGTTGCCATTAAATGTTGACTATTAAATTGAAATTAATGCTTTCGAGAGCAAAACAACATATGGCGCATTTTCAGCAGTTGTGTATTGTGTGAATTTGTTGCTTTGTTGCAAAATTGCTGTAATTAAAGTTGAAATTGTAACGTTCACTTCAACTAAGAAGCAAATTAAACGGGTCATTTCGTTTACATCACTAGCATAAAATTAAAAAAATTACATTGTCATTAAGTGGATATAATTATTGAAACAAACAAAGGAGATTAACATTTTTCTCAATGAACAGAAGAAAAACTGCATTGTCCGATAATACTCGGCATTTGTAATTGTCCTTATTTTATAAGAAATGGTTTTAGTCTGTGCTAAATGGTAGGAGAAAGCACTTGATAAGAAGGGAAATTTTATTGCCGAATTGTTTATTATGATGAATATTTGCTTACATTTGATACAATTATTCATGGACAAATTTCGCATGGAAAGTTTGTGCAAAAAATAGACAAACTGAGAGCACAAATAGGCAAAACCACTTTTCGAAGTCCTAAGCACGAAATCTGCATGATTTGAGCTATTTTAGACTAAAGAAATGTTTAAGAGACAGTTATGTACGAGTATTAATAAGCATTTTCAAGACATATATTGCCCTATACTACTTATCCGAATCTTCACATTGTAATAGTTTATCCGTCGCTATCTTCTTCAAAAAATGGGCTAATTGTCGCCACCCCTTTTTATACCTCCCACACAAAGGTACCGAAATTTAACTTCTTATATCGATACCTCCATTCTAAACTATGCTAAGTGCAAAAAGGTAGTTTTTCAGGAGAGGCGATCAAGTCGACTTAGCATGTTTTAGAATATATTAAAAACCAGTGCATATAAATACTTGAAATTTTGTGCAGTGCAATCCTTTTATAGTACCTAGAATAAAATTAAATACGGAGAGAGTTTAAAAATTAAAAAAAAAACTTTTTTGTAATTTTTAGTACCCAAATCATATAGTTATTTCTATGAAAATGTCGGCGAAAGTGATGGAATTTCTATAGAGTACTAAACACAGTTTTTAGTACTAATAATGTAATAAATGTAATATTTTACTTTTTACCGAGACTGGTCAAGGTTTTTAGGCATTTAAAATATTTAGTACTTAAAATATTCAGTACTAAAAATATTTAATACTAAAATATTCAGTACTAAAAATATTTAGTATTAAAAATATTCAGTACTAATCATATTTAGTTCTAAAAATATTTAGTACTTAAAATAGTTCATACTAAAAATATTTAATACTAAAAATATTTAGTACTGAAAATTTCGTAGATGCAATAGTTTTACATTTAGTACTTTACGTGATATACCGAAAATGGTCAAGATTTTTAGCATTAAAAATATTTAGTACTACAAACATTTAGTACTAAAAATATTTAGAAAATTTAGAATTGAACATATTTAGTACTCAAAATATTTAGTGCTCAATATATTTAATACTAAAAATATTTACTACTAAATATATTTAGTACTAAAATTTTATTAGATGCAATATTTAGTACTGCTAATATTTACTACTACAAATATTTAGTATTAAAAATATTTAGTACTAAGAAAATTTATAATTAAACATATTTAGAACTCAAAATATTTAGTGCTTAAAATATTTAGTGCTCAATATATTTAATACTAAAAATATTTACTACTAAAGTTATTAGTACTAAAAATTTATTAAATTCAATATTTTTACTTTTTGTACTTTAGAATGCTCAAGTTTTAGTATTCTAATCCACTAAAAATTATAAATTTTCTTCGTATGGTTTTGAGTACTAAAATTATATATGGAGACCTTTTCTTGAAAAATATTAAGTTAAGGAATTGGACACATAGAGTACTAAAATTTTTTATTAATTTTAAATTATGCTTTCTTTAGTACCTAATGAATTGTGAAGGTTTAGTACATTAATCCATAAAACTATGTTTCTCCCTTTTATGGAGAGTACCAAAATTACAACAGTTGTTATATACAGCTTTTCTTAAGAGGGGGAAACGTTAATTCGTTCAAAAAAGGCACATTGTTATGATTTTTTTGTGACGAAACGGTTAAATTTTTTTTATTGAAACCAATGGTACATTGAAGTATAACTTTCAAAGTTTATTGTGTAAAATGTTCATAAAAAAATATTTAAAAAATTTGGCAACGGCAACAGCTGAAGCGTCTCAAAAAATGTTGAATTGCGGTGCCCCTCGTAACTCTATACCGGATCATTTGATATTAAAGAAATAAATTCATTTTGTTAGATAATCATTATAGCTAGGCAATGCTGTCGAGATTTTTTCGAAATTTAAATTTTTAAATTTTTGGGAACACTTTGAAGAGAAAAATGGGATTGTTGCGAAAAAAATCGACTGATTGGTATTTGTTAAATAAAAAAATTTACAAATTAATATAATAAAAATCAACAGAATATGTAAAGAAATAGTGTTCAAAAATTTCAAAAGGATCGGTCCTGTAGTTTTTGAGTTATGAGGGCACCGAAATCATGGGTAGTGGGAAAAACGCTTTAAAGTTTTTCTGATGTACATATGAGGCGCGGTTGCTTAGACTGCTGTATCTTCGTTATTTTTGCTTCGATTCACCTCAAATTTTCACACAATCTTCTTTAAATGTTCTCTATTCACAAAAAAACTTAATAAACTTTAACTAGAGATCTTGTCAAAGATTTCAAATAAATGATCAGAAAATAAAATAATAGTACCTGGGCGTTTACTAGAGATCTTATACTAAAAATGTGCTTGTGTAACTTTTGCAATTCCTTTGATATACTTAGAATGATCTAATTTTTGTACTTTACCCCATAAGAGAAACCCTTTTTCTTCTATTGATTAAAGTACTAAAATTACAACTCTTTTCCACAAAAACTTTCGTTTAAAGAAATAGAAAAGTAAAATAATTGTACATTTGCCGAAATTAGTAAAATATTTATTGTATTAAACATTAATTAAAAGATTTTTGACCATTACAGAGAATGGTCAAAACTTTATAGTTAGATAGGAGATAATTCCGACTTATAAATTAGTGTATTCTGGCTTTACAAAACTCCAATTAATTTAGTATATGAAAATACACATTCAAATTTTAAATACTAAACTAAAATAGTCTTTTTAATAGTACTAAAGTAATAGCTCATTTTTTGTTCGGAAGTTTCAAATTCTTTGGAACTACAAGTATTACAAACTACTTTCTTTGTTATTCAGAGAATGGTAAAATGTAACATTTAAAACAACATTAAATTTTAAATTTCTGTTAGTACCCAATAGTAAAGAGTACTAAAATGTACTAAAAGAAGACACTAAGGGACCTTTTTGCACCAAAAGGCTTTTCTTGCTGTTAACGCGACATTTGCTTAAACGGTAAAACTTTTCTTATCCGCCATATGTGCCACACTGGTTCAGCACAGTGAGCAACAATGGACGATAAGTCACCATTGTGAATGGCACATAATTGGCTGTCAGCTGTTTTATGTTTTTCTTTGGTTGGTTCGTTGTTGTTTAACCTCTCATATCTTCAGACACACCATGTCACATAATAAATTAAATATTAAAAGTAAAATATTGTGTTTTCTTTTTTTAAGTCCCGCCAACCAGGCGCGGACTTAAATATATGCTGTTAACTTAAAATTAATTGAAAGTGAATTACAGAGTGCTAAGTTCTTGTGGTAACATTGATAAACTTTATCGAAATAGTTTCTTGAAATTTATTTTTTAATTTTTATTTTGTTGTTTTTTTACTCGCACTCCTTTTTCCCAATCCTTTCTTCATGAATTTAACAAACTTTTTTTTTATCAATGACAGAATAACTGAAATCTATTGTTTTTAATTCACCCCATTCAAGAGCGGGTAAAATTCATTTCATTTCATTTTCTATTTCTGTCATTGCAGTTATGTACTCTTATGTTATTGCCCGCAAGAGAGTACGATACGAGTACATATGGAATGGGTTGGCTTTTGTTAGAAATTTTCCATTCTAATTCTTTAATTTGTTTATGGTCGGTCCTCTGCTCGTGTCCCTACTATGTATGATTTTGGCTTCGTTTTGAACACATGCAATGCATTGCATTGACGCTTCTTTGCATACAGCTCATACTTGTATGTACGAGTATGTATGCATCTATGTTCATTCATGTTTAGTTTATGTAGTTTTCCCTCGTTTGCAAACCCTTTCCACTCTTTCGCTAGCTCTCTTTCTCTTCATATCTCTATGTTACCTCATTGTTATGTTGGTCGTACGTAGCTCTTTGGGTTGACTGTAGTTCTTTCTTAGGTTTTTATATGTCAGGTTTTTTGGTCTGCTGATGAGAAAGAGGAGGAGTAGGACGAGGACAACAACAACCAAGTGGTTTCACAAAAAAAAGAGAAAAATTGCGGTTAATTGAATTCACTGAGCATTTTGTGTAGTTGTTGTATTTGAGCTGTGTTTTTTAGCTCGCCTGGCTTTTTTTGCCTTGTTTTTTATCCATTTTTGTTTCATTACTCGCTTAGAATGCTAGAAGAACAACAACCCTATTTCTGTGCCTTTTTTTTGCAAAAAATTCTTTGGGTATTTTATTGGTTTTTATTACTAACAGGATATGAGTATTTTTTAATTGCTATTACTGCTGATACTTTTTTTGTTGGCATTGTTGCTACGGCTGTTATTTGCCAAATGGCTACTCTACTACTCTACTACTCTACTCTTTGGAGAGAGAGAGAGAGGAATGAGTTGAGACATTGGCTTAAAATGTTGAACAAAAATTAATAGTGAATAAGAATAATCGAAGTGGAATTTTCAACTTTTTTCAAACAATAAGGCAAAGTTAAAAAAGGGATGTATGATGTCATACAAAGGAATTTGAAATTAAGCAGAAAATTCTAAATTTCTGAGCCAGAGCCGGAGCCGAACACACATATGATACCCTACATGAAACTACATTAATGTTGGTTTTACGTATGACATACTTCTATCACAAATCGGAAGATTAATACATAGTAGAGATAATATATGTCAATTTTTATAAAAATCTGTTGAAAAATTTGGATTTTATAGACCCGTTGCGACATGAAGATTTTATAGCTTTTATATGCAAAATCTTGATGTACGAGGTCTATAGAAAGGGGGATAAAAAACGGATACGTGCCGTTTTTTATCCCCTCACCTTAGAGAGGAGGGTATATATAATTTGCTACGAGCCAAAAGTGCAACACATCGAGAGAGTAACCTAAGACCCTAAGTTTATTCGGCGGATATCCGTTTTGTGTCATTTTAAGTCGAATGAGCAATTTCCGTCCGTCTGTCTGTCTGCGTAATGCTTTTATAGTACCTACAGTCCAGAGAAAAATGGGCGTTCTTGGCACGCCCCTTTTTGTACCTCCCACGCAAATGGACATTTTTGTACTAAAAGTTAACAGCTTTTAACTTTAATACCAGCGCATACAAATACTTGAAATTTCGTACAGTGCAATGCTTTTATAGTACTTAGAGTCTAGAGAAAATTGGCCGTAATTGGCTCGCCCCTTTTGGTACCTCCCACACAAAAGGACCATTTTACAACAATGGTTAACAGCTTATAACTTTAATACCAGTGCATATAAATACTTGAAATTTTGTACAGTGCAATGCTTTTATAGTACCTAGAGTCTAGAGAGAAGTTGCCCCTTTGGTACCATTTTACACCAAAAGTTACCGGCTTATAACTTTAATACCAGTACATACTTGAAAGTTATTAGGTTAGGTCTAAACGTCTGATGTCCATGGACATACACTTAAGCCAGTGGTTCGGCCTGTTGTGCGCTCCTTAAAGTTAAAGTTATTAAATGCAATTTAAATTGATAACAACTTATTAAACCAAAAAAATAATTAAATTTACTAATATTTTTTTGGACCCAAGGTGAGGGGATTCATAAGACTTTTTACCCGACAGAACTTTCTTACTTGTTATTATACTCCGTCACTCCATGGAGTGGTCAGACAATGAGACGTCCACCGGCGCATAAAACTGTTTTGAGGAGACTGAAAATGCCAAAGACTGCCACCGGTCGGGTCGCCTTCGTACGCCGCAGGTCATCAAATCGGTCAAGTCAAGAATTCTGCGAAATCCGCATCTTCATTCATTCTCACAGCATGATCTATCCGACGTCATCGGCGTGATTTTATACGCTTAACTATGTCAGTGTCGGTATATAGCTCAGATTGGCCCATTGATTTTACGAAAAATTTTTCTCTCGAATACTCCAAGTACTGCCTCGTCTGCTTTCGCAAGTATCCATGCTTCAGAACCATATAACAACACGGGTAGTGTCTTTAGAACTTAATCTTTGTCTGTCGAGAGATTTCTTTGTTCTTAAACTGCTTGCTGAGTCCGAAGTAGCGTCTATTAGCCAGGATTGTTCTTCGTTTTATCTCAAAACTTATGTTGGTGGTTTTGTTTATGCCGGTACCGAGGTAGATAAAATCATTGACTATCTTAAAGTTCAACTTCCAATGTTCGCCCGAGACTGCTGGAAGTCTTTGTGATAGAGACCACAACTTGGTTCTATCTGCGTTTACTGCCAGACCCACTTTGGCAGATACCTTTTCGATTTTCTTAATGGTGGTAGTTACTGCTTTGTTCGACCCATGATGTCTACAAAAAAAACAACACATGCTGCTCGGTTATGCTAGCCTTATTCACATCTGCGTCTCGTATAACGACAGTCCAAAAAGCAAAAACCGCGATACTATTTTTCTTGTAGGTCTTGGCGAGTAGAACAACGTTTGTTCTACGAAATTTGCCGGACACCCCCAAAATCCGGATTTACGGCTAAAAACCCGATATTCTTGTCTTTTTTCACATGAACGCCTATAGCTTTGTTAATTGTTAACCGATTTTCAATCTCTAAAAGAATTTGGAAAGAAGAGAATTATTCCTTTCGAGCGATGTATATTTTGTTTATTTGAAGCTGTAGGAATATAGGTTTATTTGTCCTAGAAACACATTTTTTCATTTTTGTCGGTCATGTGTTTCTAGGACAAATAAACCTATATCCCTACAGCTTCAAATAAACAAAATAAACATCGTTCGAAAGGTCTAATTCTCTTCTTTCCAAATTCTTTTAGGAATTGAAAATGGGATAATAATTAACGTTCAAGTGAAAAAAGTCAAGAAAATCGGTTTTTTACCCGTAAATCCTGATTTTGGGGGTGTCCGGGGAATTCCAAAAAAAGATTCGTGTTTTACTCGACAAGACCTACAGGAAAAATAGTATCTCGTCATTTGCTTCTCAACTTGAGTTTATTTTGTCGAACTGTGTGATCAAATAAGACTTGGGATTTGGGCCTTTCAACGCCGTACTGCACATCTGTTGATTGCAGCTTTTTAAAAAAGATAGGAAATAAAAATTCAAACGTCTTTTGGCGAAGCACGCTTATAACTTGCATAGAAAAATCTTGTTCACTAATGAACAAAATTTTACCGCGCAAGAAAAATTTAACAAACATACTGATAGGGTGTTACATGGTCGTGTAAGGAAGCATCTGAACTGAATCCACGGGTCGAAAAGGTCCATCATACAGCTTCAATCATGGTTTGATGGGGTGCCTCTTACGATGGAGTCACTGACTTGCATTTCTGTGAACAAGGGGTCAAAAATTACCAAGAAACCGTTTTGGAAGCTGTGTTGAAACCACTTAACCATTCCCTATTCCAAACCCAGGCATGGACTTTTTAGTATGATTCTGCGCCGACACATATGGCTAAAATGACTCAGACATGGCTTTAAAACAATTTGTCAGCTTTCATTTCTTCTGATGAATGGCTCTCTGGCAGCCGTGATATAAACCCACTGGATTACAAATTGTGGACAGTTTTAGAGGACAAGGTCTGCTCAAAAAATACCCCAGCATCGATTCACTTAAGAATGCTTTGATTCGTGCTGTGGCCATTTTCCCAAAGGGACGAAGCGCGTGCGGCTATTGGTGATGGGTCAGTGCGATTTAAGCCATGTGTGAAGGCCAAAGGCGGACATTTCGAATGAGTGCTTGCTTTTTGTATACAATATACGTCAATTAAAAAAATACAATAAATTTGGCTCAAAAGAATTCATTACTTTTATGTTATAGCATAACATGTGTGTAACAGCATTTATGTCCCTACACACACTTGTCTCGAACATATGTTCTTAGTTGTGTTTGTTTGTGAGAGACATAACACCCTGCAGTTCTTGAGACTACACTGATAGAAAAAGCTTCGTCATTCGTCAAAAGTCAGCTAACGTACGGATAATCCTATCTATGAATTTGTTCGTCGCCATGACGAATCTCTGTTTAAGTATACTAGAACAAGAACTATTTAGTGGAATAAAAAAACCCCTCAGGGTGATTACATATCATCCCTACGATTAATCGTGCTCATAAATAAAAAATGATATATACCCTCCTCTCTAAGGTGAGGGGATAAATATGGGGATTTATTTGATTTATAATACAAATATCAATAAGTGTATATATAACATATAGAAAAAGGGTAACGCATCAAAGGAGTGGCCTAAGACCCTAAGTTTATGCGGAGGAAATCCGTTTTAGAACACATTAAGTCATTTTACTTATGTCCGTCCATCCGTAAGCCTGACTGGAGCGAACGATAACCCTCGAAACTATAGTTTCCAGAGATTAAACAGAGATTCGTCAGGGCGACGAACAAATTCATCAATAGAATTATCCGTACGTTAGCTGACTTTTGACGAAGCTTTTTCTATCAGTGTAGCGAAAGATTAGCGATATGATTAATTACCAAAAACTACCACTAGCTACCTGCCAAACTACCCGCAATGCTTTTGAGTGGCGAATTTAACATGGGGATGTCATTGGAGGTAGTCACTGGTCACTACCCTCTGGATAACCTTGCACCTACATATGACCAACGAGTCAGGAGTATAATTGGAATTGTTACCTCAGTAGTGAAATCTACCGAGTGAGTTCGGTATAAAGATTAATGAAAAATCATATCATAGAATTTAATATAGAATTAAAGGCATTAAATAAAAATAACATCTTATTTTGTAATAAATGAAAAACTACCATCCATTTTATCTCTTTGGCCCTTGACATGGGACTGACGTGATCATAAAAGACGAAAGCAATAGAAAACAAGAATTTTTCTTTTCTTCGGAATAACGGCACCTTTTTGCAAGTTCGCTCATTCCTCTATCTTTGCGCAAAAATCATGATACATACTGGGAAGAATTGGTTTGTTTGTTTTGGTTTTAATCCCTTGTGTTAGAAACTTTTGAGTAACGAATTCGTAGGTGAATATGCAATCGGTTGTGGATCAAAGCGCGCGATCCCCTGCATAACCAGTGACAGCTAGGTAGTTACCCAAACTTTTCGCTGGCGACGCAACTGACGATTTTTGATCAGGCGTTACCTAAAATACTGCAGGGCAGTTAGACGTGTTTTGCTTGTTCGGCGATTCGATTGTTATCTCCTCAATCCTCGCAAAACGCTGTCCTTTCATGAGTCTCTTCAAATTTGGGAACAGGAAAAAGGGAGTAAATCAGGTGAATACGGTGGATGAGGCATGATTGCGGTATTCTTTTCGGCCAAAAAATACGATTATTTGTTCAAAATTCAGCAATTTTGGAACAAACTTCGCTGAAAACTCTAAATATATTATATTTGGCAAACACAAATATTTATATTTGTGGGAAGATGTTGTTCTAAACAAATCTTTGTTTTCGTCCTAAAATTTTTTATTTGGGTCTATTATTTACGAAACAAATATTTATTTGTATTTAAGTATTCAGAAAATATATCAAAACCTTAATTTGAAGACAGGTTTTATATTTATCAGTAGTCAAACGTTAATATTAAAGGTTCTTAAAATTCCTTTAATATTGAAATCGTATAATCTTGTATAATGATGCATTGAATATATATGTTATTGCTACCTATGTCATTTTAAGTTATAAGATATAACTCGAAACCAATGATAAATTTAATTCAAAAAATCTGCAACGTTTTGAAAATCTTTTTAAAACAACATTTTTGAACTACTTCCTAAACATTAATTTTATTTTTATGTAAATACATATTTTATTTGAGAAAATTAGTTTGCAAATATATTTTGTTGTAATATATTAATGTATGCGTCCCAAATAAATTTAATTGATTTTCAAATAAAATTTGTTTGCTCAGAGATATACTCGTATATATAGTATAGCAATTAGAAAAAGGGGGTTAATAAAACTATAATGCGAAAATGTTCACTTAATATAGAAACATTGAAGTCTTGAAATGAACTGCATGTAATTAATATATATCTATTATTCACGAAGCCTTTTTACGATACTACTCTTGGTTCAAAAACAGAATTGCGTTTACGCCTCTTTCAAAATAATCAGTTAAAATATACTTTCTTGTGATTCTAACATATCGAAAAATATGATTTTCCCCGTGTGTATGTACTGGTATTAATGTTCTACACTTTTGGTGGAAAATAGTTGCTTTGGGTGGGAGGTACCAAAATTGTCGTATCAATGATGCCCATTTTACTGGACTGTAGGTACTATAAAATCATTACTCTGTCCAAAAAGTTTTTGTATGTACTGTTATTAATGTTATAAGCTGTTTACTTTTGGTGCAAAATAGTCCATTTGTGGGGGGGGGGGGGGGCACCAAAAGGGCGTGCCAATAGCGCCCACTATTCACTAGACTCTATGTACTATAAAAGCATTACACTGTACAGAATTTCAATTAGGATGAGTTGTTCTTGATTTTGCTAAAATATGTGGTTCAAACTCTATTTGCAGGTGTTTATATTTCTTTTTATATACGAGTATAATCAGGTCACATACCACAAATTATTAGTTATTAAAGACAATTTGGGAAAATCCTGTGTTGCGGACGTCACATTCGTACGCATTTTGTTTTACTAATGTTCATCCCGTTGGCGTTTTGAATGCAATATTTTCATAAAACCTTCAATTATTTCAGAGTTCTTATAAATCACATTTAAATATTTACCTAAATAGTTTCGATGAATGAGATATACGCGGCGAATGTTTCGTTGCGGACGTTACAAAAAATGGAAGTAGGTTTTCAGGTTAACTTGAATTTGAATGTTTTTTAGCTAAGTTTGCATAGTAATCAGAAAAATCGAATTACGTTAAAGAAAGAGGTATATTTAAGGATATTAAAATAGCTCTTATTAGAAAAAACACTTCATCGTTCATCCAAAAACTAGAAATTCGTCTGTTGCGGACGTTACATTTCGGACGCCACACTACGATCATTAGAATGTACCGCAAAATAATGATTTCATTACAAACTGGCATTTTTTGTACATTTTTGGTATACAGTTTTTCGGTTTTGCCCATATCTAAATCTATACACATTTGCTTTAAATTGAGCTGCATTAGTTTCATCTTCAAAACCCACCTCCTGAGTACATTGCTATTATTATTGCTTTTGTTTTAGGTATTTCTATTGCAATTATTATTCAAAATCTTTCATACATTAATTGTTATCCGAATAATATTATCCTATCTCTGAGTTTCCATTATATTTCTCGGCTTAAAACAAAAATTAAATGTCATGTGGCACCACAATGTCGACGCAGGAGAACACCTACAGTGGTCATTACTTCGTTGCAATAAACACGCCAACTCTTAGCGACTGTGGCAAACTCAAATGTCATATTTTATCATGCAACATTTCTATTAAATACAGTATACTTAACAAATTTTCGAGGGAAAGAACGTTCCTATACTCCCATTTGCATTTGTCTCTAGTATTTAGCGCCAATATGTGTTTTACGTGTTAATATGAAAAATGCATGCAAAAATTGTTTCTCCGCTAAAGCGTCAACTAAAAACCGTTATTAAAATACAAACCTTTATTATACTTATATGTCCAGCACAAAAAAAAGAATAGATACGAGTATTTGATTTGATATGGAAAATTAGACCATGACCATAATATTGTTAGAATTTCTAATTGATAGCCGTAATTATCGTCACAGTTCATGATGGAAATTTTGATATTGAAACTCGAATGAAATGGAACTATAAAATGTTTAAGTATTTTATGTTAATACAAAAAATATAACCTAGAAATAGTGGTAAAATTTGTATAAAAACTACAATGTTTGAGATTGAACCACGAGATACCGTATAATAACACAAAGTTTGGCACTGAATCATGAGTTTGTAGAAATACACTCTGAGAATAAAATATAATTAGATAAACAACAAGTTGTACAATAAACCACGAGGTTTAATATAAACCACGAGGTTTAATATAAACCACGAGGTTTAATATAAACCACGAGGTTTAATATAAACCACGAGGTTTAATATAAACCACGAGGTTTAATATAAACCACGAGGTTTAATATAAACCACGAGGTTTAATATAAACCACGAGGTTTAATATAAACCACGAGGTTTAATATAAACCACGAGGTTTAGTATAAACCACGAGGTTTAATATAAACCACGAGGTTTAATATAAACCACGAGGTTTAATATAAACCACGAGGTTTAATATAAACCACAAGGTTTAATATAAACCACGAGGTTTAATATAAACCACGAGGTTGAATATAAACCACGAGGTTTAATATAAACCACGAGGTTTAATATAAACCACGAGGTTTAATATAAACCACGAGGTTTAATATAAACCACGAGGTTTAATATAAACCACGAGGTTTAATATAAACCACGAGGTTTAATATAAACCACGAGGTTTAATATAAACCACGAGGTTTAATATAAACCACGAGGTTTAATATAAACCACGAGGTTTAATATAAACCACGAGGTTTAATATAAACCACGAGGTTTAATATAAACCACGAGGTTTAATATAAACCACGAGGTTTAATATAAACCACGAGGTTTAATATAAACCACGAGGTTTAATATAAACCACGAGGTTTAATATAAACCACGAGGTTTAATATAAACCACGAGGTTTAATATAAACCACGAGGTTTAATATAAACCACGAGGTTTAATATAAACCACGAGGTTTAATATAAACCACGAGGTTTAATATAAACCACGAGGTTTAATATAAACCACGAGGTTTAATATAAACCACGAGGTTTAATATAAACCACGAGGTTTAATATAAACCACGAGGTTTAATATAAACCACGAGGTTTAATATAAACCACGAGGTTTAATATAAACCACGAGGTTTAATATAAACCACGAGGTTTAATATAAACCACGAGGTTTAATATAAACCACGAGGTTTAATATAAACCACGAGGTTTAATATAAACCACGAGGTTTAATATAAACTACGAGGTTTAATATAAACCACAAGGTTTAGTATGAACCACCCTAATTAAATGTTTTAAAAATTTCTTTACAAAACTTGTAAATTCTGATTAATATCATTCCTTTTGTTCAGACTTCAGACAAAATTCGTGCCCAAGTGTGTCCGGTAATTACTGCTGTCATAGTTAGTTGCTGGGTTACAACAAAAGTGTTATTGCTCTTGATTTTGTTGTTGCTTTAGCTCTTTTGGGCCGCCACTCAGACCCATTACCCGGCCATGGTTATATGCGTTTATATTTAAAACAATGTGGATGGTCATTATAAGCATTCGAACGAGAGAGAGACAGGAGTCATGTATTATGCCTCTGTTTCCATGTTGAATCCGGTACCGGCATTTGCCTGTCTTTTGGCCACCGGCATGACATGAGCAAATACTCGTACTCGTACAACTGGAACAGTCATAATGACGGCTGTTGTTTGTCCATTCGTTCGCTCTTCTTACTCCTCGTCATCGGCATGCACATCATCCTCATCCTCACCATTGTCCACAAAGGTTTACAGGTTTAACCAACTAACGCTGGGGCAGTAGCCACTCTGCCAGTCCGTCAGTCACTCACTCGGTATGTTATGTGGAAGCACTTTTATATAATATTAGTTTAAACTAACCAATGAACCCATAAATGCCCCGGTGAATGACCATCATTATTATTATTATTTTGTTGTTGTTGATGTGTGCGGCTGAAGCAACTGTCCATAGGACAAAACAACAACTTTTCACTTCTCGGTGACAAACGGTAAGGGCCAACGACAACAACATTCGAGTTGGTGTTTTATTTTTAAAACTTTGCAAACGAGCACGAGCTATTTGTTCCAGAACACCTTTTGTATTACCACACACATGACGACCAGCCATCCACCCATCCAACCAGTCAACCATCCATTTTCCCCCCAGGGGGAATATTGCTCTGCAAAAAAAGTGTCATACATCCAATTAATAATGTTCACTAGTACTATAATTTGTACACTCTTGTACTACTCCTTGTTGTGTCGGCACAGCAATGCACTGCGTTTGTCGTTGCCGCCGCCGTCGTCGCCGCCAATGGTTGTTATAGGTTCAGTCATTTATAGTGATTTAGTTCTTATCCACACGTTAAATAGTTTATTAAAAATTTCCGGTACACTAGATATGAACCAACCATACATACCATCCATGTCATCGCCCATAACTTCCTCCCTCCCACTCCCATCGTACATAGGCAATACAAAGAGCAATGTACTGGCTGGTAAATCCTTATTAATCATTGCGACTGGGAGGAGAATTACTGTGGATTGAGATTAGCAGTTATGTAGAGGGCAATGTCCTTTCCTTCAAAGGAAATAATTATAGATTTCTTTAATCGTGAAGTGGCGAGGAAATCACGGGGTAAGAGTAAAATCTAACGTATTGAAACCATAAGGTTTAGAAATAAACCATTAGGTTTAAAAAAAAACAAAAAAGTTTAGAAATAAACCACAACGTTTAGAAATATCCCCCACGAGGTATATAAATAGGTTTATTGATAAACCACTAGGAGTATACATAATCCACTAGGTTTATATATAAACCATTATGGTTATAGATAAACCATAAGGTTTTAAAAATAAACCAAAAGGTTTAGAAATAAACCACAACGTTTAGAAATAGGATTATAAATAAACCACTAGGTTTTTAAATAAACCACTAGGTTTATAAATAAACCACTAGGATTATAAATAAACCACTAGGATTATAAATAAACCACTAGGTTTATAAATAAACCACTAGTTTATGGATAAACCTTTGGGTTTATGGATAAACCTTTAGGTTTATGGATAAACCTTTGGGTTTATGGATAAACCTTTGGGTTTATGGATAAACCTTTGGGTTTATGGATAAACCTTTGGGTTTATGGATAAACCTTTGGGTTTATGGATAAACCTTTGGGTTTATGGATAAACCTTTGGGTTTATGGATAAACCTTTTGGTTTATGGATAAACCTTTGGGTTTATGGATAAACCTTTAGGTTAGGTTAATGGATAAACCTTTAGGTTTGTGGATAAACCTTTAGGTTTATGGATAAACCTTTAGGTTTATGGATAAACCTTTAGGTTTATGGATAAACCTTTTGGTTTATTGATAAACCTTTAGGTTTAAGGATAAACTTTTAGGTTTATGGATAAACCTTTAGGTTTACGGATAAGCCTTTAGGTTTATGGATAAACCTATATGGTTATGGATAAACCTTAAGGTTTATGGATTAACCTTTAGGTTTATGAATAAACCTTTAGGTTTATGAATAAACCTTTAGGTTTATGGGTTAATCTTTAGATTTATGGATTAAGCTTTGGATTTAAAGGTAAACCTTTAGGTTTATGGGTAAAGCTTTGGGTTTATCGATAAACATTTAGTTTTTTGGATAAACCTTTAGGTTTATAAATAAAACTTTAGGTTTATAAACAAACCTTTAGGTTTATAGATAAACCTTTAGGTTTATAAATAAACCTTTAGATTATGGATTTATGGATATGAATTTAATCCTTTAGGTTTATGAATAAATTTTTAGGTTTATGGATAAACCTTTAGGTTTATAAATAAACCTTTAGGTTTATAAATAAACCTTTAGGTTTATGGATTAACCTTTAGGTTTATGGATAAACCTTTAGGTTTATAGATAAAGTTTTTGGTTTATGGATAAACCTTTAGCTTTACGGATAAGCCTTTAGGTTTATGGATAAACCTTTAGGTTTGTGGGTTATTGATAAACCTTTAGTTTTATCCA
The DNA here is from genome assembly GCA_963930755.1 of Eudasyphora cyanicolor. Classification (NCBI taxonomy): domain Eukaryota; kingdom Metazoa; phylum Arthropoda; class Insecta; order Diptera; family Muscidae; genus Eudasyphora; species Eudasyphora cyanicolor. The sequence continues at coordinate 50,008,375 of OZ005737.1, read as the reverse complement.
TAAACCTAAGGGTTTATCCATAAAACTATAGATTTATGGATAAACCTTTAGGTTTATGGATAAACCTTTTTATGAAATAAACCTTTAGGTTTATAAATCAACCTTTAGGTTTGTGGATAAACCTTTGTGTTTATGAATAAACCTTTAGGTTTATGAATAAGCCTTTAGGTTTATGGATAAACCATTGGGTTTATGGATAAACCTTTGGGTTTATGGATAAACCTTTGGGTTTATGGAAAAACCTTTGGGTTTATGGGTTTATGGATAAACCTATGGGTTTATGGTAAACCTTTGGGTTTATGGATAAACCTTTAGGTTTAAGGATAAACCTTTTGGTTTATGGAATAAACCTTTAGTTTTATGGATAAAACTATAGGTTTATGGATAAACCTTTAGGTTTATGGGTAAACCTTTAGGTTTATGGATAAACCTTTATGTTTATGGATAAACCTTTAGGTTTATGGATAAACCTTTAGGTTTATGGATAAACTTTAGGTTTATGGATAAACCTTTGGATTTATGGATAAACCTTTAGGTTTATGGATAAACCTTTGGGTTTATGAATAAAGCTTTAGATTTATAAATAACCCTTAAGTTTTAAAACTAAACCTTTAGGTTTAGGAATAGACTTTTAGGTCTATAGTTAATATTCATAAAGTTTACTCACGTTTATTTACATATTTCACCCACTCTATGGTACTTTTTTCGTATCCTAAGCGAGCCCTTCATCCCACATAGAAGTTCTCATATTTATGTTTATATCCTTTTGCCCTTTTCAAATATTTATAATCATTTCATCGTTAGTATACCAATTTTCATTTGAAAATTATATGAAATGAAGTCTACGGCCTTTCCACACCATTCAACCTCCGGTGGCATATAACGCCACCTGCATCTGCATTCATTTTCCGACCATGTAAACCAACAATTTTGGCATTGAAGCCTGCTGTCGGATCGGTAGGAAGGTAGAGTAGGCGGAGCTGTGCAGGGTTTTCAACGTGTGGTTCTTTTCATTTACTAGAACAAACATGCGTTCGTTTGTTGGTTTGTACAAACTCTTCGAACAACAAACATGAGGACGATGTAGGATGACGATGTCGTTGATGAGGATGAGTGCTTATTTTTGGGTAATTTTAGTGTATAATTCGCATTAATTATGACCACGCAACCAGTCAACCGCAACATCAACGCCATCTACAATTATGCCGCCGTCCCAATTCGGTAGGTTCAAAACTGCAGTGAATGTGTGTCAAGTTTTTTTTTGTAGTCATGGATTTATGGCGGCTACTGTAGTTGCTAGAAACATTTTAGTTTAGTTTTAGGATTTATGATGAAATATATAATATTTTGATATATATATATATTTTTACACATAATATTATGTATATTTATAGCTTTGTTTCCTCATATCCCCTGACTACATTTAGAGGACACTCGAAATAAAATACTCCAATTGGTGATAATTATGGAAATCCTATTTTTGGCTGCTCTAATTTGGTTCTATTTATTCAAATTGTCTGTTATTATTGCATTAATATTTAATGATTCGTAAATTGTTTATTTTCTGTGGCACGGCTTTTTTGTTGTAATATAAGTGGAAGCTATTGATTTTCATATGAAGTACTCATTGGCGGGATAAATTTTTGAAACGATTATAATTAAATTGGTATAAAGGGTCGAAAGTATGAAGCATTCAATTATAAATTCTAAATAAAAATCAGAGTATCAATGCCTTTAGTAGTGTATTAAATTGCAGTTTTGCATATATATTTGTACTAAATGTGTTGTGTGTATGTAAAATGTGATAAAGTGATATTGTTGATGTATGAGTATAATAGGAATTAAACACATATGCTCCAGCAGACTCAAACACATGAAATTAGAAGTTGACATAATTTTCAAGCCCCTGGATCTTATAATTATACTAATATTAACTCTACTACTAGTGTTCTCTTGCATGAACTTCCCCATTTCTATTATGAAGTCTTCTATAAGTCGTACAACTTTCTGAAGTTAATCTTCTACGAGACCTTATGAAGTATACGATACGATTATTTTATTATGAAGTGTTCTATTAGACCTGCGATTGTTCTTCAGTGAAGCCTTAATATTAATTTCTTATGATGTCTCCTATAAGGCCTTCGATAAATCGTCCAACTTATAGAAGTAAGTTCTGTGAAGTATTCTTTTAGACCTACGATTATTCTCTTGTAAAGTTTTCTATTATTTTCTATATTATACCTTCGATAAATCGTCCAACTCATTGAAATAAGTTCTGTGAAGACTTGTGTTAGACCTGCCACTATTCTCTTGTGAAGTTTTATAAATATGTAGTAATATCTATTGACGACAAATATGTGATTTTCTGGAATAACAGCACATTTCTAAAAATCTAAATCGAAGTATATTTAATGCAAACTGTGCATACTTGAGTATTGGGAAAAGTCTCCAAAAATTTGAGATACCTAGGAATATCGTTCGATAGCTAATGATTAGCAGAATATATTTATGCTAAAGTCTCGAAATTTCAAATTTCTGGCGTAGGCGATTATAGAAATATACTCGTATACTCGAAAACAGTTTTGAATTCTCCGACAGTGGTCAGTGTAGCAGTGACCATTCTATTACTACATTTAAAAGTCCCTTCACAACTATGAACCTGCAAATTATAAATCCTACTATAACTACTAAACGGCTAAAGTGATTGCATTGAAACTTGGAACATAGAATCGAACAAAACATACAATATGTACAATACAACATATTGACTACTGAGATCCCTCTGGGAGTTATTAAGCTCACATATTGCGAAGAATGTGGCTTGCTACACAGATTCGCGGAATTTGACCAATTTTCAAAGCAGTTGGGGCCTATATATTAGCTTTCTTTCTGATAAGTGTTTTCAAATAAGAGTGATATGATTTCTTTGAAAAAAAAACACACTTATTGTTAAGGGAATTCAAAAGTTTCTTATTTAATGTGAAGTACAATCGATACAACTAAGTTCTAAATAAAACGTCATTCAAATGGCCTCCACGACTTCTTCTGCAGGAACGAATTCGATGAACCCAATTTTCGAGCACTTTCTCTACTAAATCAAGTCGTATGTCATGAATGGCACGTTCAATATTGACTTGTAAAGCGTGAAGAGAGTCTGGTTTATTTCGAAAGACCAATGATTCCAAATAACCCCACAAGAAATAGTCTAATGGTGTTAAATCACAACTTCTTGGAGACCGATCGAATCTCCAAACATTTCTAGCAACAATTCAATTGTTTCATTTGCTGTGTGGCATGTAGCCACAATCGGTCAATGGCAAAGAGATTGCTCTTAACGAGAGCTAAAATATTGCTCATGCGTGTCAAGGTCGTAGAACGACGGGAAAGTGTTTTTTTTTGGATTTAAAAAACATGGACTTATCATCATTTTCAAATGTGAACGGAAAGTTTATTTTTGCTCTACCTCCTTAACGGTACGTCAGATCGGGAATGGGTCAATGGCAAAAATATAGCTCTTAACTCTGTTTACAAATTCACTGAGATCATTTTGTTGAAGTGACAACAGCTGTTCTTCAACAGCAGCGCCCCTACCTTGACATCAAAACGATGCAGCTGAAATGTATTGCGGCTAACGCCGTCATGGTGATAGTAACGCCGCCGGTTTTTAAAAGTAAGTTCTCAACTCACCCGCTTTTGGCACACTGCCAAACCGCCAGGCTCACGCCCAAAATAATACATTACAATAAATTAAATTAAATATAAATAAAAGTTTTTTTTCTTTTTTAAACTCCCGCCACTCTGGCGCGGAGAAGTTTTCTCAAAAAATTGGATTTTCCGCAATATATATAGATAAGTATAAGACATCTATCTATATAAGACATCTTTGAAACCGCTGATGGGCTGAAGAAATTATTTTAGGAGAATATGGAGTTTACTTAATTAATGATTATTTAAAGCTATCCTGAATCAAATACATATATGCTATTATACATATATTCTTGAACCCCCATTTGTTTAGGGGTTTATCTTTAATTTGATAGATAAACAGGTCCCATCCCACTAAAATACGACAAAGCACTTAAAGGAAATGACCTTAGCTTCCTTTTGAGGAAAAAAATCAATAATAAAAGTAGGTTTACCTACAAAAATGCTAAAGCAAGTTTTAATTTCGCAAAAAAAATCACAAAAATATTTTTGCAAATTTTTTTATTCACTTAAAAAGTTTGGAGAAAAGGCTATTGACAAATATTATTTCTAAATACAATAGATAACACAGCTCAACAAAAAAAAACGATTTGGATATATGAAATAATACAGTTCTTGGCCTAAAAAGTAGTTTCTTTGAATTAGATGTAGTTCTCGCGATAAATAGCAATTTGCAAAAATATTAAGGTTGAGGCACATATTACAGCATAAATCCAGAACCATTTACCCGAATAAACTCAGAAAAGTTTCAAGTAATCCAAAATTAAGTAGTCTTCAACTTCTTTTAATACAATTCTTCCATCCATTCAGCGGTTTCGACGAAATCTTAGTGCTAAAACCCATATTTTTAACTTCGTGTTTAACTCCGCGCCAGAGTGGCGCGTGCTCAAAAATCTAAACAGCGCGGCGCCTTGAAAATTAAAACATATGTTTAAAAAGGTTGCCACTTTTCACGAGAGTAATTGTTTTCAAACTATGTACTACCGCCAACTTTATGACAGTTCGGTTAATTTTGGGACCGCTCTCGTACTATTGTTTCTTTACGAAGTCTTCTAAGTCCGTCTATTGATTTATTATAAAATATGCTATAAGTTCTCTGACTGTTCAGGTATGAAATGTTCTATTATATTTATTGTTCCTGAGTTCTGATTTAAAAGTTCTGCGATTGCACTTCTACGAATACTTCTATTTTGTAGTTTTCTATTAAAACTGTTATTTTTAAGTTTTGAAGTTTTCTTTAGAACCTGCCATTGTTCTGCTATAAGGTTTTCTATTGGATGGTTGTTTCTGAAGAAGATCTGTAATCTATAAGACAAGGTCTGTAATCGTTTTGTTATTTTAAAATTTCTATAAAGAAATATTCCATAAAATGCGTGATTGTGTTCCGTTATAATATAGGTCCTGTTAGTGTTCTCTTAAGAAACCTTCTAAATATAAAAATGAAGAGATTGTTCCATTATTTGGCCTTCTATACCACCTAACGTTTCTCAGCTATAAAACGTTTCTATAAGGTTTGCGATTGTTTTGGTATATAAACTTTTCTAAAATATCTTACTGCATTATAATCTTAAAGAAATCCTGCAATTGAAGACCTGTTGTTTTGCTATGAAGTCTTTTCACCTTATGATCTATGATTATTCTTATATAGTAGATTGTAGCTTCTGTGATTGTTTTATTTTTGTAAAGTTTTCTATAAACCTATCGATTTTTCTTCTATACAACCTATGCTTGTTCCGCTATAAAGAGTTTTTTATAAGGCTTCTGATAGTTTAGGCTTTAAAAGGTGTTATATCTAGTCTTGTAGCGTTTGAAGACAACAACTACAAATCATCTCTAAGACCTAGGACTGCTATACAATGAAGTTTTCTAAAATTTCTATCCTACGATTATAAAGTCATGAAGTCTTCTATATTGATTTATAATTCATTTGCAATATTTGTTTTTAATATCCACTTCAATCCTTTATCCGGACAAACATTGTTTCCGTTCATTCTTCCAAATGCAATGTTAAAATTCAAAACTCAACAATGTGTGTTTTGCCATCCAAAAAAAAAGAAGAAACATTTATCCTTGATTGCTATAAATCCTCAATCCAATCCATTTTTATTTAATACCCAATACAATCCTCAATAAAATAATTAATTTTGCTCACGTATTTCCTCTTAACAGAAATTGTATACGAGTATATGTGTGACCGTGCGTCCATCTGTCTGTCCGGAAAAAGAAAAGTAAACTAAATAAAATGAAATATTCCAGTATTTGAATGAGAGAGATGGAGCGATAGAGATGAGGATGGGAGTGCGAGGAGACGGAAGGGAACGAAAAATTCCAAAACAACTTCCACTAAATTCTCCAAATCTCTTATTCATGAAATCAATTTTTTTCCAAAACTATCAATTTTGTTAAAGCTCTCCTCGCTACTCATCCTGCATGGCTACGCCCAAAATCCCTGATCCTGCTTCCTGAGACTGGCGCCTCTACATTCTTGCCACCCCTCTCAGCTATGCCACACAATGTTATTGAATACAATCAATTGCCTGCAACAATTCGAATAGTTTACATAGTATACTACAGTGTGTGAGGACGATGTGGGGGGGACGGGGGAATATAATCCTCCCTCTGTTGTAGCTGCCATCGCTGGAAAAAGCAACAGCTTGTGAAAAAGTGAACATTTAACAAGAGCAATAAGCGAAGATTGCGTATGGGGTGGTGGATATGGAATCCTCGGGATCCTGTATGGCGGGAGGCAGTAATAAAATACATTGTATAAATATTTTATTGTTCAATACATAAAAAAGTATACGAGAACAGAAAGTATGAAAATATGAATTTATATGTGTACATAAGAAGAGTATATGAATTCATATTCAACATTGTATAGATACAATTGTGTGTGAGTGTTGGTATAAATGCAACCCAGAGATGTGAAAGGAAGTGCTAAAGGCATTATAAGAATACGTGAAAAGGTTCTGGAATTACCGAAATGAGATTATGAAGGCGATATGAGGGAAGGGCCTTAAAAATGCCAAAATATGTGGAAATATTTATGAACTGAAGAACTCCGCAATAGCTATAGTCATAAGCTAGCAAGAGTTCTGCGAAATATCTATAATGAAATCTTCTAGAAGCCTTACATAAGTTCTACTATGAAGACTTCTGCCAAAGCTCTGTTATGAAATATTATTTAAGCCTTACAATAGTTCTGCTATTAAGTCTTCGGTAAGAAGTGTAACAGTCCTGTGAGAATAATTTTATATGTAAAATATTCTTCAACTGCTAAAAAGCCGTCAGTGTGTCCTGCAATTTTTTTGGTTATGAAATCTTCTATAATTTCTCCGATTATTCTTTTGTGCAAACTTCTATATATTCTGCCATTTAAGAAGTCGTCTAAAGGCCCTGCAAGGATTTTGGCTATGAAGTCTTACATATGTATTCTGCATAAAAGTATGGTATAAGTCCTGATGTAGTTCTGTAATAAAATCTTCCATATTTTCTTCGACTACTCATGTTCAAAATCTTCTCAAGGCCTTACAAGAGTTCTGCAAAATATGTTTCTATATGTCCTGCAAGGGTTTTGCTATGAAGTCTTACATATTCTGCAAAAAAGTACGCTATAAGTCTTGGAGTACTTATAGTTTTGCTATAAAATATTCTATTTCGTTTGACTATTGTTGTTTGAAATCTTCTATAAATCTTACAAGTGTTCTGCCATGAATAATTCTAGGAAAGATCTGTTATGAAATATTCTATAAACCCTACAAAATCTCTGCTATGAAATCCTCTAGAAGCCGAGCAACTGTTCTGCTATGAGGATTCTTAAATTCTGCTATAAAGTCTCCTATAATTACGACGATTTTGCTGTTGTGAAATCTTCTATAACTAGTACTTCCATTATTATTATTTTTAGAGTATTTTTCAACTTTTTTTACTATGAACCTTTCTACAATGCTGCGTAATATTTATTATGAAGTCTTCTATAAGCACTCCTAAAAGATCTACGATTTATAAAATCTTTCACAACTACTTATTATTCTACTATGTAGTCTTCTATAAGCTCTGCGAAAGTTATGTTATAAAATCTTCTATAAACCCTGCGAAAGTTATATTATGAAGTCGTCCATAGGCCCTGCAGGAGTTCTGCTATGACGACATTATTTTTGTTGTTTTTAGAATATGTTAAATAAATTATTCGATTATGCTTATTTGAAGTCCTCTATGAGCCATGCGAAATCGTATATTGGCCCTGCTAGTGTTCTGCTACGAAGTTTTCCATATTCTGCTAAGAAGTCTTCCAGGATTTCTGAAAATGGTTTGTTATGCTATCTTCTAAATGTCTTTCAATTATTCTTGTTTGAAATAACTTATAGTCTCTACAAGAGTTCGGCTGTGAATACTTCTGTAAGCCCTGGTAAATGTATGTTATTAAATCTTTTATAAGCCATACAAGAGTTTTACTATGATGTTTTCTAAAAGGGCTGCAAAAGTTCTGCCACGAAGTCTTCGACATTCTTTCTTAAAATTTCTTTTACACAAAAAAAAATTTCTTAAAATTAAAGATTTGCGCCTTAATCTTTGAAATATACGTTTTTTTTTTTAAATTAAGAAATTGTACTTAATATTAATGAAATTATTTACATTTTAAGTACAAAATTTACTTATTTAAATTATGATTAATGGCGTCTTTGGGGCCGTTCAAGTATTACGTAAGCACTATAGGGGGGTGGGGGGGTCTTTGCTTTGCTTATTTTTGATGACATTGGGGGGGGGGGTGTTGGAGATGGTGATTACGTCAGCAGTAGTTCTTTACTTTTTTCCACATATGACAAGTATTGATCAAGTATTTTTCATATCTCAAGATGATAAAGCTCGGGTCCCTATTGGTGTAACTGCGGCAAATAAGCAAGCACCTCTTCTAATGCACATGGAATATAGAATCAAATTGCCTGATCACGACTGGGTAATCGCTGAGCGGCATAAATTAATACCATCAGTTTATGCTGGTATCAAAATCACTTCCAGTATGCTAGGACAACCGCAAGCCGTTGGATATTCTGGACCAACATACATCGCTATTCGAAGTGGAAAGCATAGTTCATCTACTGCAAATACTCATGCTCATGATTTCGAGACGCTTCTCGAACTTGAAGAGTTTCAAGCATTAGCTAAAACTGACCATGGGTTGGTAAAACCAGTAGTAATCATGACGGTTGATGGAGGGCCAGATGAAAATCCGCGTTATACAAAAGTTATAGGGTTTGCTATTAAACACTTTAAGCGACATGATCTCGATGCATTGTTTTTAGCTACCAATGCTCCTGGCAGAAGTGCGTATAACAGAGTAGAGCGCAGAATGGCTCCTCTTAGTCGGGAACTGGCTGGTTTGATATTGCCTCATGATCATTTTGGGTCACATTTGGATGCACGTGGTGTTACAATTAATGAACATTTAGAAAGATCCAATTTCGAGTTTGCAGGAAATGTGTTAGCTGAGATATGGAGTTCAATGGAAATTGATGGCTATCATGTTACTGCACAATATGTTGGGCCGGGCGAACATGATCTGCCTGATTTGCCAGATATTGAATGGTATTCAGAACATGTGCGTGAAAGCCAATACTTACTTCAAATTGTAAAATGTAGAAACATATAATGCTGTCGTCCAAGAAGTGGCCTATTTAGATTACTAGACAACAGGTTTCTTCCACCACCAGTAAAAGTAAAACAAACAGTTGATGACTTGGTTTTGGATGATGGAGGGCAATTTCTCAATCTTCCAGTCAATTTAGCTCTACGCTTAAATTCTTCACTCAAAGATTTCCTACAAATGCCATACGATTATTTTTGTCCGACGGTAAAATTTAAGCTATTAAGTCGAACATGCAAAACGTGTGGTCTTTATCATACTTCCGTCAAGTCACTAAATCGTCACATCGAGAAGATCCATAAAAAAGTAAACACGCACACTGATATGAAAGTTAGGCCTTTAAGAGTGGCTGCTCGTCGTGCTAATGAACTGATGTGCATTATTCAAAATTTAGAGCACCAAGATGTTGAATGGCTCGATGAAAACGACGTAGACATTCCAAAATCGAATGAAAGTGAGCAGACACACAACATTGAGCAGCAAACATCCAACGTCATCGAAAACTTAGAATCATGGATTCGGGTGTCATGGACTGAAGACTGTTAATTGGAATTAATATGTACACCAAAAATTTAAAAGAATTTTGTTTAGTTCGTAATATTACTTAATAAGATTATAATATTTGTACTTTACTCTATGTTGAATACCGCATCAATAAAGTTTGTTTAAATGAATATTATGTGCGTTAAAGTCCTCTATCCTAAGCCTATTTTCTTATTTCTAGAATTTTAACTGCTGCTCATGAATGAATAACAAAAATAGAATACATTAAATGAAAAATGCATATAACAATGTTTACGTAAGCATGGGGGGGGATAAGAGCTTTGCTTACTTTTGATGACAAGGGGGAGGGGGGGTAAATAATTGCAATAAATCTGCTTACGTAATACTTGAACGGCCCCTTTGGCGCAAATCTTTTATTTTAAGACACATTTTTTTTCATTGTACGAGTAGGAGTTCTAAAAGTGCTCTGTTAAGAAATTTTCTTAACGCTCTTCGATTATTCTTCTTTGAAGCCTTATATTATGTAAGTCCTGCGAATGTTATAAAGGGTTTTCCGACAAGAGGTGTTATTTTGTTATTCAAGGAAAAATGCAATTTTTTGAGATAAATGATCGGATGTTTATTTCATAATAAAGAGGAAGGTATGCCGTTAATAATGAAAAACAACATCAGCCAAATGGCCACCACAACCACGCTTACAGGACCATATCCTTTTCATGAAATTTTCCATAACCAAATCACGAATTCTATCTTTGAGGTCTTGAATCGACGCTGGGTTGTTGGCGTAGACCTTATCTTTCACGTGGCCCCAAAGGCAGAAGTCGCAAGGTGTTAAACAACAAGATCTCGGTGGCCAATTGTGATCACCTCTTCGAGAGATAACACGGTCCGGAAACATTTCCCGTAACAGAGCAATGGTTTCGTTGCTTGTGTGGCACGTAGCGCCGTCTTGTTGAAAGTAAACGTTGTCCAGATCAATACCATCCAACTCATTTTCACCGTAACTGTTGATCCAACCTCATTTTCGAAAAAGTAAGGTCCAATGACCCCGCCGGACCATAAACCGCACCAAAGAGTCACACGTTGAGGATGGAGAGGCTTCTCAACAATAACTCTTGGGTTTTCCGGACCCCCATATGTGACAATTTTGCTTGTTGACGTAGCCACCGAGGTGGACATGGGCCTCATCAGTCAAGATGATTTTTCGATAATATTCGATTTTTCGAATTTTAATAATTTCAGTGCGTTGTTGAGTCGTGTATCGTTCCATTTTTAGTAATGGCGTAGTTTCTACTTGTCAAATGTCAAAGAATAAAAGCTTCAAAAGTGACAGCTACCGAAATACCGGGTGATTCAAAATAACACCTCTTGTTGGAAACCCCTGTACTATGAATGCATCCACAGGGCATACAGAAGTTCTACTATGAAGTCCTCTGTATTCTGCTAATAGGTTTTCTTGGAGTGCTGCAAGTATTCTGTTATGGTATTTTCTATAAGCTCTTCGATTATTCTTCTTTGAAAGCTGCGTCTTGCGTCTGTAAGTCCTAAAATTGTTCTGCTGTGAAATCTAATATATTATATAAGATATATATATATCTTATATATATATATAATATATATATTTCGACTATTTTTGTTTGAAGTCTGCGATAAGTCCTAAAAGAGTTCTGCTAAGATTACTTCTATAAGACATATGAAAGATTTGTTATGAAATATTGTATAAGTCGTACAAGAGTTTTACTATGAAGCCTTCTAAAATGTCTGCAACAATTAAACTAGGAAGTATTTCATATTATGTTAAAAGATCTGCTAGGGGTGGTACAAGTGTTTTGTTACGGAATATTCAGTAAGCTCTTCGATTATTCATATTTAAAGTCATTTATTATAAAGTTCTCTAAAAGCCCTGCGAAAGTTCTACCATGATGTCGTTTCCTAATCCTGCCAGTTTTCTGCTATGTAGTCTTCTGTATTCTGCTAAAGTCTTCTGTGTGATTCTAATAATTCTGCGATTGTTCTGCAGTGACATATTCTCTGCAGACATATTCTGAATATTCTGCTATTAAGTCTTATGTAAGTCCCTCCACTGTTCTTCTAGTAAATTATCTACAATCCCTCCAAGAGTTCTGCTATCAACTATCCTTAGCGTGAGCTATGAGTTCTGCAATTTGTTGCTATAGTACTTTTACTATTGACTTTTGTGAAAGTTTTACCATCATTATTTGGCAAATCATCTACCAGCCGAGCAAAATTTCTGCTACGAACTATTTTATATTATGACTATATGAGCTGAAAACTGAAAAATCCTCGGTGAGTCCTAACATTTTTCTGCTATGAAATCGTCTATATGTCTTTCGATTAATTTTGTTTCAATTCTTCTGTAAGCTCTACAAGAGTACTGCTATGAATACGATAAGCCCTACAAAATGCCTGTTATGAAATCTTTTTTAAGCCGTACAAGATTTTTACTATGAATCCTTCTAAAAGGTCTGCAAAATTTCAACTATGAAGTGTTTCATATTATGCTAAAAGATCTGCTGGGGGTGGTACCAGTGTTTTGTTATGGAATTTTCAGTAAGCTCTTCGATTATTCATATTAAAGTCTTTTATTAAGAAGTGCTGTATAAGACCTGCGAAAGTTCTACCATGATGTGGTTTAATAATCCTGCCATTTGTCTGCTATGAAGTCTTTTGTAATCTGCTAAAGACTTCTATGAGTTCTGCGATTCTAAAAGTTCTACGTTTGTTCTGCTATGACATATTCAATAAGCATTTTGGATGTTCTACTATTTAGTCTTATGTAAGTCCTGCTATTGTTCTTGCTAGAGTTCTCTTGTGAAGTCTTTATAAGCCATACAGCAATTCTGCTATGAAATCTTAAATATTCTGCTAAAAAGTGTGAAATATTATTTTGTTGTTCTGCGATTGTTCTGTTTTGAAAATTTTGAATAGACATATGATTGTTCTTTTATGAAACCTTATTTAAGGCCTGCAGGATATCTACTATAAAGTCTTATAGATTCTGGTAAGCTCTGCGAGAGTTCTGTTATGAGTCCTCTATAAGTTACAATATTGTGTAACTCGCATTTGCAATAGCAATTACAGTAACAATATCAATAGCTTCGAATATTTTCTTTTTCTTTTTGAAGACATTTAAAGGCCCCTATGGGTTTCTTTACTTCTGGAAAATCCCACCTGTCTTCCTCGTTATTACACGAAAATTCCACAATGTTATATGAATGAATAAATAGAACAGTAATTCCCTTCGAAAAAGTGAACCAACACTTCAGTGTGTATATTTGTAACGCATGGACCGACTTTTGGATGGACGGACTGAGGGGAGACAGGCGTAGTAACTTTTGTCTCATATATATAAAAAAATCATGAAATAAAGAATTTGGGGCAAAAATATTGTAAAACGAATGCGCATACAATAGCGGTGTGTGGCGGTCGTGGCGATGGCGGTAAGCAATCCTCAATATCGTCATCATCATAATCATCATCGGCACCGACAACGACATTGCCTTCTCGTCATACATACGATACGTGGTAAATTGTCGCCGAGCCGCAACCAACCCCAACATGGCGAACATTGTTGCCCAGCACCAGCATCATTTTCCCTATGAAATATGGACATTTTACAACAACGATGCTGCACCAGACTTCTGGGAACGACACTGGCATCTCGAAAATAAATAAACCAAATTGAATGAATGGCCGCGGAATGGTTACAATAACCCAAAACGATATTTCATGCAAAAAAAGAAAAAACTCTCTACTCATATGTGGACAAAATATTCCCGTGGACGATGAGTACGTGTGGAGCTGGCCATCTACCCGCGCGAGTGGTGGACATGTGTTCCATAGGAACCCCAACAAACCATATCCTCTCGAAATAAGAAGAAAGAAAAAAGAAATAAACATCCATCCAACAAAGGCAATTCATCCATAACTCCAACCGTTGCCATTTCGTCCATTCATAAATGCACAGTAGCACGACTTGGGTTTTATGTGCGTCCGTCCGTTTGTTCGTCTGTCGCTTTTGAATTGTCCTTACACTATGGGCTGAACGATGATGATAGTTGTTTTTGGTCATTGGTTTGGTGGATTGGCTGGTTAATCGTTTGTAGGACAAGCATAGCGCCAAACCCCTCTCCCTATCTCTACTGTCCTTTCCCTTGCATTTACATACTCATAGCTTATAAAATAAGCGGAGCAAGGAGAGCGAGAAGAGCTTGGGATTGAGAGGAAAGTACATTGCCGCTGAGTTCGTCAATATACCATTTGTAAGTGCTATATATTTTGATGAATATGATGTATTTGCCTTTTGGCCTGTCACGTAAGCGACGAGGGGAGATGTAATGAGGCAGCTATCACTCCCGGACAAATTTTGGGGACGACAGAAATATTTACAGTCCAGCAATTTCTGGTTTTGAAATCTTCTAAAATTGTTTCGATTATAATTGTCTCTGCTATATTGTCTTCTATAAATCCTGCAAAAGTTATATTATGAAGTCGTATATAGGACCTGCAAGAGGTTTGCATATTGTCTTACATATTCTGCCGAAAATTATTCTAAAAGTCCTTTGTTAGTTCTGTTGAACATTTTCCTGCAAAAGTTATATTATGAAGTCGTCTACAGGCCCAGCCGAAAAATCTTATATAATTCCTGAAGTAGTTCTATTAAGACTTTTCTATATTCACTTCGATTATTTATTCTTCCCTGAAGTCTTCAATAAGCCCTACATAAGTTAATCTACGAAAGACTTCTAAGATCTGCTATGAAATCTTAAAAAAATACTTCGATTATTATTATTTCTGCTATAAAGACTTCTCTAAGTCTTCTATAAATTATGCGAAAGTGCTGTGATTAAGTCGTCTATAGGACCTGCAAAAGGGTTTGCTATGAAGTCTGACATATTCTGCCGAAAAGTCTTCTTTAAGTCCTCAGATAGTTCTGTTGAACATTTTCTGTATTTCCTTCGATTATTCTTGGTTGAAGTCTTCTCTAAGCCCTACAAGAATTCTTCTATAATTACTTCTAAGATCTACTATGAAGTTATCTGCAAGCCGTAAAAAAGTTATGTTGTGAAGTTTTCAATCTTCTTCTAAAAAGTTGAATCATAAAAGTTCTTCTATGATTTTTCAATTATGAAATCTTCTAAAGGTCTTCTATTATTATTTGTTGAGGTCATCCTCTTTACGTTTCTCCTACTATAAACTCTTCTATCAGCCTTGTGAAAGTTCTGATTTGAAATCGTCTATAAATCCTACAAGAGTTCTGCTACAAAGACTTCTTTATTCTGCTAAAAAAAAAGCCTGTCTGGGGCGATTTATTTTGGGTATTATAGAATCATTTATGCAAAACTGTCATAGAGCGCCGGAAGTTCTTGTTATGAAGTCTCCCAAAATTACTTCGATTATTCTTCTTTCTGGTATAAAGTCCTCTATAAATCATGCGAAAGTTCTATTATGAAGTCGTCTATTACATAATTCTATTATATAATCTATTATATAACTCTTGCCGAAAAAGATTTCTTCTATAAAGTCTTCTAAGATCTGTCTGTGAAATCTCTATAAGCCCTGCAAGAGATCTGCCATGAAGTTTTCTGCAAGCCACGAAAAAGTTATGATGGTCAAAGGTCCAACAATTTCTTATTATGAAATCTTCTAAAATTTCTTCGATTATACTTGTTTTTCTGTGATGAAGACGACTACAGGCTCTGCCGAAAACTCTTTTAAAAGCTCTGCGATAATTCTATTAGAAATACTATATTTCCTTCGACTATTCTTGTTTTAATTCTACAATATTCTTGTATAACTACTACAAGAGTTATTCTTGGAAAACTTCTAAGATCTGTTATGAAATCTTCAAAAAATGCATCTATTTTATTGTTTCTGCTATAAAGTCTTCCATAAATCCTGCAAAGGCTTTGTAATGAGTTCGTCTATAGGGCATACAAGAGGATTGCTATGAAGTCTTACATCTGCCGAAAACGTTTCCCTGCGATAGTTATGTTAGAATCTTTTTATATTTACGATACTTTAATTGTTCTTTTTTTAAGTCTTCATTATTCTTTTAAACCCTACAATAGTTATTCTATAAAGGCTTCTAAGATCTGTTATGAAATCTTCAAACATTCCATCGATTATTAATGTTTCTGCTATAAAGTCTTCTATAAATCCTGCGAAAGTGATGTGATTAAGTCATCTATATGACCTACAAGAGGTTTGGTATGAAGTCTTACATATTCTGCCAAAAATACATCTTTAAGTCCTGCTATAGTTCTGTTGAAAATATATTCTACGAGAACTTTTAAGATCTGTTTTGAAATCTTCTATTAGCGCTGCAACAGTTCTGTTGTGAGGTTTTCTACATAAGCATAAACTGTCACGATTGTTACTATGTCAAGTCCTGGGGAGTGTATTGAAGCATCTATCACTCCCAGACAATTCTTTGGAATTATAACAATATTTATAATATTTTTTTTCAATTATATGTACTTGTTTTTCTGTAATGAGGTCGTCTACAGGCTCTGCCCAAAACTCTTCTATAAGCCATGCGATAGTTCTGTTAGAATTTTCCTATATTTACTTCGATTATTTTTGTTTTAAGCCTTCAATATTCTTATTTAAGCCCTACAAGAGTTATTCTACGAGTATGAGGACTTCTAAGATCTGTTATGAAATCATCAAAAATTTCTTCGATATTATTGTTCCTGCTACAAAGTCTTACAAATCCTGCGAAAGCTCTGCTATCCGGAAAGACTTATTAAAGTCCTGCAATAGTTCTGTTAAAAATGTTCTATATTTCCTTCGATTATTCTTATTTGAAGTCTTCTATAAGCCCTACAAATGTTATTCTATGAAGATTTCTAAGATCTGTTATGAAATCTTCTATAAGCTCTGGGAAGAGATCTGCTATGAAGTTTTCTTCAAGCCACGAAACAGTTCTGCTGTGAGAAGAAGAATTTTTCTATATTTACTTCGATTATTCTTGTTTTAAGCCTTCAATATTCTTGTTTAAGCCCTACAAGAGTTATTCTATGAATACTTCTAAGATCTGTTATGTAATCTTCAAAAATTTCTTTGATTATTATTATTTCTGTTAATAAAGTCTTTTACAAATCCTGCGAATGCTCTGTGATGAAGTCGGACCTGCAAGAGTATTCTGCAATAGTTGTGTGGAACATGTTCTATATTTTTTTAGATTATTTTTGGTTGACGTATTCTATAAACCCCACAGATAGCTTCTAATAAGATTCTACGGTCTGACATAAATTTTCTATAAGCCCTGCAAGAGCTCTGCTATGCAGGGCTCTGTTCTGTAAGCCGTGAAAACCTTCATCTGTAAGGTTTTCTATATTCTTCTAAAAAGTTTCATAAAATTCTGAAATATTTTTGTTTATAAGGACTTCGATTATTATTGGAATTTTTAAAATTGCCCTGAAGTCTTCTATCAGACACTGCGGAAGTTCTGTTATGAAATCTTCTATAAGTCCTACAATAGTTCTGCTAGTATATACTGCAAAAAAAGGCTGACCTGCTCCCAAAAAAATTTGAGGAATCTAGAATGATTTGAAGAGTAATGATCGAAAGCGAGAAGACAAATACCTTCTGGATTTTGTCGTATATCTAGAAATGTTGTAAATATTGCATATAATAATTAAGTTTAAAAAAATCAATTGTCACCTGTCACTAGTATGATTGTTACTTAGTGAGCTGCAATGGTCTCCGAATGCGAAGTAACCAGCAGACGGACGGATGGACATTGCTCAATTGACTTAAAATGGCTCAAATCGGAATTCCAACAAACATACTTGGAGTATATTTATTTTGGGCTCGTAGCAAATGATATAACCCTCCTCGCTGTAAGGTAAGGGGATAAAAAATGTACCATAAAAAAGTGTTTAGGACACCAAATTTCAGCAGAAAATTTTATGTACATCCATTCGACAAAATTTGTGTAAAGTAGTGCAATGACACACATGTCATCTCAACGTATTTAAGTATACATTTGTTAATGCTCTATGTTGTTCGTTAGAATCCAACAATCCTAATAATAGAATTTTGTGGTTGAAAGACCAAGATATGTTCCTAATGACCAAAATATGGTCCTCATGGCCAAAATATGATACTCGTGATCATATTTTGTCCACATAAACATATTATTGTCCCCTTGTATCCATCCATAATAAGGCTATATCGCCATCAGAGTATATTCCCCATAACCATAAAATGTTATGGTTAAAGAGTAGGGATCGAAAAAGGGATGAGAAATATCTACTTGATTCCTTCAAATATGTAGAAATGTTATAAATATTGCATATAATAATGAAGTTAGAAAAAAATCAAATTACACCTCTCACTAGTGAGGTAGTCACTTAGTGACCAGTAATGGTCTCCTTGTTACCAAAATATGTTTTCCATGACAGGACAATGACCAAGATATGTTCCTAATGACCAAAATATGGTCCTTGTGACCAAAATACAGTCCTAATGACCAAAATATGTTCCTCATGTCCAAAATATGATCCTCATGACCAAAATATGACCTCGTGATGGCTACATCCTAATCTGATGGCTACATCCTAATCTGAGTATGGTCCCCTTAACCATAATATTTTATGGTCACGAGTACCATAACACGGTTGCGTTGTCACCATCTGTGGACCACATAGGGACCAAAATATGGTCCTTATGACCAAAATATTATCCTCGTGATGAAAATGTAGTCCACATAAACATAATATTGTCCCCGTGTAGCCATCCATGAGATAGCTACATCGCAATCAGAATGTGGTCCCCATAACCGTAATATCTTATTGAGAGGACAATGTGGTCCTCTCCGTGATTAAAATATGGTCTTCATAAACATAATATTATCCCCTTGTATCCATCCATAAGATGACAAACATTCCAATCAGAGTATGATTCCCATAACCATAATATCGTATGGTCACAAGTACCATAATACGGTTGTGTCGTAACTATATATGGTCTCCATGACCAAAATATGGAACATGATGTAAATATGGTTCACATAAACATAATATTGTCCCAGAGCATCCAACCGTAAGTCACATCCCCTTTAATCAAACCCAATTATGAGCTTATGGTCATGTGAACCATAATATGGTTGGTTCATAACTCTGTTATCGTCATTATTCTCCATGTCACCTCCCTTTTAACCATTCAAATTCAGTTGAACTTGAAGGAGACTAGTGGCTTATCATCTTCGTTTTTTTAGGAGAATTTTCTATTACTTATAGGTCTAAACCCAACTTCTCATACCTCCCCCCTTCCTCATTCTCCCCATCACAATGGTGTTAAAGTTAATGCTGATGCTGCAAATAATGGCTGGCGATTTTTATATTTGCTTTCGCTCTGTGTCTCTTTTGCGATATTTACGAAAAATTTTCAGTTCAGTTATTTTTTTTTTGCTCCCCATGAAATTTTTGTATGAATATGACTATATATTGCTGCATTACACACACGACGGCTATATCCCCGTTCAATATGCATACATGGACTGTGTGAGACGACCATATTCATAGGTCCTTTTACATGTTTTGGTTGTATCGGCTTGTCTTCGTTGAGCCTGAATGGAACGGAGTTTGCCCAAATGGTTGTGGATGAAAATGTTATGGTTGCTGATGGTATTCCTTTGCTTTTTTTTTTGTTCCATCATCATTTTCCATTTGCTCTGCGATAGGTCATAAAAATTTCAATATATGTATGTATTTGTCTCTGTGTACTCACTCGTATGTGGGTATTTGTGTTTTTCTGGAATACATAAATGGAAATTTATGAATTTTCATTACATTTTCTCCATTATAAGTGAAGTTATTGGGTGAAGTTTTTTGGATGTTATTTTTTTTTTCGTTATAACGGAATATAACAGAGGCGTAACCAACATCACTATGCAACAACATTTTTTTCGAAAGACTGTGCATACTATTTCCAGGTGTTATATGGTGTCCTAAACACGAACGAATTGTAAAATATGTCATAGTAATTTTTTTTTATATTTAATTATTTAATATCGACCTATGTAGTTTATTTTTGGCTAAAATGTTTATAAAAAAGGTAAACTAAGATCTCGCTATGATTTTTTTTTTAAACAAAAAAAATAATTTTATAGGTATTTCAATTTTTGAAAAAATTAAAAAATGAGTTTTTGTATTTTATGAAATTTGTAATTGCTCTCGAACGGCTAAACCGATTTTTGCAAAGTTTACTTTGTATTAAAGAGGAAAGAATGCGCCATTTTTTTTTTAAAAAAATGAATATTTTTTAAAAAAAAATTATTTAAGTTCGTGACATTGTCGCGCAACTTCCCCAGCTTGTACATTTCCTTCGTTGATTGGCAACCCTGTCGGGTTGAAGAAGAAGAGGTCTCTATTACAACTCTCCCGGGACGATATTGGCTTGTACGGATTGTGAGAGGGATTTTCAGCGTCTGGTGCAGTGTTACCGTAGTGCGACTAAAGTTGCAATTTGCAACTTTTTTTTGGCGGCTTTTGACTTTTTGTGCGACTTTTCCATTCAGAGACTTTTTTCCGACGTTTTTGTAATAACAATTTTCTTTGGAAACCGTAGACAAATCAAGCAGTATTGAGTACAGGGTCTCCCATATTCGACGGACCCATCTGGCAACGCCATAACTTTTGACAGAGATGTCAGATCGCTTAATGACATACCGCGTTTGAAGCGTCAGTCCAAGCAGATTTTTACCATGGAACAATACACGCCACGCGAAATAGTTGAAATTTACATTCAACAGAAGAAGTCAATTGTAAAAACTCAACGTGCTTTTAAAATATTAAAAAATGTGAGAAGTGCGCCTTCTAAGAACACCATTAAGCGTTTATACGAAAAATTTTCGACTGGTGAGGCTCTTTCTAATCCGAAGAGGCCAAATAAAAGTCGACCAAGGCGATCGGCCGAGAATATCGCTGCCGTACGAGCCAGTGTTGAGAGGTCCCCAAGAACATCCCAAAAACGCCGTTCTCAGCAGTTGGGCATGGCTCGGTCCACTTTACAACGGATTATTCGCGTTGATTTGCATTTGTTCCCGTACAAAATTCAATTGACGCAAAGATTGTTGCCTGCGGACAAGCCTCGTCGATTGGAATGGGCCCAAAAAAAAACATGGGTCCGTCGAATATGGGCAACCCTGTATATTATAGGTAAATATTGTTAGTATGAGTTAAAGACATTTTATAAAAGATGGTCAAGGCTGGGTATAACGAATTATAAATATACCCCCAGGCCAATTCTTTAAATCAAAAAAAATTGTTAAATGTATTTATAAAAATTCCCTAAATTGCAGCATTTGCATTGTTTTCTTGTAATTTCAAAAATCAATAATAAAGACATGGTCGCTTTCCATGCATCGGTGAAGTATTTTGGGGTTTTGTAACTTTTGTTAAAATAAATTTTAGACAAAATTTGCATTTTACAGCATAAAACGTATTATTCGTTTCATTTACATAAAACTGTACTTAAAATTTTACTAGCCGCATTTAAAAGGAATTTAACAAGACGAAGATATAATGATCGCCTTTGAGTTATTATTTTAACAGAAATAAAGACATTAAATTTAAAAAAAACCTAAGGTGAAAATATTACATATGGTCTACACCATTTAAAAAGAACAAGATTTCCAAAATAATCAATATTTATGTAATCCAATAAATATCAAGAGTAATATGCCAACTCATATTTTAAGCAATGTACTTGGTTCAATTATAGCAAAGTACAAATATTATGCTTTCAAAAATGATTCTGTTAACTCATGTAATTAAAAAAAATAATTTCTTATCACATACAAACGTTTTCTTATTAATTTCATAATTGTTTTGTTCAAGTAAAGTGTTTATAAAAAGTGAGACCCTTTTTTATGCAATAATGACTTTTTTGTGCGACTTTATTTTTCGAAAACGACTTTTTTGCAACCTTTTTAAATTTGTCAACGGTAACCCTGGTCTGGTGCTTTCTTTCGACTCTCTTAAGACGAATTCGCACAGCACGGATCGTAGAGGGATTAAAAGAAACTCTCTACAAACTCTCCCAAGACGACATTTGCATGGCACGGATTGTAAGGAGAGACTTCCAGCGCTGTATCTCTCTCCGCCTCTCCCGGGACGATATTCGCATAGTACGGATGTAGAGAGGGACTTCCCGCAAGCAGAGGCTGTTGCTGTTGACACCTTGCTTCTTCTCGGCTCTCGTATTTATGCACATTTGTCGTTTTGTACTCAAGCCGGGCGCTCGCGTTACCTCCTGAACTAACACTCGAACAGGGTAATACTCACCCCCAATTGTTATTAGAAGAAATAAAGATCTCCCATATTGGAATTAAACAAAATATGTACTAAAATTCGATTATTTTTGCAACCACCTTTCTTGCGCCGTACGCTAACAAATTTTTTACCAGAGTTCTTTATAAAAATACCTCGGCCGTTTCTTAACCAAACAACCGATTGCGACCAAACTTGGCATGGTAGATGAAGAGGTTTTAGAGAAGATAAATTTTAAATTTGGGCCCCCCTATGTCAGACAGGGGCGGAGCTAGAGCGCCTCAAAGTTTCGGTGAACAAAATGTTCAAGCGCGTGTAACTCGTGTTTCTCTTCCGATTTATAAAATTTGTTTTATTGTGTGTTCTACTAACTGAGGTCTACAAAAAAAACTGTTTACACCTAAGAATTATCTCGTATATAAATAATAAATAAAGGGTGGTTAAATTGTAAGGGCCGATGTTGAATGTGAATCACACCTAAACGTCAAGTTTTTTTCTGCATTTCATTTGACATTTCTCAATTTCTGACTAACTCAATTTGAACCATGGAAAGATACACAATCGAGCAAGGCGTTAAAGCTTTTTAAGCCTTTTACGAAAATGGGCCTTCAAATCAAAATGCATTTCGTGCACTTCGTGATGTTTTTTGATCAGCATAATCGATCAAATGTGTCCACAATCGGGAGAATTGTGCGCAAATTTCAGCAAACCGGGTCTGTAGATGTGAAAACACCTGTGCATGCTCGCACAGTTCGTATGGTGCGGCTTATGGGCTGGCGACGTCATCGGGCCATACAGCTTCGAAATAAGGCTGGTCAGGCAGTTACTGTGAATGGTGTTCGCTATCGTGAGATGATAACGAACTTTTTATGGCCCGAATTGGAAGATATGGATGTGGACAATATGTGGTTTCAACAGGACGGTGCCCCTTGCCACACAGCTAACGAAACAATGGCTCTTTTGCGCAACAAATTCAATGGCCGTGTTATCTCACGTCGTGGCGATGTCAATTGGCCGCCAAGATCATGTGATTTGACACCGTTAGACTTCTTTCTTTGGGCTTATTTGAAAGAAAAGGTGTACGTCGATAATCCAGCAACAATTCAAGAGCTAAAGGATGAGATAATTCGGCACATTAACGGCATAGAACCTCAATTATGCCTCAGCGTCATCGAAAATTTGGGCCATCGGATGGAAGTATGATATTTTGTTCCATACATAATTGAACCATACCAATATTATCATAATAAAAAGAAATGACAATAATTTCCTAAATAATTAGGAATTTTATTCAAAATCAAGATCGGCCCTTAAAATTTAACCACCCTAGTTTGTTTGGGTTGTTTCCTGTACTTAAAATAAAATAATGGTACCAATTTTCACTAAAATCCGTGAAATAAGCCAAAAATACTGTGATTATTTAAAATGGAAATGCTCATAAATCTACTTAGTTTTAATGAAACTCTAATAAAGTTTCATAAATATCAAGAAAAAAATCTGAATCGTATTTAATGAAGAATTTTTTTAGATTTAGTGAACATATATTTATTTAAGATTTCATATTAATTCCACGCACTCATTTCTTCATCTGACCCTTTTAAAATTAAAACGACTTTTATTGGTTATTTTAATATGAAAATATGAATATATATATGATAAAAAAATTTTAACTACCCATCTTACTTATAATATACATATATATGTATGTATATTTTTTGTATTGCATGCTTTTCCATAAAATATTTCTGGAGCACCATCAGCGCTTCAGAAAAAAAACATATAAATTCATTAAACAATCAATAAAAACACTCATAAAATGCCACAGAATCGAGGGAAAAAACATTGATATAGGTATTCAATTGTGAAAGGATTGCCGCATCCACCCCCTCCACCATATACACTGAACAAATTATGTTTGTTAAATCTAAGAACTATTCTTAATAGATTTTTCTTCATATTTATGAACTTTTCTTATGGTGTTTTCTTTTAAAAAAAATATTTTGCCCTGCAATAGAGCAGAATTTTAAAAATGGCGCCTACACCCTCTTATGTTGTAGCGTTTTTAGTGGTCAGAATCGAAAACAAAATTGCAAAAAGTCAACCCTTTAACTCACTATAAACAAAGTATAGTTAAAGGCGTCACCTAATTAAAACATATGTCCAAAGTTCATTAGGACAAATGCATTGACACCACGCAAATACACTCGCGGGTATTTAGGCTATTCACTTAAAGCTGAAAATCATCTGTTTTGTAGGGCAGCGCTAACCCTTTAAAAAAGAACACTACGCAAGTCCTAGACCTAAAAATCACTTTTTAGTATAGATTGTGGCATACTGTTATATAAAATCAAAACCAAAAAATATTTTTATGGATAAATTTTTTTTAAAAAAATTTGTATTAAAAATACTATTATCGTCCAAGGTACCCTTAATATTTGCACTATAATTTTTGGAGTATATGCCCGATCAGGTCGACTTATACGTTAAATTGAAGCTATTAATGTGGGCTACCAATGTTGGAAATATCTCTTTCACTTAGAAACAGTGGTTTAGTAGCAGTCATTAAATAAATTGGAAAAAATTGATTAAAAAAAAAAAATCCTGCGACAAAACAAACAAAAAAAAATATTTTATTTTATTTTTTAAAACTTTGCATCCTAGCGAAGAAAATAATGCCTATTTGAAAAAAATCTATGGATAAATGTAGAAATTATAGCCCTTTGGTAGAGGTAAGAGAATTTCAAAAAATCTTATTTTTTATTTATTACTTTTATTTATATCATGTACATTTGATTTTATTTAGATGAACAAGTTTCATTAGAAGTAATTGTGAGTTCTTTGTTGACGTTTGTAGATTTCGGAATCGGTGTCTCTAATGAGGAACCAAATATAATCTCCCATCATTCTTTCATCCCAGTGCCCTTGGTAACGCCGCTCGATGGACTTCAATTCTTGGTGAAACCTTTCGCCATGTTCGTCACATACTTCGCCAAGATTCTCGGGGAAAAAGTTTAAATGAGAATGCAAGAAATTAATTTTGAGGGACATATTTACACCTGTTGGAATACATAAAGCGAAAAATAAGTTGGAAGAATACATACATATGTGTTATATACATAAATATAAAAAAATATATTTCTAACCAATTTTTTCATAATTTTTTAACAAATCATTAATCATTGTTTCATATTGCGGGCTTTTATTGGATCCAAGGAAATTTAAAACTACAAGCTTAAACGACCTCCATGCTGCAACTTCATCCGACGTCAAATATGATTCGAAATTCACATCTTTCATCAGTTTCCTTATTTTAGGCCCATCAAAAACGCCTTCTTCGATTTTTTGAAAAGAAAGACTTTGAAATAAACTTTTTAAATATGAGAGTGAATTGCCATCTTTCCTTAAGGCTTTTACACAATTGTTAAAGAGTCCCAGCTTAATAAGCAGTGGTGGCAAAATAATGTTTTATTTTTGTGTGTATTTTATATTATTTTCATCCAATGTAATGTCTTTTCTTGTTGGTCATTTCTTTCTTCTGTAATGAGCTTCGCGAGTTCGGCTATCCCAGAGGCATAAAAACAGCAAAATGTTGTATATCCGCCTTGCATTACACATAACATCCCAACTACTTTTAAATCGCAACAAATTTTCCAGTCATTTTCATATTTTATGTATTTCATCAATGTAGCCATTGTTTCGTATGTTTCCTTAGTGTTAACAGCCTGAGCAATGAGAATCGACTGATTCTGATTTCCGTTGTGTAAAAGTACTGTTTTCAAACTTTCTTTACTGCTGTCAACAAGTAACCACCATTCCTTTGAATTGTATGTTTGATTAAGTTCCTCGAACAATCCGGGAATGTCCTTGCAAAAGCATCTGTTATCCACAGTTGTATAAAATTGTTTGTAAGGTATATCACGGTCTCTATAATATGATTTGTTAACATCTGGGGCCAAAATATTGTACTGTTTCATCCCAGATGTAAGTAGTAGTAGTTCTGCCTTATCTTTGGTCTGTTCTAAATCTCTTACTAGGTCAATGAATTGAAACTGAGTTAAAAGCGATGACGTGTGACTCAAACTTGAATTGCTCAGAGTTGAGTACTCAGTTGAACTTGATGATGTTTCCGTTATTAGGACACTTCCTACTCCAATCTATTAACTTAGACAATAATAGCAGTCCGTATCGTGAATGAATGGTTGTCTCCAAATCGTTGGCATTCCATATTCCACGTGAAGTCTAAAATTAAAACGTTTTATTACACAAAACATTGTAATACATTAATTGTAAAGTACTTACCGCATTCTTCCACTAGTCCATCGAGAAAGATTTACATGGCACCAATTACACAAAATACTAGGTGTCCACGGTTCGTTCATATTTTGAACTCGTATACCAAAATATTGCACATATACTTATTTCTTCTATTATTTTACTAAACGCACATAATAACATATTTTCGACAGATGTAGCAGAAATTGTCGGGATCATTTACACATTGAAAAGTTCTTTGCCGTTTACTCATACTTCGAAATATAACTTTATAATATTGTTCAGAAAATCGACTTATCTCTTTAAGGCGCTGAATTACACTAGTTTATTAATAAGAAATTTCATTCATAAATTCCGGGTTTAAGATTCATAAGTTGCAGTACCTGTAGCTGACATATATGTAGTTTGCTTCGAAAGTAGACACCCAATATTTTCAAGACTGCCGCGTACTACTTTGTATTGCGTACATATAATTTTACTACCTATATATACGACTGGGATGTCCATGCCCCTAAAAGGCGTAACTGAATGGAAACCTCATAAATAAAAAACCAAAAATATTGTTGAATGACCCTCTATCTGAGCGGATCTCATCCAATATAGCTCTCACATTGCATATCATGTTTTATGGAGGGTTACGGCCATAAAACCTCGTCCTCTCTATAATTTTATAATGTCTGACATCAATCCTCATAAAATAAAATGCAAGTGCAATGTCTCTTATATGTCTCTCTCACATATGGCGAATTCAATATAAGCAAAAACATCATTTAAAAACGAAAAAATATGAAACAAGATTTTGTTTTAATTTCCCTAACATTTACAAAATGGCTTATAACTTTTACATCTATCCATAGATTTTTTTCATATAGACAGTGTTTTCTTCTTTAGCATGCTGGCTTTTTAAAAATGTAATAAAATAATTTTTTTCGATTTTGTTCCTATTTATTATGGTTTTTTTTGTACCAGAAAAAAGTGTTTTTTGAAAAAATAAAATCTTTTTTTTTCTCATATTTTTGACGACTGTTACTAAACTAACGATTCTACGTGAAAGATTCTACGATATTTGCAGCATATGTAACCCTCATAATTCCCTTTAATTTGAGGCATAACACGGCTCAATCAGGCCAAATACTGAATGTATGGTCCAAATACTGAATGCACTTTACATGAAAGCTGGAAATAAAAAAAAAATTACCATAAAAATTTTTTTCCACTTCCCTTGGACAAAAATTTTGTTGCATAGTGTAATCCGAGGGAGCTAAATGCGGCCGAAATGCTGCATGCTGAAGCAATTCGAACTTTAATTAATTGTTTTTTTAGTCATCGCAATAGTTGATGTGTGAACTGATGCATTGTCTTGATTGTGAGCAAACGCGGCACCCATCTTGGCCGCGCACAGTTTTCTCATCATCAAATTTTCCGTCAATATGCGATTTATAGCACTTTTTGAAATGCCTATGACTTTAGCTAGCTCAAGAACCTTTAACCGACGATCATCCAATACAATTTTGTGGATTTTTTTTAAACATTTCTGGCGTTGACACCTCAATTGGTCGGAAACGACTACGGTGTTCGTCTTGGTAGCTCGTACGGCCCCGTTTGAACTCTGCCACCCAATATTTTATAGTTGTAAACGAAGGAGCAGACTCCCCCAAAGTAGAATGTAGCTCTGTTTTAATATTTGTTGGACTGAGACCTTTCAAATGAAAGTATTGTATTACATATCGGCGACCAATATTTTCCATGTTCACAAATTCACTGCGATCGTTTACTTTTGAGAGCTCAAAAAAAAAAAATAAAGAACGTGTCGCCTTGAAACTTAAAACATGTGTGTTTTTTGAAAGTTGCCACTTTTCACAAAAGTAATTTTTTCAAAACTACTACCGCCATCTGTATGTCAGGACGCCTAATTTTTTGACCGCCTTCGTGTATATCACATCCTCGCGCCATCGATTTTTCTAAATGTAAATAATTATTTTAAATCATTATTTTAAAGCAAACCGATTTTACAGAAAAATAATAATGAAACTTTTCTTTGTGTTAATGTTGTTTTTCAAGTTTAGCCATTAATACATTATCTTCAACATTGTTTGTTCTAGTTGTTCAACATTGTTTGTTCTAGCTGTTCATGATTATACAAAAATATCAGAATGTTTAGTCAAATAAAATTTTCAGTCAATCAAATATTAAAATACTTTGTTCAAACAAATATTTCTTTATTTTTTTATGAAAGTTTTCTCACTGTGTACTTGAATATACATTTCTGTCCCACTCTAGTAACTGGAAGTAATTTCATATACATTTCCAACTCCAATTGCGTCTATAGTGAAACAATACTCGTTCATTGGCAGTATTATTGTCCTTTTGCAATTCTGTGGCCATAAAGTGTAATGAAATGATATTGAAGGGGGAAAAAATTGAGCGAAATGAACAGAAACAAAAAACAAATGCTATAAATAATGTCACATAACACCACAGCAGGAGAAGAATATTAATGAAATAGTGATTGGGACGAAAAAGTGGCGCCCGATTGAAAAAAAAATCCATTTTTAATACCGAATTCAAGAAAAATCTAGAATATACTCGTATCTCAATCTATTAGTGAAGGAACGAATAAATCAATTGATACAATATATAAATAAATAAATATAAATATATATATATATACATAAATAAATATAATATAAATAAATATAAATATTTAAGGCAATATAAATCTAAATTTTCCTAATTTTATTCCAACCCAATCTAACGAACCCGGTTCCTAACAACTGATGTTTTTGTTAAAATTTAATATTTTACTTTTTTTCAAAAGCTCCAGATTTTCAGTTGCGGTACTTCTGTACATTTCTTCAAATATTTTTATCTTTAGCATATTGAGGTTATAGCAGGAGAACAATGTTAATGAAATGATGATTGGGACAAAAAGTGGCGCCCGATTGAAAAAATCCATTTTTAATACCGAAAAATCAAAAAAATTCATGAAAAATCTAGAATATACTCGTATCCCAATATAATAGTGAAGGAGCGAATAAATTATTTTATACAATATATCAATAAATAAATATAAATATAATAATAATATACATAAATAAATATAATATAAATAAAAATAATTCTTTAAGGCAATATAAATCTAAATTTTCCCAATTTTAATCCAACCCAATCTAACGAACCCGGTACCTGACCACCGATGTTTTTGTTAAAATTTAATTTTTTTCAAAGCTCCAGATTTTCAGTTGCGGTACTTCTGTATATTTTTTCAAATATTTTTTTCTTTAGCATATTAAGGAAATTCAAAAGTTCTTTATTTAATTTGAAGTACAATCGATACAATTAAGTTCTAAATAAAACGTCATTCAAATTCCCTCCACGACTTCTGCAGGAACGAATTCGATGAAGCCAATTTTCGAGCACTTTTTCCACTAAATCAAGTCATATGTCATGAATGGCACGTTCAATATTGACTTGTAAAGCTTGAAGAGAGTCTGGTTTATTTCGTAGGACCAATGACTTCAAACAACCCCTCAAGAAATAGTCTAATGGTGTTAAATCACAACTTCTTGGAGGCCATTCAATATCAAAATTTTTTGAAATAATCGAATCTCCAAACTTTTCTCGCAACAATTCAATTGTTTCATTAGCTGTGTGGCACGTAGCCACAATCGGTCAATGGCAAAAAGATAGCTCTTAACGAGAGCTAAAATATTGCTCATGGGTGTCAAGGTCGTAGGCCGACTGGAAAGTGTTTTTTTTTTTGGATTTAAAAAAATGGACAGCATAATTTTCAAATGTGAACGGAAAGTTTATTTTTGCTCTAGCAAAAATACGGTTCGTCGGATCGACAATCGGTCAATGGCAAAAAGATAGCTATTAACGAGAGCTAAAATATTGGTCATGGGTGTCAAGGTCGTAGGTCGACTGGAAAGTGTTTTTTTGGATTTAAAAAAAAATAACAGCATAATTTTCAAATGTGAACGGAAAGTTTATTTTTTGCTCTAGCTCCATAACGGTATGTCGGATCGGGAATCGGTCAATGGCGAAAAGATAGCTCTTAACGAGAGCTAAAATATTGCTCATGGGTGTCAAGGTCGTAGACCGACTGAAAATGTTATTTTTTTTTAATTAGAAAAAAAATGGATTTATCTCTCCATGATGAAATTGTAAACACTACTAAATACAATGAAAAACAAATGACAGATCATGACACATTACAAATGGCCGAAACGTCACTTCAAAATCATGTTATCCCTATTGAAAAAGCCGTTGGATATTTCTTCAAATATGGGCAAATCCTGCGTGACGAACGCTACGCTATTCGTACGGGTTTCGTACGTCTTTTCGGATTAAAATATAACAATTTTTTGGTCTTTCAAAAGAAATAGCTTCATCTTATACATAGTGTTTAGAGGGATATGAGTGTTCTTTCGAATTCCGTAAAAAAATTTTTTGTAACAGGTATAAGTTGCAAAAAAATGCATCACAAATTATGGAAGTAGGTACTTCCATAAAATGGAAGTAGCTAAAAAGAAATGTTTTCGTAATTTTTTGCAAATTTTGCATAATAAAGCACACAAAATGAAATACCTATAAGAAAGATGAATATAAGAGAATTCTAAAAAAAATTATTTGCAGCCAAAAATTGTTGTAGTTTTTTATCAAAAGCCGTGAACTCTATGTGACGCACTCTACGTGACGCACGCTACATTTTTCCCAGTCAAACTTTTTATAGTAGAAATTTTGTATATTTTAACAAATCAAATAACATTATTTTTAATAACATTTTGTAAAATATTTTTTTATATTTATAAATGGATATATGTTTATGAATGAATGTTATGGGTTATATATATTACCACTACAAATAATGTTAAAAACACCTTAAAAAGTATTTTTTAAATAAAATTAAGAGATATGATGTAAGGAACCATTTGTTAATACTTTTTGTATTAATGGACACCCACAAATATTTTTTAACATCTACACGCTGAAAAAAAATCGCTTCTGTAGTATATTGTCCCAAACATATTCGGCTTGAAACATATATATGTTTAGGGTACCCTCTAAACATATAGTATTTGGTACATACAAAAATTATATATTTGGGAAGATGTCCTTCTAAACAAATCTTTGTTTGCATCCCAATAGGTTATTATTTGGGACTATTCTTTCCGAAACAAATATTTATTTGCATTTAAGTATTTGAAAAATACATAAATTGTATTAAATTTTTCAGTAATTCAAAGTTAATTTTTTTGAAATGTTAAATGTTCGTAAAATAATAATAATTGAAATCGTATAATCTTGGATCAAAATAAATTACTGAAGGGTTGACAACTAATGATGGCTTGGAATACTCAGAAAATTTAAATGATTAATTTAAAACGGAAGTTAATATTGTATCATAACTGGGAGGTACAATTCGAAAACAAGGAAAAATTAAAACTGAAATTCGAAAAAGTCAGTAAATGTTTTGAAAATTTTTTTAAATAAAATATATTTGGAGAAATTTCTAAACAATAATTTTATTGGTATTTAAACACATATTTTATTTGAGAAATTTAGTTTGCAAATAAATTTTGTTGTCATATATTAATATATGCGTTCCAAATATATTTTATTGATTTTCAAATAAAATTTATTTGCTCAGAAATATATAATATTTCAAAATTTGTGTTCCAAATATATTTTCTTTCGATTCAAACATATCAAAAAAGGCGATTTTGCCCCGTGTAGTCTTATATTCCATTAACCAAACTAAAGTTGGACCAATTTTAAAATTTTTTGATTGGTGGGTTGTTTCTGGGATTTGCCCCTATTACAAATGACCGAAACGTCACTTCAAAATCTTATCATCTCTATTGGTAAACCCGATATCTTCTTTGTATTTCCAATCAAATATTTAAAGTTTTTTTTGCCTTAAATCATGAGAAATTTCTTTCAAATTATGCATGTCGTTTTTTTTCTATTTAAAGAATTTCCAAAACAATTTGTCGAATTTTTCCGTCTTTACCAAGTCATGTAGGACTTTGCCTGGCACAAAGGAAAATAAAACAAATCGTTGAGGTGGTACTAATACACGGTGCAAATTGCACCAACAAAAAAAAAATAAACGAATCTGAAAGGAAGTGGAACAAGCGGGGCAACCCCCGGTGGGAAGGTGCATGAAAAAGTGCAATTGTATGTTGAAAATATAGGGCAACGAAGGATACAAAGGAATCAACATCAGCAGCAGCAAAAGATCTCCGAGGAATTGATGAGAACAAAAAAATGGCTACAACTGCAAATGTTAACCGAAATAAAACACCTTTAACAAATTTGTAAACGAAGCATAGCGAGAAAGAGGAGAGGGCGTTGGGTGGAAGGGCCCAGGAAAACTGGGAGCTTGGATTTAACAAGGAATTGGGCACACAGCATCATATTCTCCATTCTCCTGCCGCATTCCCTTTTGGATGCTGCTGCTGCTGCTATTGCTCTTTGGCAAGGAACTCAAATTCGTACAACAGGAAATGAAAGGAAACATAAGTGTTGTTCAAACAGGAAAGGATGCAAAGTTCAAATAGAAGTTCATTGGATGATGACGAGTAGCAGTAGTAGGAAGAGAAGGAGGGCATTTGAGGAGAAACGCGAAATATTAACATTATACAATATACACACATATAACAGCGCGGCAAATAGTGGCAAGAAATCCATTAGACCAGAGTTTATTTTTCTAACTAAAAAACAAAACAAAAAGAGAACAAATAATGTTTACCTTCATTATGTTTTCCTTTCTCCGTTTTTTAGAAAAAAAGCAAAAAAAATCTCAAAATTCTACAGTTTTTCTGGGATTGTAAAGTAATCCTTTGGGGCATTTTCCTTATTTGCACCTACTAATTTATCCCCCACCCTCACCCATAATGGGAAACAATCTCAAATAATCTGAATTTCTATACTCACAAAACAGCGAAAAACGAAAACATTGTGGCAAATGAATTATTTCTAGCCATTGATGTTGTCGTTGTGGCCAGGAAGAAGGGAGTTGCATTCTGCTGCATTTTTTCGAGGATGAAAGAGGCAGAGTTAACTTGCAACGATTTACTTATAATTTTGTTGCACAAACTCAGTTACGAGTACTTTCCAAAAAGTTTGAAAAACAAAACAAAGTTGCCCAAGTAAAATGCTCCACAAGAAAAAACCCTCCAACAAGAACTGAGTTGAGTTGAGTTGTGAGCAGAAACGACTGACTCCCAAAGTCTGTTGTTTCTAAAGAATTTATATTTCTACTTAATGGAAAGATGTTTCCGCTTAAAGTTAATTTTAATCGAAAACTTTGCTGAAATAACTGCAAAAATTCTTAGCACAACTAAGTAAATGGGGAGTGTATTGAATGAATGAAAGAATTTTTAAAAATGAAATGTTGCTTTATTGATTTGTAAAAAGGAAAATCTTAAATTGAATAAATATTTGGAAAAGACATGAGACAAAATCTGTAAATTTTTGGCAAAAATTACACTACGAAACAAAAACTCTTTTTATACATTCGGATCGCCTATGCGGTATTCCTAAGGGAATATCGAACGATATATCTTGATATATCCATAAAGGACAGGGATTGGTCGTCCACTAATGGGTAGATAACCCAAAATGTCGTATACTACGGTGCTTATAAATCAACTGACATTTTACTAAGTAAATAATAACCCAACTGTCCCTCAGCAAAAGGAGTAGATAACCCAACTAGTAGTCTACTACCGAGTAGATAACCCAACTAGTAGTCTACTACCGAGTAGATAACCCAACTGACCTTCTATTAAGTAGTAGAATATCCAACTGATCCTCTGCTAAGGAGTACATAACCCATCAAGTTTTTCATTTGTGGAGTAGATAACCCAACTAAGTGTCTACTATGGAGTAGATAGCCCATCTAGTCATTTACTAAGGTTTAGATAACCCAGCTCGTCCTCTACTAGGGAGTAGATAACCAAACTAGTCCTAGTCCTTTAATAAGGAGTAGATAACCCATCTGATCGTCTACTAAGGAGTAGATAACCCAGCTAGTAGTCTACTTAGGAGTAGATAACGCAGCTGGATCTCATCGTATGTGTAGATAACCCAACTATAAGTCTACTAAGGTGTATGTAAGTAACTCAACTGTCCTCTTACTAAGGAGCATATAACTCAACAAGACGTCTACTAAACAGTAGATAAACCATCTGACATTATCTTACCTTGTTTTATGTGTAGATAACCCTACTAGTCCGCTTACTAAGGAGTATATAACGTCTGTTAAGCAGTAGATTAACCAAATAACATTTTACTAAGTAGTAGTTGAACCAACTGGTCCTCTGCTAAGAAGTATATAACCCAGCTGGTCTTCTTCTAGGGAGTAGATAACCCAACTAAGTGTCTGCTATGGAGTAGATATCCCATCTGTTCGTCTACTAAGGATTAGACAGCCCAGCTGGTCCTCTACTAGGGAGTATGTATACTAAGGGGTAAATAACCCCACTGGTAGTCTACTTAGGAGTAGATAACGCAAATGGACCTCATCTTATGTGTAGATAATCCAACTAGTAGCCTACTAAGGCTACTAGTAGGCTACTAGTATATAAGGAGTATATAATTCTACAAGATGTCTACTATGCAGTAGATAAACCAAGTGACATTTTACCACCTGGTCCTCTACTAATGAGTATATTACCCAGCTGGTCCTCTTCTAGGGAGTAGATAACCCAACTAAGTGTCTTCTATGAAATAGATATCCCATGTGATCATCTACTAAGGTTTAGGAGTATATAACCAAGCTGGTCCTCTACTAGGGAGTAGATAACCTAACTTAAGGGTTGGTTAAATTTTAAGGGCCGATGGTTCAAATTTTCGATGACGCTGATGCATAATTGAGGTTCTATGCCGTTATTTAGCCCAATTATCTCATCATTTAGCTCTTGCATTGTTGCTGGCTTTTCGACGTACACATTTTCTTTCAAATAACCCCAAAGAAAGAAGTCCAACGGTGTCAAATCACATTATCATGGCGGCCAATTGACATCGCCACGACGTGAGATAACACGACCATTGAATTTGTTGCGCAAAAGAGCCATTGTTTCGTTAGCTGTGTGGCAAGTGGCACCGTCCTGTTGAAACCACATATTGTCCACATCCATATCTTCCGATTCGGGATATAAAAAGTTCGTTATCATCTCACGATAGCGAACACCATTCACAGTAACTGCCTGACCGGCCTCATTTCGAGGAAGTATGGCCCGATTACGTCGCCAGCCCATAAACCGCACCAAACGAACTGGGCGAGCTTGTACAGGTGTTTTCACATCTCCTACAGACCCGGTTTGCTGAAATTTGCGAACAATCCTCTCGATCACGAAGTGCACGAAATGCATTTTGATTTGAACGCCCATTTTCGTAAAAGGCTTAAAAAACTTTAACGCGTTGCTCGATTGTGTATCTTTCCATGGTTCAAATTGCGTTAGTCTGAAATTGAGAAATGTCAAATACGATCTGGGCTTCTAATAATGGGTAGATTAGGGAACTAGTAGTCTCCTAAGGAGTAAGTTTTCCAATTGTCCACTTACTAACGAGTAGATACCTCAACTAGACGTCTACTAAGCTAAGTAGATAAACCAACTAGAATTTTCCTAAGTAGCAAATGAACCAACTGACTCTCTGCTGAAGAGTATATAACCCAGCTGATCCTCTTCTAAGAAGTAGACAACCCAATGAAACGTCTACTAAGGAGTAGATAACCCAAATAGTAGTCTACTAATGAGTAATTAACCGATCTGCCCTCCTACTATATTATAGATAACCCATCTGGCCAATCAACTAGTATTCTACTAAGAATTAGGTAACCCAACTGGCCGCCTACTAAAAAGTAGATACCTCAACTAGACATCTACTAAGCAGTAGATAAACCAACTGGCATTTTACTACGTAGCAGATAACCCATCTAACCCTCTGCTAAGGAGTAAATAACCCAAATAGTCGTATATTACAGAGAAGGTACTCCAACTATGCGTCTTCTAAGGAGTAGATATGTCATTTGAGCCTCTGCTAAGGAGTAGATAAACCAACTAGATGTATACTAAAGAGTTTTTAAATATTTTTAAGTTATAAAAAGGGTTTTTGTTAGTTCATGGATACCAAACACATTCGTTTTGACGTAAAGATGACAAAGCTAGAACTTCATAGATATGACAAAAATGATGTGACGACGCCAACTGGAATAAGGGCACATATTTCTTCAAAAATGGAGCCGGTGAGAACGTAACCGTCAATGGCGACCGTTATCGTGCCATGATAACCGACTATTTGATGCCTGAAATTGAAGCTCGTGATCTCGGCGACATTTGGTTTCAACAAGACGGATTTATTGAGAAACACTTCAGTGAGCAGATAATTTCACGTTTTGGGCCGGTCGATTGGGCACCAAGATCGTGTGATATCACACCGTTAGACTTTTTCCTGTGGGGATATGTAAAGTCTTAAGTTTATGCGTACAAACCCGATTCGATTCAGGCCTTGGAGCAAAACATCACTCGTGTCATTCGCCAGTTACCAGTCGAAATGCTGGAATGAGTCATCGACAATTGTACTCAACGGATGGACCATCTGAGACGTAGCCGCGGCCAACATTTGATAGACATAATCTTCAAAATTTGAATTTTCTGTGTTTTTTTTATTAAAATAGTAGGGAACCTCGAAATGGACCAGGCATTACAAGCACAGACAGACGGATGGATGGACAGACGGACATAGCTAAATCAACTTAGAAAGTGATTCTGACTCGATCGGTATAATAAACTATGGGTCTATTTCTTCTCCTATTTTATTTGAAGTTTTTCTCAGTGTATATATCATTTGCTGTATAAAACCTGGAAGGAGGGAAATTTGAAATTCGTACTTTTAGACCCCCAGTGGCTCAATATTGTATCAAAACATATGGTACCACAACCAAATCCAAGGAGCTAGAATCATGCATTTTGGTATGAGCATATCCCTTAAGATGTACTCATAGACTTGGAAACCGATGGATTTTCTGCAATTCGAACAGTGGGGATATATGTGGTATGACTGGCACTTAAGAATGGTAATAGCTAGCATAGTACTAGCATCCTCATCCTCACAGAGTCGACAGTAGCCGGCAGAATCACTCTGCCACTTTGATGTTAAAGATCTAACATTACAGTGGTCAGTCAGCGTGCCTATCATTAATCGAATGTCCCTCTTTGCGAGGTTAAGAAGATCTTTGGCCCTAGATTTCGATATGGCTGACCATTGAGACTTACTGATTTTACAGTCAGATCTGCTCGACCATTTCTGGTTTGCCAGGTCTTTGTAGAAACACTCTATGTTACTGAAAATTCGCATTAGGGGGGAAATATGGGATACAGGGATAAATATGGTACCATCGCCAAAATCACGAAATTTTATGTGACGGTCGTTCTTTGGACATATGATATTAATATGATTCCGAAACTGACACTTTTACGGGCTCTATGGGGCAAAAATGAATCGATATGGTACCAGGGTACGAGAACTACAGATAATACTTATGGGTAGCATCACCACATAGTGTTGAAAATTATACAGAGGGGTAAAAATTATTAAATATTGTTTCATATTGTGAGGATAGATCTTTGAACATAAACCAGAGATACGAAGTGTGGTTAGAAATTCATACTTTTAGAGCTACAGTGAACAGACCAGGTTAGATGTGATTCAGTGGTGCAGAACAGTGGGTTAAAAATGGCACAGTGTAGCAAAACAGGTTAAATGTGATTCAAAAAGGTTGTTTTTTTTTAGTTTAGAAAAGAGATATATATTTCCACAGGGCGCAAGGGTAGATATTGGAACATAAAGTAGAAATAACAGGATACACAAACACAGTGCAATGATTACGAAGTGCTTCTTGTCCACTGAAAGATGGGGGTATTTCTCGATCTCTTCCTGATACTTCCCTCTAAAAGTGATTAGAAGGTAGTACCATCGTGTTGTATTAGTAATATAATTACAACGTTGCGTATACGTATGATTGTCATTATAATTTGTATTAATCATATGCAATCCTGGTACCTTAATACTTATAAGTCATTAATCATAAAAAGTAATGGAAGGTTTATTGCACTGATTTTCAACGTTATAATGTATTTTAAACCTTCCTTTTTATGAATAAGACACTTAGTAGATAAGAACCAAATATAATTGCAATTATTTTTTTTTGCATGCGAAGACGATTCATTTTAAAGTTGTGGAAAACTTAAAGAAACTCGTGATATTATTATTTTTTTATTATTATATTTTCTAATATTTTTTGGTTTCTAATACTTAAATCTATTATAGTTCTCTTTTTAAAACAAGAGATTTTCCTATATATTGTTCTTACTCTAATATTAATTTTACTCGTTGTTTATTGATGCTTTTCGTTTTCTGTTTTTTTTTTCTACTTTTTCCCAACTAATCCTTGCTTATTTTGAGCAAAATATTTTTACGCTTCATTTGTCACTGCTACAAAGTTATTAGGGATTTTACTGTACATTGAATCTACTCCAAAAAAAATGAATAAACATTTCTAGTTCTTTTTTTTTGTGTTCATTACATTGCATAAAATAATTTACCATAAAATTGTTTGAATGAATTATTCATTAGATTCAACTTGATTCAACTTTTATGTTGTTGTTGCTGTTGTTTTGCATAATTCCCATATAATAAGGTCATTTAGTTTGCAGTTGTGAGTTTATTTTGTTTTGTTAGCAAATATACAATTTGTTTTATGGCAGTGTAAAAATTGTATGCATTAATTTAATTTTTGCTCAATTTAATTTTTTTTTGTGAAAATTACAAAAGTTTGCTGGGAAACCGAGCAGCCACCCCCCTTCTGACATAAAATAAACACCATCACCACCGCCACTGTAGTTATTATCCTTCTTTGATCATCTCCAATATTGCTGGACCGTCATATTTTGCCTTCTAATTCCCTGGAACTTGCAGGGACATGCCTTTTCTGTGTGAAAAATTGTTAACAAGACAAACTTTTGGTGTCCCGCCCCGGCCTCATCCGCTCATCCACTTTCCTTAATCCATTTCGTAGCTGTTTCGGTGTTGTTTTTCAGCGTTTCTTAGTTTTTTTTCGCTTTTTTGAAATGCAAATTTGTGTTTCATAGAATATTAACTAAAATTTTTGTTTGCCTCAATGTACTTATGTTTCTGTGTCGAATGGAGAGGGAGCTTGGGGAGCCGAAAGGAGAGAAATCCTTTCCCACTTTTTTGAGTTATATACAGTACAGTAGAGTAGTACACATCGCCAGTGGCATTTGGCGGGGGGTTTGGCTGCTGTGGAACATTCAACAGAGTACCATAATTTTGCCAGGGGAAAAGTAAATAAAAGTAGAACGAATACCAAGGAACAAAAAAAAGCCAAAACAACAACGCCAACTAGGACTTCAGTGGTTTCATAATTCAAATGGCAACAGCCCAGCAGCAGGAGCGAATAACAACGCCAATTCCACCAACGCTTCACCAACACAACAACAATTTCAATATTTACATTGAAATAAATGCGGTATGAAATTATGTGAATGTAGTTGAAAATTCCATTTTATATTTGGTTTTTCACAAAAGAAGGAAGCAAAATCCTGTTTTTTTTTAGTTTGTCTGTTTTGCTAGCATTAGACAGATATTCATACCTTTGAGACAAATGATATTATGTAAATTGGTTTGGAGAGTTTAGCCGTTTTTAATGCAATTTAATTCAAGGATTATCTAAAGCTCAAAGCTTCGATCCAAAAAGGAATTTAATTAAAATATGGGGAAGAAAGGACGTATGATCAACATAATTAAGCCAATCGAAAAAACATCCGTCACCATGTCTAAAATTATTATATTAAGAATACTAATACGCCGCAGTGTACCAATATTAAAAGTAGCCATAAGATTAGTCAATCTATTGTACATACTGATTTTTGCAGATATTTAATATTCCAAACTTGGAAGACAAAAAGAATACATATTAATAAGCATACATCTAATACGCCACAGTACACCAAATTGTAAATAATCATCAGTATAATACGAGCACAACACTGATTTTTGCAGAACACTTTTCAGGATGATGCCTTTAGTATTTGGACCATATTTTTTAAGTATATAAAGCCGGGATATACTTTAAATTGAAGGAAATTATGAGGACTAGGACATTAAAACATGGGAAAGAAAGGGCGTATGATCAACATAATAAAAATAATCTGAAAAGCATCCGCCACCATGTCTAAACTTATAATATTAATAATACTAATACGCCGCAGTGCACCAATATTAAAAGTAGCCATAAGTTTAGTCAATCCATTGTACTTTGGAGAAAAACGTGCTAAAATTTTAAAACAAAAAGCATATACAGGGTTGTTGATGAAAGCTGCTACCAAAAAAAATTTAATAACTTTTTTTCTATTTAATGAATCTGAATATTTTTTTTTATTTTGCAGATTGATTTTTAGATTTAACAAAAATTGATAACTGGGACACTGAAACAAGAATTTGGATTGTCCGCCGCTATTACGCACTGAAGTCCGTAGTTTAGGTTCAAAGAGAGTATAGGGGCACGTTTGGCGGCAATCCTCCGAGCAGATGGACCATAAAGAGACTTGTTAACAATTTTTCCGAGCATGGGACAGTCAACAGAAGACCTTACCATCGAAACCCTTCAGTTCGGACGGAGGAAACAATCGCAGCTGTAGCTGATGCCATACAAAACAATCCAAGAGTTTCGACAAGAACCTTATCTGCTCAAATGGGTATAAGCAGACAGTCATTGCAGTCAATTATGCAGAAAGATTTGGAGTTATTCCCATATAAAATTCAAATGGCCAACAAAGTGAACTCAGCAGACTTCCCGATTCGCTTGGAATTTTGCCAGAAGATGCTTCAAATGGTGGAAGAGGACGGAAACATGTTGAACTGTCTTTTCATGTCTGACGTGGCCCATTTCGATTTAAACAGCAACATAAACAAACAAAATTGTCGAATATGGAGTGCTTCCAACCCACAGATACCTCACATTCCGTTGGCCCCCCAGGTCGCCTGGTATGCATCAACTAGCAGGGGGCATTTAAATTCCATTATTTTTAAAACTAATTAAGCCATATTTAATTAAATTTAATGAGCTTTAACATGAATAAAAGAAAACTGAATTCCATACACTGAAAAAAAATTTATTTGAGTTTCGTAATGTAGCAATATTCATCAGCCACCCTGTATATTAATAATACTAATACGCCACAGTGTACCAAATTGTAAATAATCAACACTGATTTTTGCAGAAAACTTTTCAGGACTTCAAAAAAACACTATGCGACAAAATTTAATGATCATGGAAATGTCTGAAAGTCTGTTCTGAAACCTGGCAAGAATGCATATTCTGAAAGCTGACAAGAAACAGAACTGTGTACTCAGTTTATCATTTTATGGTAGAGTTATCGTTTAAAAGGAATTTACATTTTATAAAGATATAATTATTGAACATTTTTTTGTAATTTTTCTGAAAGTCCTGCTAAGACAATATGGGTGTCAAATTAAAGGGTGTCTAAAAAACAAACCAATCAACGTAGAATATAATGTGTAACGTAAGATCCGCAAAATATATTTTTTTCGAATTTTTCTACCGTGGATCTTAAAGGATAATGATGGACTACAATTTGCAAGGCAATTTTTGCAACATTTTACTTCCACTTTCTAGAAACAAAAATATAATTTAGATAGTCCAAAATATGCCCTTCACTTTGACACCCATATTGTCTTACTAATCGCATGACTTTCAGAAAAATTACAACAAAATATAAATAATTATATTCTTAAACCAGTAAGGAAAGGCTAAAGTCGGCCGGGGCCGACTATATAATACCCTACACCACTCTCATAATATTGAATAACTGTGAAATATAAATTTTGTACTTCATGTATAAATTGTTTATTCTAAATTTCAAAATGATTGGATGTAAAATACAGCTTTTATAGGACTAAAGGGCCAAATCGGACGAAACATATATATGGGAGCTATAGCTAAATCTTAACCGATTTTCTTCAAATTCGGTAGTGTGGGTTCATGGATCAAGAAACTCTACCATTCTAAATTTCAAAATGATTGGTAGTAAAATACAGCTTCTATAGGACTAAAGGGCCAAATCGGACGAAACATATATATGGGAGCTATATCTAAATCAAAACCGATTTCAACCAAATTCAATAGGGATCTTAACAGCTGCGAAATACTCTAAACTGCAAAATTTCAGAACGATTGGAGTGAAATTGCGACCTGTAGTCGACGAACAACTTTACATGGACAGACGGACTCAGCTAGTGATTCTGAGTCGATCGGTATACTTTAAGGTGGGTCTAGCTGTGTTATTTGCAGGTGTTACAAACATTTGCCGTGAAATAAACTTATAATACCCTGTACCACAGTGTGGTGTAGGGTATACAAATGTTATATCCTTTTAAACGCGAACTCGACCATAAAATAAAATACTGAGTATACAGTTTTGTTTTATTTCATGTCATCTTTCAGATTTATGTATAGATTTTTATGACCAAAAATTGTGTGTCGCACGGTAGAATATTAAAAAAAAATATGTTTATATATTTTTTTAATTTTTCTTTAAAATTCCTATTTTCTTAGATGGTGCCCTTAGTATTTGGACCCTATTTTTTGCAAGTATATACTCGATAAAGCCGGGAATTATGAGGACTACAAATGTGGACACAGAAGTTTAGTAAATGTCGTTAAAACTATAGAAAAACATTTATTTTTCTTTTTCAAGAAAAACATAAAAAATACAAAAAAAAACGCAAACATTGATTTTTGCTGAACACTTTTCAGGACAAAATATTAAACAAATTTATAGTATTTTTTTTTAATTTTTCTTTAAATTGCTATTTTCTTGGATGGTGTCATTAGTATTTGGACAATCTTTTTTTAAGTAAGGTTTTCCAATAGTGATGATATGGTTTTGAA
The DNA here is from genome assembly GCA_963930755.1 of Eudasyphora cyanicolor. Lineage (NCBI taxonomy): Eukaryota > Metazoa > Arthropoda > Insecta > Diptera > Muscidae > Eudasyphora > Eudasyphora cyanicolor. The sequence continues at coordinate 49,964,943 of OZ005737.1, read as the reverse complement.
GTGACGTTTCGGCCACTTGTAATATGTAATGTTCTGTTATTTGTTGCTCATTGTATTCAGTAGTGTTTACAATTTCATCATGGAGAGATATACGCAAGACAGACAACGTTTACAAATTATTCAGTTTTATTATCAAAATAATCGTTCTTCAATTGCAACTTTTCGTGCGCAAAGTAAATTTTTTTAAAATCCAAAAAAACATTTTCCAGTCGACCTACGACCTTTAATATTTTAGCTCTCGTTAAGAGCTATCCTTTGGCTATTGACCGCTTCCCGATCCAACGTACCGTTAAGGAGCCAGAGCAAAACTAAACTTATCGTTTACGTTTGAAAATGATGCTAAGTCCATTTTTATTTAAATCCAAAAAAATACTCTTTCCTGTCGACCTACGACCTTGACACCCATGAGCAATATTTTAGCTCTCGTTAAGAGCTATCTTTTTGCCATTGACCGATTGTGGCTACGTGCCACACAGCAAATGAAACAATCGAATTGTTGCGAGAAAAGTTTGGAGATTCGATTATTTCAAGAAATTGTGATATTGAATGGCCTCCAAGAAGTTGTGATTCAACACCATTAGACTATTTCTTGTGGGGTAATTTGAAGTCATTAGTCTTTCGAAATAAACCAGACTCTCTTCAAGCTTTACAAGTCAATATTGAACGGGCCATTCATGACTTGATTTAGTGGAAAAAGTGCTCGAAATTCGTTCCTGCAGAAGAAGTCGTGGAGGCCATTTGAATGACGTTTTATTTAGAACTTAATTGTATCGATTGTACTACACATTAAATAAAAAAAACTTTTGAATTTCCTTAACAATAAGTGTGTGTTTTTTTTCAAAGAAATCATATCACTCTTATTGGAGAACCGTGTACTATTTTATATTCGATCCTCCCAAATCATTTTATTAATTCTAGCAATTGAATGTATGTTCCAACACTGGAAGCGTAAACACTAGGCCGGGTCGATTTCTGGGGAGGCAAAAAAAGTCGCCATTGCTCAGTGAAAATCGTATTCTAGGTCAAAATAAGATCAAAATAAGAAACTTTGCCGAAGGAACCATACCTCTAAAACGAATTCTGATGTCCCGGAATTTGGGTCGAACTTTTGGGTAGGGGCAAATTTTGAAAAATCCCACTTTGACCCATTTAGAGTGCTCCAATCGAGTCCAAATGTGTGACCGACCCCCACTAACTTTGGGGGCCCGACCCACCGATGCCAGTGGCACACCCCCTGGAACCCCCTGGGGGTTCCATACATTTGGACTCGATTGGCGCACTCTAAATGGGTCAAAGTGGGATTTTTTCCGGGACATCAGAATTCGTTTTAGAGGTATGGGTCCTTCGGCAAAGTTTCTTATGTTGATCCCTAGAATACGATTTTCTCTGAGCAATGGGCGATTTTTAAATCGACCCGCCCTAGTAAACACATTATTAATATATTACGATCTAAACCAAAACAATTATTAATAGCAAAAATCCAGTCCAGTAATTTCTTCCCAGATTAATTAACTTTTTTTATTAATTTTCAGACACTATATATTTTGAAATCTCTCTCTTTTTAAGCACAAAAACATTGTACACATTTAAAAAAAACCCCAACACATCTCTCATTGTTTAAACAATTTAGTACGGAGGCGAAAAACCACCGCGAAAAATGACGAAGATAACATGAAATGTTGGCAAATAAATCGTATTTGTCGTTTAATTACAATTTTCCACACTATCCTTGTGACAGTTTTATGACCTCGTCCTTTTTTATGTCAGGCGTATTTTTTTGTCTGTTTTATTTTTGGCTTTCACTCGTTCACATCACATCGTTGTCTTGTCTTCACGAGCTGTAGCAGCAGCAGCAGTAGCATTCATTCATGATCCTTTGCTGACAAGGACGAAGTGAGAGGATGCGGCTGTTGCCGCTGATGATGACGATGACACAACGGCGCGAGGTCGTCGAGGACAATGCTGAAGACCAAAAAGTTAATAGCGCGCTATAGTTACCATTTGTTTCGTCAGGTCTGGGTTGTCTGTCTCACGGTTGCTGTAACAGCTATAATTTTCGTCAATTTGTTATTATGTTGCTTTTTTCTTTTCGTAAAAATATTCAGTGGTTTTTTGGAAAGAGAAGATGAATTAAAAACCTCACACATATTCAAAAGGAAGGAGGAGAATAAAAACTGTATCAATCGAAGGAAGCAACTAATCCTCAAACTTAGATTGAGTTTAAAAAAATATTGCTACATACAGAATTTGAAGTTAAGGTTATCCCTTTCGAGAGTTATCGTGCGCACCAGCCAGACAGACGGACGGTTAGAAGAACGAACATTGCCCAAATGACTTAAAATGTCCTAATACGGATTTCCGGCGAACAATCTTAGGGTCTTAGGTCACCCCTTCGATATGTTAGACTTTTCGTAACAAATGATATATTTACCACTAAAGATAGGGTATAAATATATCAGTTTGACACCATGGCGTATACGTTTTATTAATATCAGTCCCACATACGTATAAGCAACACAACTAGGTTGTATTAATCATACGCATATGTTTCATGAGATAGAGAACGATTCTTAGAAATAGGGCCTTAGTTTCTTTTTCTCTCTTTTTATTAAACATGGAGAACCTATATATTTGTTAAATTTTTTCCGCTTAAATCCTTAAATACATGATATTAGTACATACTGCAGTTGTTTGCAACTCCCATTTTTGAAACCGTCCCAATAAAGGTACTCCGAAAAAGAATTAATTAAAAAATGACTGAATACATTGCTATACCATTATTACTATTTCAGGACATTAATGCACATAAAAATCCACCACAATTTTTTTTCTCTTGCGCATTTATTGTATGATAACTATTATAAATTACACTGAGTGTATTTCATTGTTGCCGCCATTTACATTTCAATTGAAACGAGGAAATAATTGCCGATTCTTTTGGTTAAAATATTTTCTTAAATTGTCTCTTAATATGTTTTACATGATGTATGAGGGGGAGTGAAGGAGGGACTATGGTTAAAATATTTTTGCCAACCTTTTTTTCATATAAAAAAAAACTGTATTTCTCATTTGTCTTCATCTGTTCTCTTCTTGTTTTTTTATTTATAGGCCATGCAGCCGGTTGCGGCATAACTGATGAAGTATCCCTGTGGATGGAGAATATACAAAATTCAGCCGTTGAAGAATTGCCCGAACCGATGTCAAAGGATATCAAAATCCCCAAGAAGCGTACACCGCCAACGGAAGATAAAATCATTTTGGAAATTGAGGAGGAGGAGCAGAAGCAGGAGAAGACGAAGAAGCACAGCCGAGTTGCAGCTGAGGATGCTGATGAAGATAATGACTCTTCCTCCGCGAACATAACCAAACACCACAGCAACACCGGCCATAAACAAGCGAAGAAAACCACATCCACAGCCGGTGCTGCTGTGCCAAATGCCACACAACCACCGAAAAAATATGCCAACAACTACCGCAGCAACGGCAACGGCAACAGTAATAACAACAACAGCAACAACAATAATAACAATAATGGTGCCACAGATGATTTCAAATATCCTTACGTGAAATACTCCAAAGAGGCGAATGCACGTTTCGAGGAGGCCGCCGAAGCGGCCGAAGCTGCCGGTCTTACGGGTTATTTTTATGATCCAGAGACGGGACGTCGCTTCCAACCCACCGACGATGACTGGCATGAACGTGTTCATGAGCGCGTGCGACGTGCATCCGGAACGTCGGGCACATCCGCACGTCGTGAGGATAATAAGAATACCTGCTCGTTGTACATACAAACGGACCCATTGATTTGGCGCCACATACGTGAGGGAATCGCTGATGTAAGCATAACCGAAACATTAAATGAATTATGACAGCAATTGTAGGAAATTTGAAGAGGGTCGTATGGGAATTGGCTTGACAAAGTAGCCGATATGATGTCGGCCTTAAACGAAAACCCAGACAAAATTAATAAAATATATCTTACAACTTGATTTCTGTTAAATTCACCGCTGGGGCGTATGAATAATATAAAATATTGTGATTTCAATACGTATGCGTTAAGGTGGACCTAATAATATTATGCATACGGCACAGAGTTCTTCAGACTGAAAAACATAATATTACAATAGGAGAGATAAGAAGAAATGGAAATGTAAATAATTTTATAGGATTGGGCTTTTTAAACAAAGGGTTTCTCAACAAGAGGTGTTATTTTGGTATTCAAAGAAAAATGCAATTTTTTGAGATAAATGATCGGATGTCTATTTCATAATAAAGAGGAAGGTATGCCGTTAATAATAAAAAACAACATCAGCCAAATGGCCACCACGACCACGCTTACAGGACCATATCCTTTTCATGAAATTTTCCATAACCAAATCGCAATGTGGCTGCCCTATGTCCTCGATAGCCTCACGAATTCTATCTTTGAGGTCTTGAGTCGACGCTGGGCTGTTGGCGTAGACCTTATCTTTCACGTGGCCCCAAAGGAAGAAGTCGCAAGGTGTTAAATCACAAGATCTCGGTGATCACCTCTTCGAGAGATAACACGGTCCGGAAACATTTCCCGTTAGGTTAGGTTGAAAGGGACGCCCGTCAGAATACAACTGACGAGTTCACTCGGGGCCGACAATTCGGTCCATTGTGTTTCCCATTGGTAGAAAGGAAGGATAGAAGAAATAATTGGAGGTTGACAGACTAGGAAGATGGAGAAAAGGTTTCGGAAGAGGGAGGGACGATTTAGGAAGGGGAAGAAGAAGATCTAATTATCTAATTAGAGCAATGGTTTCGTTGCTTGTGTGGCACGTAGCGCCGTCTTGTTGAAAGAAAACGTTGTCCAGATCATTACCATCCAACTCCGGAGAGGCTTCTTAACAATAACTCTTGGGTTTTCCGATCCCCAGATGCTACAATTTTGCTTGTTGACGTAGGCACCGAGTTGGAAATGGGTCTCATCAGTCAAGATGATTTTTCGGTGATTTTCGATTTTTCGAATTTTAATAATTTCAATGCATTGTTGAATCGTTTATCGTTCCATTTTTAGTAATGGCGTAGTTTCTACTTGTCAATTGTCAAAGAATAAAAGCTTCAAAAGTGACAGCTACCGAAATACCGGGTGATTCAAAATAACACCTCTTGTTGGGAAAACCCTGTATAATCATGAACGTAAGTCTTTTTATGCGGAAGGTACCAAATGCTGCGATTCACTGTGCTTGTGGCTTGACGGCTTCGGAATAGATGTTCCACGCCAAAGAACAAAATTAAGGAGACACTTCTGGAAGTATTTCTCACAAAACATCCGAAACACCCACTTACCCTCTATCTCCTTAATTATTGTTCTTTGACGTGGAACATCTATCAAGCCACAAGCACAGTGTTTTGCAGCAAACATTTTTAAAACATTATAAAAATACATAAAAAATACATGTAAGGGAATTAAAAGTTTAAAATATAAAAAAATCGCGAAACTCGGAGATTACAGACTGTTTAATAAATGAAATTAAAAATTAGTTCAAAATTAAAAAAATCCACGAAAAAATAAAAAGGGATTTTTTTGAACTCGGCGATTTGTCGTGGATTTCCCCTTATATAAAATTGTTTCGTGGCTGACTGAAAGACTACCGCTAAGCCCAAACGGTGAAATTAGAATCAAGAAAAGTACTAAATAGGGACATAGACATACCCTTAGGGCGTAGAATCAGAAAAAAAATAATATTTTCCAGGGATAAAAAAGGTACCACCACCAAACTCAAATGGCATGAGCTAGCATAGTGACATTTAGTGTGAGGGTAGCCCCTGGGACGTAGACTCGGGGCAAGTCCAACTTTTTCCAATTTCGAATTTCTAAATATAGTAAAAAAGGATAAATATGGTACCACCGTCAAATTCCAAATGTTAAAAGCTAAAATCATGAAATTTAGAGAAAGAGTAGCCCTTGGGATGTAAACAAACAAAAATGCCGAAATACATAGGCATTGCCCCAACAAAAGGGGATAAATGTGGAACAAATGTCAAGCGGTTACAGTTAGAATAACGAAATTTGATGGGAGTTCCATCCACAGGAAGTAGGATCGAGACAGGAACCTATTGTCCCCTAATTGTTGAGCACAGTGGAACAAATAGGGAGAAATACGATACCAGTGTGCGAAGGTAGCTCTTGGTACATAAACAAGAGATAAAAAGCTTCTTTTTTTAAATCTCGCTTTTATGAGAACCAATTTCGAACTTCTAAGGGACAAATATTGTAAAAAAGGATAAATATGGTACCGCTGCTGTTAATAGCTAAAATCATGAAATTTATTAAATTGTTGGGCACAGTGAAGCAAATAGGGATAAATACGATGCCAGTGTGCGAAGGTAGCTCTTGGAACATAAACTGGAGTTGAGAAGCGTCTTTTTTAAATTACGCTTTTTTAAGAGAACAGTGGGTAAAAATGTTTTAAATATGGTATAGTGGAGCAAAAACTGCAAAAATTGTAAATGAGGTACAATGGGGCATAAATAGTTAAATATGACATAGTGGGACAAAAAAAAGGTAAACATGCAGTGTTTCCAGAAATGACGATTTATCGTCATTTTGACTATTTTTAAGCCCCAAAAAATGGACATGACGATTTTTGTCCCGACATGACAATTTTTTGTAATATGGAAAATGTAACGAAAATCTAAAAAATATTGCATATATTAAGGATATATTGCATATATTAAGGAAGTCGGGATTTATTTACACTCCACACTATCCTTCTTAAATTATAAATGTTAGCATTTTTCTTATAAAGCGTGATCCATTTCGAGGTTCCCTACTTTTTTAAAGAAAAAACACAGAAAATTCAAATCGAATGGGGAATGTTTATTATCATTCGAAATAACATTCTTTGGCATTTATTTTTTGAAGATTATGTCTATTAAATGTTGGCCGCGGCAATCGTGTAAACACATAACGTTGCCATTATGAGATAATATGCAGACGCTTTTGATTGTCAGATTTGCGAAGTTTATGTAGAGAAACATTTTATTGGCAACTCTTGCAATCGTCTGAACTGACAATTCACCTTTGTCTAACAATCGGTCATTGTCCATACATTTGCAGCGCTCAAACAGGGTTGATAACGTTGACCGATCTGACAATCGTGTGTACATAGCTTTAGAAAACTTCTCAAATTTGGATGATCATTGAAAAATCTTATATTGGTGGTAGATTCGATGACATTTAATGACATAATAGAAAATATCTAAAAATTTTTTAAAACGCGGTAGAAAAAATTTCAGAGATCATTTTTAAATAAATTAAGGGCTATATCAAAACATGGACCTATGTCAGTATACCAACGAATGGTTTCACTTTTATCATTTTTAAGCCCAATTGGTAGGAATTTGTTTTTTCTTGGAGCCTTGACTGAGTAAAATAAAGTACATTATGCCGAATTGTAGCTCAATCGATTGGTATTTTGGTTCCTCATACGGTTTGGTTCCTCATAATCTAGTGCAATCTTTGTATGGGACTACATTAATCTATGTAAAAATTGTTCTACGCTGTTTTTAAAATTTCGTCCTAATCGGCTGAAGTTTGTGGCTTCTATGAATTAAAGATATTAAATCGATTGGGATCCATCTATGAAGTGTATATCGAAATATGGACTAATATGGCAAAGTTTCAATCCTATGAAATTGATTTGTATAAGAGCCTCTATAAAATCATTTCTGGCGCAGAGGTATTAAGTTATCACAATATAAAAGGAAATTTTAATAAAAATGAAAAAATGACAAATAATATGTTTTCGACGAATTTTGATTAAAATTGCACAATGAGAAACATCAACAGTCATGTGAAATACCTATTAATACATATATATACGTCACTGAAACATGCCCCTTGTATGAAAAAAAATCAAAAGTAATTCTAAGCAAAAGTAACTGTTAGATTTTGGTATTGATGATTTTTTGACGATTTTGAAATGTCATTTTGACGATTTTTGTGCGCCCATTTTGACGATTTTTAGTCAAATTCGTCTGGCAACACTATAAACATGGCTAAATATGGTATTGTGTGGCAAACAGGTGTTAAATATGGTACAGTGGGGCAGAAATGGTTAATAATGGCACAGTATGACAAAAGGGTTAAATATGGAACATTGGGACAAAAAAGTAGAGTTATGTAGTTTGCAGACGAACTAGTTCACACAAATCGTTCATTTTACCCTCCACCGTAGGATGGGGGTATACTCATTTTGTCACTCCGTTTGTAACACCACTAAATATTGGTCTGAGACCCCATAAAGTATATATATTATTATTCGTCTTAAAATTCTAAGACGATTTAGCCATGTCTGTCTTTCCGTCCGTCCGTACGTCTGTTGTAACCACGCTAACATCTATAATACTTGAGCTAGGTGGCTGAAATTTGGTACATATACTTTTTATATCTGCAGGTATGTTGAGATGGGCAATATCTGTCCATTTGTTGTTATAGCCCCCATATATAGCATCTTTCCGTTTTGACTTTCTAACAGAGACCACAAATTTCAACTGACCGGGCTGAAAAGTGGTAGCTGGTTTTTATCTATACCCGGAATCCTTCACACGAACAACGGTAGTCATAGGTCCATGTTTTCATATAGCCCCCATACAAAGTTCCCTCTAGATTTGATTTCGTAACGCCACAAAAACCCCAAATTTCAATTTGAGTTTATTTGTATCCGAAGCCATTCGCATGCGATCCATGGTGGAGGGTATATACGATTTGGCATGGCCGAATTTTATCTGTTCAAAAATTCATATGGCCATAAAATTATTAATTGAGCCAACTTGGCTAAACGAATGATGCAGAAGTTCTTATTTTTGGGGCTACTTTCACATCAAATTCTCAGAATTGAGTCCCAAATCAATGTGCTGAAAAAAGCTGTACTGTGTAATGGAAGGGGCTGCGTAGCGTACCGGGTTTTTGCCAGTTTCTTTATATTTGTACCATTCCTCATAATCCCGACCTCTCCCTTCACAAAATCCTTTAAAAATAAATGAAACAAAAAATCAACTTTTTTCATTATTTTGCACTCGTTTTAACAATTCCATGGGGAAAATTACGTTTTCCAAAACGGCTGAGGTTTAGAAATTTTTTTTATTTGCCCTCATGTTTTGTGGTTTAGAAAAGTGTAGCTGTCGCTGTGTCGCTGGCGGCACTAACGTATTTATTTGTTGGTTTGCTAACCAAACAAATAACACCACACCAATCCATCCATTTGCTCGTCCTATCCGCCCATTGTCTCGTCCTATCCACCCATTCTCTCGTCGCATTCAATTCCTAAACCCTCAGGGGGATTTAGCATTTTTCGGTATTGTCAAATATCAAGTGAATTGAATGATTTGTAGATTTTTTCTCTCTCTTTTTAGGGCTTTACAATTTTTCAACGTTTCCCCCCCACATTGTTGTTTTGTACTTTTGTCTACCTCTGCCAAACCCCAAAAAAAAATATCCTGACATAAGCCGTTTTGTTGTCAGTCAATGAATTTGCATTTTTATTGATTAATGTCTGGAAAATATTGTTGTTCTTTTTGAGCGGTTATTTCGTTTGTTTATTTTTGTTCGTAAAAGTGGCCGGAAAGACGGCAAAGTTTGCTTTTTGCACAAGGGTTTCACGAGGTACAAAGTGGAAGTTAATTGGTATTCTCGTATAATGAAATATGGAATAAAGATAAATGAGCTTTTAAAAATTTACTTTGAAAAAAATGTTTTTTTCGCCGTAACTGTTTTCAAAGAAACCAATTAAACTTTAGAAAAAAATTGCATGAACGAAAGTTTAAGGAAATTGAGTTTTAAATTTTGTGATGTTTTTAACCCTAAAATGGTCAATGACTCTTGTACACACTAAATGGTCAATGTGGTCCAGCCAGACCACAAGAGAAAAATTAGTAAACAATTATTTAAAACGAACTGATTTAGTATAACGGATCTGTTAAAATGTCTAAAAACTTTTTTTTATATAAACTGTTGGTAATGTAATTACCAAAGAAAAAAGAAGATAAAGAAAACTCGATATAAAAATTAATTAAAACACTTCATGAAAATGGTTGTGGTTCAGCCAGACCACAAAGAGCATTTAGCAGTTTTTTAACTTTGATCGATAATTTTTCACTAATAAGTTGGGCCAATCAGCTGAAAAACAATATCGTTTGTATAAGAACCCTTTATTTATAGAATTCACGATGCCAGTTTTTGGATTTTTGGTCTGGATAAAAATTACACCCCGTCAAAGTCAAATTTGTTCTGGACAGACCACAAGGACCATCCTAGGGTTAATTAAATCGAAAATTTTTAACTAAATCAATAACTCCATTCTTTCAAAAATAAATGTATTGCCTTTACTACTCAAAATGAAGTCGGCAAAGTTGTTATTATTCAGTAGACTAATTTATTAAAATTTACTTTTGGTAAAGATTTTTTTACATTTTTTTATTTTGATTTTTTTTTTAATTAAAAAAAAAACTTTTTTTTTTATAGATTCATACATACTATTCTATGAAACCTAGACAGGGAATTTTTATGGTATATTTTTTGTATAATTTCAATTGTACGTTTAGTACCTTCATCCAGGAAAAGGGAAATATATTTACGCTATTTAAACCCTCCACCATTGTATGGTGGTATATTCATTTAGTATACATATATGGGGAATTACACGACAAATCGACTGATTCAAAAAATTTCGGATTTGATTTTTCCAATTTTTTAACAACACCTGAAGAAACGCTTTGTGAAATTTTTTGAGATTTTTCCGATAACTGGTTCAGAAGTTATCGACATTTTAAAAATCGTTAAGATATCACTCTGTATATAGGGATTTTGGTCATCATTTCTTAAGTTATGGTCCGATTTGAATAACCTTTCTTTGAAATGTTGGTATATTTCAGTACTTTCCAGAATTTTTTTTTAAAAAAATATTATTTTCTATTAAATACGATTCTTAAGTTTTAAAATTGAGATGTCATTTTTTAAATTGTTTCTACTGTCAAATTTTTGCTAATTTTTTTATATTTTAAACTTCTATTAACTCTCTATCATACAAGCTTTGGACGGAAGTGGGCCTAAAATTATTTATATTTTTTTCAAATTTTTTAAAAATTTAAAAAAAAACACTTTTATTGTGACTTAAGGGCTTGGAATAGATGTTCCACGACAAAGAACGTGCTTTTGTTTTAGATTCAACGACCCAAGGAATGCCCTCACACGAAATTTCACTATTAAATTGTTGCCATTGGGATTTGTTGGAACCCTATTTATCCCTTTTGCCACATGGTGTCCGGATTTAACCTCTTAAAAGCATAAATTCCGGAACATAGCTTATTGTGCCGATTCAACGCCCCAAGGATTGCCCTCACACGAAATTCTTCGGTCAAGTTGTAGCCATAGCGATTGGGTTGAAACCATTTTTATGTCTTTTTTAAGTACACCATAGCGTATGAGTTTTATTATTACCCTTAATTCGTATACGTATTCTAATTTTAGTATTAATATAATTCATACGCAGAAATTATTGGGCCGAAAGAAGAAATTGGAGGAACCTTTATAATGCAGTGAGACTGATTTTATGATGACGATCTAGCATTTTTGCATTAAAAATCATACGCAGATATTATTGGACCGAGAAAAGAAATTGGAGGAGTTTTCATGGAACGAATTCGATGAACCCAATTTTCGAGCACTTTTTCCACTAAATCAAGTCGTATGTCATGAATGGCACGTTCAATATTGACTTGTAAAGCTTGAAGAGCGTCTGGTTTATTTCGAAAGACCAATGACTTCGAATAACCCCACAAGAAATAGTCTAATGATGTTAAATAACAACTTATCAATATCACAATTTCTTGAAATAATCGAATCTCCAAAATTTTTATCGCAACAATTCAATTGTTTTATTTGCTGTGTGGCACGTAGCCACAATCGATCAATGGCAAAAAGATAGCTCTTAACGAGAGCAAAAATATTGCTCATGGGTGTCAAGGTCGTAGGTCGACTAGAATGTGTTTTTTTGGATTTAAAAAAAACTGGACTTAGCACACGAAAAGTTGCAATTGGAGAACGATTATTTTTATAATAAAACTGAATAATTTTTAAACGTTGTTCTTGCGTATATCTCTCCATGATGAAATTGTAAACACTACTGAATACAATGAAAAAACAAATGACAGATCATGACATATTACAAATTGCCGAAACATCACTTCAAATCATATCATTCCTATTGGAAAACCCTTTATAAGGGGAACTTCATATAAAGGCCCACTTCCATCCAAAGCGTATATGTTAGAGAATTAATAGAAGTTTAAAATATAAAATATTCGCAAAAATCGGAGAGTACAAACAATTTAAAAAATGACATTTGAATTTCAAAACATAAAAATCGCACAACAAATTTTTTTTTTAAATATTTTTTTATATTTTTTTCTTCTGAAAATTACCGAAAAACGCCAACATTTCAAAAAAAGATTTTTCTAATCGGACCATAACAAGAAATTATGACCAAAAACCCGATACACAGAGTGATATCTTAACGATTTTTTAACTTTTCGATAACTTCTTATCGAATAATCGGAAAAGTTGCAAAAAATTCCACAAAACGTTTCTTTAGGTGTACTAAAAAATATAAAAAATTGGGAAAAATCGAAACTGAAATTTTTTGAAACCGTCGATTTGTTGTGACTGATCGCTGCAGGTAATTTGGGATTGAAAATGGGCAATATCGGTCCATTTTTTGATATATAGCATCTCCCCGATTTGACTTCTTAACATCATAGAGACCACCAATGTCAACTGATCGTGCTGAAAATTGGTAACTGGGGTTTATTTATATCCGGAATCCTTCACAAGATCAACGGTAGTCATAGGTCCATGTTTTGATATAGACCCTCATACAAAGGTCCCTCTAGATTTGACTTCGTAACGCCACATAAACTTCAAATTTCAATGAATTCAAACTATTCACATGCGATCCGTCATTACTTGTTTTCAATTTTTATTTTACTTATTATTATTGGTTATAATTTCTTTATGGAATAAACCAATAATGAGAAATCAAATAAAAGATGGACAAAGAGGGCCTAAATATAGTTCCCCGTTTGCAACATTCTTCATGAGATGAACTAATAATGATCGCAAAAAAGATAAGAACGTTTTCCCGCTCTATCCCCAAAAAGTACGAATTTTCAAAATCATATCTAGAATATTTGGACTCATTTTAATTATACCCTCCACTTAATTTCTATGTATAATTTTTGTGGTACAATTTTTGGATATTAAATTTTCTCAAATCGTAATCAATTTTACTTCAATAGAAAGCCGTGATATTGATCTGCGACCCCATAAAGTATATATGTACATATATTCATGATCGCCGTCGGTCTGTCTGTCTTTTGAAATCACGCTACAGTCCGTAATAATAGAGCTAGTTTGATCATATTTGGTAGAAATACTTCTTATTGTTGCAGGTCGTTTGGGATTGCACATGCACCATATCGGTCAATGTTTTGATATAGCTCCCCTATAGAGGTCGCTCCAAAATACGATTTTGAGCCATAGATACCAGGTTTTTAAAGCATTTTTGCTGAAACTTTGTAGTTTGTATTCCATGTTGACTAGAATTCATCACAGTAAAAATTTTGCAAAGCGTTTCATATTTTGTTATAGTCACCCTATAGAGGTCGCTCCAAAATATACGTATTTAAGCGATAAATACCATAGCGTGAAGTGTTACTATATTTGGACTCTTTTGAAATTTGAAATATCTATTACATCTCATCTCTTGAAAGGTTCTATATTTTTAGCCCTAATCCCATATTATTATTTGGGATTAGGAAAACATCTAATATAGAAGAATGTGGCAATTTTGAGACAAAAAGTAATTAAATCTCTAGAAATTAGTACCATATTTGGACGGCTTTTGTCCCTTTTTGCCAAGAAACAAATCAATTTCGAAAGAGCCTTATAATGGTCTTTGTAGCATAATAAGGTACATACTATATTTTGAATCATTTGAAAAATCCATTATATCTCATCTCTAGAAAGGTACCATATTTGTAGTCCTAATCCTAAAAAGTATAAATTTTCTAAAATTATTATTTGATCAAATATAGAAGAGTATCATTCTGTGGCAATTTTAAGACAAAAATCACACAATTCATTATAATTAAATCTCTAGAATTTAGTACCATAAAAAGTACAATATTAGATATTAGAGATAGTGATATAAACCAAGCTATCTTTTAAGATATAATCAAAGTTTTCGAAAGGGCCTACAATGATCTTTATAACGTAATGTGGTACTATATTTGGTATCTACCAAGGTACCGTATTTGGGCTCCTAATTCCATATTTTGGTCATTTTAAGACAAAAAGTACAATATAATTAAATTTCTAGAAATTAGTACGATATTTGGTCCCCTTTTGTCCCGTTGCCCAAGTTGCACTAGAGATATAAACCAAGCTTTCTTTGAAGCGAAAAAAATCAAAAATATAAATATGGTTTTTTGGCAAAAAATGCAAAACAAGTTGTAATTTCGCCGAAAAAATATTTTTGCGATTTCTTTTTATTTTCTAAAAAAGATTGAAGAAAAAGCTATAGAAAACATTTTGACCAATATGTATTTATTTATATTTGTGGGAAAAAAGGGCCGTTTGACTAAAATTTTAAAATTCAACAACCTCCAACTCAGACGATCCTTTACAACCTCCAACTCAGACAGTCCTTAAACGATCTTCTTGAAATTTTGTGTCATAACAACTATCCAATAGGACTAAACTTGGTGCTAGTTTCATCCCGATCAGAAGAAGTGACCCCGCCACTTTCACCGGACAATATAGTACAAAACAAGTAAGAAAGTTTCAGTCGGGTAAACCGACTAAGGTATACCCTCACTTTGTGAGTAATGTAATGAATATTACTCGAATTATTCTGTCAATTTGTGTGGGAGGTACCAGAAGGGGTTTATCAAATACACTTTTTTTTGCTGAACATTAGATACTTTAAATTCATTGCACTGTGCCGACTTATAAGCATTTATGTGCACTGGTATAAACGTTATGAGACATTAAATTGTGGTATGATTTGGGCATTTTGTGTGGGAGGTACAAAGAGGGGCGTGACAATAACGCCCATTTTTCACAAGGCTATAGACACTATAAAAACATTACACTGTACAAAATTTCAAGTATTTTTATACACTGGTTTTAATGTTATAAGCTGTTAACTTTTGGTGCAAAAAGGTACCTTTGTGTGGGAGGTACCAAAAGGGGCGTGACAACAACACCCATTTTTCCCTGGACTGTAGGCAATATAAAAGCATAATACTGTACAAAATTTCAAGTATTTTTATACACTGTTATTAATGTTATAAGCTGTTAACTTTTGGTGCAAAATGGTGCATTTGTGTGGGAGGTACCAAAAGGGACGTGGCGACTTCGCCCATTTTTCTCGAGTTGATAACGACTAATAAGCTAATACTATGTGTGGAATTTCAAAAGATTCGAATAAGTAGTATAGCAGTTATTAAAGAATCAATATTTCACAACATTTTAACCCTTTGTGGGGGAGGTACTAGAAGGAGTGGACCAATATGGCCCATCTTCGAACTTAGCCGGAGATAGAAAAAAATATTACCACATACCAAATTTGAGGACAATAGGTTACTCCTTTCGAGAGTTATCGTGCGCACCAGCCAGCAGACAGACAGACAGACAGACGGACGGACATTGCTCATTCGACTTAAAATGACCCAAAACGGATTTCCTCCGAACATACTTGGGGTCTTAGGTCACTCCTTCGACGTGTTACACTTTTTTCCGTAGCAAATGATATATACCCTCGTCACACTAAAGTGAGGGTATAAAAATCATATAGGTACATGTTATTATTACCGCTAATGCGTATACGTAATATAATTGTTAGATTAATATGGATTATACGCCCATTAGGTCGGGGAAAATACGTTGAAGGAACATTAATACAGCACATATTCAAATATTGTCTTATTCTAATTTACATAATTATTCAGAGTACAGAAAAACTATATCTATAGGCATTTCCTAAAATTGTTCCAATTTTCCTATGAAGTACAGGATTCTGAAAAAAATCAATTTTGTAAATATTGTTGTACATATTACAAAAAATTCTCCTCACACCCAATAACGTATTGTAAATATATTCGAAAAAAATACATCCTCACATAAAATATTTTTCATTCCCTTAACCTAGAATAATACTCGTATTTTAATATTTTGCTCCCGAATAAATCAATTTCATCTTTATCTCGATACCCATTTCCATTTGCCATTTTTATAACCGTTTTCGATTTTTCTTTCTTTTCCGGTTTCCGCTTCTTCGCTTTGCCATTGTCGTTGACATCATCTCCAGCATGATCGCAGTCATAAATATGAAAGGGATATAAAGACGCGCGAGGAAATCACATCGTTAATAGCCCATCATGTTACGGCTGTTAATTATATTTACCGCAACACAAAATTCGATGGACGTACGGAGCACCGTAACATACGCTTTGAGGTAAGTCTCAGTCGCACAGCTATACTCGTACACCCACATGCCCTCCTCCTCCTCCGGTGGTCAGCTTTCCCCTCGAGGACATCAACTCAAATTGTGTGCACGTACGTTTTGCCACCTGACCACATGTCCGTCTCCTGACATACATTTGGAGTCCATAATGACCAAAAGTGGTCAGTGGATGGATGGATGGTTGGTGTGGTAATGGTTGACAATCATAATGCCCAGGATTGGCTTGTGGCGTGTTGTTGCTGTTGATGTGCTCAGCTCCCCTCACGATAAAAGTGCTTACGCGAATTTTAATTAATTCATCATCAGGCCGCAAATACATTTTTGTGAAATCAGCGCCACAACACGAAAAAAACGAACGCGCACTTCCCAGGGGGAGCAGCAACACCAATAGGAAACCTCTGGACAATCCTCTTGATTTATGGCTTAAATAGCAATTTCCGTTTACACTTTTGTTTGATTGTTTGTGTTTTTTTTTTTGTTTTTCGTGTGCATTAATCATCATTTCCGTTTCCTTTGTCATTTCCCTTTACTCTCGCTGCCGCCTATAGGTGCAACGCATCAAAATCGATGATGACTCGGCCTGTCGCACCACATACAATGGCCCCCACAATGCTTTCTGCAACGAGCACATGGATGTTTCGAATTTCCTAAATCTGCATTCCTTGGAGGATCACTCGGACTTCTGTTTGGCCTATGTGTTCACCTATCGCGATTTTACCGGCGGCACTTTAGGTCTCGCCTGGGTCGCCAGTGCTTCTGGAGCTTCGGGTGGTATTTGCGAGAAGTACAAGACCTACACAGAGACTGTGGGTGGCCAATATCAGAGTACCAAACGTTCCCTTAATACGGGCATTATCACCTTCGTTAACTATAACAGTCGGGTGCCGCCGAAGGTCTCCCAGCTGACTTTGGCCCATGAAATTGGACATAATTTTGGATCACCGGTAAGTGAAGAACAAAAAACTTTTCAAAAATTAAATGATTTTATCAAAAATAGGTATTTTTTGGGAAAGATAACGGGAAATTTTTAGAGAAAAGCTTCAATAAACTTTTTGGAAGAAAAAATATAATCATTACTATAATAAAATTTCCTTCCCTTTCCAAAAGGAAGATGATATACAATTTTTGATAGAAAAAAATATAATAGAAAATTTTAATAGATAAAAAAATATAAAACAATTTTAAATAAAAAAAATCTTTATAATAATTTACTACACTGCAAATGTTCCAGGAGGGTATATAGCCTTTCCTATTGCAAAAATGAGTAAACTTATACTCTATATCAGGGCCGCGGCTCCCCAGAGGGCCGTGAGTACACTTCGATACCTCCACTCTAAACAATGCTAAGTGCAAAAAGGTAGTTTTTCAGGAGAGGCGATCAATGTTTGATGGTTTTTTTAAATCTCTGTGGAATTCATTTATAGTGCAGATCGAATGACCTGTACTGTTCTGTGAATAACTTTAGATTGGTTGACGGATAAATACCAAATTTTTACTGAATATAATTTGGAATATTTAAAATAAATGCAAATCTTCACTTGCACTGTTTTGTGAATAACTTTTGATTGGGTTGAGGAATAAATACCAAATTTAATTTAAAATTAAAAATGCAATCTCCCTAAAAACGTGGTAAGTCGACTTAGCATATTCTAGAATTGAGGTATTGATTTAATATATTACTGTTTTTTGTGGATAAAATATGTTAATTGGATTTAAAATATTTTAGGTGGATTTAAAATATTTTAATTCGATTCAAAATATTTTAATTGGATTTAAAATATTTTAATTGATAATTTTTATGACTTTTGAAAATGTCCAAAAATGACGTAAAAGGGTTACACAAAATTTTTACAAACAGTTTAAACAAAATTGCATTTTTTGCAAAAATAGTTTTTTGTAGTGTTATAGACACTTTTATCAAAATAGGCAATAGACATTAAAAATGTTGTCAAAATTGCGTTTTTCTAAAAATATTTGTGGAAAAAAATTCTTTTTTCCAAAAAAAAAAGTTCCTCATAAATGAATTTTTGAAGAAGATTTCGTCGAAATTGCTTCTTTTTGAAAGTTTTGTTGAATATACATTTTTATTGAACATTTCCTTTTTTTCTAGAAAATTATGTCAAAATTCCATTTATCTAGAGAATTTGGTCAAAATTGAATTTTTCTTCAAAATTTAATTTTTCTAGAAAATGTTTTCGAAATTGTATTTTTCTAGAAAATTTCTTCAAAATTTTATTTTTCTAGAAAATTTTCTGCGAAATTGTATTGTTTCAGAAATTTTATTAAAAATTTAATATAAATCGTAGTTTTATTAATATTTTTTTTAAAATTTGTCAAAATTGCAATTTTCTAAAAAAATCTTCATTGAATTTTTTTTGCAGAAGATTTCGTCGAAATTGCTTTTTTTAGCAAATTTTGTCAAAGACATTTTTATTGAAAAATTCCTTCTTACTATAAAATTATGTCGAAATTGCGTATTTCTAAAAAATTTTCAGAAATTTACTTTTCTAGATGATTTTTTCAAAATTTCATTTTTCTAGAACATATCTTCGAAATATAATTTTTCCAGAAAATGAAATTTTTGTAGAAAATGTTGCCAAAATATGTATTTTTAAACTTTTTTGTCAAAATGTCATTATTCTAAATAAATACTTCATAATTGAATTTATAAAAAAAAATATAAATAATATAAAATTATGTCAAAATACCATTTATGCATAAAATTTCGTCGCAATTCAATATTTCTAGAAAATATCTTCAATATTTTATTTGTCTAGGAGATCTATTCAAAATTTTGTGTTTCTAGAAAATTTCTTCAACATTGCATTTTTCCAGAAAATTTTATAGAAATCGTAGTTTTATAAAAATTTTTATCAATTTATTTTAAGTAATTTCGGCAAAATTACTTGCATTTTTCTACAAAAAAATCGTTGAAATTTATTTTTTAAATTTCTTCATAACTGATTTTATGCAGAAAATATCGTCACTTTTTAGTAAATTTTGTCAAAAAAAAATTCCTATTTTTAGAAAATTTTGTCAAAATTTAATTTATGTAGAAAATTTCGACGAAGATACATACATATTTCTCGCAAATTTCTACAAAATGTTACTTTTCTAGAACATTTCTTCAAAATGTTATTATTCTAGAAAATTTCTTCAAAATTGAATTTTTCCAGAAAATTTCATCAAAAATTTAATAAAATCGTAGTTTTATAGAAGTTGTTGTCAAAGTAGGTATTTTTAAAAAATACTTCAAGATTGTATTTTTCCAAAAAAAAATTTAATATAGAAATTTAATAGAAATCCTAGTTTTATAGAAAATGTTGTCAAAATATGTATTTTTAAATTTAAAAAGTACTTCATAATTGAATTTATAAAAAAAATTATAAATTATATAAAATTATGTGAAAATACCATTCATGAAGAAAATTTCTTCGAAATTCCATATGTATAGAAAATATCTTAAAAAATTTTTGTTTCTAGGAAATTTCTTTAAAATTGTATTTTTCAAGAAAATTTCTTGAAAATTTTATAGAAATTATAGTTTTATAAAAAATGTCAAAATTTGTATTGCTCCAGAATATAACATTAAATATTTAATATAAATCGTAGTTTTATAAAATTTTTTGTTAAAATATGTATTTTATAATTTTTGCGGAAGATTTCTTCGAAATTGCTTTTTTTAACAAATTTTATCAACACCATTTTTATTGAAATTTCCCTTCTTTCTATAAAATGTTGTCGATATCCATTTAAGTCAAAATTGCATATTTCTAAAAAATTTTCAAAATTTTATTTTTCTAGAAAATTTTACAAAATATAATTTTTCCACAAAATGTCATTAATAATTTAATAGAAATCGTAGTTTTATAGAAAATGTTGTCAAAATATGCATTTTTAAAATTTTTATGTCAAAATTGCTTTATTCTAAAAAAGTACTTCATAATCTAATTTATAAAAAAATTATAAATAATATAAGATTATGTCAAAATACCATTTATGAAGAAAATTTCTTCGAAATTCCATATTTCTAGAAAATATCTTCAATGTTTTATTTTTCTAGAAAATCTCTTCAAAAGTTTTTGATTCTAGGAAATTTCTTCAAAATTGTATTTTTCCAGAAAATTTCATGAACATTTTATAGAAATCGAAGTTTTATAAAAAATGTTGTCAAAATATGTATTATAAATAATTTCGACATAATTTAATTATAATAAATATTATTACAATACAATTTCGGCTTTTTTCTAAAAAAAATCGTTGAAATTTATTTTTTTAAATTTCTTCATAATTGAATTTTCTGCAAACTTTGTCTCTTTTCAGCAAATTTAGTCAAAAAACATTTTGATTGAAAATTTCGTTTTTTAGAAATTTTTTTTCAAAATTACATTATTATAGAATATTTCGTCGAAATTACATATGTACATATTTCGAGCAAATTTTTACAAAATTTAATTTTTCTAGAAAATTTCTCCAAAATTTTATTTTTCTAGAAAATTTCTTTAAAATTTTATTTTTCTAGAAAAGTTCTTCGAAATAGCATTTTCCATAAAATTCCATTGAAAATTTAATAAAAACCGTAGTTTTATAAAAAATGTTGTCAAGATATGTATTTTAAAAAATTCGACAAAATTTAATTTTTGCAAAAAAAAATTCTTTGAAATTATTTTTTTCCATTTCTCATAATTTAATTTTTCCAAAAGACTTCGTCGAATTGCTTCTTTTTAGATTTTTTTTTTTAAATACATTTTTATTGAAAATGTCTTTTTCTAGAATATTATGTCAAAATTCTATTTATCTAGATAATTTTATTTTTCTAGAAATTTTCTTTAAAAATTTTATTTTTCTAGAAAATTTCGGTAAAAATTTTATTTTTCTAGAAAATTTCTTCAAAACGAATTTTTTCCAGAAAATTTAATTAAAAATTTAATAAAAAGCGCAGTTTTATTGAAATTTTTGTCAAAATAGCCTTTTTTGAAAAAAAAAATCGTCAAGATTGAGTTTTTGTAAAAAAAAATTGGAATATTGCATTTTTTTTATTAAATTTCTTCACAACTGAATTTTTTCTAGAAAATTTCTTCAAAATTGAATTTTTCTGGAAAAATTCGTTGAAAATACATTTTCATTGAAAAATTCCTTTTCTCTAGAAAATTAATTCAAAATTCCATTTATTTAGAAAATTTCTTAGAAATTACTTCAAAATTTAATTTTTCTGCAAATTTCATTTTTCAGAAATTGAATTTTTCTAGAAAATTCAAAAGAGCAATTTAAAGAAATTTTGTTAATTTTACAATACTTTCTTTTAAACAAATTAGTAGTTATAATGACGATTTTAATTCGAGGATTTTTTTAAATTACACTGTTCAATGCGGGTTAACCGAAATTTTGTAGAAAAAATAAATTTCAACAAAATTTTGGAGCAAATACAGAATTTAAGAAAAAGTTTTAAATAATGTGAAATTTCAAGAAATTTTTAGAAAATTGGAATTTTTACAAAATTTTCTAGAGAAATGCAATTTCAATTACTTTTCTAGAAAATTCAATTCAAAGAAATATGTGGGGATCCGTATTGTTAAATGGTTGTGAAGCCCTTCTCTATATACTCGTATTATTGGGAGGGAAGACAATATAGGAACATTTTTTTTATAGAATTTAGAAAAATTAAATAACTCTAATTCCGCTTTTCTGCCATGTTTTTGTTTTCCAGCATGACTATCCCCAGGAATGTCGTCCTGGCGGCATGAATGGCAATTTCATAATGTTTGCCAGTGCCACTTCCGGTGATCGTCCCAACAACTCGAAATTCTCCTCCTGTTCCATACGCAATATCTCCAATGTTCTGGACGTGCTGGTGGGCAACATGAAACGTGACTGCTTCAAGGTGTCCGAGGGTGCCTTCTGTGGCAATAAGATTGTGGAACAGGGCGAAGAGTGTGATTGTGGCTTCAACGAAGATGAATGCAAAGATAAATGTTGTTATCCTAGATTAATTAGTGAATACGATCTGTCGCTCAACAGTTCGGCGCGTGGCTGTACGCGACGGGCCAAGACGCAATGTTCGCCATCGCAGGGACCCTGTTGTTTGGCCAACGCGTGTACCTTTGTACCGACCAATTATCACCAGAAATGCAAAGAGGAAACCGAATGTTCCTGGTCAAGTAGTTGTAATGGCACCACCGCCGAGTGTCCAGAGCCTAAGCCACGCGATGATAAGACAAAGTGCAACAATGGCACCGCCTTGTGCATCAAGGGTGAATGCTCGGGCTCCATTTGCCTGCTGTGGAATATGTCCGAGTGCTTTTTGACGTCACAGCAGCAGCCGCATGTGGACAAGCGTAAGCTATGCGAATTGGCCTGTCAGAATGGCAATGACACGACCACATGTCGGAGTACATCTGAATTTGCTCATCTAATTGGTTTACCTGAAGGCGGCATTAGCCTCCGGCCCGGTTCACCGTGTGATAACTTCCAAGGTTACTGTGATGTGTTCCTGAAATGTCGTGCCGTAGACGCGGACGGTCCACTGGTGCGTTTAAAGAATCTCCTGCTCAACAAGGAGACCCTGTTGACGGTGGCCCAATGGATTACTGAGAATTGGTATATAGTGGTGTTGCTGGGCATTGCTTTTATTATTGTTATGGGCATTTTCATAAAATGTTGTGCGGTGCATACGCCCAGCTCGAATCCTAAGAAGAGAAGAGCTCGCCGAATCTCAGAGACATTGAGAGCTCCTATGAATACCTTAAGACGAATGGTGAGTTGTAATTTGTATAAACCAGAAACTGAAATCATATTAATTGTTCTATATATTTCAGCGTCATCCTCATGGCCGCAGTGCTGGCCCACGTAGCATACCACCGCCTGTTCATGACTCACGTGCTCATCGCAACTATCCTCCCGATTGGGATCGTCATCATCGTCCAGGTGCTGCCAGCGGAGCCAGTGCTGGTGCTGTGCCCCTGCCCGCAGCTAGCAGTCATGCGAGTCGTGCCGTCGCTGCCAGACCTTCAGGTGGAGGCGGCGGCGGTGGGGGTCGCAGTTCCCGTTCGAACGGCTCTCGACAACCGAGCAGTTCTCGTTCTGGTGGACAACATGGGTATGGCGATATCATCCCACCTAATGGTGTGGTGGGTCCATCATCGAACAATTCCAATGTGATTGTTGGTGGTGGAGGTGGTTTACATATAGGTGGTGGTACTGGTGGAGGTGGTCCATCCATTGGTGGGCCGGGTTCATCAACTAGTGGTGCGGGTGTTCTCTCACGTGCCCAAATGCCTTTACCCGCCCTGCCGTCCAGTGCACAAACGCAACAACAACAATCACAACAACAACTGCCACAACAAGCATATTATGCGCCGAAAGGTGTGATATTTAATGATACAAATAATATTGATAGAATTAGAGAAAATGTGGTTTTTGAGGAAGGAAAAAGGAAGAAACTAAAGAGATATGGGAATATTTAAAAAAAAACAAGGATTTTCACAATCTGAGAAGTCGTTAGAGAAATACATCTAAGGTCGACTAAAGTATAAAGGAAAACCAATACATTAGAGAAAACATATGAGGTCGGCTCTAATCTAGAGAAAGGCCGTTGGAGTCTACAATTGTTAAGATGAAGATCTGTAAGGTTGGCTTTAGTATAGATGAAGATCTCAGTGATCGACTCTAGTATAGAGAAGCGCATCTGAAGTATTATACTCAGTTATCGAGAAATACCACTGTAATCTAGTCTATTATACAAAATAACGAGTACAGTTTAGGGGATTACTCTGAGGTCGACTTAAAGAAAGACTCAGAGTTCGACTTTAGTACAAAGGCAGACTCATAGGTCGACTTTAGTATAAAGGAAGACTTTAAGGTCGACTTTCGTATAACAAAATACCTTAAGGTCGACTTAAGTATAAAGGAAGACCTTAGATATCGACTTTATTATAAGGGAGGACCTCAGAGGACGACTTTAATATAAAGGAAGACCTCAGAAGTCGACTTTAGTGTAAAGAAAGACCTCAGAGGACGACTTTAGCATAAAGGAAGGCCTCAAGGGTCCACTGTAGTTTAAAGGAAGACTTCAGAGGTCGACTTAAATATATTGGAAGACTTCAGACGTCGACTTTATTATAAAGGAAGACCTCAGAGGTCGACTTTAGTATAAAGGAAGACTTCAGAGGTCAACTTTAGTATAAAGGAAGACTTCAGAGGTCAACTTTAGTATAAAGTAATACTTCAGAGGACGTCTTTAGTATAATGGAAGACCTTATAGGTCGACTTTAGTATAAAGGAAAACTTCAGAGGTCAACTTTAGTATAAAGGAAGACCTCAGCGATCGACTTTAGTATAATGGAAGACCTCAGAGGTCGATTTTAGCATAAAGGAAGTCCTCAGAGGACGACTTTAGTATAAGGAAGATCTTAGCGCTCGACTTTAGTATAAAGGAAAACCTTAAAGGTCGACTTTAGTATAAAGAATGACTTCAGAGCTCAACTATATTATAAAGGAAGTCCTCAGAGGACGGCTTTAGTATAAAGGACGACCTCAGAGGACGACTTTAGTATAAAGGAAGACCTAAGAGGCCGACTTTAGTATAAAGGAAGACCTTACAGGTCGACTTTAGTATAAAGGAAGACCTTAGAGGTCGGCTTTAGTATAAAGGAAGATCTCAGAGGACGACTTTCGTATAAAGGAAGACCTCAGAGGTCGGCTTCAGTATAAATGAAGAGCTCAGAGGACGACTATAGTATAAAGGAAGACTTTAGTACAAAGAAAGATCTTAGAGGTCGACTATGGTATAAAGGGAACCCTTAGAGCTCGACTTTGGTATAGAGGAAGACCTCTGAAATCGACTCTTGAGTAGAGGAATGCCTCTAATATCGACTTGAGACGAGCTTATCTGAGGTCGACTGTATTGTAGAGAAGAGCTCTGAGTTCCACTATATTATAAAGAAGACCTTCCAGGTAATTTTGAGGTTGACACTATATATAGAGGAATACGAAGAAGAACCTGGCTAGATTATAAGGGAAAACCTTAGAGGACGGACGACTTTAGTCTATAGGAAGATCTCAGAAGTCAACTTCAGTATAAAGAAAGACATCAGAGGACTACTTTAGTATAAAGTCGACCTCATAAGTCGGCTTTAGTGTAAAGAATGACCTCAGAGGACGAATTTAGTATAGAAGAAGACCTTAGAGGTCGGCTTTAGTATAAAGGAACACCTCAGAGGACAACTTTAGTATAAAGGAAGACCTCGGAGGACGACTTTAGTATAAAAGAAAGACCTCAGAGGTCGGCTGTAGTATAAAAGAAGACCTCAGAGGACTACTATAGTATAAAGGAAGACCTCAGAGGTCGACTTTAGTATAAATGAAGACCTCAGAGGACGACTTTGGTATAAAGAAAGACTCAGAGGTCGGCTTTAGTATAAAAGTAGACCTAAAAAGACAATTATAGTATAAAGACCTCAGAGGACGACGTTAGAGGTTGACATTAGTATAAAGGAAGGCCTTAGACGTCGACTTAGTATAAATGAAGACCTCATAAATCGACTTTAGTATAAAGAAAGGTATCAGAGGACTACTTTAGTATAAAGTCGACCTCAGAAGTCGACTTTATTATAATAAATGAACTCAGAGAACGACTTTAGTATAAAAGAAGACCTCTGAGGTCGACTTTAGTATAAAGGAAGGCCTCAGGGGTCGACTTTAGTATAAAGGAAGACCTCAGAGGTCGACTTTAGTAGTAAGGAAGACCTTAGAGGTCGACTTTAGTATAAAGAAATACATTAGAGATCGACTTTAGTATAAAGGAAGACATTAGAGATCGACTTTAGTATAAAGGAAGACATTAGAGATCGACTTTAGTATAAAGAATCAATTCAGATGTCGCATTTAGTATAAAGGAAGACTTCATACGTCGAATTTATTATAAAGGAAGACTTCATACGTCGAATTTATTATAAAGGAAGACCTCAGATGTCGCCTTTAGTATAAGGGAACACTTCAGAGGCCAACTTTAGTATAAAGGAAGTCTTCGGAGGTCAACTTTAGTATAAAGGAATACCTCAGAGGTCGGCTTTAGTATAAAGGAAGACTTTAGAGGGCTACTTTAGTATAAAGGAAGACTACAGACGTCGGCTTTAGTATAAAGGAAAACTTTAGTATAAAGGAAGACCTCAGAGGTAGACTTTAGTATAAAGGAGGACCTCAGAGCACGACTTTAGTATAAAGGAAGACCTCAGAGGACGACTGTAGTATAAAGGAAGACTTTGGAGGTAGACCTCAGAGGACGACATTAGTATAAAGGAAGACCTCATAGGTCGACATTTATATAAAGGAAGACCTCATAGATCGACTTTAGTGTAAAGGAAGACCTCAAACGACAACTTTAGTATAAAGGAAGAGTATAAAGAAAGACCTCAGAGGTCGGTTTTAGTATAAAGGAAGACCTCGGAGGTCGGCTTTAGTATAAAGGAAAACCTCAGAAGTCGACTTTAGTATAAAGAAAGACCTTTGATGACTACTTTAGTATAAAAGAAGACATCATTGGTCGACTTAAGAATAAAGGAAGACTGCAGAGGTCGACTTTAGTATAAAGGAAGACTTTATACGTCGACTATATTATAAAGGAAGACCTCTGAGGATGCCAGGGGTCGACTTTAGCGTAAAGGAAGACTTCATACGTCGACTTTAGTATAAAGAAAGACCTTAGAGGTCGACTTTAGTATAAAGGAGGTCTTAGAGGTCGGCTTTTGTATAAAGGAAGTCCTCGGGAGACAACTTAATAAGGAAGACTTCGGAGGTCAACTTTAGTATAAATGACGACCTTAGAGGTCGACTTTAGTATAAAGGAAGACCTCAGAGGACGTCATGGGACGACTTTAGCGTAAATTAAGACTTCATAGGTCGACTTTAGTATAAAGAAAAACCTTAGAGGTCGACTTTAGTATAAAGGAAGACCCCAAAGGACGTCAGGGGACGACTTTAGCGAAAAGGAAGACTTCAAAGGTCGGCTTTAGTATGAAGGAAGACCTTAGAGGTCGACTTTAGTATAAAGAAAGAACTTAGAGGTCGACTTTAATATAAAGGAAGACCTTTGAGATCCACTTTAGTATAAAGGAAGACCCCAGAGGACGTCAGGGGACAACTTTAGCGCAAATGAAGACTTCATAGGTCGACTTTAGTATAAAGAAAGAACTTAGAGGTCGACTTTAATATAAAGGAAGACCTTTGAGGTCCACTTTAGTATAAAGGAAGACATTAGCGGTCGACTTTAGTATAAAGGAAGACCTTGGAGGTCGACTTTAGAATAAAGGAAGACCTCAGACCTCAGAAGCTTGAATATAAGGGTAGGCCTCAGAGGTCGGCTTTTGTATAAAGGAAGACCTCAGAGGACGACTTTAGTATAAAGGAAGACCTCAGAGGTCGACTGTAGCATAAAGGAAGAACTCGGGGGTCGACTTTAGTATAAAGGAAGACCTCAGAGTTCGACTTTAGTTTAAATGAAGACTTCAGAGGTCGACTTTAGTGTAAAGAATCAATTTAGAGGTCGCCTTAAGTATAAAGGAAGATTTCTGACGTCGACTTTAGTATAAAGGAAGACCTCAGATGACGACTTTTGAATAAAGGAACACTTCAGAGGCCAACTTTAGTATAAAGGAAGTCGTTGGAGGTCAACTTTAGTATAAAGGAAGACCTTAGAGGTCGGCTTTAGTATAAAGGAAAACCTCAAAGGACGACTTTAGTATAAAAGAAGACCTAAGAGGTCGACTTTAGTATAAAGGAAGACCTAAGAGGTCGGCTTTGGTCTATAGGAAGACCTCAGATGTCGACTTTAGTATAAAGGAAAGCCTTAAAGGTCGAATCTACTATAAATGAAAACCTTAGAGGTCGACTTTAGTACAAAGGAAAACCTTAGAGGTCTACTTTAGTATAAAGGGGAACCTTAGAGGTCAACTGTGGTATAAAGAAAGACCTCCGAGGACGACTTTGGTATAAGGGATGACTTCAGAGGTCGACTTTAGTATAAAGGAAGTCCTCAGATGACGACTTTAGTATAAAGGAATACCTCAGAGGTCGACTTTAGTATAAAAAAAACTTCGGAGGACGACTTTAGTATGAAGGAAGGGCTTAGAGGTCGACTTTAATATAAACGAAGACCTTAGAGGTCGACTTTGGTACGGAGGAAGACCTCTGAGATCGACCCTTGAGTAGAAGAGCTAATCTGAGGTCGACTGTATTGCAGAAAAGAGCTCTGAGTTCCACTCTATTATAAAGAAGACCTCTCAGGTAATTTTGAGGTCATTTTGATACAAAAGAATAACACAAGGATCGATTCTAAAATAGAGAATGTCCTATGAAGTCGACTCTATTAGAGCTGAAGACTACAATGGTCGTATATAAAAAGTTCTCGGTAATCGACACTGGAATAGAGGAAGTCATCTGACCCAGTATCTTACAAATTCCCATATCTCTTTTTTATTCTCCCTAGTTTGGCAGATGTATGTATTTCAAATATAATATTTTTATCGATTTCAAAAACACCAATTGCATTTACTTTTAAATGTTTTTTCTAATAGTTCCAGTTTGTTAAATGATTTGCTTAATTTTTCTTTTTTTCAATTTTTCTAATTTTTTACGTTATTATTTTTGCCAATTTTAATTTCCCACCACAAATAGATTTTATATTTTTAGCAAATTAGCATTACAATGCCTTTAAACACAAAAAAGAAACGTTTTATTAAATTACAAAACACCTCCTCACTCCTCCTTATTTGTAGTTGAAGTCCGCAATAAATCCCGCTCATCACGTACAAACACCTCGTCCTCTTCGGCAACGGCGGCGGCCAACACGAAAGGCCAACACAAATCCAAAGATCAAACAAACAGTCAAAAGTCTGGCAAAAGTCGGCGTAATATAGTCTATTGAGGGACTATAAAAAAAAACTATCACAAAAATGACTGATTGATATTGTTTCCTAAGCATCCCATACAAAACAGAAAAAAAATCGAAAACAAAAACAAAAAAGAAACTACAGCAGAAACCCAAAACTGAAATGCATCATATATATATACATACATCACGTGTCTATGTACTCGTATACCACTGCTAGATAAAGAAAAAGACACACTTTATTTTTTACATAACGATATTTATCTGCCACAAGATAAACAAAAATGAAAACGATAAACCCCTCGTATAGATAAAGATAATAACGTGATCATAATGATCTCATAATTGGTAATGATTACAATTTTTTTTAATTTTTCCCCCCCACTTTTTTTAGTTTTTACATTTGCATTTTTAGTTTTTAGACACAGAAAATATGCCGCAATTAAATTCCAAGTAATTAAAAAAATGATTGATAAATTTGGCAATCCATGACTAAAGAAACAATTGATTTAACTAATTTTTTTATTAAATCAATAAAAAACTTAATTGCAATTTGATACATTTTTAATTATAAAACTTATTTGAATCAATCAATTAATGTGTTGTTAGTAGATTCTATCAAATTTTAAATTAAACTCATTTTAAGTCAATTAAACTAAAATGGTTAATAAATTATCCCTCCTTAATAAAAAAGCAATTGATTCAACTAAGTTTTAATTACCTCAATAAAAAACCTTAAGTAACCTTAATTTGGTTTGATACATTTTTAAACATAACTCAATTTTTAATATATTGAATCTACTTTTATTAAAATCAAATTAATTCAAAATTTAATTGAATTACAAATTTAATTTTGATTAAAATATTTTTTTATTGAAGTCTAATTAATTGAATCTATTACCTAAAATTAATTCAAAATTTAATTTTGATTAAAATATTTTTTAATTGAAGTCTAATTCATTAAATTAATCACCTATATGGTTAAAATAAATTCTAATTTTTATTTTTTTACTGAAATTAATTCAATTAATGTTTTAGCTGATTCAATAATTTTTTTTTAAATAAATCTAATTAATTCATTTTAATTAAAATTTGTTTTTTTAAATTCAAATGAAATAAATGTAATTTTGATTAAAATATTTTTTTATTGAAGTCTAATTAATTGAATCTATTACCTAAAATTAATTCAAAATTTAATTTTGATTAAAATATTTTTTAATTGAAATCTAATTCATTAAATTAATCACCTATATGGTTGAAATAAATTCTAATTTTTATTTTTTACTGAAATTAATTCAATTAATGTTATAACTGATTCAATCAATTTTTTAAAAATAAATCTAATTAATTCATTTTAATTAAAATTTGTTTTTTTAAGTTCAAATGAAATAAATGTTGATATCCTCAATACAAAAAACAGTTGATTCGACATTTTTTTATTTAATTGTTAATAATTAGATTTTAATTAAATACATTTTTAATCATTAACAAATTTGTAATTAAAATGAAAATTTGATTTCAATTAAAATATATTTTAATTTTATTATTGAAGTCTAATTTATTGAATCAATTATTACCTATAATAAATTCTAACTAATTTTTATTTTTTGCTGAAATTAATTCAATTAATGTTTTAGCGGATTCAATCAATTTTTTAAAAAAAAATCTAATGAAATCATTTTAATTAAAATTGTTTTTTAAATTCAAATGAAATAAATTTTGATATCCTCAATACAAAAACCATTGATTCAACATTTTTTTAGTTAATTATGAATAATTAGATTTTAATTAAATACATTTTTAATCATTAACTGAGTCAATTACAAGTTAACTGCTTCAATCAAATTTGTTATTAAAGTCAACATTTGATTTCAAGTAAAATATATTTTAATTTTATTATAATTCATAGAATCAATAATAATAACATAATGTTTTAATGAATTCTAAAAATTTTTTAATTAATTACAAATAATTTAATTGAAAATTAAAATTTTCAAACACAAAAAGTGATTGGATTAATTAATGTTTAAATATATTCAATCAAATTTTTACCTTTAGTGAAATCAAAAATTTAGAATAAAATATTTATTTATTTTATTTCAAATTCATTTAACTAAGAAACTCTAAAATTTTTATAGATTGAAACAAATTTTTATTTACAGTTTACAAAAGTTTCCAATGATTTTTTTAATTGCAGTTTTTATTGGCATTTTATTTCTGTGTAGATTTTAATTTTGTTGCTTGTTGGTTTCGTTTATAGAGTGTTGTTTTTATAGTTTGTACAATTTGTTGTTGTTTTGTTGTTTGTGCATGTTTTTCTGCTTTTACAGGAATTTTATTTTATAAATACTAACACTTAACAAATTTACTAATTTATATAATTTATTTCTGCGTTGTCTGTTGGTTCCACAAAAAATAAATTCGACATAAAAAGGTTTATATTAAATTTTTCAAACAAAAAATAAATCCAACGTTATCTTAATAACAAATCCGGTCCAATGGAAATAAATCATATTAAAATCGTAATTTCCTAAATAATATTTCTTTAGATGTCCACAATCGGACCATAGGTTCGAATATATAAGATTATACATTTAAAAGAGGAGGTGATCACAATTGGCCACCGAGATCTTGTGATTTAACACCTTGCGACTTCTTCCTTTGGGGCCACGTGAAAGATAAGGTCTACGCCAACAGCCCAGCGTCGATTCAAAACCTCAAAGATAGAATTCGTGAGGCTATCGAGGACATAGGGCAGCCACTTTGCGATTTGGTTATGGAAAATTTCATGAAAAGGATATGGTTCTGTAAGCAGCGTGGTCGTGGTGGCCATTTGGCTGATGTTGTTTTTCATTCCTTCCTCTTTATTATGAAATAAACATCCGATCATTTATCCCAAAAATGGAATTTTTCTTTGAATACCAAAATAACACCTCTTGTTGGAAAACCCTTTCCATCTATATTTTATATGATCAAATAGATATGAAAAATGTCTCAACAATTTTTTTTTTTAATTTTTATAACTTCTAATTTAGGACATGTGGATTTAGAACATGTGTACACATAACTTTAATTCTAATCAGATCGTTCTAATATTTCATGAATAACCGTTGAAAAGGAAAAACAAAAAATGTTAAACATTGGTTATCGTCGATGAGTTTTCTATAAGAAAAGTTCATCATTGATGAATTTTCCATAAGAAAAGTTCATCGTTTATGACTTTTCCATAAGAAAAGTTCATCGTTTATGACTTTTCCATAAGAAAAGTCCATCGTTCATGTCTTTACCAGAAGAAGAGTTCATCGTTTACGACTTTTCCAGAAGAGAAGTTCATCGTTTATGACTTTTCCAGAAGAAAAGTTTATCGTTTATAACTTTTCCAGAAGAAGTTTTCATCGTTTATGACTTTTCCAAAAGAAAAGTTTCATCGCTTATGACTTTTCCAGAAGAGAAGTTCATCGTTTATGACTTTTCCAGAAGAAAACTTCATCGTTTATGACTTTTCCAGAAGAAAAGTTTATTGTTTATGACTTTTACATAAGAAAAGTTCATCGTTTATGACTTTTCCAGAAGAAAATTTCATCGTTTATGACTTTTCCAGAAGAAAAGTTCATCGTTTATGACTTCTACACAAGAAAAGTTCATCGTTTCTGAATTTTCCAGAAGAAAATTTTATCGTTTATGATGAAAAGAAAAGTTTATCATTGATTAGTTTTCTGTAAGTAAAGCTTATATTAAGGATAAATCACTGAACAATATACAATTTTAGAATTAAATAGGAAAATTATAAATGAATTTAATTTGGGTATGAATTGATTTCCTAAAATGGCTATAATTTTTTATACATTTTAAAAGATTTTCTTAAAATGTGTCCCAATTTTTTAGCGGGAGTGTAAAGTACAACTACTCAAGTATATAAAAATGAAAAAATGCTAATCAAAAAGTTTATATATTTGTAAATGTACAATCTAATAAAAGGTTTTTCAATAAGAGTGATATGATTTCTTTGAAAAAAACACGCTTATTGTTAAAGAAATTCAAAAGTTTTTTTACTTAATGTGAAGTACAATCGATACAATTAAGTTCTAAATAAAACGCCATTCAAATGGCCTCCACGACTTCTTCTGCAGGAACGAATTCGATGAATCCAATTTTCGAGCACTTTTTCCACTAAATCGTCGTATGTCATGAATGGCACGTTCAATATTGACTTGTAAAGCTTGAAGCGAGTCTGGTTTATTTCGAAAGACCAATGACTTCAAATAACCCCACAAGAAATAGTCTAATGGTGTTAAATTACAACTTCTTGGAAGCCATTCAATATCACAATTTCTTGAAATAATCGAATCTCCAAAATTGTTATCTCAGCAATTCAATTGTTTCATTTGCTGTGTGACACGTAGCCACAGTCGGTCAATGGCAAAAAGATAGCTCGTAACGAGACCTAAAATATTGCTCATGGGTGTCTAGGTGTAGGTGGATTGGAAAGTGTTTTTTTTTTTGGATTTGAAAACAATTTACTTAGCATCATTTTCAAATGTGAACTGAAAGATAGTCTAGCTCCTTAACGGTACGTCGGATCGGGAATCGGTTAATGGTAACAAGATATCTCTTAACGAGAGCGATAATATTGCTCATGGGTGTCAAGGTCGTAGGTCGACTGGAAAGTGTTTTATTTATTTATTTAAAAAAAAGGACTGAAAAGTTGCAATTGGAGAACGATTATTTTGATAATAAACTGAATAATTTGTAAACGCTGTGCTTGCGTATATCTCTCCATGATGAAATTGTAAACACTACTGAATACAATGAAAAACAAATGACAGATCATGACATATTACAAATGGCCGAAACGTCACTTCAAAATCATATCATCCCTATTGGAAAACCGGTATCTTCTAAACTGGTGATCAGATTGGCGAAATTTACACATACGTTTAGATAACATAATTGAGATTTTAATACACCAAACAAAGAAATTTAAATTTTTAAATATTCTATCTTATATCTTCTAAAGTTGTCGTCCGATTGTGAACAGGTGAGCACATAATTTTTAGGAAATATTATTGAGATGCCTGTAATTTTTTATATATTTTAAGGGATTGCCATAAATGTATTACAAATGTTTAGGGGCAGTGTCAAGTACATCGAATCAAGGAATAAAATACTTTTTAGCAATTCTTCCTATATTTTTTTTGATCAAATTGAAGACAAAAGAATAACAATCAAAAATGATTTTAAATTTTCAGTCTTATAACTTCTAAAGTTATGGTTTGATTGAGGACATAAGAACACATTATATATAGGAAATATTATTCAGCTTTTAGTACATTTAATAACAATCATATCGCGTCTATATTTCATGAGTAACCCTTGAAAAGGTGAAAATATAATTAAAAATTTTAGCCTGAATTGATTCCTAAAATGGCAAAATTTTGTTAATATATATTTCAAAAGATTTCCTTAAAATGTATCGCAATTTTTAAGAGGAGTCTCAAGTACAAATACTCATGTAATAAAATAGAATTTAACAATGTTTTCTTTATTTTTTATGATCAATCATAACTTCAAAAGTTGTGATTCGATTGAGATCATGTGAATACATATTTCTTAAGAAATATTATTGAGACTTCAATCAAAATTATACTAATCAGATCGGGTTTATAATTCGTGAGTAAGCGTTGAAAAGTTGAATTCACTTTTGTTCGAAAAATTAAAAATATAAAAATAAACAAATACAATTTATGTCGATTTTCGTACTTGAGGAACCGAATTAAACCAAAAAAATAATTATCAGGCGCGTTTGAAAATGGTGCACCTAGTTTTTTTTATAAATTTTCAGATTTATCCAATCTATAAAAATTTTTAAAATTTTTTTTAAAAATTTAGCTTAAATCGAAGAATACTCCAATTTTTTGTCTTCATTATATTTTTTAATTCTTTATCTTATTTATTTCTAAATTGGTTTGTATAATTGACATTACGCCTAAAGAAAGCATGAGAACTCTAACACAAACACTAATCTCTTTGAATGTATTAAGGCCTTTAATGAAATTACTCAATTAATGGCATTAACAAAACAATAAATTTTGAAATATTAATCAATTTTTGCCTTAAACTTTCTTTTTTTATGTCTTCCAACAGTCGTCGTTCCGCAACCAGTAAATTATAATCGACCGCCATCACTGCATAATCCTGACCTGTATGCCGATGCCTATGCTGCTCTAGGGCGAGGGGCATATGAATCAACTTCACGGGCGGCGTCCAACAATAAAGTTTGACAGACAGACGAGACGATGATGATGCGAGCAACCGGCGACGAGCAACAGCAGCAGCAGCAGCAACAACAGAATTTTAGTTTAATTAACAAAACCACAAAAATACAAAAATCAAATGAACTCAAATTAAATATAAATAATATTTTGTACGCTAATTATTATAATTTAATTTGTTAAATTTTCTATACTTTTTCTTTCTGGATGATCATAATGGAAATAGCTATTTTTTTTTTGACAAACAAACAAACAAAAAACAACTTCAACCAACCACAAAACAAGAAAATAATCCCACTTCAAACTATATATATATATACATATATTGATGCATATATACAAGACATATGTCATATTATATAGTATATTTTGTCAGATACTTTATTTTTCGCCCATTCTAACATTATTTTATAATTGCTTTATGAGAGTATTTTTTTGTCATTTTAATTAGATATTAGTTAATTCCTTAAAATCTCTTTTTTATATTTTAAATATTCCTATATACTCGTATATGTATGTTTTTTCCTCATATTGACTTTATTAGTTTTATTTTTCTTCTCTGTATGTATCTCAGTAATTTTTTATTTATAAATATTACTCATATACATACATACAACGTTTTCGCAGTAAAACTTATGGCCCATTTTTTAATATTTTATAACATTTTATTTGTAAAAGAAATTTGTTTTGATTTCAAGGTTTTTGTTTCCATTTTAAAATCAAAAAAAAACTTTCGGAGGACTTTCTGTTAATTAGGAGAAATTAATTTTTTTAAAGAAATGTTCTTTAAAAATTATAAATTTTAGTCTTTTTCAATGTCCATATATTGAAAATTAATTATTAAAAAAACTTTCGGCGGACTTTTTGTTGGCTAGGAGAAATGATCTAGTTTTTTCCATGTCCATGTATTGAAAATTAATTATTAAAAAAACTTTCAGAGGACTTTTTTGTTGACTTGGAGAAATTTCAATGTTTAAAGAAATGTTCTTTGAATGTTTTAGGCATTTTCAATCATTTCCAATCCATAACAATTTTATATTTTTTTATTTCTTTCTAATTTTAATTTTTTAGTAAACAGCTTTTGAATTTTTTATACATTTTAAGCCCTTTCAATCATATCCAATCATTAACAATATCATATTTGTTATTATTTTATTTTCATTTTGGTATTAAAAAAATCTTTCGCAGGATTTGTTTGCCAATCAGGAATATTTTTAAAGTTTTAAGAAAAATTCTTTGAATTTTATAAACATTCTACGGCTTTTTAATATCTATAACAAAATATGATATTTTTTAATATTTTAAAAATGTTTATGTTTGTAAATTTGAAGAATTTTAGTACAAGTACTCAATTTAAAGAATTTTAGCACAAGTAATAAATTTTAGTACTAGTTTTAAATTTTAGTACAAGTGCTAAATTTTAGTTCAGGCTCTAAATTTTAGTACTAGTATATTTTAAAACAAGTTCCCAATTTTAGTGCAAGTACTAAATATGTAATTAGGTGAATTTTTTATTATTTTTTGAATTATTCTTTAAATTTAATAGAAATTTTACGGCTTTTCAATATCTACAACAAAATATGATTTTTTTATGTTTTATAAATGTTTATTGTTGTAAATTTGGAGAATTTTAGTAGAAGTACTAAATTTAAGTAAAAGTTCTAAATTTTAGTACAAGTACTAAATTTTAGCACAGGCTCTAAATTTTAGTACCAGTATATTTTACAACAAGTACCAAATTTTAGTGCAACTACTAAATATGTAATTAGGTGAATTTTTAAAGTTTCAAGAAATATTCATTGAATTTAGTATACATTTTACGCTTTTTCAATATCTATAAAATATAATATTTTTTAATATTTTAAAAATGTTTATTTTTGTAAATTTGGAGAATTTTAGTACAAGTACTCAATTTGGAAAATTTTAGTACCAGTACTAAATGTTAGTAAAAGTTCTAAATTTTAGTACAAGTACTAAATTTTAGCTCAGGCTCTAAATGTTAGTACCAGTATATTTTACAACAAGTACCAAATTTTAGTGCATGTACTAAATATGTATTTAGGTGAATTTTTAAAGTTTAAAGAAATATTCATTGAATTTTAAAGACATTTTACGGCTTTCCAAAATCTATAAAATATGACATTTTTTAATATTTTAAAAATGTTTTTTTTTGGAAATTTGGAGAATTTTAGTAGAAGTACCCAATTTGGAGAATTTTAGTACAAGCACTAAATGTTAGTTCAGGCTAAAAGTGCAAGTACTAAATATGTAATTAGGTGAATTTTATCATCATTTTTTTAATTATTCTTTGAATATAATAGACATTTTACGGCTTTTCAATATCTACAACAAAATATGATATTTTTATATTTTAAAAATGTTTATTTTTGTAAATTTGGAGAATTTTAGTACAAGTACTCTATTTGGAGAATTTTAGTACAAGTACTCAATTTGGTGAGTTTTAGTACAAGTACTAAATTTTAGTAAAAGTTCTAAATTTTAGTACAAATACTACATTTTAGCTCAGGCTTTAAAGTTTAGTACCAGTATATTTTACAGCAAGTACCAAATTTTAGTGCAAGTACTAAATATGTAATTAGGTGAATTTTTAAAGTTTAAAGAAATATTCATTGAATTTTACGCCTTTTCAATATCTATGAAATGATATTTTTTAATATTTTAAAAATGTTTTTTTGGAAATATAGAGAATTTTTAGTACATGTACCCAATTTGGAGAATTTTAGTACAAATACTAAATTTTAGTACAAGTTCTAAATTTTATTACAAGTACTATATATTAGTTCATGCTCTAAATTTTAGTACCAGTATATTTTATAACAAGTACTAAATTTTAGTACTAGTGCTAAATATGTTTATGTTAA
Organism: Eudasyphora cyanicolor; assembly: GCA_963930755.1. NCBI lineage: Eukaryota > Metazoa > Arthropoda > Insecta > Diptera > Muscidae > Eudasyphora > Eudasyphora cyanicolor. The sequence continues at coordinate 49,926,353 of OZ005737.1, read as the reverse complement.
TATTTAAACACTTCCGGATGAATATTCGTTGAATATTATAGAAATTTTAAGTGTTTTCAAAGTCCTTAACAAAATTTTCACGATTTCTTGATTTTTCGATATTTTAAAAATTTTTCTTTGTAAAAGAAATTTGTATTGATTTCAATGTTTTTCTGTTTAATATCTAAAAACTTTCTGATGAATTTTTTGTTATTAGAAAATGTTTTTAATTTTAAAGAAGTGTTCTTTGAATGTTATAGAGCTTTTACGCATTTTCAACGTCCATAAAAATATAATATTTGCTTTTATTTTGGAAAATACTAAATTTTAGTGCAACTGAAACGAAAAAGTTTTTCGAGGAATTTTAAAAAAAAAAATAAACTTCCAAAAAATGTTTGCTAATCAGGAGAATTTTTAAAGTTTAAAAAAATATTCTTTGAAAATTATAGATATTTTACGCCTTTTCAAAAACTATAAACATATCTTATATTTTTAAAAGAAATGTGTATTGATTTTATGGTATTTTTAATTTTAATATCAGAAAAAAACTTCCGACGGATTTTTAAAAAGTACTAAATTGATATTTTTTAAAAAGTAATAAACTATAGTACAGGAAATAACTTTGTTAAAGTACTAAATTTTGTCAGGGTATTTTTCATGTTAATATTAAACAATTTCGGATTAATTTTTTGCTAATTAATAAAAATAAATATTAAATTAAAATAAATATTCGTTGAATATAATAGAGATGTTAGGCGTTTTCAATGTTCAATATTTGCTATTTTTTAATATTTTCAAAAAAATTGTCAAAGAACTTTATTTGTCAAATAATAACAATATTATATAAACTTTCATTTCGAAAAGTTCTAAATTTTAGTACAACTACAGAAATAAATTTTTTCAAGTTAATACTAAAAAAAGACGTTCGGCAATTTTTTTTTTTGCTAGTTATGGACAATTAATGATCCTAAGCTAAGCTTTTCAATGCATAGTGCTAAATTTTAAAATAACTATAAATAATGAAAATTGTAAATGGGTTGACTTTCTAAAATGACCATAATTTTTTATACATATTTATCAAAGGATTTCCATAAAATACTCGTATTTTTCAGTTCTTTGGGTCAGCGTCAATAAAATAAAATTTAGCAATTCTTCCTATATTTTTTATGATAAAAAAATAAGATATATTTAAATTTTTTGGGTCTGCGTCAAGTACATCTACAATAAAATAAAATTTAGCAATTCTTCCTATATTTTTATTATCAAATAAATATGAGAAAGATGAATATCGAAAAATGTTTATACATTTTTAAATGTACAATCTTATAAGTTCTAAAGTTGTGGTCTGATTGCGGATAAGTAAACATATAATTGTTATGAAATATTAGTGAGATTATAATACAATTAATTCCAAACATATCGCATTTATAAATTATGAGTAACCGTTGAAAAGGTGAATCCGCTTTTTTGAAAAATCTTAAAATATAAATTATAAAGAAAAACATTTTATAGCGATTTTATTCCTTGAGGAAATTATACCAGATTGTATTATAATCTCAATTATATTTTCTAAAAATTATTTGTTCACATACACGCTATCGGGCCACAACTTTAGAAGTTATAAGATTTTTGATACGCATTTTTTAATTTTAATTTGATCATACAAAATATAGAAAGAATTGAAAATTATTATTTTATTGCTTGAGAAGATAAGAAAAACATTACCTGCAAAAAATTAGGATATATTTTATCAAAATACTTTGATAAAACAATTATAGTCATTTTACAAAATCAACGTTTTTAAATTTTCAAGATTATTAGCTTTTTTCACTTTTAAAACGATTACTGATGAACTATAAACCCGATCTGATTGGATTTAATTTATATTATAATATCAATAATATTTCCTAAAAATTATGTGTTCACATATTTGCAATCGAACCACAAATTCTATTACATATTTAATTTTCATATTTTAAGTTTTGACTTATTTCTGGCATTTAGGTTGAGTTTTGAGTTTTGGTGTATTCAAAGATATGTAGAATAATATTATGGCAAATACTTTTGTAAAATATTTGGACTCGCTAAACACCTGTTTTAGGGGTGATTTTCAGCCTTTTCCAAAAAATGGACCAATAAGACCCCTACATTGAGGAGCTAGAGGGTTAAAATGTTCAACAAAAATGTTCCTCGTAATGTTCTAAGTAATGTTGCTGAAGACACCCTAAACCTAAAATTTAAGGATCACTCGGTTTCCTATACCAATTCATCATAAGAATGAGAAAAAGGGGGAATATTGACCCTCTCTAATATGACCTCCATTACTTACAGCCTGTTCAGCTAAATGTACCAAAACGCAGACGTGCGATAGCTACCCAAGCAATAATTTTCTTCTTCTTATTCTCACCCAAGCGATCATGTTTTTAATTTGGTTCATTGTCACTTATCGTTTGGGTAAGAAAGCTCTTTTCTTCATCGTCTTCCTGTCAAAGACCAATATTACCTTCATGTTGTTATTGACATTTCTTAAAGCTTTTTTCACACGAAAATATCAGAACGGGGGCAACCCTATCTAACAGCTGTAAAAGTTGCAACAGCTGTTTCTAGACGATGAGAAATAATTAAAAAACCGAAAACAAACACAATTGTTTGTTTGATAGATCATTTATAGGGGCTATATCTAAATCGGAAACCTTCTGCACCCATTTTAGTAAGTCCTTGAGTTAAAAAGGAAGTTCTTGCTAAATTTCCTAGTGATCTGAGCATAATTGTGACCTGTACTCGGTAACAAGGATATATTTATAAACAGACGGACGGACAAAACCAAACCTATTCAGAAAGATATTCTAGGTCGATAGGTATAATAAACAATTGTTTGGGTCACCTAATTTAAGGTATTACGAAAAAATGCAAAAAGCAACAGTGTGGTTGTGAGATTTCAAAACATTTTATACAAACTAATAAAAAGACATTTTTTGAAATTTTGGTGGATACTTCAGCAAAAGATACATGTGTATGTTGTTTGGTTCATTTATCCATTTTTTATTCATTTATCCAACAATTTTCACTTTATCATTCAAAAGGGCGGTAAACATAACCGACACGAATGAATTTTTCTGATCGTCTAATTTGACATTTCATTTTGTTCGTGTGGTCTTATAAGAACCAAAATATTGGCAATAATTGAAAGCTTCTTTGTTTACAATCGAAACAAAGTGTGCAAAAACCAAAAATTTCATTCGCTTGCCAATAGACGTGCGAAGTGACAAAAAATAAGTTACAAAAACAGGCCCTTAAACTTTCAAAACGCCTGTACACGTATATTCTTTTTCTACCCCCTCCATCAGAATCCATAGTCAGAACGTTTTTATTTTCGAAAATGTTTGATTTTGTTTCACAGAGTTATGAAAATTTCTTAACTTAAAAACCAAAATATGCTAATTTTTTTTGCAATTTTATTTTAAATATTTTCAATTTGTGCGCTCATAAAATATGCAATAATATAAAATAGCAGTTTTTTTAATATATTTTTTATGACCAAAAACAATTTAAAATATACGAATCAGAAAGTTTTGAAATATACAGTCTTATATTTTCTAAACTTTGGGACCGATTTAAGAACATGTGATCACATTAGACGTTAGAACATTTATGAAGATTTTAATTGAAAATTTCTATGGCGAACAAATTTTTAAAACAAATTTAGTATTTATTCGTGAAATAAAATCATATAAAGTCGCAAATAGCAATACTCTTAATTATGTAGCAATTTTATCGCAAATTTTAATCAGTTTTGGATAGATTAAAAAGTTTTAATAATTTTTGAACCAAGCCGAATAAAATAATTTCCAACATTCACAGAAAAACCTACAATTTCTAAAATTTTCAAACATAGGAATTTTAACCCAAAAAATAATCCATTTTCAAATTTTCTATTTAAGTAGAAATATATGAATATGTTTAAAAAACTTAAAATCTAAATTGCTGAAGATTTTAAAACAATATTATTTGCATTTCTATGAAATTTTTGGATTTCTTCTTCATTGAGATGTGATCACTTGCTTTATTTGCAGCTTGCTAGAACATAATCAAAATTCTTGGGCAAAGGTTTTATAAAATTAAATATTTTCAAAATAAAAGCTAATAAAATTGTGTTATGTATCTTTCAATAAGCCAGGATTCCTATATGCCAATTTACAACATTACTCATATTCGTAATTTCTTTTTGTATCACTTTTTTCTTATATTCTATAACATTTTACTTTATTCGCCAGAACAAAAAAGATTTCCAAACAACAAAAAGTCCTCTGATTTTTAGTTTTAATTTTTAATTCCTCATCAATACAAAGTAGGCATCGCCAAACTTTAAAAATGTATACTTTAATTTTTTAATTATTTCAAAACCAACAAATCTGAAATACAAATCAAAAAATTCAAAACAGATATTCAAAAAATACACAAAAACCAACAATACATCAATAAAAACTGAAAATAATTATACCAAATAATAAAAATGTATAAAATTTTGAACATATTTGAACATAAAAAAAAAACAAAAAAAATTACATGAAAGAAAAGCAAATCACAAAAAATGACGTTTAGACTTAAAGTGTTAACAAAACAAAAGAAAAGTTATTAAAAGAAGAAAAAAAGAAAAAATGAAATGATTCTAAAAATGATGGACCCCTCCTCCTTTGAGAAAAGAAAACGAAACAACAACAAAAAACGATATTTTCAATACTTTATCTATGTACGTTTGGCTAAGTTGTCTTTAAAGTATTCAAGAAAAAAAAAATACAAAAGATAAATTAATATCTTAAAAAAATTGAGTTTTTTTATAAAAAAGAATAAGATTGTTAAGTTTTCCCTAAGGTATTATAATGAAAAAATATTAGATTCTTCTTCCAAAGGAAATTTCCAATTCTATGTTTAATTTTTAAAAAAAGTTACCTTTTTAGTTTGAAAAATATCATCACTCAAAAGAAATATCGATGGTATACTGCATAATCTGTTGCATTGGGATAATTCGAAATTGAATTTCCAATTCAAATTTTATTCGTTTAAAATTCCACAATAAACTTGATTATCTTTTTCTATTGCCGAATGATTTATAAAAATCAGAATAAATCAACATGTATTACTAAATATTTGCTTCAGTCTGCAGAGAAAAAAGTTTCGCAATTAAATCCGCAATTGAAATTGTCGTTATTTTCAACAAAAATATAAATTGAACCGATTAAAACATTAATTAATTCATTAAGAATTAAATGTGTAATTGAATACGGGAACCTCTTCAATTATCAATATTAATTGAACCAAATGAATTATTATTAATTCAATCAATAGTATAATTGATCCAACTTAAAATGTCAATAGATTCAATTAATAATTTAATTGAAGAATAAAATTCCGAACATAGTATCGTGTAAACATTTTCTATAGGAAAACCTTATTGGGATTACAATTTCCATAGGAAAACCTTATCCAGAAAAAATTTTTTATAGAAAAACCTTATCCGGATAACATTTTCTATTGGAAAACCTTATCCGGATAACATTTTTTATAGGAAAACCTTACTCAGATAACATTTTCTATTGGTATACCTTATCCGGATAACATTTTCTATTGGAAAACCTTATCCGGATAACATTTTCTATTGGAAAACCTTATCCGGATAATATTTCTATAGGAAAACCCTATACGGATAACATTTTCTATGCGAAAACCTTATCCGGATAACATTTTCTATAGGATAACCTTATCCAGATAAGGTTTTCCAAAAAAAAAATTATACGAAAAATTTATCCGGAAAACATTTTCTATAGAAAAACTTTATCCGGAAAACATTTTCTAAAGGAAAACCATATTCAGATAACATTTTCTATTGTAAACCCTTATCAGGATAACATTTTCTATTGGAAAACCATATCCGGATAACATTTTCTATTGGAAAACCTTATCCGGATAACATTTTCTATTAGAATACCTTGTCCTGATAACATTATCTATACGAAACCTAATCCAGATAAAATTTTTATGCGAAAACCTTATTCGGATAACATTTTCTATTGGAAAACCTTATCCGGATTACATTTTCTATAGGAAACCATTATCTGGATAACATTTTATAATCGAAAACTTTATCCGGATATTTTTTTCTATAGGAAAGCATTATCCGGATAACATTTTCTATACAAAAACCTTATCCGGATAACATTTTCTATAGGAAACCATTATCTGGATAACATTTTATAATCGAAAACTTTATCCGGATATTTTTTTCTATAGGAAAATCTTATCCGGATAACATTTTCTATAGGAAAACCTTATCCGGATAACATTTTCTATAGAAAAACCTTATCCGGATAACATTTTCTATATAAAAACCTTATCCGGATAACATTTTCTATAGGAAAACCTTATCCGGATAACATTTTCTATAGGAAAACCGTATCCGGCTAACATTTTCTATAGGAAAAAAATGTTATCCGGATAAGGTTAGGAAAATCTTATCCGGATAACATTTTCTATAGGAAAACCTTATCCGGCTAACATTGTCTATAGGAAAACCTTATCCGGCTAACATTTTCTATAGGAAAACCTTATCCGGCTAACATTTTCTATAGGAAAACCTTATCCGGCTAAAATTTTATATAGGAAAACCTTATCCGGATAACATTTTCTATAGGAAAACCTTATCCGAATAACATTTTCTATAGGAAAACCTTATCCGGATAACATTTTCTATAGGAAAACCTTATCCGGATAACATTTTCTATAGGAAAACCGTATCCGGCTAACATTTTCTATAGGAAAACCTTATCCGGATAACATCTTCTATAGGAAAACCTTATCCGGATAACATTTTCTATAGGAAAACCTCATTTGGATAACTTTTTCCGTTTTTGAAATTGTGGTTATTTGCAATTAAAAGTAATTGTATCAATTAAGACATAAATTAAATGTATTCACAACGGATACATTTTCAGTCATAAATATTAACTTATAGATCCTATAGATATTTTAATTCAATTAATATTTTAAGCGATTCAATTAATATTTTATTTGATTCAACAAGATTTTTTAATATTTAGAAAAAAATCGACTCTAGTTTAGAAGACGCCCTCTGAGGTCGAATTTAGTATAGAGTAAATTTCTGAGATTAGCTCTGTTATATCCCGAAGACCTGTGATGTCAAATCTACATAGAATAGAGAGACACCTCTAAGGTCGTTTATTGAGTAGAGAAAACCCTCAAAAACTCTGAGGTCGACTCTACACCATTTTCAACTATAATTGGAAAAAAATTAATTGAGAGTCAAAGATCTCATTAGAATTTTAAAAAGAATTATTCAGTAGAGTAGCTACTATAAAGTAGCAACCTGCAATTGTTATTATTACTTAATTTAATAGTTATTAAGTTATACATATATTTAGAACTAGTTACGTTTTTTCGCTGTAGTAGCAACTCAAATTATATACGTAAACAAATTTTTCTTTGAAGAATATTGTAATTTACCTTTAATTGTCATACTGGCTTTAAATTACATTCATACAAAATGAAATTAAAAAAAATCAATTCAAAATTCATCAATTGAATTCGAAACTCTTAAATACAAATTCAAATTATGTCAACATAACTTAAAAATTATATTTGAGACCTAAAACAAGTCAAATAAAATTAAAAAAATTCCAATTACAAATTTTAATTTGTTATTTACAAGTGCTTTATTAAATTTAAATTTGCAATTGTTTTTTTTTAATTTATAATAATTCTTTTTAAAATTCTATTGAGATCTTGACTCTCAATTGATTTTTTTCCAATTATAGTTGAAACTGGTGTAGAGTCGACCACAGAGTTTTTGAGGGTTTTTTATTTCAATTGATATTATTTTATATTAATTTTTTTTTTCGATTTGCAGTTGAAAAAGGGATCGATTTTAGTACAAAGATCTGTAAGGCCTACTTTATTCAACAGAAACTTCAGATTAATTTTTCCTTGGCATTTTTTATTATACATTTTTTCCTGCAGAAGCTATATTTCTTAATACGTACATATATTGAAATAAATACAAACAATTTGAATCGAAAGAAAAAGTCTTCATAAAAAATTTGTATAATAAATTATGTACAAATTCGAAAATGTTCTTGCATTTGATAACCAACCAATAATTTGAATCGAAAAACAATATTAAAAAATGTTTATAAAATATATGATTTACAAATTTGCAAATTTCTTTGAATTCAATAACAAAAACTTATCGAACTGAGTTTGATCTGCGTTTTGCAGTATATTCTCGATATGTTTGTGATTTTTTAATTTGTATCTTTAGTTAAAATATTTTGTTTTTATATTCATCTAATTTCTCTATTTATATTTTGCTAAATCCATTTCAAATATTCTCAATTTTCCGTTTTTCTTCTAGAAATATTTTTTTACCATACAAAAGCTTTATGTTATAGTTATTATTTAAACGTATTTAGAAAGGTGTTTAGTGTTATTTAGTATAGTTTGAAAGTGTATTTTATTGTTTTCTTTAATTTTAATATATGGTTCTAAAGTAAACAAATTGCTCAATAGTAATGATAATTTTGATTAGAGAACAAAATTAAATATTTAAACACAAGAACTCTCTCTCACAAACTGATGAAAGCAACATAAACGATTTGTATCTAAAGGCATTCTAAAAATAGAAACCAGGAAAGTTGTCACTTTTGTTAGTGTTTGTTTTAAATGACTAAGAATGTAATCCTATTTTTAAATTTTTTTTTATATTAATTTATGAAGAAGAATAAATTTTTACCTGCTGCTCAAAATCTTCTTCAGAAATAAGATTTAAAAATAAGTTTTTTCGGAAAAACTGAATTCACCTCTTCAACATTTCTCATAAACTAAAGCAACTTTTTGTACAATTTGCAATTTTCTTAATAATTCAACCCGATCTGGTTTTCAATATTACATTACGGATAAGGTTTTCCTTTAGAAAATGCTAACCGGATAAGGTTTTCCTATAGAAAATTATATCCGGATAAGGTTTTCCTATACAAAGTGGTATCCGGGTATGATTTTCCTATAGAAAATTTTATCCGGTAAGATTTTTCTATAGAAAATATTATCCGCAAAAGGTTTTCCTATAGAAAATGTAATCCGGATAAGGGTTTCCTATAGAAAATGCTACCCGAAGGTTTTCCTATAAAAAATGTTATCCGGATAAGGTTTTCATTTAAAAAATGTTATCCTGATACGGTTTTCCTATAAAAAATGTTATCCGGATATGGGTTTCCTATAGAAAATTCTATCCGGATAAGGTTTTCCTATAGAAAATGTTACCGGATAAGTTTTTCCTGTAGATAATGTTATCCGGATAAGTTTTCCCTGTTGAAAATGTTATCCGGATAAGGGGTTCCTATAGAAAATGTTATCCGGATAAGGTTTCCCCATAGAAAATGTTATCCGGATAATCTTTTCCTATAGAAAATGTTATCCGTATAAGGCTTTCCTATAGAAAATGTTATCCGGATAAGGTTTTCCTGTAGAAAATGATATCCGGATAAAGCTTTCCTATAGAAAATTTTATCCGGATAAGGTTTTCTATAGAAAATTTTATCCAGATAAGGTTTCTCTATAGAAAATGTTACCCCTATAGGGTTTCCTATAGAAAATGTTATCTGGATAAGGTTTTCCTAAAGAAAATGTTATCCGGATAAGGTTTTCCTATAGAAAACATTATCCGGATACGGGTTTTTTATAGAAAATTTTATCCGGGTAAAGTTTTCCTAATAAAATTTTATCCCGATAAGGATTTTCTATAGAAAATGTTATCCGGATAAGGTTTGCCTATAGAAAATGTTATCAGGATAAGGTTTTCCTATGGAAATTTTTTTCCCGGATAAGGTTTTCCTATAGAAAATCTTATCCGGAGAAAGTTTTCTTATAGAAAATTTTATCCGGATAAGGTTTTCCTATAGAAAACGTTATCCGATTAGAGTGTTCCTTTAGAAAATGTTAGCCTGATAAGGTTTTCGTTATCCAAATAAAGTTTTCCTATAGAAAATGTTATCCGGATACGATTTTCCTATAGAAAATTTTATCCGTATAATGTTTTCCTATAGAACACGTTAACCGGATAAGGTTTTCCTATAGAAATTGTTATCCCGATAAGGTTTTCCTATAGAAAATGTTATCCGGATAGGGTTTTCCCATAGAAATTTTTATCCGTATAAAATTTTCGTATAGAACTTTTTATCGGGATAATCTTTTCTTATAGAAAATGTTATCCGGATAAGATTTTCGTATAGAATATCGACCATTATTTTTTATCCCTTGTTTGCGTATCGAATTTAACTAAATTTGTTGCATGCCATTGCTGTCATCAGATTCTGAGAATGATTTCTAATTCAGGACTGCTTCATTTACCAATAGAGTTTGAATGAATTACAAATAATATTAATCATTTTTATTTAGATTTGGAGAAAAATTAAACAAAAAAATAACAATTGCAAACATTTCAGTGATCTCTATTTTGAACAAGACGTCAACTTTAGCAAATAAAGAAGACCTCCGACGTGGTCTAAAGATTTGAAGAAAACCTATGAACTCGATTCTAGCGACTCTAGGATTGGGAAAGACCTTTGATGTCGACTCTAGCATAGGGGAAGACCTCAGTTAGGTAAATTTAGTGGTCAACCATATTTTGCCAATTACCTCTGGTCTTCTCTAATATAGATTGATCTAGTACTTGTATTGAGATGTCGACTATAGTACAGGGAAAGAACTCTAATACAGAGAAAGAACTCTTAGGTCGAGCTTAGTATAGTGAAAAACTCTATACTATAGTATATAGAAAGACCTCTGAAGTAAACTGTATTATAAATAAAGTCCTCCGACGTCGACTCTAATATAGAGAAAGGCCTCTGAAAACGGAGGAAGTCCTCTTATGTTGTTCCAAGTGTAGAGAAGACCCTCTGAGGTAGGCTATATTATGTAGGAATACTACTAAGGCCAGCTCTAGTATAGAGAAAGTCCTCTGTGATCGACCCTAATATAGAGAAAGACATCTAAATACGTATGTAGTATATATACAGCTTCTGAGGTTGACTCTATGATAGAGTACATACGAGTACCTCTAAGATCGACTATATTTCATAGGAAGACATCTATACAACTCTGTTGTATAGAAAGACTGACATTGCTTTTAGGGTCGACTCTAGTATAGAAAAATACTTCAGTGATAGATGGTAATATAGAGAAAACATCTGAGGTCGACTCTCGTGTAGAGACAAACATCTGAGATCGACCCTTGTATAATGGAAAATCTCTGGGTTCGGCTCTAAAATAGAGAAATAATTCTCGGGAACCATATTGTATTGAGAAAGGCTCTATAGTTGACTCTGGTATAGAGAAGACCGCAGTAATCGACTCTACAATAGAGAAATGCCCTTTAGATCGCCTTTACGAGTATTATAGAAGAAGACCTAAAGATAGATTTTTTATAGAGAACGATCGTGGAGGTCTGTCTTAGTTTAGAAGAAGTAGCTTTGAGATGTACTCTCGTTTAGAAGAAGACCTCTGAGTTCAGTTAAGTGTAGAGAAAGACATCTAAGGTCAACTTTAGATGCCTGTGGTAGAGTTTAATATAGATACAAATCTCTAGGATCGACTATATTGTAGAAGAAAACCTCCAAGATTACCTCTAAGTTCGACGCTAGTTTTTTGTAATATATTGTATAAAATAACTTCAAAAAAAATAATTCTTCAAATTCTCTTGAAAATGATGCAGACAAAAATAAAATTAAACTTGCATTAATTACAACAGAACTCCCAAATTTAAAACAAAAACTATAAAATAGAAAAATACTCTGATAACTAATTCAACAAAAATAACACACAAAATGTACACAAAGGAATAGAAGATAAATTAGAAAACTAAAGCTTAACTGCCTAAACACTGGCTCTTTTTTCACCTGCTAACCGTTACATTAAAAAAAGAGCCAATATTGAAAATAACTCGTATAATTTTATTTTAAATAACTTTTATAATAAAATTTAAGTTTTTTTATTTTAGTGTTTTTTCAATCACAATTTTAAAATATTGCTGAAGATGTTTTATAGGGTTTTTATAGATATGATTTTTACATTATGATTTTATACTTTAGAAACAAACAAACACAAAACAAAACTTTAGTTTAATTTGTTTTTGTCAACAAAACATCAAACTACAAAAAACCACCTTTAAATGAATAACAAAACAAAAACTTATTAAAATTACAAAAAAAAAACTAATTTACAAAAAAAAAATATACTATGAAAAGAAACAATTCAATAAAAAGAAGATTATAAATAAAGTAAATTAAAAAAATATGGCTTGTTTTCTCTCCACAAATTAAGTGCTATTTTGTCAGTTAAAAAATTTATGAAAAACAAATGAAAAAATGTCGATGTAATTTAACTAAAAAATAAGTATTAATTAAAGTATGTCATAATAAAAAATTATTTTGAAAAAAATTTAAAATAACACTCCTCCCCGTTTACAAGACTCTTCCTGGCCACCCCAAGAAAACTCCAAATCAAACTATGATTTGCAAAAAATGTTTACAAAACCAAATTCTTATTATTAAAAAAAGGATAAAAGAAACATAAATGTGTATATTTTTTAAACCAACAAAAGAGAAAGTCTAAGAAAAAAATGAAACTTATATTTTTTATTAAATCTTTCCCAAGAAAAAAGTTTTACATCAAAACCACCCCACCCTCCATTTAAAACCCCAATCCCTATGCTCTAGCTAAACCCATTTCACATAAATACTTTTTCAAAAAGTTTCAAATAATTGTAAATATAAACCGAATATTTAATAAATAATTACAAAAGGAAAAACTAAATAAGCCTAACTTAAATAAATATATATATATATATACAATATAATTACGAGTAAGGACCTACAGATAAGTTTAAATATGAAAAAGAAAAACAAACAAAACACAATAAACTAAAAATTAAATCGAAAAATTCGTATAAATAAATTATAAAAATCAATACAAAATGATGTGTGTGTTTTTTTTAGTTTCTATATAAATATATTTATAATATATATATATATATAGTTTATTTTGTCAATATCGTTTATATATATATATTTTTTCCACATTACTACTTTACTACAAACCACAAACAACAACACATCAAATTACCAAAACCGAGACAATTTCAATAATTGTTTAAATTAATTGACATTTAAGTAAAAGAAAGTAAACCAAAAAAGAAAAGATGAAATCAGCCACAACAACAACAGAAGACACTAAAATAATATTTCATTGATTAATTCAAATTGGTCAAATAAATAGAAAACAAAAATATGCTAATGCAAAAATCATATTTGAAATTGAAGAAAATCAACAACAACAACCACAAATTGATAATAAGTTATAAGAAGTCAAACTATAAATAATGGAAAAAGAAACAAATAAAAAACTATTTTATAAAATAAAACAAGTATTTTAGTTACCAAAAAAAAAATTAAATATTTTCTATACGAAAACTTTGTCCGGATAAAATTGTCTATACGAATACTTTATCCGGATAACATTTTCCATAGGAAAAACCTATCCGGATAATATTTTCTATACGAAAACCTTATTCGGATAACATTTTCTATACGAAAACCGTATCTGGATAACATTTTCTATACGAAAACCTTATGCGGATAACATTTTCTATAGGAAAACATTGTCCGGATAACATTTTCTATAGGAAAACCCTATCCGGATAACATTTTATATAGGAAAACCTTATCCGGATAACATTTTCTATAGGAAAACCTTATCCGGATAACATTTTCTATAGGAAAACCTTATCCGGATAACATTTTCTATAGGAAAACCTTATCCGGATAAGATTTTCTATACGAAAACCTTATCCGGATAACATTTTCTATACGAAAACCTTATCCGGATAACATTTTCTATACGAAAGCCTTATCCGGATAACATTTTCTATACGAAAGCCTTATCCGGATAACATTTTCTACACGAAAACCTTATCCGGATAACATTTTCTACACGAAAACCTTATCCGGATAACATTTTCTACACGAAAACCTTATCCGGATAACATTTTCTACACGAAAACCTTATCCGGATAACATTTTCTACACGAAAACCTTATCCGGATAACATTTTCTATACGAAAACCTTATCCGGATAACATTTTCTATACGAAAACATTATCCGGATAACATTTTCTAGTTTAGATTTTGGGGTAATTTTTGAGATAAGAGGTTGTTAGTTAACCTTTCCATTTTCGCGAAAATCGATAGGTTGTGGATTTTGATGATATATTGGCATATGATAGAGAACGGTTGCGCTGGTTTACTAACGCCTTTGATTTTTTTCCAGCATCTAATATTTCATGAAAAAATCACTTTTTTTTAAAACAAATGAAAGTGGTTTGTAAATCAATGCGAAATCCTTTATCAGGTGCCAAAATATTATGAAAATTCAAGAACTTTTGGTGAAATTTGAAAATCCATTTTTGAAATTTCAAAAAAATTAAAATACATAGTTTGTATGACTATAAGTTTTAGAGGAATTAATGTAGAAGTTCCTAGATTTTAGTTAATGTATCACATGTGTCGATATCTCAACTAGTTTGTAAGTGAAAGCCTTTTTAAAATAGGTCTAATTTTTTAAGTGTGCCAGTGAAGCATACTTTTAGGTGGCAAATTGCTTCTGATTTTAAAATGATTGTAACTTCTAAATCAATAAAGGTATCGGAACGGTAGAAAGCTTGAAACGTCTTCTAAACTGGGTGAAATATCGTCACAAGTAATACTCTAAACGAATGCTTAAAATGTCTACTTCAATTCCTCCAAATCTTATTATTATATAAGTTATTTAAAATTTTTTGAAATTTCAAAAATTTATTTTAAAATTAAAGTTCTTGAATTTTGAAAATATTTTGACATATGATAGAGAACCTCGCGCTGATTTACAAACCACTTTTATTTCCTTCGAGAACCTAATATTTAATGAAAAATTCCCTTTTATATAAAACTGTTATACTGATTTTCAAACGACTGTAATTTCTAAACTAAGTGGAATAGCGCCTCAAATGATACCTTGAATTAAAGTTCTGTACTTTTGTACTGTTCTTTTATATGATGCTTGACACAAGCTGCGGCTAATACTAATGTCTTAAAGATCTAAATCTAGTACAGTTATAGAGAATTTATAATTTCATAACATTTTTAAAATTATGTGAAAATAATCTTTGGCAAATGGGCGTAGATATTAAGTAGACATTTTGAACTCTCGTCTGAGGTAGCATTTGTTGCGCTACTTCAATTAATTTAGAAGTTACTGGTGTTTTAAAAGAGCGTTTCACGGAAAATTGTACCGCTTTTAAAGAGCTTGTAACTATTAAACCATTGAAGATGTCGTCACATTTGATACCATAAATGAAAGCTAAAAACGTCTGTTTAAAACCCACTACGCTAACTGCAGGTCTATAATTTTATTATACATGATTTTCTATATCTGTTAGTTATTTTACTTAATGTTCCAATACTGACCATGTTTTTAGCCCATTTTGGTCAAAAATGTACCTCAAACAGTTTCTTTCGACGAGTAATAGCGATGGGTACATGACTCGTTTTGAGATTTCAACGTTGGATTTTTAGGGTAATTTTTGAGACAAGGGTTAGTTAGCCTTTTCATATTCACGAAAATCGATAGGTTTCGATTTTGATGATATTCTGGCATATGATAGAGGACGTTGCGCTGATTAATTTAAGCAATTAATTATTTTACGGAACCAAATATTTCATGAGAAATTTTAATGGTTACATTAAAATTATACATATTTTAAAATGTCGATATCTTCTAAACTAACTGGAATATCACTTAAATTGATAATTTTATAGAAAGATCTGAGCATCTATATAGTGGCTCCGGACTATTGCGGCTTATTCTTTTGACATACAAATATAAATTTAATGATATTATAACATTTTTGATAATTGTAATAAATTTAGTTTTTCAGGACAATAATATTGCAGCAAACTGTGACAGGCATAAAGTAGACGTTGATATATTTCACTAGATGTATCATTTGTGGTGCAATGACACTTTGTTTACAAGTTACAGTGAGTTCCAAATAGGTATAACAGTTTCATATTAATGTCCCCTTTTTTATATGTGACAGTGAAGCATACTTTTAGGCAATTTTTTCTGACTTTAAAATGATTGTAACTTCTAAAGGCCGGGTTTGGCAAACTTAACCGTAATTTAACTTTAGCGCCACCGTAACGTTGCCCGCTGAAGCAATTACCCAAAACTTGAAAAACGTGCGGTATCACTCAGACATTCACAACCAAAATAGCAACAAATTAATTTTATTTTATATTTATTTGCTACTAATTTATCATTTTATTACTTATTTATCATTACTTTCAAAAGATTCTCATAAATTTATTCTTTTTTTTCATTATTTTACTAATTTTGTTTGCAAATGCACGTAAACGTACCGTCCAAATCAAATTTCAGCAGATTCTGCCGTCCGTTTACGTTTCGTTTCCGTTGGCTAATCGTTTACACTGATTTCCATATGTCAGATTGAATCAGCTGATTCGTTACGCTACGGGGGCGTTGCGGTTACGTTTGCCTAACCCAGCCTTAAATCAAGAGGTGTCGGAACGGTATTAAATGAAAGCTTAAATGAAACTACACTACAAAATGTTGGAACCTAAAGGTGTCTTCACGAAATTATTAAAAAAAATTATACTGATTTGAAAAGTCCTCTAACATCCAAACTAGATGAGATATTATTACAAGAGCTACCTTAAACCAGTGCTTGAAACGTCTACTTCTATTCCTCCAAGTTAAACTGATTTTTTGAAATTTCAAAAATCGATTTTCCCATCTTTTGGAGGTTTTTAATGTCTAGTGGAGGCGTTTAATTTTTGTTATATCTCCAAAATTGAAAATTTTCCTGCAGTCTGGTAAGGTTTGGTCAATAAATCGCATACTGACGACAGTGTTCCCATATTGTTCAAAACAATAACAGTTTTATAACGCTACCAAAGTATACTTTTAGCTCGAAACTTACATAATCTGACTTTACCTATTTAAATTCCCAATCTAAGAATATAATAAAAAGTCAAATACAAACTTGTATGTGTTTTATTTCTTTATTCGTAATTTTATTTTTTTTATAATTTGTCTTTAATAAATTTGTTTTGAATACAATATCAGACAATTTCCTGGGATTTCTTTAATTTCTGTAATTTGTAGACTTTAGGCCAAAAAAGATAAATTACATAATTCTTCGAAAATAACTGGTCAACACGTATAATTTGATTGTTGGATATGCTACTGAAGCTTTATGCAAAAGTGATATGAAACTCAATAACTATTTATGTAAGGAAGAACAGTTGCTACCGGTGATTACTACGTTATTTCTGTCGTCCATTTTGGTTTCCTGGGTGTCATAGATCGGATATTTTCTGAAATGAATTTTAATAAAGAAATTAAATAAGGAGGTAAATAATTTTACTACAATTTACATGAAATAATACATATTATGAAATACCCGGAATTTCCATACAATTGTACGCATTAGCACCTATAGACACGCAAACGAGATATGTCTTATCATCTAAAATTCAAAAACTAAGATAAAGTTGAGTAAAATCGAAAAATTAAAATTTTCATGGCGCTTTGGTGGATGAATGTTCCCCCCCAGAACATGTACTTATTTTGGGACGAAATGCACATCAAATGATTTCTTTCGGACAGGTAGAATCGATTGGTATTTGCCTCGTTTAATAATTCCAAATGTTGATTCAAAAAATTTAAAAATTCACAAATTCATATCTTTCAAAAGGCAAAGCCCTTCTTTGGTATTTCAATCAAAAATACCAGCCCTGCATTTTGAGCTTACAAATTAAAAAAATCACAAATTTTCAAAACGAAAAATACAAGTTATGCTTAATTTTCCGAATTGAAATACCAGGCGCACAGGATTTTTCGTAAGAAAATTTACAATGTTATAAATTTGCAAATTGTCAAATGGCAAAATCCAACTTTTTCATAGTTTTTCGACTAGAAATTACCAGACACGCCTCATCTTCAACAAGCAAATTAACAAAATTGTAATTTTACAAAAGGCGAAATCCAAATTTTGCTATATATTCAACTGAAATAACAGGCGCCCACCATTTTCAGCAAGCAAATTTACAAAATGGCATATTAACTAAATTGTAAATTTGTAAAGGCAAAATGCAAAATTTGCAAACGCAAAATCAGCATTTTGCTTCATTTTCCGACTGAAATACACAGGCGTCCACAATTTTCCACCAGCAAATTTACAAAATTCCAACTTTAAAAAAGACAATCACAATTGACAATTTAGCAAAATGCAAAATCCAATCTTTACTTAATTTTTCGACATAAGTAACAGGCTTCCAGCATTTTCAGAAAGCAAATTTACAAAATTGCATATTTACGAACTTGCAAATTTGCAATAGGCAAAATGTACATTTTGCGTCATTTCCCGATTGAAATATCAGGCGACCAGCATTTGCACCAAGAACATTACGAAAGAATATAAATTTTGCTTCATACTTCGACTGTAATACACTGGCGTCCACCATTTTCAGCAAGCAAATTTACAAAAGGCAAAACCAAATTTTTGAAATACAAAGCGCCCAGCATTTTTAGCAAGCAAATATACAAAATTGCTAATTTACAAAAGGTGAAATCCAAATTTGGTCTAACTTTCCGTCTGAAATACCAGGTGAACAACATTTTCAGCAAGCAAATTTAAAAAAGGAAAAATCTATTTTTTTATAGTTTTTTTTTTCATAATTTTTGGCTGCTGTAAATTTGCTCGCTGAAACTGCTGGGCGCCTGGTATCAGCGAGCAAATTTACAGCAGCCAAAATCAAAATGATGCTGCATTTGACTGAAATATCAGGCACTCAACTAGATTTCCAGTTAGCGCAATTTGCAAAATGGCAAATTTATAAAACTGCAAATTACAAATAATTTTCCGACAGAAATACCAGGCACCCATCATTTTCGACAAGCAAATTTACAAAATTGTAAATTTTCAAAATATTTACAAAAATTTCTAATGTACAAAAGGAAATTTTGTTCATTACCGACTGTACTAGGCGCCCAGAATTTTCAAACAGCCAATTTATAAATTGCAAATTTTCAAAATTGCATGATTACAAAATTTCAAATTTACAAAAGGAAAAACCCAAATGTTGCTCCATTTTCCGACAGAAATACCAGGCACCTAGCATTTCCAGCGAGCAAACTTACAAAATTGCAAATTTACCAAAGATAAAATATAAATATTGCTTCACTTTCCGGCTGAAATACCAGGTGCGCAAAATTTTCAACAAGCAAATTTACAAATTCATTCCTGTCGCAAAGCATTTTCATCAAAAAAATTAACAAAATTCCTAATTTACAAAAGCAAAAAAATCAAAATTTTGCTTGATTTTCCGACTGAAATACCAGGCGCCCAGAATTTTCAGCCAGGCAATTTATAAATTAATAAATTTTCAAAATCGTAAAATTTACTAAATTCAAATTTTCCTTTATTTTCCGTATGAAAGGCCAGGCGCCCAGAATTTTCAGCCTGCCATTTATAAATGTACAAAATTAAAATTTTTAAAAATGCAATTTAAGAATTGACAAAATTGCAAATTTTATAAAAGACAAAATTATTATTGACAAATTAACAAAATTGCAACAATTTTTCGATTGAAAAATACTTGGCGTCCAGCATTTCCAGGAAGCAAATTTACAAAAGGCAAAATCCTAATATTGCAGGCGCTCAGCATTTTCAGCAAGCAAATTTTCAAATTCATGCCTGTCGCAAAGCATTTTCATCAAGAAAATTTACATTTTAACAAATTAACAAAATTGCATATTTACAAAAGGCAAAATCCCATTTATTTTTAATTTTTCGTATTTTTTAAAGTATTTTCAATTTTTTAATTTTATTTCTGAATATTACCCCCATATTGCTCCATAAAATATAAAATTTTCAGAATGGGTGCTCAATGAGTTCAAAAGATATGACTTATTTAATGTACGTCTGTCTGTCCTTTGACTGAATTATGCGAATGGTTAGGTTAGGTTAGGTTGAGAAGAGGAGGCGGTGAAATTCCACCTCTTGTCCTTGGACATACACGTAAGCCAGTATTCGGCCTGTTGTGCGCTCTAATTGTTATTTTTTTTAGAAAGGTCGGTAAGCTATTTTAGGAACTCTGTACTGTCGACATAGTCCTTAATCTTCTTCCAGTCTACGCCCCTAAGTTGGGTCAAGTCTGGTATAGCATCATTTCCTAAGAAACGTGATCTATTGTTGGCGAACGCTGGGCAGTGGCAGAGGAAATGCTCCAATGTTTCGTCATCCTCCCCGCATGCCCTACATATGCTGTCATCTACAACTCCTATCCTATGTAGGTGTGCTTGTAAGCATGTGTGTCCTGTAAGGACACCCATGATCTTACTAATTTCTACCTTGCTCAATCTCAGTAAGGTGTTGGCCTTGTCCTCGTTTGGGTCACCCCACAAGACCTTCGTTGTCTTCCCAACGTTTTCACTATTCCATAGCGTGATATCGGCGTTCTTCGCCCATATTTGTAGTTCAGAACGCATAACTCTGAAGGGTTTTGCGATCTCTAATGTTGTTGTTTGCAAGTCTTTGGCTCTAGATGCCAAGGCGTTTGCTTTCTCGTTACCCCTTACTCCGCAATGGCCAGGCACCCATATGATGCATATTTATTTATTTATTTATTTATTTCGTCTATGGAAATACAATTCCTTACAGACTATTGCTTAATAATAAATTAATTCTAGTATACTTTTAAATTTAGACATTTTCATAGAAAAATCCAGATTATACAATTTAAAAATTTTGTTAAATTCCCTAAGGGATCTAACAATAGGCTCATTAAGACCATAATTAGTTCTATGTAGTGGTACTTTAAAAAATTCATAGTTTCTTAATCTCCTAGAAGGAACGTTAAAAGGAATTAGATTTAATATATGAGGGCAATCAATAAGTCCACAAATAACTTTATATAAAAACATTAAAGATTGTAAACATCTACGGTTAGATAATATTGGAAGGTGAATAAGTTTACACCTGGATTCATATGAAGGAAATGGATGAACAAAGTTGAGTGAAGTCAGGGCAAATTTAACAAATTTTCTTTGTATTCTCTCAACTCTGTTGACCTGCGTAGTAGATGACGGGTTCCAAACAATTTGCGCGTATTCTATTGTTGAGCGGACAAAAGTCATGTACAAAATTTTCCGAGTATATGGGTCACTAAAATCAGAACTGTGGCGTTTAATAAATGCAAGAAGTTTATATGCTTTTGGAATGATGTAGTCAATATGAGAATTAAAGCTAAGTTTCGAATCAAACAAAATGCCCAGATCAAGAATTTCATGAACTTGCTTGACTCTCTCACCATTTGCATAAAATTCCATAAATATTGGACAGTGTAAGCGTGAATAACAAACGTAAAAGCTTTTTCTAACATTTAGGGACAGTTTATTAAAAACACACCAATCTGTAACAGATAAAAGATCACATTGTAAAAAAGTAGCATCTAATAAATTATTTATACGTTTAAACAGTTTCACATCATCTGCATAAAGCAAGCATTGAGAGTATGATATACATTTTGAAATATCATTTATAAACAAGTTAAATAGAAGTGGCCCCAAAACACTACCCTGAGGTACACCAGAAGTAGCAACGTAGGGCAAAGAACTGGAACCATCGATATGGACCATATAGACTCTGTTGGTTAAGTACGATCGTAACCAATCAAGGGATTTTGAAAAAAAACCAAATTTGGTCAATTTGGAAATCAGAATATAATGTGATACTTTATCAAATGCTTTAGAAAAATCCAAGTAAATTGATCCTACTTGGCTTCCTCTTTCAAAGCTACAGAGACAGAAGTTTGTAAACATCAACAAATTAGTCGTAGTTGAACGTCCTTCAATAAAGCCATGCTGACATTCTGACAGATACGGTTTAACGGCTGAGAACATCTTACGATACATTATATGCTCGAAAACTTTTGAAATGTTGGATATTTTGGCAATAGGCCTGTAATGGCAGACATTAGATTTATCGCCAGACTTGAAAACTGGGGTGATAAATGCAATTTTCCATTGATCAATAAATGATCCAGTTAGCAATGATTTATTGAAAATTGTCAGTAATGGCTCGCAAATGGAAGGAGATATATTTTTTAAGAGAGATGCAGAAAAACCGTCTATGTCTAATTTCTGAGAACTTTTCAGATCAGCAATACCAAAAGAAATGTCTTTGATATCAAGCTGAATAAGACCAAAATCAATACAAGACTCTACCAGATCCAAAAACTTTGAATCCTCGAAGGGCCCGTCATTGTCAAAATTCGATTTAAAAAAATCTGCAAATAAATTTACAATCTCAGAAGTGGTGTTAGCAGATACATTACCTAAATGCATAGCAGAAGGGAAATTGCTGGATGATTTCTTTGATTGAACAAAGTCCCAGAAAGATTTCGGGTTACTGTTAATTCTTTCTTGGAAACTTAATATGTACTGTTTGTAGAGGAATTTATTAAGAAAGGAAAATTCACGAGAATAATAATTGTATAACCGTTTCGATTCGCTGTCATTTGTGGACTTATATGATTTATAAAATTTGTTTCTTAAATTCTTTAACTTCTTTAAACCTGAAGTATACCACGGTAACTTATGAATTTTACCACATTTATAATGAATATAATTGCTTGTAAGATCACTTATAGTCTTAACAAATTTACAATAACAATCCGTTACAGTTAAATCTGAAAAATAATTCGACCAATCAATACTTAAAATTGAAGTGTTTAGCAAATTGAAATTACAGTTTTTAAAGTCAAAATAACTTTGGCCAATAGATTTAAGCTGGGGAAATTGCAAAAATTCAAACTCAACTTCTAAAGCTACATGATGCTCATCAGTTAAGGATAAAGGATGGTCACATGAACAAATTTTAAATTTTAAGTTCTCACTAATAAATATTAGATCTAGAACTCGATTTAATGCATTAAAAAAGCAATTAATCTGGCCTAAATCTATGGCTAAAAAGCTATCAATTAAATTAATTTCGATATCAGAATTTACATTTGTTGCACACATATATGAACTATCAGGAAAATGTGTCCATATAACCTTGCCCATATTAAAATCACCAAAGACTGCCAGCTCACTTGTGTCATAGTCAGCAGCAACATTTAAAACATTGTTAATATGCTCATCATACATTGAAAAACAGCTATTTGGAGGGATATATGATACCATGACTAATAATGATGACTGATCAACAATATGAACACATAGTTGATCAAGAATTGTGTCAGAATTAGGCAAATTAATTTTTATAGCTCGGAAATTACGACGAACAGCAACAAGAACACCTCCACCTCTAGCGCAATTTGATTTAACAAAATCTCGATCTTTACGAAAAATTTGAAATATTCTCGTATCAAAGAACTCTTCATCATTAAAATCGGCATTGAGCCACGTTTCAACAAGGACAATAACATCATATGCGGATTGGCTAGTTTCTAAATGTACTTGATGGGTCTTAGTACGCATTCCAGACATGTTTTGGTAATAAACACGTAAATAATTATTAGAAGAAGTAGCAGGAATCATGTTCTCTCGGACGGCTTTTGGCTTCTTTGAAAAAATTGAAACGGACGAACCTTTACATCAGCAGGCCACATCATCGGTTTAAAAAGGACATTGTAGAAATCGGCAGAGATACCAAGCTTGAAACTAACCCTTGTCATTTCATCAATATTCGCATCTTTCTTCACCAGTTTCCGACAAAGCAAGTGATCCCTGCTAATGTCAGCACATTTTTCGACATAGGCTAAGATTTGATTCTCCGTTACAGTGGGTTTAAACGAAGAAATATGAACCCATATAGTGCCGTATTCGGAGTAGGCGTTAATCGCCATTTTACAATCTAAAACTGTCCTCGACTTCACCGTTCTAGACGTTATCGCCCTAATAGTCATTTGGCTATCTGTGAAAATATTCACTTTTGTTGGTCTTGTGTCTCACTCACACATTCTGTAATTGCTCGGACTTCCGCCTGCAGGACTGTGTTATGGTCTGGCAGACGGAATAAGAGTTCGGTTTCCGGTTCCTCGATGTAAAGTCCTAGCCCCGTTCTCTCCCCTAGTTTCGATCCATCTGTATAACAGCAATTTCCAGATGTTGTCTGTACTACGGTTCCATCAATCCAGGATTGTCTGTCTGGTATCATGGTCTCACACTCAGCAACCATTGATCTTTCAGGTATTCTGTCGGATACTGATGATATGTCAGTTAAATCCACCGTCACTACCTCAGCTATCTTTTGATGATATGACATGTGATCGCTTTCGATCCATTCGCCCATCACTTTGAGCCTCGTCGCCGTGAGGGCAGCTTCATATCTAATCTGTATTTCTATGGGTTGGATATTCAAGATCGTCTCCAATGCCCTACTGGATGTGGTCCTCATTGTCCCGCTTATGCCGAGACAACACATTCGTTGGACCTTTTGTAATATCATTATGTTGCACTTATTCTTCATTGATGTCCATCACACTACTGATGCGTAAGTCAAAATAGGTCTGATTACGCTCTTGTAGAGCCATTGTGTCATACTTGGATTAAGGCCCCATTTTGAGCTAATGGCTCTTCTACATAGTGCCCAGCATATGTGAGCCTTGTTTGCTCGTTCTTCTATGTGGCACTTCCAATTTAGTTTCCTGTCCAGGATTACACCTAAGTATTTAACCCTGTTGGAAACTGGAATTGTTTTGTTTAGGAAATGTGGGTCATCATACTGAACAATCTTCGTTTTCCTTGTGAACAGACATATCTCTGTCTTTTCTGGGTTTACATTTAGACCTCTCGGTCGAGCCCAGTCATATGCAATTTTTAGAGCCGTTTCGGCCCTTCTACAAAGTTGATTAGGATTCTTCCCCCTCAGAAGTATTATAACGTCGTCTGCGTAACAGACAGGTTTAAGTCCTTCATCCGTTAGTATCCTTAGGAGACTATTTATAGTAGTGACCCACAGGAGTGGTGATAATATACCGCCCTGTGGTGTTCCCTGTTCTACTCTGTCTCTTATTTTTATGTCGTGGGACCCGCAATTTATCCATCTATTCCTTAGCATGTGGCTTTTCCAGTCTCGGAGAGCCCGGTCCACCTGAAACTGGTCTAAGGATTGGATGAGTGTGTCGGTCCGTACATTACTGAACGCCCCTTCAATGTCTATACATACCGCAAGTGTATACATCTTTCCATTAAAGGATTCTTCTATGTTGTGTATTACATCGTGTAGGGCGGTGTCCACCGATCGCCCTTTAACATAGGCATGTTGTCTAAATTTTAGCATTTCGCCTGGTATCTTACTTTTGATCATGGTATCCACTATACGCTCCATGGTTTTGAGTAAGAACGATGTTAGGCTTATTGGTCTATAAGCCTTAGGTGTTGCATAACTTGCCTTGCCGGGTTTTGGTATGAAAACTACCCTTGCCTCCTGCCAGGCTTTCGGTGTGTATGCGAATTTTAGACATGCTGTGAAAATAGCGGCTAGATGAGTTGATATGTAATCCACCTCCATCTGTAGTAGTGCCGGAAATATTCCATCAGGTCCTGGTGCCTTAAATGGTGAAAAGCTTCTTACGGCTTCTGTGACCATATGGTCTGTAATGATATAACTTAGTTGTTCCTCATTTTCACTGTAGTTCGGTATCTCAGTCTGGCCCGTCGTACCTTGCGGAAAATGGGTGTTCATCAAAAGTCTTACCATCTCTTCGGTTGAGTCCACTCTTCTGCCCATATCGTCGACCATTGTTTCGGTTTGGGTATGGGTTTTTGAGAGGAACTTTTTAATTTTAGAAACATCGTTAACGCTATCGACCTGTTCGCAGAATAGCTTCCAGGAGTTTCGTTTTGCTGTTCTTGTGATTTTGTTATATTCTCTGAGTCTTCTATGGTAGTCGTCCCAGTATACTGGAGATTTTTTACGGCGTGCCCTATTGTAAAGTCTACGGACCTCTTTCCCAATGTTGCGAATCTCCCCGGTCATCCAAGGCAAGGGATTATGCGAATGATATCTCTGAAAAGGAGTGACCGAATGACTTACAAATTAGTATGTGGTAATATGTTCCTCAAATCTACTTAATGTTTTGAGGTGGCCCATGTCGGACCCCTCCTTGTGGTACCTCCCTCACAAATGGTTAAAATTTTGTGACATGTTAAAACTCTTATAACTTCTATACTACTCATGGGAATCCAATAAAATATCATACATAGTAATTATTTGACCGTATTTATAAGCTGAACAAAAATGGGCGAAAATGTCACGCTCCTTTAGGTACCTCCCACCAAAAGGGACCAATTTTTACAATAAATTCACAGCTTATAACATTAATACCAGTACATAAAAATACTTGAAATTTTGTGCAGTGTAATATTTTTATAGTACCTACAGGCCAGTACAAAGTGGGCGTTATTGCCCCGCCCCTTCTAGTACCTCTCACACAAATTCTAACAATTTTGTGAAA
Organism: Eudasyphora cyanicolor; assembly: GCA_963930755.1. NCBI lineage: Eukaryota > Metazoa > Arthropoda > Insecta > Diptera > Muscidae > Eudasyphora > Eudasyphora cyanicolor. The sequence goes on along the minus strand of OZ005737.1, from coordinate 49,899,726 downwards.
TGTTGAAAAATTATAAACTCATTAAAGTAAAAAAAAATTGTTAGAAATTTACAAATTTAACATACTGTAAACTGTCATTATTTCGTAACATCTTGCAGTATGCGCATGCAAAATTTCAGCAAAATCAAAAAGGTAAATTTTTCATTTTTGGGTCGATTTTCTTTGGAATTACCCCATACCAATATTATCATAATAAAAAGAAATGACAACAATTTCCTAAATAAATTGTGTTTTATTCAAAATCAACATCGAACCTTAAAATTTAAACACCCTTTATTTGTACTTATACTAAGATACCGTTTTCGAACTGTGATTCCTACCCTTTCTTGTGGGATTCGTACTGTCTCAACCTACTAATATCGATAAAATTTGCGTTTTTGTGGTATTTCTACTGTCCCAATCTAAAGGGTCCGCCAAATAACGACGGTGAGAACGACGGTGAATTGATGTTGATGGCGCTTCACGCACACTTTCTGCCACAGCAGCAATATTATCGGGTGTACGCACAGTTTTTGGCTTTTGGTTTATCGATGAGGATGCCAGTTTCTTCCACTTTTTCACAAGATAACGAACATACGGAGCTGACGGTGCTTCTCTTCTTCCAAAATCCGTACGCAATTTTCGCACACATTCTGCAACATTACCATGATTTTAAAACTAATGTCGCAATATTCGCAATATATAACTACTATCGCAAAATTCCTAATGCCCCTCCCTACCTTCTACTGTCGCAAAAGTTGCCGTTTTTGGCGAACTTTGACTTTCGAAGGCCATCGTTTCGGGATTTTTTCGTTTAATGTACACGCTTTTCCAAATAAGCCTGGTAAAATAGAAATTGAGAAATAGTGGAAAATGTCTTAAAAACTCAATATTTCCTAAAATATTGGGTTCTCGAAGAAAAAGGTCAGTAAGGGACCCCCTGTCATCCAACAAAGCATTGAGAAAATTTTCAATCGATCGATTTTTAGATTTTTTTTAAATCTGCACGCTGAAAAAAAATCGCCTCTGTAGTATATTGTCCCAAACATATTCTGCTTGAAACATATATATTTTTAGGGTGCACTCCAAATATATAACATTCGACACTTACAAATATTATATCTATTCTACATCTATCTATTCTAGGGATGTCACGAAAGTGACTTTAGCGAAAGCGAATGAGAATATTGAAATATATTTCTTGCGAATGTGAAAGCGAATAGTGAAATATGCATTTTTGCGAAAGCGAATTCGAATAATAGTTTGACCCTTTAGTACCAAGAAAATTAAGGAACTAAATTGATATTTTTCAAGGATATTCAAGTATTTAGAATGTTTTCCATATTTGTACTTCCTGTTACAACAAGGACAAGCATATTTATACCCTACACCACACTGTGGTACAGGGTATTATAAGTTTGTTTCACGGCAGATGTTTGTAACACCTGAAAATAACACAACTAGACCCACCTTAAAGTATATCGATCGACTTAGACAGACAACCATGTCTGTCCGTCCGTCTGTCCATGTAAAGTTGTTCGTCGACTACAGGTCGCAATTTCACTCCGATCATTCTGAAATTTTGCAGTTTAGAGTATTTTGCAGCTGTAAAGATACCTATTGAATTTGGTTGAAATCGGTTCAGATTTAAATATTGCTCCCATATATATATTTCGTCCGATTTGGCCCTTTAGTCCTATAGAAGCTGTATTTTACATCCAATCGTTTTGAAATTTAGAATGGTAGAGTTTCTTGATCCATGAACCAACATTGCCGAATTTGAAGAAAATCGGTTCAGATTTAGATATAGCTCCCATATATATCTTTTGTCCGATTTTGCTCTTTAGTCCTGTAGAAGCTGTATTTTACATCCAATCATTTTGAAATTTATAATGGTAGAGTTTCTTGATCCATGAACCAGCACTACCGAATTTGAAGAAAATCGGTTAAGATTTTGCTATAGCTCCCATATGTATGTTTCGTCCGATTTTGCTCTTTTGTCCTGTAGAAGCTGTATTTTACATCCAATCGTTTTGAAATTTAGAATGGTAGAGTTTTTAGATCCATGAACCAACATTGCCGAATTTGAAGAAAATCGGTTAAGATTTAGCTATAGCTCCCATACATATCTTTCGTCCGATTTTACCCTTTAGTCCTATAGATGCTGTAGTTTCCATCCAATCGTTTTGATATTTAGAATTTGAAGAAAATCGGTTAAGATTTAGCTATTGCTCCCATATATATTTGTTTCATCCGATTTGTCTCTTTAGTCCTGTAGAAGCTGTATTTTACATCCAATCGTTTTTATACCCTACTCCACTCTGTGATACAGGGTATTATTTAAGTATAAAATGTCCCAAAAGTAAATTTATGTAAACAATTTATACATGAATTACAAAATTTATATTTCAGAGTTATTTAATATTACGAGGGTGGTGTAGGGTATCACTGGTTTTCAACTGTTTTGAAGAGAAGTGGAAGAGGTTTTCATTGGTATTAATATCTTCAAAAGGTGTGAAGCGAATAAGAAGATATAACACTTTTAACAAATGGAAGCGAATACTGAAATATATGTATATGCGAAAGGGAATAATCCAAAGATGGTTTTTGAGAAAGCGAATGTTAAAATGATGCAAATAATTCGCGTTCGCATATGCGAATATTCGTTACATCCCTGATGTATTCTTTAATTGTTTTAAGTTTTCAGCAATTGAAAAGAAATTGTTAGAAATTTTTAATGTTAGTAAAAATTTTTTATAATTGAATATAATGACATGGAGTAGTTAGAAATTAAAAATAAGTGCTTTCAAATAGAAGTTAATGCTAAGTATGCCATTTTTATAAGGAATGCATAGTAAAGTTTTGAAAATCTTTTTTTTAATAAAATATATTTGGAAATATTCATAAACAATAACACAGTACAACACAAAAAAAAAATAACAGGGTTCTGTCAATGGATTATGGTAGAGGAGACCAAAAAAATATATACGTATATCGGCGTTTTGAAAGATCACATCGGAATTTTATTTTAGGGGGGGGGTTAAATTTCCCCCCTTTTGCTAGTTCGTGCAGAATATCGGTATATAAAACTATGTGTTCTGTTCATCTGAGGTGTAGGGTATCTTCAGCAACTTTGTAGCAAATGTTAAGGCCTATATTTTTGTGGAATATTTTAACCCTCTAGCTTCCCCCATAACGGTGATTTTTGCCTATATTTTAACAAATTTTAAAAAACTCCCCTAAAAATGGGTGGGGCGGGGTTGAAATGTTCTACAAAAATGATGGCCATAAAATTTTACTATATATGTCAGAACACACCAAAGCCCAAAACTTAACACAAACACCAAAAAGATGGCCAAATTCAAGATTTCCTGTTAAGGGTTAATTTAGATATTATATAGTGTTAGTACCAAAAAGGTCTTTAAAAATTGGATTTTTCGCGGTTGATGTGAGAGATGCAAAAAAAATAATGATTTTATTTTACAATTAAATAATATTTATGTTATATTAAATTATATTTCAGGACTATAAACAAAAAAATTATTAATTACGCATATACAAGGAGAAATACTTATTAAATACATAAGTTCATTTATTTTTAATTCACTTTTTTCACTCTTGGCAATTCGACGCCATTATCAAACAATGTCCAACATAAATCTGCTATAAGTGACAAAATGCTCTTGCCTTTATAGCGTTTTTCAATAGGAATACATATCTGATGGAACCGTTCGCCATGCTCATCAGTTTCAGTTGAAAACTGAAAATCAAAATATAAATATATATGTATAATCAAATATAAATCAAAACTTGTATTACCTTTAGACCACAGCATCAAACCGATATAGCAATTTCGGCATATATGTTTTGGCACCCATGGCTCATCTGGAAAAACTTCCAGTTCAAAATAAACTTAATATATATCCTCCACTTTGCTCGTAAAAAATGAAACCCTATGTTCCATAAGGGTATGCTTGCCACAGACGTAGCAAAACCAGTCAAGTTTTCCCAAACAGTCAGTCATTTTTATTCTTACAAATTCCCTTGTAGACTATTGTAAGAAAATAAAAAGATTAACTGGTTGACCCACGATGTCAAACGTTAACTTTCATAAGTAACGTGCCACTCAAAAGTTCCGTTATGATGGTAATTTTGAGTGACAAAAATATAATGACAGAAATAATGAAGAAGAACAAAAGTACTCTTGGTAGTTGTTGAATAACAAACTTCTCTTCAGAGCTGGGAGAACCTACATATGCGAGGAATAACAAATTAACCCTTAACAGGCTATCTTAAATTTGGGCGTTTTTTTGGAGTTTGTGTTAAGTTTTGGGCTTTGGTGTGTTCTGACACTTATAGTAAAATTTTATGGCCGACATTTTTGTAGAATATTTCAACCCCGCTCCACCCATTTTTAGGGGAGTTTTTTACGATTTGTTAAAATATAGACGAAAATCACCGTTATGGGGGGAAGCTAGAGGGTTAATATATTCCAGAAAAATATAGGCCTTAACATTTGCTACAAAGTTGCTAAAGATACCCTACACCTCAGATGAACAGAACACATAGTTTTATATACCGACTAGCTGAGCCCGGTGCGCTTCGCTGCCCATGTCAAAATTCGCGCTGTAGAAACTGTATTTTATATCCGATCAGTACGAAATTCGGCAGAAAGAGGTTTGTTATTACATGAAGGAATACTGCCAAATTCGGAGAAAATCGGTTCAGATTTAGATATAGTCCCCATATATATGTTACCCCCGATTTGAAATTCAAGCGCTGTAGAAACTGTATTTTATATCCGATCAGTAAGAAATTCGGCTGAAAGAGGTTTCTTATTACATGAAGGAATGCCGCAAAATTCGGAGAAAATCAGTTCAGATTTAGATATAGCCCCCATATATATATGTTACCCCCAATTTGACATGTAAGCGCTGTAGAGACTGTGTTTTATATCCGATCAGAACGAAATTCGACAGAAACAGGTTTCTATTTTACATGAATGAGTATTCTAGGAAAATCGATTCAGATTTATATATAACCTCCATATATATGTTCCTCCAGATTTGGTTACAAAGCGCTATAGAAGTTGTACTTTACTTCCGATCATTACAAAGTTCTCCAGAAAGATTTTTCTCAATTTACGAACGAATATTGCTTAATTTTGCGATTATCGGTTCAAAATACATTTATCAATTATTCCAAATTATTATCGCAATGACCCTTATCGCATTGTTAGGGAGGTGTAGGGTATTATATAGTCGGCCCCGCCCGACTTTCTGCCTTTCCTTACTGGTATTAGTAATAAATTCACTGAATGAAAAAATACCGAATTCAGTGGAAAGTCCAGAAAATAGAAATGTATACTTATAAAATTTCCAAATTCTTGTTTCATTGATATTGCATCACATTATCATATTGCGATTGTATTGGAGTGAGCAGCTGTAATTATCGCATAACGAGCATTTTTGTTCATGAATTTCCTATATAATACTTGCAAGATATATCAAAATATGGGCTGGGCCACGCCCACTGGTCCTATTCCGCCCATTTGAAAGCCAATCACGTAGACTGCTACCAGATACATATACGCAAAATTTCAACACTCTCGGCTTATATGGGCGGTGGCCCGCCCATTGGTCAGATCCCGCCAATTTTTGGACCAATCACGTGGACTGTCACCAGATACATATCTACAACATGACAGCACTCTAGATAAAAAATTGTGCAAGTTATATCAATTTCAAAATTTGGCTTATAAGGGCGGGGCCACGCCCATTGGTCCGATCCCTCCCATTTTCTGACCAATTACGTAGAATGCCACCAGATACATATACACAACATTGCAGCACTCCCGATAGCAAATTGTGCAAGATATAAAAATTTCAAAATTTGGTCATTGTGGGCGGGGCCACGCCTATTGGTCCGAACCCGCCCATTTTTGGACCAATCACGTAGATCGCCAACGGATATATATACACAAAATTCCAGGTCTCTCGCTAATAAATTGTGCAAGATATCACATTTTTTAAATTTGGCTTATATGGGCGGTGCCACGCCCATTGGTTCGATCCCGCCCGTTTTTGGATCAATCACGTAGACTGCCACCGTTTACATATACACAAAATTCCAGCACTCTCGCTAACAAATTGTGCAAAATATCTCAATTTCAAAATTTGGCTTATATGGGCGGGGCCACGCCCATTGGTCCGGTCCCGCCCATTTTTTCACCAATTACGTAGAATGCCACCAGATACATATACGCAACATTGCAGCACTCCCGCTAGCAAATTGTGCAAGATATCAAAATTTTGTCTATGTGGGCGGGGCCACGCCCATTGGTCCGATCCCGCCCATTTTTGGACCAATCACGTAGACTGCCACCGTTTACATATACACAAAATTCCAGCACTCTCGCTAACAAATTGTGCAAAATATCTCAATTTCAAAATTTGGCTTATATGGGCGGGGCCACGCCCATTGGTCCGATTCCGCCCATTTTTGGAAAATTCACATAATCTGCCATTAAATGCATACAAACAAAATTTCAGCACTATACCTATAATAGGAGCAGAAATATCGGATTTTTAACCTGCGATTTGTATGGGAGGTACCACGCCCCTTTGTCCAATTAATTTTTTTTTCTATATAAACCATCTCGTGAAAATTTAGAATCGAATAAAAAAAAAATCATCCAAATCGCTCCAGCCGTTCTGACGTGATGCCATTACACAGATGGACCGTTTCATTTTTATATATATAGAAGATATTCTGCACGAACAAGCAAAGGGTGGAAAACTTTAACCCCCCCTAAAATAAAATTCCGATGTGATCTTTCAAAACGCCGATACACGTATATATTTTTTTGGTCTCCTCTACCAGAATCCACTGACAGAACCCTGTTATTTTGAAAAAAGTTTGAAATTGTTGTACAGTGTAATTGTGTTTGTATTTAAACACATATTGGCAAATATCAACATTTTTTAATTTTGAAGTAAATATTTTTTCAAGATTTTTTTGGCCAGCACATCAACGGCTTTTACAACAGACGAAGACAAAAATATAAACATGCAAAAACCGTTGTTGTGAATAAATTTCATCAAAGGCCGCGAAAGCTATGGCGGTTCCAAATTGAAATTAAAAAAAATTATAAAATGCAATTTTCAGCGGAATTCGGAAAACTAAAATTACAATCATAGAACATTAGCATGGCAAAATATTCGCTGTAGCTTCATTATTTGGATAAATATAGCGAATCAAAGTAGTTTTTAATTGAAAAATGATGTAATATATCGAATACCGCGATATATAAAAAACGGAAAAATATAAGTCTAATTTTCACGATTATATGAGGCAATTTTCTGTGGCCTACAAAAGGAAAGAGGATAATATCGCTATTAGTTCAAAAGTTATGTTTTTTTTTCAAAATTCGAAGTTCACATCATATGTGTTTTATTTTAATAAAAAAATTTTATGATTTCATCGTTATCATACGAACAATATGTTTGTGGAATGATAATTTTTGCAATGTGCATAATTTGCACAATCATCAAAATAAAATGAAGGCCATCCGATTTCGGAATAGAGCGTTAAAAATCCTTTTATTTCATATACACTTCCGCCATATCTGTACCCCGCACTGGGTGTGCCTTGAAGATCATTGCTGAGACAAAAGTGTCACGCTCTTTGCGTACAAGACTTCAATCTTCAAATAAGTATCCATGATTGTTAAGTGCACCATAGCAGTACGCCCGAAGAACATAGAAATGAATTTCAGACGTTTAAACTATTACAAATGACAAGGACAAAATTTCTAAAAATTGAAAAAAGTGAATAAAATTTCAGCGACTCATTATTTTGTTACGGCCCCCTGATTTTTGATTTCACCAGTTCAAAAGCCATCTGGGATAGTTAATTCAGCTCAACCTATACATAACTGTCGATGTGCTTCGCGAAATACACTATCAAAAAATAATTCACGCAAGTTTAACAAAGGTTTGGGAAGCTATAGCGGTGGTTCCATTAAGAGCACATCAACGACACCTATATAGATTTATGGGTGTTTCAAGCCGCTATAACCGCTTCTTTAGTGTTATTTCATTACATCGCGGGCCGCGCTGACCGCGGTCAAAAGCAAAAAAACGCTTGAAATCGCATTTCAAAAAGTTATGAGTTATAATATTTTGCGGAAAGATCTCACATGAATAGTGCTCATGAAAAATTCTTCCTCCAAAAATTCTTCCTCGTGTTTTTTTTGTAACTGACCAGTTACTGCAGAATAAATAGTTTGGCCACAACTTATAAAAGAATGGATGCAGATATGAACATTTGTAGGACGTTTATTCACAATTTCGAAATGTATGTGCTTATAACTTCTAAAGTTTTTTTAGATAATAACAAACTTTTTTGGGAAAAAACTTTTATATTTGTGGTTTATCTAATTCCATCAACTTATGCACCGCAATCTGTACACAAAGCGAGAAAAGGGAAAACAACATACATTACCCCTGTGTTAAAAAATTTGATATTTGCACGCTGAAAAAAAAAATCGCTTCTGTAGTATATTGTCCCAAACATATTCGGCTTGAAACATATATATGTTTAGGCTACACTCTAAACATATAATATTTGGTACACAGAAAAATTATATATTTGGGTAGACGTTGTTCTAAACAAATCTTTGTTTACATCCCAATATGTGTTTACTTTGAACTATTTTTTCCGAAACAAATATTCATTTGCATTTAAGTATTCAGAAAGTATCTAAATTGTGTTAACTTTTTTTCATGTCGTAAAAATAATAAATAATAATAATTAAAATCGTATAATCTTGGATCGAAATATATTTCTTGGAGGATTGACAATTAATGATGGCTTGGAATACTCAGAAATTTTAGATGATTCATTTAAAAGATTTGGTACCATAACTGGGAGAATCAATTCGAAACCAAAACCAGTAAGGAAAGGCTAAAGTCGGGCGGGGCCGACTATATAATACCCTACACCACTCTCGCAATATTGAATAACTCTGAAATATAAATTTTGTAGTTCATGTATAAATTGTCTATTCTAAATTTCAAAACGATTGGATGTAAAATACAGCTTCTATAGAACTAAAGGGCCAAATGTCTTATTTTCAGGTGTTACAAACATCTGCCGTGGAACAAACTTATAATACCCTGTACCACAGTGTGGTGTAGGGTATAAAAAACCAGTAAGGAAAGGCTAAAGTCGGGCGGTGCCGACTATATAATACCCTACACCACTCTCGTAATATTGAATAACTCTGATATATAAATTTTGTAATTCATGTATAAATTGTTTACATAAATTTACTTTTGGGACATTTTATACTTAAATAATACCCTGTACCACAGTGTGGTGTAGGGTATAAAAACGATTGGATCTAAAGAGTCAAATCGGATGAAACATATATATGGGAGCTATAGCTAAATCTTAACCGATTTTCTTCAAATTTGGCAATGTTGGTTCATGGATCAAGAAACTCTACCATTCTAAATTTCAAAACGATTGGATGTAAAATACAACTTTTATAGGTCTAAAGGGCCAAATTGGACGAAACATATATATGGGAGCTATAGCTAAATCTTAACCGATTTTCTTCAAATTCGGCAATGTTGGTTCATGGATCAAGAAACTCTACCATTCTAAATTTCAAAAGGATTGGATGTAAAATACAGCTTCTACAGGACTAAAGATCCAAATCGGACGAAACATATATATGGGAGCTATAGCTAAATCTGAACCGATTTTCTTCAAATTCGGCAATGTTGGTTCATGGATCAAGAAACTCTACCATTCTAAATTTCAAAACGATCGGATGTAAAATACAGCTTCTATAGGACTAAAGTACCAATTCGGACGAAAGATATATATGGGAGCTATATCTAAATCTGAGCCGATTTTCTTCAAATTCAGCAATGTTGGTTCATGGATCAAGAAACTCTACCATTCTAAATTTCAAAACGATCGGATGTAAAATACAGCTTCTAGAGGACTAAAGGGCCAAATCGGACGAAAGATATATATGGGAGCTATATCTAAATCTGAACCGATTTCAACCAAATTCAATAGCGATCTTAACAGCCGCGAAATACTCTAAACTGCAAAATTTCAGAACGATCGGAGTGAAATTGCGACCTGTAGTCGACGAACAACGTTACATGGACAGACGGACGGACAGACATCGTTAAATCGACTCAGCTAGTGATTCTGAGTCGATCGGTATACTTTAAGGTGGGTCTAGCTATAGTATTTTCAGGTATTACAAACATCTGCCGTGAAACAAACATATAATAACCTGTACCACAGTGTGGTGTAGGGTATAATTAAAACTGAAATTCTAAAAATTCAACAAAAGTTTAGAAAATCTTTTTTAAATAAAATATATTTGGAGAAATTCCTAAACAATAATTTTATTTGTATTCAAAGACATATTTTATTTGAGAAAATTAGTTGGCAAATATTATATGTTGTAACATATTAATATACGAGTTGCAAATATATTTTATTGATTTTCAAGTAAAATTTGTTTGCTCAGAAACACATAATATTTAAAAAGTTGTGTTCCAAATATATTTTCTTTCGATTCAAACATATCAAAAAAGTCGATTTTGCCCCGTGTGCCCATATTTAATTTGAGAAAATTAGTTCGCAAATATATTTTATTCTAATATATTAACATATGGATTCCAAATACGTTTTAATGATTTTCAAATACAATTTATTTACTGAGAAATATATAATATTTAAAAATTTGTGTTCCAAGTATATTTTCTTTCGATTCAAACATATCAAAAAAGGCGATTCTGCCCCGTGTGGAAAGGAGTTACATTTACATAATTTCCTCACAAATGCCGAGAATATTTTCAATCAATGGATTATTATAATTATGGTTTCAGACTTACCTATACATATACATATGTACTTCTATATTGTGTTTTTTACAATTTAGGACGAACCATCATTTCGGCGTATTTCAGGGAATGATCCCACTGTCCAAATGAATTCCAACTGATACCCCAGTAATTCGAGTATCCTTCTAGACGATAAGGTCCATTTAAATTACTGAAATTGACGACAAAAAAATAGATTTAGGACAAAATCTGTAAATTCCATTTGAATTTACCAAATGTAACATGATCCGTAAAACCACCAACCGGCTTTATAATATTTCGCGCAATTTCTGCTCTCCTCATCGTCATTATCCCTATCTGGAGTTGAAAACTTCTTGCCCCTGTGAGCGTTCAAGTCATTTCCCGCATTTCCACTATAGCCTTCCAACTCTAGCAGGGCATATCTCTCTTCGGCACTGCCAATGCGGAAGCGTTCATATTTGGCATAACGTGTTTGCTCATTGTAATTTTTATACCCTACACCACACTGTGGTACAGGGTATTATAACTTTGTGCATTTGTTTGTAACACCCAAAAGGAGAAGAAATAGACCCATCGTTTATTATACCGATCGACTTAGAATCACTTTCTGAGTTGATTTAGCTATGTCCGTCTGTCTGTCTGTCCGTCTGTCCGTCTGTCCGTCTGTCTGTGCATGTATTCTTGTAATCAAAGTACAGGTCGCAATTATGGTCAGATCTCGACGAAACTTTACACATATCTTTTTTTTGGCCCAAGGACGATCCCTATTGAATTTGGTTAGAATCGGTTCAGATTTAGATATAGCCCCCATATATATGTTAACCCCGATTTGACATGTAAGCGCTGTAAAAACTTTATTTTATATCCGATCAGTATGAAATTCGGCAGAAAGAGGTTTGTTATTATATGAATGAACACTGTTAAATTTGGAAGAAATCGGTTCAGATTTAGATATAGCCCCCATATATACGTTACCCCCGATTTGGCATGTAAGCGCTGTAAAAATGTTATTTTATATCCGATCAGTGCGAAATTCGGCAAAGAGAGGTTTCTTATTACATGAAGGAATACTGCTAAATTCGGAGAAAATCGGTTCAGATTTAGATATAGCCCTCATATATATGTTACCCCCGATTTTACATGTAAGCGCTGTAAAAACTGTATTTTATATCCGATCAGTGCGAAATTCGGCAGAAAGAGGTTTCTTATTACATGAAGGAATACTGCTAAATTCAGAGAAAATCGGTTCGGATTTAGATATAGCTCCCATATATATGTTACCCCCGATTAGACCTGTAAACGCTGTAGAAATTGTATTTTATATCCGATCAGTGCAAAATTCGGCAGAAACAGGTTTCTTATTACTCGAAGGAATACTGCCAAATTTGGTGAAAATCGGTTCAGATTTAGATATAACTCCCATATATATGTTACCCCCGATTTGAAATTCAAGCGCTGTAGAAACTGTATTTTATATCCGATCACAGCGAAATTCGGCAGAAAGAGGTTTCTTATTATATGAAGGAATACTGCCAAATTCGGAGAAAATCGGTTCAGATTTAGATATAGCCCCCATATATATGTTACCCCTGATTTGACATCTAAGCGCTGTAGAGACTGTATTTTATATCCGATCAGTACGAAATTCGACAGAAAGAGGTTTCTTTTTACATAAAGGAATACTGCCAAATTCGGAGAAAATCGGTTCGGATTTAGATATAGCCCCATATATATGTTACCCCCGATTTCACATGTAAGCGCTGTAAAAACTGTATTTTATATCCGATCAGTATGAAATTCGGCAGAAAGAGGTTTCTTATTATATGAATGAACACTGTTAAATTTGGAAGAAATCGGTTCAGATTTAGATATAGCCCCCATATATACGTTTCCCCCGATTTGACATGTGAGCGCTGTAAAAATGTTATTTTATATCCGATCATTGCGAAAGTCGGCAAAAAGAGGTTTCTTTCTACATGAAGGAATACTGCCAAATTCGGAGAAAATCGGTTCAGATTTAGATATAGCTCCCATATATATGTTACCCCCGATTTGACATGTAAGCGCTGTAGAGACTGTATTTTATATCCGATCATTACGAAATTCGAGAGAAGGAGGTCTTTTGACATGAAGATCAGGGAAGATCGGTTCAGATTTATATTAAAGCTCTATATATATGTTCCTCCTGATTTGGTATCAAACCGCTATAGAAGTTTATTTTACTTCCGATCATTAAAATTTCCCAAAAAGATGTTTCTCAATTTAGGAACGAATATTGCTTAATTTAGCGATTATCGTTTCAGAATTAGATAATATGTTTCTACCCATTTACCAATTATTCCAAGTTATTATGGCAATGACCCTTATCGCATTGTTAGGGAGGTGTAGGGTATTATACAGTCGGCCCCGCCCGACTTTCTGCCTTTCCTTACTGGTTCAAAATAATTAACAATTCTTGGGGTGGGCCGTATGTTGTGAGCTCATGTATACGCTGTAGACCCATAAAATATTCACCATTCGGATTGCCAAATCCGTTGCTGTAGGCATTCCAGTTTCGGTTGAAATCCACTGACCCATCCTGTCGACGTAAGATGGTGGTCCACTGCTGACTATTGTTGAAGGACTTCTTCAAAAGTGTTTCTTGGAAGTCTAGTCTGTAAATTACGAGTTGGTGGGAAATGTGAATAATTTATAAAAAATTGTAATAAAGTATATTCTTTAGACTAGGCTGTTTGGTCAGATTACACTATGTGTCCGAGACTTAAAAACTTTTTATACCCTACACCACTCTGTGGTAAAGGGTATTATAAGTTTGTTTCATGGCAGATGTTTGTAACACCTGAAAATAACACAGCTAGACCCACCTTAAAGTATACCGATCGACTCAGAATCACTAGCTGAGTCGATTTAACGATGTCCGTCCGTCCGTCCATCCGTCCGTCTGTCCATGTAAAATTGTTCGTCGACTACAGGTCGCGGCTGTTAAGATTGCTATTGAATTTGGTTGAAATCGGTTCAGATTTAGATATAGCTCACATATATGTCTTTCGTCCGATTTGGCCCTTTAGTCCTATAGAAGCTGTATTTTACATCCAATCGTTTTGAAATTTAGAATGGTAGAGTTTCTTGATCCATGAACCAACACTACCGAATTTGAAGAAAATCGGTTAAGATTTAGCTATAGCTCCCATATATATGTTTCGTCCGATTTGGCCCTTTAGTTCTATAGAAGCTATATTTTACATCCAATCGTTTTGAAATTTAGAATGGTAGAGTTTCTTGATCCATAAACCAACACTACCGAATTTGAAAAAAATCAGTTAAGATTTAGCTATAGCTCCCATATATATGTTTCGTCCGATTTGGCCCTTTAGTTCTATAGAAGCTATATTTTACATCCAATCGTTTTGAAATTTAGAATGGTAGAGTTTCTTGATCCATGAACCAACACTACCGAATTTGAAAAAAATCAGTTAAGATTTAGCTATAGCTCCCATATATATGTTTCGTCCGATTTGGCCCTTTAGTTCTATAGAAGCTATATTTTACATCCAATCGTTTTGAAATTTAGAATGGTAGAGTTTCTTGATCCATGAACCAACACTGCCGAATTTGAAGCAAAGCGGTTAAGATTTAGCTATAGCTCCCATATATATGTTTCGTCCGATTTTGCTCTTTAGTCCTGTAGAAGCTGTATTTTACATCCAATCATTTTGAAATTTAGAATGGTAGAGTTTCTTGATCCATGCACCAACACTGCCGAATTTGAAGAAAATTGGTTAAGATTTAGCTATAGCTCCCATATATATGTTTCGTCCGATTTAGCCCTTTAGTCCTATAAAAGCTGTATTTTACATCCAATCGTTTTGAAATTTAGAATGGTAGAGTTTCTTGATCCATGAACCAACACTACCGAATTTGAAGAAAATCGGTTAAGATTTAGCTATAGCTCCCATATATATGTTTCGTCCGATTTTGCTCTTTAGTCCTGAAGAAGCTGTATTTTACATCCAATCATTTTGAAATTTAGAGTGGTAGAGTTTCTTCATCCATGAACCAACACTACCGAATTTGAAGAAAATCGGTTAAGATTTAGCTACAGCTCCCATATATATGTTTCGTCCGATTTTGCTCTTTAGTCCTGAAGAAGCTGTATTTTACATCCAATCATTTTGAAATTTAGAATGGTAGAGTTTCCTCATCCATGAACCAACACTACCGAATTTGAAGAAAATCGGTTCAGATTTAGCTATAGCTCCCATATATATGTTTCGTCCGATTTGGCCCTTTAGTTCTATAGAAGCTGTATTTTACATCCAATCGTTTTGAAATTTAGAATGGTAGAGTTTCTTGATCCATGAACCAACACTACCGAATTTTAAGAAAATCGGTTAAGATTTAGCTATAGCTCCCATATATATGTTTCATCCGATTTGGCTCTTTAGATCCAATCGTTTTTATACGCGCTACACCACACTGTGGTACAGGTTATTATTTAAGAATAAAAGGTCCCAAAAGTGAATTTATCTAAACAATTTATACATGAATTACAAAATTTATATATCAGAGTTATTCAATATTACGAGAGTGGTGTAGGGTATTATATAGTCGGCACCGCCCGACTTTAGTCTCCTTTTAACATATATATGAAAAATTAACAGGTTTCACAATTTAGCACGTTTTGTTGGTTACCTTTGAAATTTCCATTAAAACTAACCAAAAAATAATTTACAAAAATTTAAGTCAAACAATTTTAGTTCAAATATTTTCTGGTATGAACCGAAAAATACACAAATTATGTAAAAACTCGAAATTTGCTTAATTTTGCTCGTAAAAAAGTTGAGAAAGGACTTATAGTATTTCTTCGCGAGGAATATTTTTCTCAACGATGCCTACTAAAAATGTCGACGATATGTATGAATTTTTACATATGATAAAATTTCATTGCACTTTTTCAGGGGTAAGGGGGTGAGAAGCGTGGACGACTGTTTTGAGATAAATAATTGTCCAAATGTTCCCTTTATTTCGATCTTTGGACTGAAGCGTATATTTTCGGTCTTTCACTTCAAAATAACCAAAGAGATAAGTCACCTCTCTGATTTCTCAACAAACTTTGTGAGCGAATATCGCGAAAACAAGAGCTAACATAGAAAAACGGCTAATGCCACTGGATTAAGCATTGCCGAAATATGTCTATCCGTAGGGTCTCCTTTCTGTTACATTTTTGGACTAGCACAGTGTTATTATCAATTAGAAACGGAAGTTTTTAGTAACTGTCGATAAAACAATTAGAAACAATTTTATTTTTTTTTTCAAAAATCAGTTTTGCTGGCATTAAAAATAAAACAATAAGAATTAAAACAAATTCGCAAAAAATTGTTTGTTCCATTTTTAGAAAGCTAGCATCCTAACGAAAAAACAATGCCTATAGGCAAAAAATCTTTGGATAAATTATGACTCATATTGTAAAAGTAAGCGAAATTCAAAAAAAATATTTTTTATTTTGGAAATTTTGTTTGGGAGGTACCCCAAGGGACATGGCAATAATGCCCATTTTTTGATATAAAGGGCGGTTAAATTGTAAGGGCCGATGCTGAATGTGAACCACACCTAAACGTCAAGTTTTTTTCTGCATTTCATATGACATTTCTCAATTTAAGACTAACTCAATTTGAACCATTGAAAGATACACAATCGAGCATCGCGTTAAAGTTTTTTTAAGCCTTTTACGAAAATGGGACACATTTGGTCGAAATAATCGACCAAATGTGTCCACAATCGGGAGAATTGTGCGCACATTTCAGCAAACCGGGTCTGTAGGAGATGTGAAAACACCTGTGCATGCTCGCCCAGTTCGTTTGGTGCAGCTTATGGGCTGACGACGTTATCGGGCCATACATCTTCGAAATGAGGCCGGTCAGGCAGTTACTGTGAATGGTGTTCGCTATCGTGAGATGATAACGAATTTTTTATGGCCCGAATTGGAAGATATGGATGTGGACAATATGTGGTTTCAACAGGACGTTGCCACTTGCCACACAGCTAACGAAACAATGGCTCTTTTGCGCAACAAATTCAATGACCGTGTTATCTCACGTCGCACGATGGGAAAATATGATGAAATTTGCGCGCATAGGACTTTCAAAACAACTTTTAAAAATCAGTTTTTTGAGCTTGTTGTTTTATTGTGGATAACATTTAATGAAAATACCTTCAAATTTATTATGACTATTCAAAGCTTGTCTTTTTTACTCATAAATGCAAATAAAATTGTGATGATAAAATGTATACATATACTAAAATGCTTGTAGAATTCTCGTTTGTTGGTGAAATGCGACCGGACTTGTAACATAATAAGGTTATATTCGTCTTAATTTTTGTGTATAATGTGCATTTTTAGCGTCTTTAAATGAAGAGATATTTCAAAGCAAAAACAGAGTTTTTTTTGTTTTTCAAAAAAATTATCCACAGTAAATGGAATACAACTTTTTTGGATCACGTGGGATCACTACCATATGACATAGAGAAGAGAGGTGACTTAGAGGTGAATCCAACAGCACCAAGTTTATTTGCGACTTTTTGCGATTATGGCAGTTTTTTGTACTTTAAATATGTCCTTTTGTACTTTAAATATAAAAAAATGTGTGGGAGCTACATCGATCTATGAACCGATTTTCCCGAAACATATGGACCGATTTTCTTGGTCCAAAAAAATAACTTCTACGAAATTTCGACAAAATCGGGCAATAAATACGATCGGAAGATGTTTGATCTTTGATCTTGGATCTTTCCAGTACCAATATTCGTGCTATCGATACATTTGTATATCAACCAGGTTGGTTTCGATGAAGGGCATTTTAGCCCGTGGTACCACTAGGGACCTAAACTGGTCCTGGAAGAAATAAAAAATAGTGATCTTATTAATTTTATAAGAATTATTTGTGTAATTATTATTGTTTACTTCTTTTACAAAAACTATAAAAATATAGTTAAACGTTTCTGCAGTTTATGTATATTAGGGTGGACCGATTATTTTCTGTTTATACCCTACACCACACTGTGGCACAGGGTATTATAAGTTTGTTTCACGGCAGATGTTTGTAACACCTGAAAATAACACAGCTAGACCCACCTTAAAGTATACCGATCGACTCAGAATCACTGAGTCGATTTAACCATGTCCGTCCGTCCGTCCGTCTGTCCATGTAAAGTTGTTCGTCGACTACAGGTCGCAATTTCACTCCGATCGTTCTGAAATTTTGCACTTTAGAGTATTTCGCAGCTGTTAAGATCGCTATTGAATGTGGTTGAAATCGGTTCAGATTTAGATATAGCTCCCATATATATCTTTCGTCCGATTTAATAATAAGTCCTATAGAAGCTGTATTTCACATCCAATCGTTTTGAAATTTAGAATGGTAGAGTTTCTTCATCCATGAACCAACACTACCGAATTTGAAGAAAATCGGTTAAGATTAAGCTATAGCTCCCATATATATGATTCGTCCGATTTGGCCCTTTAGTTCTATAGAAGCTGTATTTTACATCCAATCGTTTTGAAATTTAGAATGGTAGAGTTTCTTGATCCATGAACCAACACTACCAAATTTGAAGAAAATCGGTTAAGATTTAGCTATAGCTCCCATATATATGTTTCGTATGATTTGGCCCTTTAGTTCTATAGAAGCTGTATTTTACATCCAATCGTTTTGAAATTTAGAATGGTAGAGTATCTTGATCCATGAACCAACATTGTCGAATTTGAAGAAAATCGGTTAAGATTTAGCTATAGCTCCCATATATATGTTTCGTCCGATTTTGCTCTTTAGTCCTGTAGAAGCTGTATTTTACATCCAATCATTTTGAAATTTAGAATGGTAGAGTTTCTTGATCCATGAACCAACACTACCAAATTTGAAGAAAATCGGTTAAGATTTAGCTATAGCTCCCATATATATGTTTCGTCCGATTTTGCTCTTTAGTCCTGTAGAAGCTGTATTTTACATCCAATCATTTTGAAATTTAGAATGGTAGAGTTTCTTGATCCATGAACCAACACTACCAAATTTGAAGAAAATCGGTTAAGATTTAGCTATAGCTCCCATATATATGTTTCGTATGATTTGGCCCTTTAGTTCTATAGAAGCTGTATTTTACTTCCAATCATTTTGAAATTTAGAATGGTAGAGTATCTTGATCCATGAACGAACATTGTCGAATTTGAAGAAAATCGGTTAAGATTTAGCTATAGCTCCCATATATATGTTTCGTCCGATTTTGCTCTTTAGTCCTGTAGAAGCTGTATTTTACATCCAATCATTTTGAAATTTAGAATGGTAGAGTTTCTTGATCCATGAACCAACACTACCAAATTTGAAGAAAATCGGTTAAGATTTAGCTATAGCTCCCATATATATGTTTCGTATGATTTGGCCCTTTAGTTCTATAGAAGCTGTATTTTACTTCCAATCATTTTGAAATTTAGAATGGTAGAGTATCTTGATCCATGAACGAACATTGTCGAATTTGAAGAAAATCGGTTAAGATTTAGCTATAGCTCCCATATATATGTTTCGTCCGATTTTGCTCTTTAGTCCTGTAGAAGCTGTATTTTACATCCAATCATTTTGAAATTTAGAATGGTAGAGTTTCTTGATCCATGAACCAACACTACCAAATTTGAAGAAAATCGGTTAAGATTTAGCTATAGCTCCCATATATATGTTTCGTATGATTTGGCCCTTTAGTTCTATAGAAGCTGTATTTTACATCCAATCGTTTTGAAATTTAGAATGGTAGAGTATCTTGATCCATGAACCAACATTGCCGAATTTGAAGAAAATCGGTTAAGATTTAGCTATAGCTCCCATATATATGTTTCGTCCGATTTTGCTCTTTAGTCCTGTAGAAGCTGTATTTTACATCCAATCGTTTTGAAATTTAGAATGGTGGAGTTTCTTGATCCATGAACCAACACTACCGAATTTGGAGAAAATCTGTTAAGATTTAGCTATAGCTCCCATATATATGTTTCGTCCGATTTTGCTCTTTAGTCCTGTAGAAGCCGTATTTTACATCCAATCATTTTGAAATTTAGAATGGTAGAGTTTCAGTTATCAGAGTTATTCAATATTACGAGAGTGGTGTAGGGTATTATATAGTCGGCCCGCCCGACTTTAGCCTTTCCTTACTGGTTTTAATTTAACTTTTCTTTTATTACCAGTCGACGACCCATTGTGTAAGAGCATTATTGAAACACTTCAGCTTTCAAAAATATTGCAGACTACGATTTTATCCTATTTATGTTGTTTCGGATTCAATTTTAAAAACATTGCCCTGTTTTGTAGTCTTTTAACGCAATGTTGACAAAAATAAGTTTGAATTTCAATGGACTGTATATTTAAAACGCAGCAACACACAATCAAGTAACTCAAATAGATTTTGAACTAAATTATGTCAGCTCTAATTTAAAATCAAGATCACTGAAGTTGGTACGATATTCCGATTTTTACACTAAATTCCACAAAGTCGCTTTTATAGCCTCACTGTGCGATACATGGTAACAGTAAAATAAAATCTGGGTACACCTATTTCTTCTCCAAAGAATTCTCTTGAATAGGGTCTAAACCGTAGGACTCTATCTCTAACGGTATAGTCATGAGATAGAAAATATTGCCATGCGCGCGTATTTACCCCTTTTTCCCAATGTGCGTCGTGGCTATGTCAATTGGCCGCCAAGATCATGTGATTTGACACCGTTGGACTTCTTTCGTTGGACTTCTTTCTTTATTTAAAAGAAAAGGTGTACGTCGATAAGACAGCGACAATTCAAGAGTTAAAGGATAAGATAATTCAGCAAATTAATGACATAGAACCTCAACTATGCCTCAGCGTCATCGAAAATTTGGACCATCGGATGGAGGTGTGCCGGCGAGGTCGCGGCGTCCATTTGGCCGATATTTTGTTCCATACATAAGTGAACCATACCAATATTATCACAATAAAAAGAAATGACAATAATTTCCTAAATAATTTGTGTTTCCTTCAAAATCAACATCAAAATTTAACCACTCGTTATAACACATCGAAGGAGTGACCTAAGAGACCCTAATAATATTTTGCGTAAATTCTTTTTGGACAATTTTAAGTCATTGGAGCAATGTCCGTCACCCTGTCCGTCTGGCTGGTGCACACGATAACTTTCGACAGGATTAACCGATAGCCTCCAAATTTGGAATGTGTTAATATTTATACCCTCACCTTAGGTATACGAGGGTATATATTATTTGCTACGGAACAAAAGCATAACACATCAAAGGAGAGACCTAAGACGGTAAGTATGTTCGGCGGATATTTGTTTTGGGTAATTTTAAGTCGAATGAGCAATGTCCGTCCGTCCGTCTGTCTGCATGCTGGCTGGTGCGCACGATAACTCTCGAAAGGAGTAACCGATTGACTTCAAATTTCGTATGCGATACTTTTTTTCTATCTCCGTCTGCGAAGATGGGTCATATTGGTCCATTCCTTTTAGTACCTTCCCCGCAAAGGGTTAACATGAAATATTTATTCTTTAATAACTTATATGGTACTAGTAGTACTATTAGTTTATTAGTCACTATCATCTCGAGAAAAAAGGGCAAAGTTGCGTCACCCCTTTTTGTACCTCCCACACAAAGCGAACATTTTGTGTGGGAGGTACCAAAAGGGGCGTGCCAATTACGGCCACTTTTCTCTAGACTCTAGGTACTATAAAAGCATTGCACTGTACGCAATTTCAAGTATTTGTATATACTGGTATTAAAGTTAAAAGCTGTTAACTTTTGGTACAAAAAGGTCCATTTGTATGGGAGGTACCAAAAGGGGCGGGCCAATAATGTCCATTTTTCTCTGGACTCTAGGTATTATATAAGAATTACACTGTAAAAAATTTCAAGTATTTGTATGTACTGGTATTAAAGTTATAAGCTGGTAAATTTTGGTACAAAATGGTCCTTTGTGTGGGAGGTACCAAAAGGAGCGTGGAAATAATGCCCATTTTTCGCAGTATTGTAGGTACTATTAAACCATTACACTGTGCAAAACTTCAAGTCTTTGTCTGCACTGGTAATAGAGTTATAAGCTATTAACTTTTGTTTCAAAATTGTTCATTTGTGTGGGAGGTTCCAAAAGGGGCGTGGCAACTTCGCCCATTCTTCTCGAGGTAATAGTGGCTAATAAACTAATACTATGTGTAGAAATCAGAGGATTCAAATAAGTAGTATAGAAGTTATTAAATAATCAATATTTCTCTACATAAATGTTAACCCTTTGTGGGTGAGGTACTAGAAGAAGTGGACCCATATGGCTCATCTTCGAACTTAGCCGGAGATAGAAGAAACTATTACCACACTCTAAAATTGTAGTCAATCGGTTACTCCTTTCGATAGTTATCGTGCACACCAACCAGCAGACAGACATACGGACGGACGGACATTGATAATTCGACTTAAAATTACCCAAAGGATATCCGCCGAACATACTTAGGGTCTTAGGCCACTCCTTTGATGTGTTACACTTTTGGCTCGTAGCAACTGATATGTATATACCCTCCTCTATAAGGTGAGGGGATAAAAATATTCGATTTTTGCACGTCCCTTTTGGTAACACCCAAACAAAATACCCAAAATAAAAACCAGTGAGGAAAGGCTAAAGTCGGTCGGGGCCGACTATATAATACCCTACACCACTCTCGTAATATTGAATAACTCTGAAATATAAATCAGAACGATCGGAGTGAAATTGCGACCTGTAATCGACGAACAACTTAAAATGGGCAGACAGACGGACGGACGGACAGACATGGTTAAATCGACTCAGCTAGTGATGCTGAGTCGATCGGTATACTTTAAGGTGGGTCTAGCTATAGTATTTTCAGGTGTTACAAACATCTGCCATGAAACAAACTAGCTGAGTCGATTGTTAAATCGCCTCAGCTAGTGATTTAGGGTCATAATTTATATATTTAGGATACTTCATAAGGATTCTAGCTTTCAAAAAATGCAACAAACAAAATTGTTGAGATTTTTTTCTATTTTTTGTGGTTTTTTTCGTGCCGACAAAAATCGTTTTTTGTGGAAAAAATAATTTGTTAATTTTATTTTCGGAAAAAATAATTTTTATACCCTACACCACACTGTGGTACAGGGTATTATAAGTTTGTTTCACGGCAGATGTTTGTAACACCTGAAAATACTATAGCTAGACCCACCTTAAAGTATACCGATCGACTTAGAATCACTAGCTGAGTCGATTTAACGATGTCCGTCCGTCCGTCCGTCCGTCCGTCCGTCCGTCCGTCTGTCCATGTAAAGTTGTTCGTCGACTACAGGTCGCAATTTCACCCCGATCGTTCTGAAATTTTGCAGTTTAAAGTATTTCGCAGCTGTAAAGATCCATATTGAATTTGAGTGAAATCGTTTCAGATTTAGATATAGCTCCTATATATATCTTTCGTCCGATTTAGCCCATTAGTTCTATAGAAGCTGTATTTTACATCCAATCGTTTTGAAATTTAGAATGGTAGAGTTTCTTGATCCATGAACCAACATTGCCGAATTTGAAGAAAATCGGTTAATATTTAGATATAGCTCCCATACATATCTTTCGTCCGCTTTGGCCCTTTAATCCTATAGAAGCTGTATTTTACATCCGATCGTTTTGAAATTTAGAATGGTAGAGTTTCTTGATCCACGAACCAACACTACCGAATTTGAAGAAAATCGGTTAAGATTTAGCTATAGCTCCCATATATATGTTTTGTCCGATTTGGCCATTTAGTCCTATAAAAGCTGTATTTTACATCCAATCGTTTTGAAATTTAGGATGGTAGAGTTTCTTGATCCATGAACCAACACTACCGAATTTGAAGAATATCGGCTTTTTTTTTTTTTTTTTTTTTTATTGTTTATAAAATTATTTATATATACAAATTCATAAGATATAAATGCCTCAGCGCCGTTAGGCATTAGAGAGGCTAGTTGGCAAATAATACTAAATTATTTGTATAATTAAAAAATAATTCATTTAAATATCATAATAATTCATTTAATATATCATAAGCATATCATTTATTACAATAAATCATCAATTTGAGATAACAAATATTCTTTTAACATATTTTTAAAATTCGAAAGTCTATTTGATGCTTTAACATGATGTGGTAAGTTATTGAATTCACGACTACCAGAATATTCAACTCGTTGCTTAGTTGTCTCTGTTCGACATAATGCTACTCTAAGTTGTTGGTTATTGCGAGTGTTAACTGCAACTTGATTTCGAGCAAATTGAATTGTGTGATGTCCTACATGATGTAGACATTTAAATACATATAAAAGAAGATGTTGTTTATAAGTACCGAATATTGGTAAAATTGAAGGAAAAACCTCATTAAATAAGGAGTACGTTGAATGCATAATAGGTAAATTAGCCACGATTTTTAATGCTTTATTTTGAAGCCGCTGCAGAGATTTCAATTCTGTGGTATTTTTATGCGCGTATACGACAGCCAAATAGTTAACATTACTTTGAATTAACGATTGATAAATCAGGAGTTTAGTCCTATGATCAAACTTGTACTTGAATTTAAACAACAAACCAAGGGCAGATGATATTTTAGATTTCAGGTAGTTTATGTGCTGATTCCAAGCTAGATTTGACTGCAAAAAAAGTCCCAAATATTTGACAGTGTTCACCTCCTGTATCTCCTTTCCATCTATGGTAATACTAAAATTCGAGTTAAAACGACCATGTGGTCTAAATCGAATTAATTTGGTCTTTGTAGGATTGATGAAAAGCTTGTTTAATCTCATGTATTCAAAAATCAAAGCAGAGTCACGCTCCATAAAACATTTTACCGCAGCTTCTGACTTGTACGGATAAAAAAGACAGATGTCATCAGCATACATGAACAAACGTCCAGTTAACTCGATGTTTTCGAGATCATTAATGTATATAAGAAATAATAAGGGCCCTAAAACACTTCCCTGTGAGACTCCATGCTCAACCAGCGCCATTTCACTCTTATTTTCCTTGATTTGTACAAATTGGTATCGGTTACTTAGATAGGATTTAAGAAGTGCTAGTTCATTGCCGTGAAAGCCATAAAATTGAAGTTTTTGTAACAAAATATTGTGGTCAATCATATCAAATGCCTTAGACAAATCAAAAAAGATTCCAGCAACTCCGCTACAACCTTCGTCCAACATTTTACATATGAAATTTTGAACATTGACGACTGCCTCTTCTGTTCCACACCCCCTACGAAAACCATATTGACATTGACTTAGCAAACTGTTGTCATCAAGGTATACAGATATTTGGCGGTAAATAATCCTTTCAAATATATTATTTATAGTTGGAAGCACTGATATTGGGCGAAAATTATCGATCGTTGTTGCGTTCTTCTCTTTTGGAATGGGTATAACTTTGTGTATCTTTAGTATATCAGGGTATGTTGATGAATAAATCATATTATTAAAAATGGATACCAAAAGTGGAATAATGCTGTTGTTGCATATCTTAATTACTTTTGGCGATATATTGTCATGGCCACAGCTTTTACCTAAAGTCAAATTTGAAATTTCTCTTTCAAGATCATCACGACTAGTATTTTGTAACGCAAAAATAGAGTGACAATTCCTTAGACTTCTTAGCGAATTACAATTATCCCAAGGCGATGTCTCTATTTGATCTCTTAAACTCTTAACCGACTTTAAGAAATACACATTTAATGTTTCATCCTTTGTGGCATCATTCAAAATAACATTTCCATTGCAGTCTTTTACCGTTATACTTCTCTCAACACATCTACCAAGCGTTTCATTTAGAAACTTCCATGTCTTTTTAGGATCATTCTGAAAACTTTCCAAATTGCTCGCATAGTAATTATTCATGGAGTTTTTATAAGCTTTTTTAATTACTTTACCGATTCTTTTCAGCTGACTTTTTACATTTTCATTTTCAGGAGATTTCCTTTTTAATTTTAGCAAACGTTCTTTGTATGCAATTAATTTGAGAAGGTTTCCATTTACCCATGGAGTTAGCTTATTTTTCAAATTATAATTCCGAATTTTTGTAGCGGTAGAACTATCAATTGCAGAGTTAATACATGCGAATAATTTTTTAGCGTCATCCGTTGGATTTCCACTGAGTGACAGTGACCTCAGTTGAGTTTCGATGCATGTTTTGAGTTTAGCATAATCGCAAACCAAATAACTATTTTGAGTAACATCACGCAGTTGAACATTTAAATCAACCATACAATATATTAGGTTATGATCGGACAAACTACATTCTATAGAATAAATTGTCATTGGTTTAGAAATATTTGTGTAAACATGATCAAGGCATGTATTACTGTTAGGTCTTGTAATTAAATTGTGACAGTTTTTGAAATTGTAATTTGACAGCGTGTTAGAAATGTCAGCAAAGTAGGTAAATTCAGAAGCATCTATATTAGAATCACCAACAAATATGCTAGGTGTTCTGCCGTAAGAAATAAATAAGCTTTCCAAAAAATCATGAAAATTTAATGGGTTACATTTTGGTGATTTGTAAAAAGAAATAATAGCTATAGGTTTCCGATCTACTTTAACATCTTGCAGTTTCAAAACAATTGAATCAATAAAACCTTCGCTTTTACATTCTACATCTGTAAACTGCAAATTTTCTCGAATGAATAATGACGTACCACCATAACCGTCATATCGACAACAATGAACTGATTTATACCCTGGTATATTGTAAATTCTTGCAACGTCACTCTTAAACCATGTTTCCTGTACTGCAATTACTGCAGGCAATGTAAAAAGTTTAGAAATCATTGCTTTAAATCTATTAAATTTGGCAATTGATGATATGCTTCTGATATTTACAGAAATAATACTGAAACAATTTGTATTCGAATGTTCTAATTGATTATTAAATTCAGCAAAGTTTTCTATATAATGACTAATAACCATAAAAATTAAAAAATTGAAAAAAATTAACAGCAAATAATGTATTAAAAATTCAATTTAAGACGGCGACTCGTATTCATTGTCCGAATCCTCAACGTTCTGCTGCAATGATTGAGATCGACGATTTTGGGGTTGATGCGTTGTTGCTTCCGACAGCAGCTTATCCACATCATCTTCATTCCTCAACAGTCTTGGCTTTGACAACTCACTTCTCTTTGCAAAAACTTTGCTGCCAGATGTGTAAACCGCTCGAAAACCAATACTTTTCAAACATTTGGCATATTTAAACAAATTCAATGTTTCCCGACTTAAGTAGTCATTCACATACACGTTCTTCATTTCTTCCTGACCTTTTAATTTAGATTTCACTGCCATTAACTGTGATTTTGCTGCTTTGGAATTGAATTTAACGACTAGTGATTGATTGCTGCTTTTCTTTTTATTTAAAAAATACGCATCTGCAATACTTTCGGCTTGCATTACCACACCCACATCAGATGACAACTTAATAACTGCTTCAACAGCTGATTCATTTTCTTTTGCTATGACACCAGTTATCACACAATCGTTTTGCACTCTCTGGTCATTTAAAAATTTGATGGATTCTTTCAAAGTATGCACTTCTGCTTTCAACGCCTTGTTTTCCTTTTGAACCACTTCTATTTTTTTCCTGTTTTCGCTTACACCTTTTAGAATGTCATCGTATTGTTTTGACATAAAGTTCATTGTCTCATGCATTTCTCTCAGTTGATCTAGTTTCTTTAATTCCACTCTCATTGCATTGAGTTCAGCTGTTACGGAAGGGTTGTTGTTGTTGTTATTGTTGTTGCTGGTGTCACAGATATGACAAACAAATTCTTCGTCTCCGTGAGCCAGAAGATGGTTGAACTGTCGTTTGTTTAGTTTTGTGCAAACGACATGAAAACTTTTGTTGCATTTATCGCAATCTATGCTTTCATCACTTCCTTCTACTTCCAAATCACATTGAATGCAAATATTTTTTTTGTTTAAAACACTTCTTCTGCTTGTAGGCGGCATTCTTCAATGATTTGAAAGTCACTGTATATTGTTTGTTTTAAGACACTTGGTTTAAAAACCATAAACTGATTGTATTAGCAAAATATTAATTTTTTATTTAGGAGCGAAGGAGCTAAGCAAAAAACTCGACTTTGTACGAACAGTGTTGCCAACTCAGATTTAGCTGTAGCTCCCATATATATGTTTTGTCCGATTTGGCCATTTAGTCGTATAAAAGCTGTATTTTACATCCAATCGTTTTGAAATTTACAATGGTAGAGTTTCTTGATCCATGAACCAACATTGCCGAATTTGAAGAAAATCGGTTAAAATTTAGCTATAGCTCCCATATATATGTTTCGTCCGATTTTGCTCTTTAGTCTTGAAGAAGCTGTATTTTACATCCAATCATTTTGAAATATAGAATGGTATAGTTTCTTGAACCATGAACCAACACTACCGAATTTGAAGAAAATCGGTTAAAATTTAGCTATAGCTCCCGTATATATGTTTCGTCCGATTTGGCCCTTTAGTTCTATAGAAGCTGTATTTTACATCCAATCGTTTTGAAATATAGAATGGTAGAGTTTATTGATCCATGAACCAACACTACCGAATTTGAAGAAAATCGGTTAAGATTTAGCTATAGCTCCCATATACACGTTTCGTCCGATTTGGCTCTTTAGATCCAATCGTTTTTATACCCTACATCACACTGTTGTACAGGGTATTATTTAAGTATAAAATGTCCCAAAAGTAAATTTATGTATTTATCAGAGTTATTCAATATTACGAGAGTGGTGTAGGGTATTATATAGTCGGCCCCGCCCGACTTTAGCCTTTCCTTACTGGTTTTTTAAATAGTTTTAACGACAGTTACTAAACTTCTGTTTCCACGTGGAAGTGCCTTTATTAAAAATTCCTCTATATGAAAATTCCTCTATATGACACTTACTAAATTGAAACTGAGTTATATCGATTCCTAGACGATCCTAGACCCAGCGACCCCGGCATACATATAATTTTTTTGACCGATATAACTTTTCCCGGTAGTCAGAACCCCCGCCCATCACTGACCCCTATCGTTTGTCGCACTATGTAATAAATTAAATGGAATTTTAAATCGGGAATTAATATAAAAACTAGCTGAGCCCGGTGCGCTTCGCTGCCCATGTCAAAATTAGCGCTGTAGAAACTGTATTTTATATCCGATAGCTGAGCCCGGTGCGCTTCGCTTGCCATGTCAAAATTAGCGCTGTAGAAACTGTATTTTATATCCGATCAGTACGAAATTCGGCAGAAAGAGGTTTGTTATTACATGAAGGAATACTGCCAAATTCGGAGAAAATCGGTTCAGATTTAGATATAGCCCCATATATATGTTACCCCCGATTTGATATGTAAGCGCTGTAGAAACTGTATTTTATATCCGATCAGTACGAAATTCGGCAGAAAGAGGGTTCTTATTACATGAAGGAATACTGCCAAATTCGGAGAAAATCGGTTCAGATTTAGATATAGTCCCCATATATATGTTACCCCCAATTTGACATGTAAGCGCTGTAGAGACTGTGTTTTATATCCGATCAGTACGAAATTCGACAGAAACAGGTTTCTATTTTACATGAATGAATATTCAAGGAAAATCGATTCAGATTTATATATAACCTCCATATATATGTTCCTCCAGATTTGGTTACAAAGCGCTATAGAAGTTGTACTTTACTTCCGATCATTGTAGGGTATTATATAGTCGGCCCCGCCCGACTTTTTGCCTTTCCTTACTGGTATTAGTAATAAATTCACTGAATGAAGAAATACCGAATTCAGTGGAAAGTCAAGAAAATAGAAATGTATACTTATAAAATTTCCAAATTCTTGTTTCATTGGTCATGCATCACATTATCATATTGCGATTGTATTGGAGTTAGCAGCTGTAATTATCGCATACCGAGCATTTTTGTTCATGTATTTCCTATATAATACTTGCAAGATATATCAAAATATGGGCTGGGCCACGCCCACTGGTCCTATTCCGCCCATTTGCAAGCAAATCGCGTAGACTGCTACCAGATACATATACGCAAAATTTCAACACTCTCGCTAACAAAATGAGCAAGATAATTCTATTTCAAAATTTTGCTTATATGGGCGGTGGCACGCCGATTGGTCAGATCCCTCCAATTTTTGGACCAATCACGTGGACAGTCACCAGATACATATGTACAACATTACAGCACTCTAGATAAAAAATTGTGCAAGACATATCAATTTCGAAATTTGGCTTATAAGGGAATATTCGAATTTTGGCCCCGCCACGCCCATTGGTCCGATCCCGCCCATTTTCTGACCAATCACGTAGACTGTCACCTGAAACATATACACAAACTTGCAGAACTCTCGCTAATGAATTGTGCAAGATATATCAATTTCGAAATTAGGCTTATAAGGGCGGGGCCACGCCCATTGGGCCGATCCCTCCCATTTTTGGACCAATCACGCAGACGGCCACCATATACATATACACAAAATTCCAGCACTCTCGCTAACAAATTGTGCATGATATGACATTTTTAAAATTTGGCGTATATGGGCGGTGCCACGCCCATTGATCCGATCCCGTAAATTTTTGGACCAATCACGTGGACTGTCACCAGATACATATGTACAACATTACAGCACTCTAGCTAGCAAATTGTGCAAGATATCGAAATTTCAAAATTTGGTCTATGTGGGCGGGGCCACGCCCATTGGGCCGATCCCTCCAATTTTTGGACCAATCACGTAGACTGTCACCAGATACATATACACTCAAATACAGAACTCTCTCTAATAAATTGTAGAAAATATTTGAATTTCAAAATTTGGCTTATATGGGCGGGGCCACGCCCATTGGTCCGACTCCGCCCATTTTTGGAAAATTCACATTATCTGCCACTAAATGCATACACAAAAAATTTCAGCACTCTAGCTAAAAAATTTTCTTAATATCAAAATTGGACCCCTATGGGCGGGTCCACGCCCACTTGATATATCGAAAATTCAAGTACCCTATTTTCAGCACCCCCTTCACATGTACATTCTGTGAAAATTTCAAGATGATCGGTCTAGCCGTTTAGACGTCTATACGGAACAAACATACAAACCCACAAACAAACCCACAAACAGACACTCTCTTTTATATATATAGATAGATAGATAAGATAGGACTAGAGTGTCCTTAAGTGGCTATTTTAACAAAAATATTGTTTCCAAATTAACCGAAAATGTTTATTTTTGGAGCGCCCCAGTAGGTGAATAGGTAGCGTGCTCACCCGTGACTATGGGGGTGGTGGGTTCAATTCCCACTCTGGTCTGTCACCGCAAAATCTAGCCTCATGGTCTTTGTAACCCGGATTTTTCCTGGACCGTAAAAATGGAATACAAAATTTATTTATATTTATTTTATTCGTTAGTTATTATACCCTACACCACACTATGGTACATGGGGTTATAAATTTATTTTTTTGGCAGATTTGTTTGCCCATCTTAAGTTGTTCGTTAAGTACAGGTCGAAATTTCACTACGATCCTGCTAAAATTTGTCATTAAGAACTCTTTCATACCAGGGAGGAAACCTATTGGAATTGGTGAAAATCAGTTCAGATCGATATTTGGTTAAAAGCTTCGAATATTTTATCCTTCCTTTGTATCAAAATTGTTTTACTAAAATTTTTGAGTGCAAAAGTTCTATCACATAAATGGTACATTTTGCACATTCCACCTCGAAGTCGGCCATAATTTTTTAACTCCGGACTCCGGGCAAATTTCCCCGACTCCGAGGCCTAGACTCCGACTCCACAGCCCTGGTCCTATCTATTCTGAGCTGAGTCTGTAAATTTTAACCTGGTGTTTTCTTTCGTTTCTATATAATAGCATTTTTACTTAAAAATGTCAGAAATCTTAATAGATTTTTATTGGAATGATTTCTTCTATTTTGTGATTTTAATATTTTTCATTGTTTTTAAAGAAAATTATTGGCAATATTTAGTAAATATTTTTAAACCAGAACGAGGCTGAACGCCATCTTTTAAGTTGGTGTCATTGATTTAAAAACATTAAATAACGAGTCTCCATTTGTAAAATTCCGTCCACGCGTTTGCTTTCTGCTTAGCTTCCAAAATACAGTTTTTCTGATATTTTCCCAAATTTTTCAGATTTCAGATGCTTACAACCAGGGATGTAACGAATATTCGCATTCGCAAATGCGAATTATTGGCATCATTTTTAACATTCGCTTTCGGATTCGCAGAAACCATCTTTGGAAAATTCGCTTTCCCAATGATATAATAAGTGTTTTATCGTCATATCTGCTTCACACATTTTGAAGATTTTAATACCAATGAAAAACTCTGCGACTTCTCTTCAAAACAGTTGAAAAATATGTTTGTCCTTGTAGTATAATAAATAAAATAATACATAATTTTTTTTTAAAAAAAATCACGCAAATTAAATGTTTAAATATTTTTACAACTCACCTCTTCGTTAAATCATCCATTCTGTAATGAAAACAGTACATAATGTTTTGAATTTTAAATATTAAAAATGCATCTTATTCCATACCTTTTACTAACATCAGCTAGGCTTTGGGCCAGATTCTCAGTCCCGCTTATCACCGTATTCAATTTTAGAAAAAGATGTTTCCACATCAAGGCATTGTCATCCGCATTGTTGGGATCCTAAGAGAAAGAAAAAAAAAATATGGCTTTTTAATTAATTTTCTGCTAATCATTGTTGTGCTCCGAGACATTCTTTAGAATGTTGAAACCAATCTGGGACAGATGGAGTGAGCTCAACATCGATTCGATCCAAAGAGAAATTGCGCTATTCACCAGGAAGCACAAACGACCATAACTGAAATCATCTTGAATCGCAGGTTCGACGATGATTCCAACTATTGTATGAGGATTTCCATGTTATGTAATCACAGTATTTTTGCTCATGTCACGGATTTCAGTAAAACTTGGTATAATGGTTATACTAATAGCTATCAACAACCCATTCAAATTATTTGGAAGAAAAACAGGCCTACTATGAAGTTTTTAAAATTTTCAAGATTATGAATTTTAAGGAATACTGGGTTTATTAAAAAAATTATATCTTTTTATTGATAAAAGCTATCAATATACGACTTTTTGCAAAATGTTAGTTCTTATTTGCACTCTTATTGAAAAATAGAAAAGAAATTTAGAAAGAAATTGTTTTAAACTTTTTTTTACAAAATTTTTAATAATATAATTTTTTTTAAAAAAATTCTTTTTAAATCTGTTTTCTATTTTTCATTAAGAGCGCAAATAATTAATAGCATTTAGCAAAAAGTCCCATATTAATAGATTTTACCGATAAAAAGACATAACTTTGTTAATGAACCCACACAGAAAGAAAAAATTGAGTAATCCGTACTTGAATCAAGCCGTAGCGGTGTCAAAAGTACGGGTTTTCTTCAACCAAGTACAAAATACTTGAATCAAGTACGAATTTTTAAGCCCTGAATTCTTAATCTTAGCGCTCATTATGCCTGATTAGGCTTGATTTTAAGCCGAAATATTCTTATTTCAAGCATAAAGCGATTGATTTAAGAATTTTGTGGGATTGATATGAGTACGAAACTGGCTTCAAAGAAGAATATTTTGATTTAATTAAGCCTGTCCAATAGTTGATTTGAACCCGATAATACTTGATGTAAGCCTGATAATACTTGATTTAAGCCTGATCAGTTCTAGATTTAAGTCAACCAATACTTGATTTAAGACTTATCAGTACTTGATTTAAGCCTGATCATACTTGATTTATTGTTCTCTCGTTCGTTTCATTCCTGCAGTATTTCTCAAAATTCATAATTTCGAAAATTTTAGAATCTTCATAGCATTTTTTTTTTTTTTTTTTTTTTATAATTTGCATGGGTTGTTGACAACACTTAGTACCCCATTGGAAAAGGGAAGTCTAAGTACCTCATCCTACATAATGTTCAGGATCAGTGGGTCCAGCACTAATCCTTGTGGGATGCGGGTTATTATACTGTACGGCTCTACTGTTTTGGCACTCTGATAAACATTTTCTGTTCTCAAAGTAACTAGTTACCATATCTAGAATAAATTTTGAACTTTAAATTGGAAAACCACTCGTCCAATATGTCCTCAGTTATATCTCAGTTTGGTAAACCCTACAATTTTCAGGTTGTCTGTAAGCTACCAGATTCACTGTCTCCGCTAATTTGGAACCTAGCGGTGAATGAAATCCTGCTAGATCTAGAGCGTTGTGACTGCAAGGTCGTGGCATATGCGGACGACGTTGCAATCGCAGTGAGTGGCATATTCGAAAACGTCATCCGAGACATTCTTCAGGTGGCTCTGAACAAATTGCCTAGATGGGCCAGAAGCAGACAGAAACAAGACAGAATTGGTTCTCTTTACTAGGATGAATAAAGTCCCACATGTGGACGCTCCACCTCGGATAAATGGAACAGATCTAGTCTTTTCTGAAAGTGCAAAATTTGTATGAATAATTCTAGATAGAAATCTGTTATTTAGATCTGTTATTTAGACGTATTGGAACGTGTAAGGAAGGCCAACGTCGCCTTATATTCCTGCAAAAAGGCTGTAGGGTCGCGGTGGGCATCTCTCCTAAAATCGTCCACTGGATATATATATATATCAGTAGTTCGTCCTATACTGCTATACGGCAATATGGTATGGTGGACGGCAACTGAAAAACTAACCATCACCAAACTACTAACAAAGGTTCAGAGAACAGCCTGCCTGAGCATACGCTTAAGGACTACGGCGACCGGGTCTCTACAAGCCTTACTCCATATACTGCCGATTAATATTGTGGCGAGAGAAGTTGCAACCAAAGCGGCAATAAGATTAAACTGCCTATCAATGTGGAGGTACACAAACTACGGTCACATGAGGATATCAAAGTGTAGTGCTATGGTAACCGACCGAGTGGACTATATACCAACCGTGTACACCTTCGAGAGAAATTAAATCACTATGATTCCCGCCAGAGATGAATGGGTTGGAAGAATACCAGGTAATAGAAACCATCTCCACTTTTACACGGATGGTTCGAAGCTTGATGAAAAGGTTGGCTTCGGAGTACACTGTGCAGAGCTTAGTTTGGATATAGCTCACAGACTACCAGATACCTGCAGTGTCTATCAAGCCGAAATAATGGCAATATGGGAAGTAGCCAAGTGGCTGAGTCGCAACATAGTAACCAACACTGGCGTTGTCACTTACTCGGGCAGCCAGGCTGCCATCAATTCTCTGGAGGCAACATCCCACAATTCACAAAAAGCCCTCCTCGACTGCCGCAGATCTCTTAACGAGATGGCTGAGCAGTTTAATATACTCCTCATATGGGTGCCTGGGCATAGGGATATCCCGGGGAACTGAAAAGCCGATGAACTTGCTAGGAAAGGGATGACTTTACAAATTCTCGAAGAATTTGCATATATTGGTGCGCCACTATCCACGTGCAAGCTTTGGCTTAGGCAAGAGGCAATCAGGCAGAAAACGAAAGGTGGACAGAAATCGGTACCTGCAGGGTAGCTAGACAAAACTGGCCGCACTAGAGAGGCAAATATTGTCTACGTTAGTATCAGTTCTGACGTGACACTGCTTGATCGGCGAACACGCCAAGAGATTGGGTATTGACTCTAATGACTTCTGCAGAAGCTGTGGAGATGAGGAAGAAGTCGAGAACATTGAGCACTTGCTATGCGACTGCCCCGCTCTGGATTCAGCCCACAAAAGCGAAGCGGTCCACATAACAAGCAGGAAGAAGACTGACTGCATATGTGTAAATGTAATCGTTGGGGATAAAATTATTTACTCCTCACTAATGTATTTTGACGACATAATAAGTTGACAATAAGCTGAGATTTAAGGATCACATAGGACCTTTCTTGGTTTTTATACCCTACACCACACTGTGGTACAGGGTATTATAAGTTTGTTTCACGGCAGATGTTTGTAACACCTGAAAATAACACAGATAGACCCACCTTAAAGTATACCGATCGACTCAGAATCACTAGCTGAGTCGAATTAACGATGTCTGTCCGTCCGTCTGTCCATGTAAAAATTTTGCAGTTTAGAGTATTTCGTGGCTGTTAAGATCGCTATTGAATTTGGTTGAAATCGGTTCAGATTTAGATATAGCTCCCATATATATCTTTCGTCCGATTTGGCCCTTTAGTCCTATAGAAGCTGTATTTCACATCGTTTTGAAATTTATAAAGGTAGAGTTTCTTGATCCATGAACCAACATTGCCGAATATAAAGAAAATCGGTTAAGATTTAGCTATAGCTCCTATATATATGTTTCGTCCGATTTTGCTCTTTAGTCCTGTAGAAGCTGTATTTTACATCCAATCATTTTGAAATTTAGAATGGTAGAGTTTCTTGATCCATGAACCAACACTACCGAATTTGAAGAAAACCGGTTAAGATTTAGCTATAGCTCCCATATATATGTTTCGTCCGATTTGGCCATTTAGTCCTATAAAAGCTGTATTTTACATCCAATCGTTTTGAAATTTAGAATGGTAGAGTTTCTTGATCCATGAACCAACATTGCCGAATATGAAGAAAATCGGTTAAGATTTAGCTATAGCTCCCATATATATGTTTCGTCCGATCTGGCCCTTTAGTCCTATAGAAGCTGTATTTTACATCCGATCGTTTTGAAATTTAGAATGGTAGAGTTTCTTAATCCATGAACCAACACTGCCGAACTTGAAGAAAATCGGTTAAGATTTAGCTATAGCTCCTATATATATGTTTCGTCCGATTTTGCTCTTTAGTCCTGTAGAAGCTGTATTTTACATCCAATCATTTTGAAATTTAGAATGGTAGAGTTTCTTGATCCATGAACCAACACTACCGAATTTGAAGAAGACCGGTTAAGATTTAGCTATAGCTCCCATATATATGTTTCGTCCGATTTGGCCATTTAGTCCTATAAAAGCTGTATTTTACAACCAATCGTTTTGAAATTTAGTATGGTAGAGTTTCTTGATCCATGAACCAACATTGCCGAATTTGAAGAAAATCGGTTAAGATTTAGCTATAGCTCCCATATATATGTTTCGTCCGATTTGGCCCTTTGGTCCTATAGAAGCTGTATTTTACATCCAATCGTTTTGAAATTTAGAATGGTAGAGTTTCTTGATCCATGAACCAACATTGCCGAATTGGAGGAAAATCGGTAAAGATTTGGCTATAGCTCCCATATATATGTTTCATCCGATTTGGCTGTTTAGATCCAATCGTGTTTATACCCTACACAACACTGTGGTACAGGGTATTATTTAAGTATAAAATGTCCCAAAAGTAAATTTATGTAAACAATTTATACATGAATTACAAAATTTATATATCAGAGTTATTCAATATTACGAGAGTGGTGTAGGGTATTATATAGTCGGCAGCGCCCGACTTTAGCCTTTCCTTACTGGTTTTTGTTTAAAAAGGTATAATTTATTTTTTCGAGATTTTTTTAAGTTTAATTCTTCTTAATTTTTTTTGTTGTTCAATTCTTTTTTTTACAATTTTGTTGTACCTTTTCCAATTCTCATCAAAACTTACCAAGTAATCTTTCGTGGAATCGTTGTTTGCAGCAATGGCTACACGCCAAATAATCAGCAACAACATAAATCTCATTGTTATGTGAATGTTTCCGGACAAATGTCTGGATTAATACTAAATGAGATGAAATTAAATGTTTGAGGAAAATACTATTGAAAATATTGTGATACATAATGATACACAAACAGAATATGCTGATATGGACAGTGACAAAAAAAAAAAACATTTTATGACGAATCAATCGCTGCCTAATAAGAAGTCCAAAAATATGAAAAAAAGTCTGAATGTGATCACCACACTTTTTATAAAAAGGAGATACATCGACCATGGGGACGATGTACCCATGCCCATCTGTTTGCTGTAACTAAAGAAATTATTTCTATTTTTTTAATATTCGGTATGTTTTTTATTGTTTCAACATTTTAGGTGTTCATTTTTTGCAAAACTATGTCGAGTATTGAACAGTTCATTACTTCTCAAGCAGTCATTATAATATTTTTTTGGAAATTCTGTTTAGAATTTTTTTTATTTTTTTAAACTTAACCCTATTCTATACAAATGTAAATTTTTCATATTGAAGTTCAAAGAAAAATCTTTTGTTGTACGACAGTGTTATTTTCTCAATCACAAAGTGTATTCGAGATTGTCAATTTATTTAAGTATTGGTTTCAATTAAGGGGTGGTTTTTTATACACTTGTGGGGATTTTTTCATATCAATGGTTTTTTGTGTCAATACTTTTCACTGTCAGAAAATATTCATTATTTCATCTGTCTTGATACGCCTTCAATTTAGTGCCAATCCAGACATTGGTTGTGAAACAAAGCTTTTGAAGATGAGATTTATTTGTGTGTTATTATTAATTTGGCCTATTGTGTATGCAGCAAATAATGATAGCAGAAACGACGATTTTCTGGTAAGTTATAGTGAACAATTTGAATAAAAACCCGATTTGGCTAAAACTTGTCGGTTGCGTTTGATTTTAGCGAAAAT
The DNA here is from genome assembly GCA_963930755.1 of Eudasyphora cyanicolor. Classification (NCBI taxonomy): domain Eukaryota; kingdom Metazoa; phylum Arthropoda; class Insecta; order Diptera; family Muscidae; genus Eudasyphora; species Eudasyphora cyanicolor. Next base: position 49,861,211 of record OZ005737.1, on the reverse strand, counting down.
CTTAAATGGTGACCATATTTTGCATCAATTAGACTATGCAACAAATTTTTTGTCGTAGTGCTGTGCATAACATTTTCTGGTGTAATATGGTGTGCTAAACACGAAACAAATAGTGAAAAGAAAAAACCGTTAAGTTCCGAATCTGATATACCCTCCACCATGGATTGCATTCAATTCTATTACTGGAAAAATCTTTGGATATGGAGCAAATCATCGAACCATCCTTTTTGTTGAAGCAAATACTGCAAAAAATGAACGCTGCAATTTTTAGCCAAATTTTAGGCCCCAAATTCTTTAGCAAAACTCTTCATCTGAAAAGTGTGGTATTTAAGGCTTAAATTTGCATATTTAAGGGCTACCCTACACGGGGACTACAACAATATATAAACTGACTAAACTTTTTGAGATGAATTCTTGAAAATATAATACAAAATACTAAGTTTCAGCTAAATTGTTTAGAAAATGTGTTGTTTATGGCTTAAACATGGCTTGGGAGCGACATCTATAGGTGGACTATAGCAAAATATGAACTAATTTAAAAAATGTTTACTGTGGTGTATTCTTGCCTAAATAAAACACAAACTGCAAAGATTCGCTTAAAATACTTAGAAAATGTGGTATTTTTGATTTAAATAAGTTTATTTTAGAGCGACCTCTATAGGGTGACCATAACAAAATATGAACCGATTTGCAAAATCTCTACTGAGATGAATTCTAGTCCAAATGGAATACAAACTGCAAAGATTCAGATAATTGCTTTAAAAATGTGGTAACTATGGCTTTTGTAGTGATCTCTATTGGGGAGCTTTATCAAAAAATTGACCGATATGGTCCATTTGCAATCCCAAACGACCTGCGAGCATATACCGTATTTTTGGAAGTATATGTTCGATAATGCCGGAATACACTTTAATTTAAAGAAAATTATGAGGACTACAAATGTTAGCAATGAAACAAAAACAGAAGTTTAGTAGCTGTCGTTAAAATTATTAGAAAAAATTAGATTTTTTCAATAAAATCTTTTTTCGCTGATACAAAAAAAAACAAAAAAATAGTTTGTCCCAATTTTTGAAACCTAGCATTCTAACAAATGAAATAATGCCTATTTGAAGAAAAACTATAGATAAATCTAGCAATTATAGCACTTTTATTAGAACTAAGAGAATTTCAATAAATGTAATCCAGATACACCCATTATTGTAAACAATATGATGGACTTAAAATCTGGTACTAGACAATATTGTTCTACCAAAGATGGCCTATGTTGGTCCATTCCTTCGAGTAGCTCCCCCACGAAGCGTAAAAATTTAGTGAAATGTTGATTATCTCATAACTTCTATATTACTACTCAGAATCTTTCACAATTCCACACATAGTCTTAGTTTCTTCAATGTAGAATCAAAAAAATTTCTAAAAACAATAATAGTATTTAGATAGCTCAAATTGTGGTAGATAGACGAAGTCTTAGTAGGACTTTTAGAAAAATGACGGTAAAATTTTTAATAATTATATCCTTAAAAAAAGTCATGTCATTTTAAACAAGAACTCAACCAGAAAATAAAAAATTTTGCATACAGTTTTTTTTTTCTTGTCAGCTTTCAGAATTACTTATGTTGAATTATGTTGATTAGTCAGAATTACTATGGTCCCCTCGATTTGACTTTTTTAAACTGTTATCCTATATTAATAGCACTATGCAACAAAATTGTTGTCCAAGGGAAGTGGATAACTGTTTATGGTGCAACTAGGTGTCACAAACACGAAAAAAATATTAAAAAAAATTTGTATGGTAATTTTTTTTTTTAAATTCCAGCTTTCATGGAAAGTACATTCAGTATTTGGACCATAATTTATCAAGTATAAGCCTGATTGAGCCGTGTTATGCCTCAAACTATGAGGGCTACATATGCTGCAAATATCGCTTTCACGTTGAATCTTTGGTTTAGTAACAGTCGTCAAAAATATGAGAAGAAAATGATTTTTTTAAATACTTTTTCCTAGTACAGAAAGAACCATAAAAAATAGAATAAAAATTGAAAAAAATATTTTATCACATTTTTAAAAAGCCAGCATGCTAACGAAGAAAACACTGTATATTTGAAAAATCTATGGATAGATGTAAATGTTATGAGCCATTTTGTAAATGTTAGGAAAATTCAAAAAAATCTTGTTTCATATAACTTTGTGCATTTGTTTGTAACACCCAAAAGGAGAAGAAATAGACCCATCGTTTATTATACCGATCGACTTAGAATCACTTTCTGAGTTGATTTAGCTATGTAGCAAAGTACAGGTAGCAATTATGGTCCAATCTCGACGAAACTTTACACATATCTTTTTTTTTGGCCCAAGAACGATCCCTATTTGACATGTAAGCGCTGTAAAAACTTTATTTTATATCCGATCAGTATGAAATTCGCCAGAAAGAGGTTTCTTATTATATGAATGAACACTGTTAAATTTGGAAGAAATCGGTTCAGATTTAGATATAGCCCCCATATATATGTTACCCCCGATTTGACATGTAAACGCTTAAAACTGTATTTTATATCCGATCAGTGCGAAATTCGGTAGAAAGAGGTTTCTTATTACATGAAGGAATACTGCCAAATTCGGAGAAACTCGGTTCGAATTTAGATATAGCCCCCATATATACGTTACCCCCGATTTGACTTGTAAGCGCTGTAAAAATGTTATTTTATATCCGATCAGTATGAAATTCGGCAGAAAGAGGTTTCTTATTATATGAATGAACACTGTTAAATTTGGAAGAAATCGGTTTAGATTTAGATATAGCCCCAATATATACGTTACCCCCGATTTGACATGTAGGCGCTGTAGAGACTGTATTTTATATGCGATCAGTACGAAATTCGACAGAAGGAGGTCTTTTTACATGAATGAGTATTCAGGGAAGATCGGTTCAGATTTATATTTATTGTTCCTCCTGATTTGGTATCAAACCGCTATAGAATTGTATAGAATGTATTTTACTTCCGATCATTAAAATTTTCCAGAAAGATGTTTCTCAATTTAGGAACGAATATTGCTTAATTTAGCGATTATCGTTTCAGAATTAGATAATATGTTTCTACCCATTTACCAATTATTCCAAATTATTATGGCAATGACCCTTATCGCATTGTTAGGGAGGTGTAGGGTATTATATAGTCGGCCCCGCCCGACTTTCTGCCTTTCCTTACTGGTTTTTCACTAGCTAGTAAATCTGAAAATTTTTTGTAAACATATCAATACAATCTGAACGTGTCTAGGCACCCCTTAAAACGGGGAGGGCGGGTATGAAATGTTCTACAAAAATGTTCGCCATAAAATTTTACTATATGAGTCGAAACACACCACAGACCAAATCTTAACACAAAAACCCCAAAATCGGTCAAATTCCAGTCAACAACGCTCTTTACTGGTATCTTTATTACTTCGACTACTAGATCGTACGACTAACATTCCTTCACGAACAGGAATTTGACCTTTTTTGGTGTTTGTGTTATGTTTTGAGCTTTGGTGTGTTCTGACTTATATAGTAAAATTTTATGGCGAACATTTTTGTAGAACATTTCATCCCCTCTCTCCCCATTTTAAGGGGTGCTTTTTACGATTTGTTAAAATGGGGCCAAAAATTACAGTTATGTGAGGGAGCTAGAGGGTTAAAATGTTCCACAAAAATATTGGCCTTAATATTTTCTATAAAGTTGCTGTACATGCCCTATACCAAAAAAATATATTTTTGTTACATAACAGTGAAATACTTACATTTTTGGGGTACAATGTGGTTTTTTGAGCTATTTATGGAGCCTAGACACGTTCAGATTGTATTAATATGTTCACAAAAGTTGTTCAGATTTACGTTGGCTACAATTTTGCCAAGCATTGTTAGTGAAAAATTACGAGTCCCCGGAAGTTATGCGGAATAAAGTGAAAAAAAATATTTTTTTCCTTCACTTTTTCAAAAAAAAGAACCGGAAAAAATTTTTTTTGCGAAAAAATTTAAGAAACTTTATTCAGCATATTCTTAGCTACATTATTGCCAAACATAGTTAAGCGGTATCACCAAGTCTGAATTAGTTGTTGGACAAAAGCTGATGACACCTTTTTCGAGGGGCCCACTGATTTTCAGAATCTTTGGAGGCACATAAAACAAAATTGGTCACCAATTTCGCCAAACCGAGTATAGGGTTATACTAGCCTTGGATAGTAGAATCGAACCTATACTGCCAAGTCCGTGTATTTTTTCACTGTTGCACAGTGTTATATGAATGAACACTTTTCAATTTGGAAGAAATCAGTTCAGATTTAGATATAGGCCCCATATATACGTTACCCCCGATTTGACATGTGAGCGCTGTAAAATGTTATTTTATATTATATTACCCCCGATTTGACATGTAAGCTCTGCAGAAACTGTATTTTATATCCGATCAGTACGAAATTCGACAGAAGGAGGTCTTTTTACATGAATGAGTATTCAGGGAAGATCGGTTCAGATTTATATTAAAGCTCCATATATATGTTCCTCCTGATTTGGTATTAAACCGCTATAGAAGTTGTATTTTACTTCCGATCATTAAAATTTTCCAGAAAGAAGTTTCTCAATTTAGGAACGAATATTGCTTAATTTAGCGATTATCGTTTCAGAATTAGATAATATGTTTCTACCCATTTACCAATTATTCCAAATAATTATGGCAATGACGCTTATCGCATTGTTAGGTAGGTGTAGGATATTATATAGTCGGCCCCGCCCGACTTTCTACCTTTCCTTACTGGTTTTTGTTTTTAAATGATGTTTTTGCTTATATTGAATTCGCCATATGTGAGAGTGACAAATAAGAGACATTGCACCTGCATTTTATTTTACGAGGATTGATGTCAGACATTATAAAATGATAGAGATGACGAGATTTTATGACCGTTCGTAACTCTCCATAAAACATGATATGCAATGTGAGAGCTATATTGGATGAGATCCGCTCAGATAGAGGGTCATACAACAATATTTGTGGATTTTTCTTTATGAGGTTTCCATTCAGTTACGCCTTTTAGGCGCATGGACATCCCAGTCGTATATATAGGTAGTAAAATTATATGTACGCAATACAAAGTAGTATGCGGCAGTCTTGAAAATATTGGGTGTCTACTTTCGAAGCAAACTACATATATGTCAGCTACAGGTACTGCAACTTATGAACCTTAAACCCGGAAATTATGTATTAAATTTCTTATTAATAAATTAGTGTAATTCAGCGCCTTCAAGAGATAAGTTGATTTTCTGTTACAAAGTTATATTTCGAAGTATGAGTAAAAGGCAAAAACTTTTGAATGTGTAAATGATCCCGACAATTTCTGCTACATCTGCGGAAAATATGTAAATAAAAAAAATCGACGTGCGTTTAGTAAAATAATAGAAGAAATGTATGTGTAATATTTTGGTAGACGAGTTAAAAATATGAACGAACCGTGGACACCTAGTATTTTGTGTAAATCGTGCCATGCAAATCTTACTCGATGGACTAGTGGAAGAATGCGGTAAGTAGTTTAAAATTAATGTATTACAATGTTTTGTGGAATAAAACGTTTTAATTTTAGACGTCATGTGCAATTTGGAATGCCAATGATTTGGAGACAACCATTCATTCACGATACGGACTGCTATTTTTGTCTAAGTGTCCAAGTATAGCTAACAGCCTAATAATGGAAACATCATCAAGTTCAACTGAGTATTCTACTCTGAACAATTCAAGTTTGAGTCACACGTCATCGCTTTTAACTCAGTTTCAACTCATTGATCTAGTGATAGATTTGGAACTTACCAAAGACAAGGCAGAACTACTTGCATCTGGGATGAAACAGTACAATATTTTGGCCCCAGATGTTAACATATCATATTATAGAGTCCGTGATATACCTTACAAACAATTTTATACAACTGTGGATAACAGATGCTTTTGCAAGGACATTCCCGGATTGTTCGAGGAACATAATCAAACATACAATTCAAAAGAATGGCGGTTATTTGTTAACAGCAGTAAAGAAAGTTTCAAAGCAGTACTTTTACACAAGGGAAATTAGAAGCCGTCGATTCCCATTGCTCATGCCGTCAACACTAAGGAATCATACAAAACAATGGCTAAATTGATAAAATATGAACACGACTGGAAAATTTGTTGCGATTTAAAAGTAGTTGGTATGTTATGCCTCTGGGATAGCCGATATTTTGCCACAACTGCATATTAAGCTGGGGCTCTTTAAAAATTTTGTAAAAGCCTTAAGGAAAGATGGCAATGCACTCTCATATTTAAACAGTTTATTTAAAAGTCTTTCTTTTCAAAAAATCGAAGAAGGAGTTTTTGATGTTCCTAAAATAAGGAAACTGATGAAAGATGTGAATTTCGAATCATATTTGACGTCGGATGAAATTGCAGCATGGAGGTCGTTTAAGCTTGTAGTTTTAAATTTCCTTGGATCCAATAAAAGCCGCAATACGAAACAATGATTAATGAATTGTTAAAAAATTATGAAAAAATTGGTTAGAAATATGTATTCTTCCAACTTATTTTTCGCTTTATGTATTCCAACAGGTGTAAATATGTCCCTCAAAATTCATTTCTTGCATTCTCATTTAAACTTTTTCCCCGAGAATCTTGGCGACGTAAGTGACGAAAGGTTTCACCAAGAAGAAGAAGTCCATCGAGCGGCGTTACCAAGGGCACTGGGATGAAAGAATGATGGGAGATTATATTTGGTTCCTCATTAGAGAAACCGATTCCGAAATCTACAAACGTCAACAAAGAACTCACAATTACTTCTAATGAAACTTGTTCATGTAAATAAACCCAAATTTACATAATATAAATAAAAGTAATAAATAAAATCGCTATTTAAACAGAAATTAAAAAAAAAAGATTTTTTGAAATTCTCAAATAGGATTATTTTCTTCGCTATGATGCAAAATTTTAAAAAATAAAATAAAATATTTTTTTCGATTTTTTTTTTTTTTTTATGTTTTTTTGTCCCAGGATTTTTTTTTTGAAAAAATCTACTTTTCCAATTTGTTTAATGACTGTTACTAAACCACTGTGTCTAAGTGAAAGAGATGTTTCCAATATTGGTAGCCCACATTAATAGCTTTAATTTAACGCATAAGTCGACCTGATCGGGCGTATACTCCAAAAATTATAGTGCAAATACTAAGGGTACCTTCGACGATACTAGTATTATTAATAAAAAAATTAAAAAAAAAAATGTATCCAAACAAATTTTTTTGGGTTTTGATTTTATATAACAGTATGCCACAATCTATACAAAAAAAAATATTTGTATGGACGCAGAAAAACATTTTTTTTTTGTTGCGTAGTGTAATTGTTTAATGCCGTTTCTAATTGATCTTTTATAGGATTCCACAAATCCGGCAGATAATGCCGTTTTATGGAAGGATGTCTTTTCAAAGATGAATAGCATGTTAAGTGAAACTGAGAAGATAAGTAAAAGGTAATGGTATGATAAAATTTTGCATAACTTTAATTGACAAATACATTCCTCATCTTCTTTTTAGATTAAATATATTAACGATGAAGTGAGTATTAAAATAACAATATGTGCCAAGAAATTCTCGACACTGACTCTTAAATCTGACTACTTAGTACATCCGACTGTACTCAGATTGGGTGAAGAAATATATATTTTTTTTTATAGAAATATAGTCTATAGAAATGCTTTAATGTCTTGGAAGTACACACTGTTGAAGGCAAAATCTAAGTATTTTATAAGCCCTTTCTGGCACCCTCCAAACAAATTGACAGATTTATTAAAACAAAACTTCGGGGGCAATCATATACTTATACATGTTTTAATATTCTGCATTGTAGACCACTTTTGTATGACTTTAGTGTTACAAAGACCGAGCAAAAGGGTATACCTCCTTCGGTTTACTGAACTGAAATTTAAACATATTAAGTAAGATTAATACAAACAATTTTAGGCAAGATGACCAGCAAAAACTTATAATGGAATTATTGCACAAAGTCAATGGAATTCAAAGCGATAACCAGATAAGGTATATATGAAATATATAAACATTTTACAATAAAACAAAATATCCAATATATGAACGTAGAAAAAAATCATATTAAAATCTGAAATTACATAAAAGTAAAATATATACCTATAACACTGTGCAACAAATGGCCACTTTCTGAAAAATACACAGACTTGACAGTTCGTTCGGTTCAATTCTACTACCAAAGGGTAGTATAACCCTTTACTTGGTTTGGCGAAATTTGCGACCAATTTGTTGTATGGCCTTCAAAAGAGTCTGAAAATCAGTGGCCCCTCGAAAAAGGTGTCATCAGTTTTTGTCCAACAGCTAATTTAGACTTGTTGATGCCGCTTAACTATATTTGGCAATAATGTAGCTGAACAAAGTTTGTTAACATTTTATGGGAAAACATTTTTTCTTGCATTTTTATACCCTACACCACACTGTGGTACAGGGTATTATAAGTTTGTTCCACGGCAGATGTTTGTAACACCTGAAAATAACACAGCTAGACCCACCTTAAAGTATACCGATCGACTCAGAATCACTAGCTGAGTCGATTTAACGATGTCCGTCCGTCCGTCTGTCCATGTAAAGTTGTTCGTCGACTACAGGTCGCAATTTGACTCCGATCGTTCTGAAATTTTGCAGATTAGAGTATTTCGCGGCTGGCAAGATCGCTATTGAATTTGGTTGAAATCGGTTCAGATTTAGATATAGCTCCCATATATATCTTTCGTCCGATTTGGCCCTTTAGTCCTATAGAAGCTGTACTTTACATCCGATCGTTCTGAAATTTAGAATGGTTGAGTTTCTTGATCCATGAACCAACATTGCCGAATTTGAAGAAAATCGGTTAAGATTTAGCTATAGCTCCCATATATATGTTTCGTCCGATTTTGCTCTTAAGTCCTGTAGAAGCTGTTTTTTACATCCAATCATTTTGAAATTTATAATGGTAGAGTTTCTTGATCCATGAACCAACACTACCGAATTTGAAGAAAATCGGTTAAGATTTAGCTATAGCTCCCATATATATGTTTCGTCCGATTTGGCCCTTTAGTCCTATAGAAGCAGTATTTTACATCCGATTGTTTTGAAATTTAGAATGGTAGAGTTTCTTGATCCACGAACCAACATTGCCGAATTTGAAGAAAATCGGTTAAGATTTAGCTATTGCTCCCATATATATGTTTCGTCCGATTTTGCTCTTTAGTCCTGAAGAAGCTGGATTTTACATCCAATCATTTTGAAATTTAGAATGGTAGAGTTTCTTGATTCATGAACCAACATTGCCGAATTTGAAGAAAATCGGTAAAGTTTTAGCTATAGCTCCCATATATATGTTTCATCCGATTTGGCTCTTTAGATCCAATCGTTTTTATACCCTACACCACACTGTTGTACAGGGTATTATTTAAGTATAAAATGTCCCAAAAGTAAATTTATGTAAACAATTTATACATGAATTACAAAATGTATATATCAGAGTTATTCAATATTACGAGAGTGGTGTAGGGTGGCGACATTATTACTATGCTGCTCTCTAACAGGGCAACATCTTTTTTTAGAAAAGAAAACACCATTAGTCTATGATGTGTTCAGCAACTTTGTAGATAACATTACGGTCAATATTTTTGTGAAACATATTAACCCTCCAGCTCTCCCACATAACGGTAATTTTTGGTCTCATTTCAACAAATCGTAAAAAACACCCCAAAAAATGGGGAGGACGGGGATGAAGTTTTCTACAAAAATGGTGGCTGTAAAACTTTTCTATACCAAAGCCCAAAACTGATCATTTTATTTTTGGTCTCATTTCAACAAATCGTAAAAAACACCCGAAAAAATGGGGAGGTCGGGGATGAAGTTTTCTACAAAAATGGTGGCTGTAAAACTTTTCTATACCAAAGCCCAAAACTGATCACAAACACCAAAAATAGCAAAATTCCAGTCAAAAACAACCTTTTGGAATTTTCGTGCAGCAATGTTATTCATACGACCAGGTATAATGTGGCTATTTTTTGGTGTCTGTGTTAATTAATTTGAGCTTTTGTGTGTTCTGACATATATAGTAAAATTTTATAGCAAAATTTTTTGTAGAATATTTCATCCCTGCCCTCCCCATTTTTAGGGGCGTTTTTTACGATTTGTTAAAATAGGGCCAAAAATTACCCTTATGTGGGGGTAGCTAGAGGGTTAATATGTTCTACAAAAATATTGGCCTTAATATTTTCTATAAATTTGCTGAACCAAAGACTAATTTTTTTTTTAGAATTACAAAATAGGGACATACTAAAATGTTTGAGGTACAATGTGGTCTTTGTGAGCTATTTAGGGTGCCTAGACACATTCAGATTATATTGATATGTTCACAAAAGTTGTTCAGATTTACCGTGGCCGTTACCACCGTTACCGTTTTGCCAAATATTGTTATTGAAAAATAAGCATATCAGAACACACCAAAGCCCAAAACTTAACTCAAAAACCACAAAATAAGTAAAAATTACTGTTAAACCCGAATGGAGGACTTCTGAGCTAACGGCTAGGAAAAAGACCTGCAACAAGCTTTTGAATCATTAGCAACCCCATTTTTTGGGTTGCTAATGATTGGGATGTCAATAAAGAGCAACTCAAAATCTATAAGTAGGAGCTTAGAAAAGCTCAAAGGCGTTCTTGGAAACATATTCTGAGGAGAAGTGGAATAGGTCTTGGATGCCGCAAGGCTGCGTATGATATTATCCACTGCTCCCTGTACAGTGGGTTATTTGCAGGATGAGGCAAATAACTGGACAAAAAACAGCGAGAAGTAAATGTACTGCTCGATACACATTTCCAGGGGAATTCACCCGAGGATCAGCAGGGCCAACAAGAGTGCGAGTGGACAGCGAGTGTCGCTAGTTTGTTGACTGAGAGATCAAGAATAAGCTGGGCCATTAACAGCTTTGAGCCCTTCAAATCACCTGGACCAGGCGGCATCACTCCAGCAGAAATGCAGAAAATGTTAAAGTACATTATCCCCTATCTGGAGAAAATATACATATGTAGGTTGTATGAGAGAGACCAATGTGGTATTCATATCCAAAATGGGAAGGATCTCGCAGACTATGCCAAAAGACTTCAGAATAATTAGCCTATCCTCCTTCCTGTTGAACGGTCTGGAAAGTTTTTTTTAGATTATTTGCTTAGGAAAACCTGGATACAAAAACCTTTGTCGGGGAACCAACATGCTTACAATAAGAAAATGTCAACAGAACCAGCCCTGCATGAACTTGTTAGTACTACCGCATCATCGCTAAATTTCAAGGAATTCACAATGGAAGGGGACTTTTAACAACATTCTCTCAGATGCGGTAATTGCGGCGCTTTCACATCTAAAGGTGAACTCTAGCTTGATCAGACTAATTGAAAGCCTGCTAAACAGAAGACGCATAACAGCAAGTCTTGGATTCACAACTCTAACAAGGTTTGTAAATAGAAGGATCTTACAAAGAGGAGTACTGTCTCCACTAATTTGGAACCTAGCGATGAATGAAATCCTCTAATTGTGGCTGCAATGTCTTGGCATATGCGGACGACGTGGTATTCTCAGTGAATGGCAAATACGAAAACGTCCTCAGAGACACTCTACAGATGGTTCTGAACAAGTTGGCCGGAAGCAGCGGTTTGGGCATCATCCCAAAGAAGACAGAATTGGTTCTCTTTACTAGGATGAATAAGGTCCTACATGTGGACCCTCCTCCTCGGATAAATCAATCAAAGTTTCAGAGAACTTCCTGCCTGCACATAAGCGAAGCCTTGAGGACTACAGCGAATGAGTCTCCATATACTGCCGATTAATATTGCGGCGAGAGAAGTTGCAACCAGAGCGGCACTAAGACTAAACTGCCTATCAATGTGGAGGTACAAGAACTACGGTCACATGAGAATATCAAAGTGTAGTGCTAAGGTAACCGACCGAGTGGACTATTTACCAATGGTGAACACCTTCGAGAGGAACAGCATCACTATGATAGTAGCCAGAGATGAATGGGTTGGCAGAATACCAGGTAATAGAAACCATCTCCACTTCTATACGGATGGTTCGAAGCTTGATGAAATGGTTGGCTTCGGAGTACACAGTATAGCACATAGTCTGGATATACCTCACATACTACTAGATACCTGCAGTGTCTATCAAGCCGAAATAATGACAATATGGGAAGTCGCCAAGTGGATGAGTATCAACATAGTAACCAACACTGGAGTTGGTATTTAGTCGGACAGCCAGGCTGCCATCAATTCTGTGGAGGCCACATCCCTAAATTAACAAATAGCCCTCGGCTTCTGCACACAAAGAATTCGTTTCTGGGAAACGAAAAATTAGACAACTACAATTCTCGTTTGCCGGAACTGAAATTTCGTTTGTTGTGACAGAAACGTATTTCGCGTAAGCAATTGTTTGTTCTGACCAAAATAAATTTCAGTTGTCGTAAACGAGAATTGTAGTTGTCTAATATTTAGTTTCGCAGAAACGAATTTTTTCTTTGCGTGTGCAGATCTCTTAAGGAGATGGCTGAGCAGTTTAATATACACCTCATATTGGTGCCTAGGCATAGGGATATCCCGAGGAACTGCAAACCGATAAACTTGCTAGGAAAGGAACGACATTACTAGTTCTTGAATAATTTGCATATATTGGCGCGCCACTATCCACATGCAAGCTTTGGCTTAGGCAAGATGCAATCAGGCAGTCCAACGATGGATGGACAGAAATCGGCACCTGCATGGTAGCTCGACAAATCTGGCCAGGGTATGACCTGAGTTGGTCAAAATATCTCCTCGCACTGGAGAGGAATTGGATTTTGTCTACGTTAGTATCAGTTCTGACGGGTCATTGCCTGGTCGGCGAACGCCAGAAGATTGGGTTCAGACTTCTGCAGAAGCTGTAGAGATGAGGAAGAAGTAGAGAGCATTGAATACTTATTATGCGACTGACCCGCTTTGAGTAAACGACGACTGGACCTACTGGGGTCGGCCTTTCTAGGCAGCCTAACAGATCTTTCCAGTACCAATATTCGTGCTATCGATAAATGTTGTATATACAAAAGGTTGGTTTCGATGAGGGACATTTCAGCCGGTGGTAACACTAGGGACCTAAACTGGTTTATGTGCAAATATAAACTGGTCTATGTGAATAAAAAAAATAAAATAGCTGCCACCCTAACCTAAACCTTAACCACTCTGTACTGGCATATAACGATGGCTTATATCCAATATTCAATATTAAAATAGCCATTTTATCAGGAGAGCAAACAAAACTGTTGAATATTATTTAATATGATATGAATTATGAATTAGAAGGTATATATTACATACGTTTGCATACATAATTTATATCATATAAAAATTATCGCAAAATAATAAAATTCAGCAGTTTTTTCTTTTCTGAAAAATTGGGGTTTTTTACATACGTACCAGTTTTGGATGGTTATAAGCCATCGACATATTGCGTTGGCCACTGTTTCGTATGAATAACATTGCTGCACGATTATTCCAACTGAAATTTGGCTTTTTTTGGTGTTTGTGAAAAGTTTGTTCTGACATATGTATGTAGATAGTAACATTTTATGGCCAACATTTTTTAAGAACATTTCATAATTTTTGTGGACAATGTAGTCTTTGTGAGCTATTTCGGATGTTTACAAAAGATGTTCAATTTTGTCAAATATTGTTAGTGAAAAATTAGGAGTCTCTGTAAGTTATGCTGCAAAAAAGTGAACAAAATATATTTTTTCCTTCACTTTTTTCAAAAAAGTGCAGGAAACATTTCTTTTGCATACAATTTTAGCAAATTTTGTTCAGCATATTCTTAGCTACATTATTGCCAAATATAGTTAAGCGGTATAACCAAGTCTGAATTAGCTGTTGGACAAAAACTGATTCTCAGAATCTTTCGAGGCCCATACAAACATTTGGTCACCAATTTCGCCAAATCGAGTATAGGGTAGTAGAATCGAATCTATACTGTCAAGTCCGTATATATATATTGTTACTGTTGCACAGTGTAACTGGCCACCTCTTTCATTCCCAGTCGCTGGACAACTGTACTCCGTCGCCAGGATGGTTCTGTAAATTTCACTCGCAAATGGGACGAATATAAAAACGGTTTTGGCAATCCAAATGCCGACCATTTCATAGGTCTAGAAATGCTTCATGCTCTAACCACTAATGGGCGACCGCAGGAACTTCAAATTATTTTGATTGATTTCGATGGCGAAACGCGCTATGCCAAATACGATCTCTTCCGTATTGGCAGTGAGGATGAAAAATATGCCATTAAAGAATTGGGCAAATATAGCGGAGATGCTGGAGATGGTATGGCTTGGCATAGGGGTAAGAATTTTTCCACTATCGATCAGGATAATAATTTGGGGAAAAAGACGAATAAAAATTGTCCAGGAGCTTACAAGGGAGGTTGGTGGTTTCATGATCCTTGTTATAGTGGGTAATTATTAGCTCAAAATGCAGATCTGAAAAGCATTCTCCATTTTTTTTGAGAAATTTATGATTTTCTTTTGTTTGTTTTAGTCATTTACATGGTCCTTATAGGGAAGAAAAATCGGCAACAACCTGGGGTGTAAGTTGGCATCCATGGAGAGGCTGGGATTATTCATTGAAATATGCTGCAATGATGATCAGAGCAAAGCTTTAAATTGGAGGAGGAAAAAGATCGTGAAATGCAATTCACATGTAAGCAATCATTGCTTGTTAAATATAAATGATATTATTGATATGGATTTCAATTTGTATTCGATAGAATTTATAGATCAATAACTTAATAAATAAAATTTGTAAAACATAAACTAAAAATTATTTCCAAGAAACATTTTTTATTACATATTCTATATTAAAAAACCCAATTTTTCAGGAGAGCAAAACAACTTTTGACCCATGCTACACGGATGGGTCCAAGCGAGGAGGAAGGACGGGTCTGGGACTTTTTATTGACGAACCAGAAGTCGAACTTCACTTCCGCCTCCCTGACCATAACACTGTATTTTAAGCAGAAGTTCGAGCAATAACGGAGTGTGTGAACTGGCTCAGTAACGCCGCAAAGCCTAAATATGCCAACATCTTCACAGATAGCCAAATGGCGATTAAAGCAATAACATCGGAAAGGGTCAAATCCAGAACTGTGTTGGACTGTAAAAGAACGATAAATGATTACTCAGCCCATGGGCAATTGCGTATTTGCTGGGTACCAAGACACAACGGAGTGATTGGAAATGAACGGGCAATCAGCATGGCTTCAAAGGGCAGAGCACTTCTAGTAATAAAATTGGAAAATTGGAAACCTTTCGTAGCCACGAGCAATGAGTTGAAGCACTGGGCAGTGATGGCTCACAAAACTATGTGGAATAGCGCAACAGTAGGAGCAACAGCAAAGATACTGTGGGGTGACCCAACTGAAAAGAAAACAAGAAGTCTTCTGAAACTAAACAAGATCGATATTAGTAAGATGATGAGTGTTCTAACGGGACACTCAAGCTTACAAGCACATCTTCATCGCATAGGACTAGCATGTAACGACGAATGCAGGGCATGCAGAGAAAACATCGAAACGATGGAACAAGATCCCAACATTTCGGGTCCGACATATTACCAGACTTGACTCATCTCAGAGGATATGACTAGAAGATACTGAGGAAATTCGTGTCTAGTACCGATTTTCTGTAACTCATGAGGTATAAAAAGATCATAAATAAGGAGCGCACCACTGGCTTAAGTGTATGTCCACGGACATGAGACGTTTAAACGTCTCCTCTCTTCAATCTAACCAATACGAACGAATACAATATATAGCTTCGAATTAAAAATTTATATCATATTAATATTATCGCGAAATAATAAAATTCAAAAGTTTTTTTCTGTCCTGTAAAATGAGGTTTTTATTATAGCCGATTTTGGATATAAGCCATCGATATATGTACATATTCTTATTTACAGTTGAGCAACTTTGGACGAGTATTTGTATACCCTACACCACACTGTGGTTCACCACACTCAGAATCACTAGCTGAGTCGATTTAACGATGTCCGTCCGTCCGTCTGTCCATGTAAAGTTGTTCCTCGACTATAGGTCGCAATTTTACTCCGATCGTTCTGAAATTTTGCAGTTTAGAGTATTTCGCGGCTGTTAAGATCGCTATTAGATTTGGTTGAAATCGGTTCAGATTTAGATATAGCTCCCATATATATCTTTCGCCCGATTTGGCCCTTTAGTCCTATAGAAGCTGTATTTTACATCCGATCGTTTTGAAATTTAGAATGGTAGAGTTTCTTGATCCATGAACCAACATTGCCGAATTTGAAGAAAATCGGTTATGATTTAGCTATAGCTCCCATATATATGTTTCGTCCGATTTGGCCCTTTAGTCCTATAGAAGCTGTATTTTACATCCGATCGTTTTGAAATTTAGAATGGTAGAGTTTCTTGATCCATGAACCAACATTGCCGAATTTGAAGAAAATCGGTTGAGATTTAGCTATAGCTCCCATATATATGTTTCGTCCGATTTGGCCATTTAGTCATATAAAAGCTGTAGTATACATCCAATCGTTTTGAAATTTAGAATGGTAGAGTTTCTTGATTCATGAACCAACATTGCCGAATTTGAAGAAAATCTGTAAAGATTTAGCTATAGCTCCCATATATATGTTTCATCCGATTTGGCTCTTTAGATCCAATCGTTTTTATACCCTACTCCACTCTGTGATACAGGGTATTATTTAAGTATAAAATGTCCCAAAAGTAAATTTATGTAAACAATTTATACATGAATTACAAAATGTATATATCAGAGTTATTCAATATTACGAGAGTGGTGTATGGTATTATATAGTCGACACCGCCCGACTTTAGCCTTTCCTTACTGGTTTTAAACATAAAATTGTGAGGAACGAAGATTTTATGAAATTAAAACTAGAGAAATGAGTTTTTTAGGGGCACTTTGGGAAAAGGGATAAATAAGACTACTGTACCAGGCTGCTGTTGGAAGAAAAAATAAATGAAAATTATTTTTTTTGAATTTGATTGTACGGGTATGTATTGAATATTACACATTTGAAATGTGAGCCCTTTTGATTTTAATGAAATTGATTTTAAAAAAAGTAACCCCTTTTGATTTAAAAAAAAAAATTGGCACAATAAGTCTTTAAGTTAATTAACTAGACTTTTCTTAGAATTTTTTGTTTTTCGTAAATCATGTTAGTTTTTGTGGTATAGAGCTCCGAGTTACCTACGTCAGGAATTTTCTCAAAGTAACCATTTGTTAAAATTGTCATATTTCTTAAACGATTCACGTATTTCGAAGATATTAATACCTATTAAACGCTCTGCTAGTCCTTTTCCTTTTCGTTTAATGTGAAGTACAATCGATACAATTAAGCTCTAAATAAAACGTCATTCAAATGGCTTCCACGACATCTTCTGCAGGAACGAATTCGATGAACCTAATTTTCGAGCACTTTTTCCCCTAATTCAAGTCGTATGTCATGAATGGCACAGTCAATCTTGACTTGTAAAGCTTGAAGAGAGTCTGGTTTATTTCGAAAGAAATAGTCTAATGGTGTTAACTCACAACTTCTTGCAGGCCATTCAATACTACAATTTCTTGAAATAGTCGAATCTCCAAACTTTCCTCGCAACAATTCAATTGTTTCATTTGCTGTGTGGCACGTAGCCACAATCGGTCAATGGCAAAAAAGATAGCTCTTAACGAGAGCTAAAATATTGCTCATGGGTGTCGCAGGTCGACCGGAAAGTGTTTATTTTGGATTTAAAAAAAACTTGACTTAGCATCATATTCAAATGTGAACGGAAAGTTTATTTTTGCTCTAGCTCGTTAACGGGATCGGGAATCGGTCAATGGCAAAAAGATAGCTCTTTATGAGAGGTAAAATATTGCTCATGGGTGTTAAGTCGTAGGTCGACTTAGCGCAGGAAAAGTTGCAATTGGAGAACGATTATTTTGATAATAAAACTGTGTAATTGTTCTTGCGTATATCTCTCCATGATGTCATTGTAAACATTACTGAATACTATGAAAAACAAATGACAGATCTGACATATTAAAATGGCCGAAACGTCACTTCAAAATCATATCACCTCTATTGGAAAACCCGTTATTATTAAAAAAATTTCTTTAAGAAACAAATTTTCTTCGATAAAACTAATTAAATGTATTCAAAATATATAACAAATTTTAACATAATGTAGATATTGTGGTTATTCGAGTTTTATTCCACTTTTTATAACCTAACTTTAGTGTGACGAGGGTATATACGAGTATCATTTGCTACGAAAAAAGTGTAACACATCGAAGGAGAGACCTCAAGTAAGTTCGAACGAAATCCGTTTTGAATAACCGATTGACTACAAATTTGGTACGTGGTAATATTTATACCCTACACCACACTGTGGTACAGGGTATTATAACTTTGTGCATTTGTTTGTAACACCCAAAAGGAGAAGAAATAGACCCATCGTTTATTATACCGATCGACTTAGAATCACTTTCTGAGAATGTTAGCCCCGATTTGACATGAAAGCGCTGTAGAAACTTTATTTTATATCCGATCTCTGCGAAATTCGACAGAAAGAGTTTTCTTATTATATGAATGAACACTGTTAAATTTGGCAGAAATCGGTTTAGATTTAGATATAACACCCATATATATGTTACCCCCGATTTGATCTGTAAGCCCTGTAGAAATTGTATTTTATATCCGATCAGTGAAAAATTCGGCAGAAAGAGGTTTCTTATTACTCGAAAGAATACTGCCAAATTCGGAGAAAATCGGTTCAGATTTAGATATAACTCCCATATATATGTTACCCCCGATTCGACATGTAAGCGCTGTAGAGACTGTATTTTATATCCGATCAGTACGAAATTCGAGAGAAGGAGGTCTTTTTGCATGAATGAGTATTCAGGGAAGATCGGTTCAGATTTATATTAAAGCTCCATATATATGTTCCTCCTGATTTGGTATCAACCCGCTATAGAAGTTGTATTTTTCTTCCGATCATTAAAATTTTCCAGAAAGATGTTTTTCACAATTTAGGAACGAATGTTGCTTAATTTAGCGATTATCGTTTCAGAATTATATAATACTCGTATATTCCTACCCATTTTCCAATTATTCCAAATTATTATGGCAATGACCCTTATCGCATTGTTAGGGAGGTGTAGGGTATTATATAGTCGGCCCCGCCCGACTTTCTGCCTTTCCTTTCCTTACTGGTTTTTTCTATCTCCGGCTAAGTTCGAAGATAGGCCATATTGGTCCACTCCTTCTAGTACCTGCCCCACAAAGGGTTAACATTTTGTGAAATATTGAATTTTTAATAACTGCTATACTACTTATTCGTATCTTCTGAAATTCCACACATAGCATTAGTTTATTATTCGCCATCAACACGAGAAAAATGGGCGAAGTTTCTACACCCCTTTTGGTACCTCCCACACGAATGCAGCATTTTGCATCAACAGTTAACAGCTTATAACATTAATAGCAGTGTATAAAAATACTTGAAATTTTGTACAGTGTAATGCTTTTATAGTGCCTACAGACCAGTGAAAAATGGGCGTTATTGCCACGCCGTTTTTGGTACCTCTCACACCAAGGTACCATTTTGCACCAAAAGTTAACAGCTTATAACATTAATACCAGTGTATACAAATACTTGACATTTTGCACAGTATAACGCTTTTGAAGTGCCTATAGCCCTGTAAAAAATGGACGTTGCCCCACGCCCCTTTTTATACCTCCCACACAAAATGTGGGAGGTACTTGGACTTCTTCTTTGGGGTTATTTGAAAGAAAAGGTGTACGTCGATAAGACAGCAACAATTCAAGAGCATTAACGGCCAGAACCTCAATTATGCCTCAGCGTCATTGAAAATTTGGACCATGCAGGTGTACCGCCGAGGTAGCGGTATACTTTGTTCCATACATAATTGAACCATACCAATATTATCATACATAATAACAAGTAAGAAAGTTTGAGTCGGGTAAACCGACTAAGGTATACCCTCACTTTGTGAGTAATTAATATATAACACTAGCTTTAACCCGGTGCGCTTCGCAGCCCGCATCTTTTATTTATTTTCTGTTTACGGTACTGTAAAATAGTTATACCTCTTTCTTTTAAAATGACATGATTATTACATATGGTGCACAATTATACGAACCCTCGTTTCATTTGTGTTCCAAGAGTTACCCCGACATCATGGTACAATATTTATCCCTTTTCCCACTGTGCCTCTGAATGTTGAAAACTATTTTTTTTTGTTCATACGTTAGCAATTTTTCCCTAGTTTATGTTCCAATAACTTCATTCACACCCTGGTACAATATAAAACCATGTTTGTCCCACTGTGTCTTTAAAGGTACGAATTTAAAAATCTAAAGTGAATCGCTCCATTGTACCACATTTAACCCGATGTGAGTCATAATTAACCAATTTTGCACGATTGTACAATATTTTAAAATGATAATTGATATTTTAAGATCCAAATTCCCAAGCTTAGACCGTATTTCAAAATTGTTTGTCCCCTATCTGTGCCATTTATTTAACTTGTTTTTCCCCACGGTTTAAGTAGAAGAACATATTTGGAAATAACAATTTCTTAGCTCTGGTTTATGCTGTAAGAGCTACCTTTGCACTCAGGGACCACACCGTACCACATTTTACCCTTTGCTCCACTAAACCATATTTAACACATTTTTTCCCCTCTCTAACATATTGAACAATTTTTGCTTACCCCAACTGCATCATAATTTTAACCTTTCTGCACCACAGTGCTACTAAAAGCATAAATCTTGAAAAAAAAACATTCCTATATGATATTTAACCTACCCTCCCTCCCTGCAACCATATTTTTACCCACTGTACTAAATGTACGCTTTTTGACCCACTGTACCGTATTTAACCGTTTTGGTCCACTGAATCAAATTTAACACCTTTTTGTCCTACTATATTTTGTCCATTATATTTAACCATTTTTGCCCCACTGTACCATAGTTAACACATTTTTGCCCAACTGTTCCTTAGTAAACGCTTTTTGCCCCACTGTACCATACTCAACCCATTTTGTTCCACGTTACCATATTTCACTATTTGCGTCCACTGTAACCATTTTTGTCATACTGTACCATATTTAACCATTTGTGTCCCACTGTACCATAGCTAACACATTTTGTTCCCACTATTCCATAGTTAATGCTTATTGACCCACTGTACCATATTTAGTCCATTTTGTCTCACTGTACCATATTTAATAGTTTTTGCCCCACTGTACCATATTTAACACTTTTTCCCCCACTGTATCATAGGAAATACATTTTTGCCCCACTGTTCCATAGTTAACGCTTTTTGCCCCACTGTACCATTTTAAACCCATTTTGTCCCACTTTACCATCCATATACATATATATAACAATTTTTACCCCACCGTACCACAGTTAACCCTTTTTGCACAACTGTGCCCCATTCAACTCTTTATCTCACTGTATAACATTTTTACCCCACTGTACCATATTTAACAAAGTTTTGTCTTACTGTACCGTATTTAAAATGTTTCTCCACGCTAGCATACTTAAACCTTTTTCCCCGACTGTAACATTTTTAATCATATTTTCTCCACTCCACTATTTAACCGTTTTTGACCACAGTGCTCCTAAAACCATATAAACTCTTCATATCTCATGTTTAAGTTCCAATTTTGGCAGATTGCTCCCTTTTTTCCCCATGCTCCATAATTAACCCGTCTTGTCCCACTGTGCCACTTAAAGTTAGAATTACTAAAAATCACTTTCAATCTCTAGTTTATGTTCCAAAAGTTACCCTGGAACCATTGATCCATGTTTGACATTATTAAGCCACTGTACTATATTTTACACTTTTGCCCCACTGTGCCCCGAAAACTACGAATACAAAAAAAACTGAATACCCCGATCCGTTGTCATAAAGACATCCCTCGCTTCAATTTTCACAATTCTAATTTTAGGCTTTAAATTTGGCGATGGTACCATATTTATATGTTTCTGCCCCACTGTGCCCTAATTTTGTTGTACCACATTTTTCCTTTTTCCTTCCTGTGTAAGTTAATCTTCGAATTTCAAAAAATCCTTTCTACCTCATAAGGGCTACCCTCACACCAAATTTCACGATTCTAGCTCTTGCCATTTGAATTTGGCTATTGTACAACATTTATCCCATTTTTCCCATTTTACCCCACTGTGTACGTAAATGTTCGAATATCGAAAAATCCTGTCAATTTCTGAGTCTAACTCACAAGGGCTACCCTCACACAAAATTTCACGATTCTAGCTCTTGCCATTTGGATTTGGCTGATGTACCACATTTATCACCATTTACCCCATCGTGTGCGTAAATGTTCGAATTTCGAAAAATCCTGCCAATTTCCGAGTCTACCTCCTACCAATTTTCAAGATTCTAGCTCATTTCGTTTAGATTTGGCGGTGGTACCATATTTATCCCTTTTTGCCCCATTGTGCGGCTAATATTTAGTACGAATTTCCGCCTTATTGCTCGTCTACGTCCCAAGGACTACCCTCCCACCAAATTTCATGGTTCTAACCTCAGCCGTTTGGTGTGGGCGATGATCATTCAGTCAATCAGTCAGTCAGCCAGTCACGCAACAATTTATAGATTACACTAATAAATCTGTCAATTTGTGTGGGAGGTACCGGAAGGGGTTTTTCCGAATACACCTGTTTTTCGGTAAACGGTAGATTCTTAAATACATACATTGCATCGTGCCGAACTATAAGCGTTTATGTGCACTGGTATATTAAAGTTACGAGCTATGTAATTTTGGTATGATTTAGTAATTTTGTGTGGGAGGTACAAGAAGGGGCGGGGTGATAACGCCCACTATAATAGCATCATACTGTACAAAATTGCAAGTATTTGTATGCACTGGTATTAAAGTTACAAGCCGTTTATTTTTGGTACGAAACGGTCCATTTGTGTGGGAGGTACAAAACGGGGCTGTACAATAATGCCCATTTTTTACCGGACTATAGGCGCTACAAAAACATTATACTGTAGAAAATTTAAATCAGTTTTATGCACTTGTATTATAGTTATAAGCAGTTAAATTTTGATGTAAAATGCCCCATTTGTGTGGGAGGTACCAAAAGGGGCACGCCAACTTCAGCCATTTTTCTCGAGGTAATAGCGACTAATATACTAATATTATGTGTAGAATTTCAGAAGATTCGAATAAGTAGTTTAGAAGTTAATAAAGAAGCAATATTTCACTAAATTTTAACCCTTTGTGTGGGAGGTACCAGAAGGAGTAGACCAATATGGCCCATCTTCGAACTCATCCGGAGATAGAAGAAAATATTACCGCATACCAAATTTTAAGTCAATCGGTTACTCCTTTCGAGAGTTATCATGCGCACCAGCCAGCAGACAGACGGACGGACATTGCTCATTCGACTTAAAATGACCCAAAACGAATATCCGCCGAACATACTTGGGGCCTTAGGTCACTCCTTCGATGTGTTACACTTTTGGTTCGTAGCAACTGAAATATACCCTCGTATCACTGAAGTGAGGGTATAAAAATCACAAGGTCAAATATGCACCAAATACTAAAGGCACCTAACAAGAAAATGGTAATATTAAAGAATATTTTTTTAAAAAATAATTTACTATAAATATTTTTTAAAAAAATTTATCTTTAGTTTTATAAATATTTTTGTTGCGTTTAGGACACCATATTACATCAGAAAATGTTATGCACAGCCCTTCGACTGTGCATAGCATAGTGTAATAGTTACAGTACCTATTACTGCAATACTAGTCTAGTGAGTAGTCCCATTTAAGACCAATTGTATGTTGTCCCATTTGTCTTTAACGGCATTGTTGTCCCTCGACTAGTATTGCAGTAATAGGTACTGTACCTATTACACTATGCAAGAAATAATAACTTTTTGAAAAATACACGGACTTGAGAGTTTAGGTTCGATTTTACTACCGAAGGTAGTATAACCCTATACTCGGTTAGGCGAAATTGGTGACCAATTTTTTTGTGAGCCCCAAAAGATTCTGAAAATCAGTAGGCGCCTCGAAAAAGGCGTCATCAGTTTTTTGTCAACAGCCGCTTAACTATGTTTGGCAATAATGTAGCTAAGAATACGCTGTACAAAGTTTGTTAGCATTTCAATTAAAAAAAAATTTTTTTCTGCTCCTTTTTTGAAAAAGTGGGGGAAAAATATGTTTTTACTTCTTTCAGCATAACTTACAGGTCCTCTTAATTTTTCACGAAAAATATTTGTCAAAATTGTAGCCACGGTAAATCTGAACAACTTTTGTAAACATATCGCTTATTTAAATGATCTATACAAATATAACTATTTGGCAGAATGGGCATGACATAACCTCTGAAATTGTAAGCGCTGTAAAAATGTGAAATTCGGCAAAAAGAGGTCTCTTATTACATGAAGGAATACTGCTAAATTCGGAGAAAATCGGTTCAGATTTGGATATAGCCCCCATATATATCTAACCGCCGATTTGACGTGTAACCGCTGTAGAAACTGTATTTTATATCCGATCAGCGCGAATTTAGGCAAAAAGATGTTTCTTATTACATGAAGGAATACTGCCACATTCGGAGAAAATCGGTGCAGATTTAGATATAGCCCCCATATATATGTTACCCCCGATTTGATATGTAAGCGCTGTAAAAACTGTATTTTATATCCGATCAGTACGAAATTCGGCAGAAAGAGGTTTCCTATTATATGAATGAACGCTTTTAAATTTGGAAGAAATCGGCTCAGATTTAGATATATCCCCCATATATACGTTACCCCCGATTTGAAATGTAAGCTCTGTAAAAATTTTATTTTATATCCGATCAGTGCGAAATTCGGCAGTAAGAGATTTCTTATAACATGAAGGAATACTGCCAAATTCGGGGAAAATCGGTTCAGATTTAGATATAGCCCCCATATATATGTTACCCCCGATTTGACATGTAAGCGCTGTAAAAACTGTATTTTATATCCGATCAGTATGAAATTCGGCAGAAAGAGGTTTCCTATTATATGAATGAACACTTTTAAATTTGGATGAAATCAGTCAATATTTAGATATAGCCCCCATATATACGTTATCCCCGATTTGACATGTAAACGCTGTAAAAATATTATTTTATGTCCGACCAAAATTAGATAATATGCTTCTACCCTTATCGCATTGTTAGGGAGGTGTAGGGTATTATATAGTCGTATTATTTCTGCCTTTCCTTACTGGTTTTCTAATTCGAACGTGTCTAAATAGCTCACAAAGACCAAATTTTACCTCAAAAATATTATAATTCACTATTTGGTAACTCTAAAACAAATTTTATTTTTGGTGTAGGGTATGTTCAGCAGCAGAAAATATTAAGGCCAATATTTTTGTGGAACATATTAAACCTCTAGCTCCCCCAGATAATGGTAATTTTTGTTCCTATTTTTACAAATTGTAAAAATATCCCTAAACATGGGGAGGGCGGGAATGAAATATTCTTCAAAAATGTTGGCCATAAAATTTTACTATACATGTCAGAACACACCAAAGCCCAACACTGATCACAAAGAAAAAAAAAACAGCCAAATTCCAGACAAAAACACCCTTTTGGAATATTCGTGCTGCAATGTTATTCATACGGCCCAGTTTAATTTGACTATTTGTTGGTGTTTGTGTTAAGGTTTGGGCTTTGGTATGTTCTGACATGTACAGTATGGCTGATATGTATTGCAACCAACTTCAGGTTGCTATCATTTCTAAACCGCTAGTCTGATAGCTGACAGATTTATTTCAGTGACAGTTCATTTTATTGTTTACAAGCTTACAAAAGCATTTTGATCTATTGCATTCAGAAAAAAAGTTATTCGTGATGGAATTCAAGCGTGATAGTGTGATTGCTTTATATTTGGGTGGAAAAACACAAGTGGCTATCGTTAGAGCCCTCCAGCATTTAAATGTGAATAAATCTTTTGTTTCTCGTACCATTGCTAGTTACCGTGATACTGGCAGTGTTGCATCGCGTCCACAAAATGGACGGAAAAAACGGTAACAACACCAGAAATGATCTGAAAAGTGAAGGCCAGATTTGATCGAAATCCACGCCGCAGTGGTAGAAAAATTGCTCGTGAGCTGAACATATCGCGAGAACGGATACAACACATATTAAAAAATTAGCTTGGACTAAAGCCATTGAAGTTCCAAAAAGTGCAAGAGCTCACCGATGCACAAAAAAAAGTTAGACTGGAAAGAGCCAAGGAGTTGCTTCTCTTGCACGAAAGTGGCCAGTTTCCGAATTTGGTTTTCTCCGATGAGAAGCCATTCCAAATTGAGCAGTTTGTGAACAAACAAAATGATCGGGTTTACTTGCCAAAGGAACAGCTGAAAATTTACACCTTCGATTGGCCACCAGAACTCAAGGGCCGCCGATGGTAATGGTGTGGGCCGCCGTAACGGCCGATGGTCGCTCCCCGCTCGTATTCATCGACCATGGGGTCAAAATAAATGCTGAATATTATCGGGAAAATATCCTAAAGACAGTATTGAAGCCCTGGGCAGACAAAAATTTCGGCCGCAGACCATGGACATTCTAACAGGACTCAGCACCATCGCACTCAGCACGCTTCAACCAAGAATGGCTTAAAAAGGAGGTTCCTCGCTTCATTTCTACCGCACAATGGCCACCAAGATCTCCGGATCTCAATCCGTTGGACTTTTGCGCCTGGGGCATTTTAGAGAGTAAGGTTCGCACTAAAAAATACCAAAGTATCGATCATCTCAAGACGGCGCTTCGCTGGGAATGGGCCAAAATACCGCAAAGCCACTTTCGTGCAGCGTGTGATGGCTTTGTCGGCTGTTTTAAGGCCATAATTCGTGCCAAAGGTGGCAAATTCGAACAAATCTAAACTGTTTCTAAAATTGTATGTTATTTCCGACATTTATTGCTTTTGAACAATAAAATTTAAAAAAAAAATTAAAAAAAAATAGCGCTTTACTTTGTTGCATTACATATCAGCCACCCTGTATAGTAAAATTAAATAAGGCAACATTTTTGTAGAACATTTTTGTAGAAAATTTTTGTAGAACATTTTTGTAGAACATTTTATCCCCTCTGGATAAAAATGGGGATTTTTAGGGGTGTTTTTTACGATTTGTTAAAATAGGGCCAAAAATTACCATTATGTGGGGGAGCTAGAGGGTTAATATGTTCTAAAAAAATATTTGCCTTAATGTTTTCTAAAAGTTGCTGAGCGTACCTTACAGCAAAGATTAAATATTTTTTTTTACACTTACAAAATATTGAAAAACCAACATTTTTGATCTACAATGTGGTCTTTGTGAGCTATTTAGGGTGCCTAGACATGTTCAGAATATATTGATGTGTTAACAAAAGTTGTTCAGATTTACCGCGGCTACAATTTTGCCAAATATTGTTATTGAAAAATTAGGAGACCCTGTAAAATATGCTGGAAAAAGTGGTTTCCATTACTTTTTAAAAAAAAATTCGGGAAAAAATATTTCTTTTTGCATAAAATGTTAGCAAACTTTGTTCAGCATATTCTTTGCTACATTATTGGCAAATCTAGTTAAGCGGTATCACCAAGTCAGAATTAGTTGTTGGGCAAAAACTGGTGATACCTTTTTCGAGGGACCCACTTATTTTCAGAACCTTTTGAGGCTGCTAAAAAAAATTGGTCACCAGTTTCTCCAAGCCGAGTATAGGTTAATCGAATCTATACTGTCAAGTCCTTGTACTTTTTCACTGTTGCATAGTGTTATTATAGACCATCGCTGGGATAGGTAACAGAGTGCCTATTTATTTGCCATCCCCAATGACCCAATATACCGGTTCCGAAAATTATATTTCTCTAAATTAGTCCATCAAATGACCTACCACCGCGAGCAATATATTTTCGTGCATTAAAAGTCATTCGATTGACACCAATCATTCCGTTAGAGATCAGCTCTGTGTAGATCCTTAAAGAACCAGCCCTGGGATTGGTACATTCAGATAAATTCCTCTACACAGCAAGAAAAAATTGAGTAAACCGTACTTGAATCAAGCCGTAGCGGTGTCAAAAGTACTGTAAGTACGGATTTTCTAAAACCAAGTACAAAATACTTGAATCAAGTACGGATTTTTAAGCCCTGAATTCTTAATCAGCACATTAAGCCTGATAAGGCTTGATTTTAAGCCGAAATATTCTTATTTCAAGCATAAAGCTATTGATTTAAGAATTTTATGGAATTCATTTGAGTGCGAAACGGGCTTCAATGAAGAACATTTTGATTGAATTAAGCCTGTCCAATACTTGATTTAAGTCTGATCAGATCTTGATTTAAGCCTAACCAATACTTAAATCAAGCCTGATCAGTTCTTGATTGAAGCCTAACCAATACTTGATTTAAGCCTGATCATACTAGCTTAATTGTGCTTTCGTTCGTTTTGTACCTATGTACCATTTAAATTAATTATACCATTTTTGCCACTGTATTGCAAAGAATGCAATTTTTTTAAAATGGTATAGAAAAATCTTGACAGCAAAAGTAAGAGCTTTGCTGTAATTATTCGGTTTAAATGTGAAACATAAAAGGAATAGCATCAACCAAACGAACAAGAATTTTTTAACAACTTCAAAAAACTTGAATCAAGAAAATCACGCCAAGTAATGAATTCACAAGCACTGCTTGAACGAGAAACAAATTGGATATGGTTGCGAACAAATGTTTATACATATACACCTCGTCGATTTATATGCGTGTGTGTTTGATGTTGCGTCAGTTAGAATCAACCACTTAAATGAGAGTGGTTAAGAGGGTAATTTTATTGTGCTCTATAATTGCTCTGCCTCTCAGAGATGAAAGTAAGCTTTTTCTTCTTACTTTAAGCCATATTAGGCTTAATTTTCCTTTTCAAGAATTTTTTTCTTGAAATCAAGCATTATACATTTATTCTAAGCCTTACAGCGCTTGATTTTTTCAATTTAAGCCGATTTATACATACTTGTTTTAAGAAAAACTTAGTACGAACGTACTTAAATTTTTAAGTACGATTTCGGCTTAAATTAAGAATTTTTTACTTGAATTTACTATGTCATTTTTCTTTCTGTGTACATCTTTCCATTCTGGCTGTAACCAAAAAATTTACAATGTCATAATATCCTATGGGGTATACAAGTTATCAACTACTTAAAGTTTGATTCAAACAAAATAGTTTATTTAAATTTTTACAAGTTTTTTTTAATTTCAAATTACATCACAAAAAAGTCAACGTCCTTTGGGAATTAAAAACAGCCGCAGTCTCTGAACTTCTGCTGCCTCATTCATGTACTGCAACGATTTTTTTTTACAATTTAGGACGAATCATCATTTCAGCATATTTCAGGGAATGATCCCAGCTACCAAAGGAAAGCCAACTAACACCCCAGGTATTCGCTTGATTCGCTTGACGATAAGGACCATTTAAATAGCTACAATTAAAACAAAGTTATGGGCAAAGTTTTACTTCAAGTCAAAATCTTCAATTACCAAGTGTAACATGTACTGTAAAACCACCAACCACCGCTAAAAGTTCTGGCACAATTTCTGCTGTCGTTATCACCGACATTATCCTGATCAATGGTTGTAAATTTTTTCCCCTTGTGCCTCTTAAAGTCATTGCCAGCATCGCCACTATAACCCTCTACCTCGAGCAGAGCATATTTCTGCTCTTCATTTCCTATGCGGAAGCGTTCATATTTGGCGATGCGTGTTTGTCCATTGAAATTTTTCAAAATTATCATTAATTCTTGGGTTGGACCGTATGTTGTGAGCTCATGTATATGCTGAAGGCCCATAAAATAATCCCCATTGGGATTACCGAATCCGTTGCTGTAGTCATTCCATTTTCGATTGAAATCCACCGAACCATCTTGGCGACGTAATATGGTGGTCCATTGTCGGCCATGATGAAAGGTTTGTCGTAATAGAGCTTCCTGCGAGTCCAATCTGCAAAATTTTTGGTGACAATAAAATACAATTTCCAAAGTTATAGTCTAATTGATTTGAAAATCCCTATTTCATATATATCTATATCCCCATCGTTCCTATAAGGAGCATAGGTCCTCACATGATATACATATATTCTGATATAGCTCCCATATAAGGGTCCCATCAGATGCCACTTCTTGACGCTTTAGAGAACATGTTTTTCAATTAAACTGACTGAATTTCAAGCATTCACATTTAATCGTCTCTAGTGAAAATCGAGCAAATTGGTTCATGTTTTTATAGAGCCTTGGTCTAAATGTCCCTTCGTCTTAGGCGAAAAAATTCCTACTAACCTTTTTTCAAGTTTTTGAAATCTGCAATAAAAATTAAATATAGAAGCAAACATAATAAATTGTTTTTAGAAAAATCTTTTGTATGTACCTCTGATTCACATCCGAAAGCTGTTGATTTAGCCTATCTGACTCGGCTAACATTGTATTCAATTTGATGAAGAGATTTTTCCATAAAAATACATTGTCCTCAGCATTATTTGGATCCTTTGTGATTTAAGCAAATTTTTTTTGCAGTATATTTTTATAGAAATTTTATTTTCTTTCAATTGAACTTACCACATAGTCTTCACTCGATGCATTGCAAGATGTCACTTTAACGACATAGAAAATTATCAGCAGCTCAAAGTATTTCATGTTTTCGTAAAAATGTCCCAAAGAAAGACTCGAATAGACTAATGAGATTAATTCGAAACACAGAGAGTTTTATGAAAGCATTATCTACAAATTGACTAACTGGGTCATTAACTAAGTATGATTGTTACCGTACAATAAAAGTTCGGCCATGCCGAATCTTATATACCCTCCACCATGGATAGCATGTGACCTCACAAAATAACTCAAACCTAAAGAAAATAACACCGATAAACACAAAAAAATATAGTAGATGAGAACAGTAGGAATCACTACAAGTTAGATGCTATATATGGGAGCTATATCTAAATATGGGCCGATATGGCCCATTTGCAATCCCAAACAACCTGCAAGTATAAGAAGTATTTGTACCAAATTTGATCAACCTAGCTCTATTATTGCGGACTGTAGCGTGATTACCACAGACGGACGGACGGATGGACGGACAGACGGACATGGCTAAATCGTCTTAGAATTTTACGACGATTAAGAATATATATAATTTATGGGGTCTCAGATCAATATTTAGAGGTGTTACAAACGGAGTGACAAAATGAATATACCCCCCCATCCTATGGTGGAGGGTATAAAAATGGAACGATACACGATTCAACAACGCATTGAAATTATTAAAATTCACTACAAAAATGGTGAAAATCGTGCAGTCACAGTTCGCAAAACTAAAGTATTTTTGGGTCGTCGTGAAGCACCTTGACGGACCGCAATACAGAAATTGGTGGAAAAATTCGAGCTGTTGGGACAAGAATAAAACCCGTGCACGTCGCTCAAGAACAACTGAGAATATTGCTGCTGTAGCCCAAAGTGTTGAAGAAAACCTAGGTTTGTTCATTCCTCGTCGTTCTTTGGAATTTGGCATTCCACAAACGTCATTATGTACACCGTATCTTGCATAAAAACTTGGGTCTTAAGACTTATAAAGTTCAGTTAATACAAGAACTCAAGCCGGCCGATCATCAACAACGTCGTGTCTTTGCTAACTGGGTTCTTGAAATGCATGCGGAATTCCATCGAACAATCATCTTGACTGTTGAGGGCCATTTCCACCTCGGTGGCTCGTTAGCAAGCAAAATTGTCGCATCTGGGGCTCGGAAAACCCAAGAGTTATTGTTGAGAATCCTCTCCATCCTCAACGTGTGACTGTTTGGTGCGGTTTATGCTCCGGCGGGGTCATTGGACCTTACTTTTTCGAAAATGAGGTTTGATCAACAGTTACGGTGAATGGATTGCGCTATCCCGAGATGATTAATGATTTTTTATGGTCGGAGTTGGATGGTATACAGCTGGACAACGTTTACTTTCAACAAGACGGCGCTACGTGCCACACAAGGAACGAAACCATTGCTCTGTTACGGGAAATGTTTCCGGACCGTGTTATCTCTCGAAGAGGTGATCACAATTGGCCACCGAGATCATGTGATTTAACACCTTGCGACTTCTTCCTTTGGGGCCACGTGAAAGATAAGGTCTACGCTAACACCCCAGCGTCGATTCAAGACCTCAAAGATAGAATTCGCGAGGCTATCGAGGACATAGGGCAGCCACTTTGCCATTTGGCTATGGAAAATTTCATGAAAAGGATATGGTCCTGTAAGCGTGATCGTGGTGGCCATTTGGTTGATGTTGTTTTTCATTATTAACGGCATACCTTCCTCTTTATTATGAAATAAACAGCCGATCATTTATCTCAAAAATTGCATTTTTCTTTGAATACCAAAATAACACCTCTTGTTGGTAAACCCTTTATATAAAAATAACAAAAGAATGGATTAAATCTCTGTTATTCAATTACATTTAATTAAATTTTATAGCGCTGAGAGGTACAATTGAGATATAGGACACATAGGATATAGGACATATGTAGGGGATAGATTTTAGGTTGGGATGGCATCCGTATTTTTTTTTTACCAGCCCACATATGCCCCTCAGGCCCACCGCCTGAAATGCCCCTCATCGAAACCAAACTGTTTGATATACAAATTTATCGATAGTACGAATATCGATACTGGAAAGATCTGTTAGGCTGCCTAGAAAAGCCGACCCCAGTATGTTCAGTCGTCGTATACTCAAAGCGGGACTTCTTCCTCATCTACTTCTTCCTCATCTCCACAGCTTCTGCAGAAGTCATTGGTGTCACTACCCAATCATTTGGTGTGTTCGCCGATCAAGCAGTGTCCCAATCTTTTCCTCTCCAGTGCGACGAGATATTTTGACTTTTTAACAGGTCATACCTTGGCCAGATTTGTCTAGCTACCTTGTAGGTGTCGATTTCTGTCCATCTTTCGCTGGATTGCCAGATTGCCTCTTGCCTAAGCCAAAGCTTGCACGTGGATAGTGGCGCACCAATATTTCGAGAATTTGTGATGTCGTCCCTTTCGTAGCAAGTTCATCAGCTTTGCAGTTCCCCGGGATATCCCTATGCCCAGGCACCCATATGAGGTGTATATTAAACTGCTCAGCCCTCTCGTTAAGAGATCTGCGGCAGTCGAGGGCTGTTTGTGAATTTAAAGATGCGGCCTCCAGAATGATGGCAACCTGACAGTCCGAGTAAATGACAACGCCAGTGTTGGTTACTATGTTCCAACTCAGCCACTTGGCGACTTCCCATATTGCCATGATTTTGGCTTGATAGACACTGCAGGTATCTGGTAGCCTGTGAGCTATATCCAAACTAAGCTCTGCACAGTGTACTCCGAAGCTAACCTTTTCATCAAGCTTCGAACCGTCCATATAGAACCATCGGTTTCTATTACCTGATATTCTGCAAACCCATTCATCCCTGGCTGGAATCATAGTGAATTAGATCCTCTCGAATGTGTATACAGTTGGTATATAGTCCACTTGGTCGGTTACCATAGCACTACACTTTGATATCCTCATGTGACCGTAGTTCTTGTACCTCCATATTGATAGGCAGTTTAATCTTAGTGCCTCTTTGGTTGCAACTTCTCTCGCCACAACATAAATCGGCAGTATATGGAGAAGGGCTTGTAGAGACTCAGTCGCTGTAGTCCTTAACGCTCCGCTTATGCACAGGTAGGCAGTTCTCTGAACCCTTGATAGCAGGTTTGTGATGGTTAGTTTGTCAGTTGCCGTCCACCATACCACAATGCAGTATAACAGTATAGGACGAACTACTGCTATATATATCCAATGGACGATTTTAGGAGAGAGGCCCCACCGCGACCATACAGCCTTCATGCAGGAATATAGGGCGACATTGGCGTTCCTTACATGTTCTAATGCGTTAAGTCTAAATAACAGTTTTCTATCTAGAATTATTTCTAAAAATTTTGCACTTTCAGAAAAGACTAGATCTGTTCCATTTATCCGAGGAGGAGGATCCACATGTGGGACATAATTCATCGCAGTAAAGAGAACCAATTCTGTCTTGTTTGGGTTAACGCCCAAACCGCTGCTTCTGGCCCATCTAGCCAATTAGATGACATTCTACAGGTGGCTTCACCATGGTGAATTCCTTGAAATGCAGGGACGATTCGTTAGTGCTCACAAGTTCGTGCAGGGCTGATTCTGTAGACTTCCCTTGTAAGCATGTTGGTTCACCGACAGGAGTTTTGTATCCAGGTTTCCCCTAATTAAATAATAATCTAAAAGTCTTTCCAGACCTTTCAATAGAAAATAGGATACGCTAATTGATCTGAAGTCGTTTTGCCTAGTGTGTGATATCTTCCCCGCTTTAGGTATGAATACCACTTCGATTAAGGATGTATGAGAGCCTGATACAGCCTACATAAATTTTCTCCAGCCAGGGGATAATGTACTTTAACATTTTCTTAATTTCTGCTGAAGTGATGCCGTCTGGTCCAGGTGACTTGAAGGGCTCAAAGCTGTTAATAGCCTAGCTTATTCTGGATCTCTCAGTCAACAAGCTAGCAACGCTCTCAGTCCACTCGTATTCTTGTTGGTCTTGCTGATCTTCGGGTTATGTTGGTGAGTTCCCCGGGAAATGTGCGTCGAGCAGTATATTCAGCGACTGCTTGCTGTTTTTTGTCCAGTTATTTGCCTCATCCTGCAAGTAACCAAATGTACAGGGTGAAGCTGATAGTATTTTCCTCAGCCTTGCAGCGTCGGAGACCTATTCCATTTCGCCACAGAAGGTATACCAAGAGCGTATTTGCGCCTTTCTAAGCTCCTTCTTATATATCTTGAGTTGCTCTTTATAGGCATCCCAAACATTAGCGACCCCAGTAGATTTAGCCTTGTTGAATAGCTTGTTGCAGATCTTTTTCATAGCCGTTAGCTCAGAAGTCCACCATTGGGGTTTAGTTTTACCCTTGTACCTTGTTTTTGGACAGGCCTTTTTCAAGGGAACTATTGAATGATGTGGTGATATGCTCGACCAGATTATCCAGACCGGCTTTGTCATTCGGTGCGAACAGAAGTTTGGAGTTGAGGACTTTCTTGAAGTTCTTCTCATACAGGTGCCACTTTGTCTTTCTCACATTTCTGTGGACGGCATGATTAGTCGCTTTTTCCGCGAGTTTGAACTCAATATAATAGTGATCTGAGAATTAGTGGTCGTCCAGTACATTCCAACCAGTAATTTTCTCTCACAGCCGGTCAGTAGCAAACGTTACGTCGAATACTTCTTGTCTGTCTTTAATTGTAAAGGTCGGTTTATTACCTATGTTACAAATACTTAGGTTGGTAGTTAGATTAAAGTCAAGAAGCGAATCACGCCTATTGTTTATATCCGTACTTACCCAGATAGTATGATAAGCGTTCGTGTCTGCGCCAATAATCAGCTCGACCTCGTTAGACGTTGCTTCTTCTACTACTTTCCTGAATAGAGCCGTCGGTATTACAACTTCATAAGGAAAGTAACTGGAGACCACCCAATATATGCGATTACCTATCTCCAGACTAGCAAATGTTTGGTCTTTACCACTTAAATTAGCCAGGAGAAAGATACTTAGATCTTTCCTGGGCAAAATGCAGGTTCTTGGAGTGCCTTCACAGTTTGCCACAAGCAGTTTAAAGTTCTGATACCACACTCCCTTCCTACCACTGCGTAGGGTTCCTATATCAGGACGATGTCTACTGCACCTGTGGATAGGCGCAGCAATAGAGCCGCTGAGGCTGCTTTAGCGTGATGGAGGTTAATCTGTAGGATTCTTACCATCATTGGTAATTGACAGATTAACATCCACCCCGACAAGGATGCTATCGAACTCTTCGTCCGTATAATCGAGAAGCGTGTCCCCGCCAGATGCGTCAAAGAGTCCGGAGACTCCCCTCGGCCGCTCTGTGTCAGAAGTAGAGCTTTCGTCCTCAGAGAAGGACGTTACAGATCTTCTGTTAGAGTTGTCACCAGAAATAATTGGCGTGGGTACCTTCGCACTTCCAGAAAGCCGTGTATCAACCACGGTGGACGACTCACCTTCCGCAGTGGGAGCTATGTCCTGCTTGTATACCTTCAAGACTATAGTCTCGAAGCCATATTGTAGGGTTGCACTTGCACGTTGTATATGGGAGGTGGATTCAGCGTTAAGGATCAAATTGACCTGCCGCTTTTTACCATCCGCCTCACCCACATTGCTGCTCCAATTATGGGCGGCAGACCAGGATTGGAATGTTTTATTATTTCTAATATGTCAGCCGGGTTGGAGGGCTCTTCTGTAACCCAGGTGATGGCTCTAGGGTGACTAGGGATGTTGTTTTTTCGACAACATCCAACTGGGCACCCGGCCACACCTCACCCGTTCGACTCAGAGCAGCCTTATACAGGTCTACTGATCTGGCATCACCGAAATATAAGAGCTGTACTCTCCCCTGATGCCATCCTGCATCGTTGCAGATTGGTGGTTTGTCCGGTTTACCCGAATGAACTTTCTTACTTGCTTTACAGTTGTTTATTCTTATAATCATTTTGAGACCAATCGAAAGGGAAAATCGATTTTTCAAAATTTAACCTACGATAGGATTATATGTAAACCTGAACCTAACCTAACTCATATCGATGACATGCAGTATAATTTGTATTCTTATTTTAAGGTGCTCTATCAAAATACGAGTATTTGTGCCAGATCGCGGCCTCAGATATCTTACTCTTCCCGGTGTCTCCTCAGGAGTAAGATATCTGAGGGTTCTACAATCACCTCAAAATGAGCACCTCTTAATGAGCAATAAATCTTTACTAATAATCTAATCTCATAAAGCTACATAATAAAATTGTGTTATAGAAAAAACTTACAAACTTGATAAGGTGATCGTTGATCACCATCTACCCTCTGGTTTTGGAAGAAGGGGATTTTTTTATTGCGATGCTCTTGGGGATTTTTTCTTATCAGTATATTTCTGCGTATTAATGTCTATCAGCAATTGTTAAATTGACTTCAAGATTTTAATTCATTCATATTTAGTTTTAATCCAGACATTAACCGTAAAACATTCTCGTAGAGATGCGATTCTTCTGGATGCTGATAATTTGGCACATAGCAAGTGCCGAAAATAATGATTCCCCAAAAGATTTCCTGGTAAGTCATATAGAGAATTGGAAAAATTCAAACAAATTCAAATTGAAAGTTATGAATTCACTTTATCTATAAACATCTAAGAAAGGAGAGGAATCCAAATAAAAAATTAAGTAAATATGTTAAATCCACTATTTTCCTCTAACAGTATCCCACTGATTCTGAAGATAATGCATTTTTGTGGAAGAATCTTTTTATAAAATTGAATACGGTGTTAAGCGAAACTGAGAAGCTGGGCCAAAGTCTAACAGATGTTAATAAAAGGTATAGAATTAAAACAATTATAAATATTTAAGAATACTAAGTTATACAATTTGCTATTTCCTTGCAGATTGGATGACTTAACCAAGAGGTAAGTATTTCTTGGAGATTTCGTTTCTGGAAAAAAGGAGCTTTCAGATCAAAATGATTTTGTGTCTCGAATTTGGCATAACTCCAATTATCAAGTTTCCAAAATGTGTAAGAAAACTGCAGTTTTCGATAAGAGGGTAAAGAAAATACTGAACTTTTTCCAGAGCCGAAATCGTCATAAATTCTTTACATCGAAAATTTCCTATATAGAACCGAATTTTTATTAACTGAATTTTGGTTTTTTGAAATTGCCAACAACTCGTTAGTTAGGAATCAATTTTTTCAGGCATTAGTATTTTATTCTGACACATAATAATGTACATATTCTTATCTGTTTCTAGACAAAATGATCACGAAAGTCGACTAACAAAATTAATGGAAAATGTCAACGATATTCGAGTGGACTCAAGCAAAAGGTACGTAATATCTGAGTGACTAATTTAAAACATTTTCTTATATATTTTAAGTAATGTAAACGTATGTTTTCAGGAACGAAGACCAAGACAGGCGACTAACACAGTTATTGAATAACGTCAATGCAAGTCACATCGATAATCAGATGAGGTAAGTCAGAAATATAAATTAAGGGGACTAATTAGGGTACAGCAGGATCATCTATATTATATCCTACGCCGCTGTGGCGTTACGATACGTATTAAAATATATAGACAAGAAAAATAGAGTTCTTATAACGGGATCTGGGAAAACGTTTAGTTATTGGTCATATACTACTCGTACAGTAGCTAGATCGATAATATTCTATGCCATTGGCGTCTGGCGGACGGCTCAGCAGAAATCCACATCTTGCGGGAGTTAATATGGACATAATACTAGACATTGTAGCTTGGCAATATGCAGCAGCATCTGCTATTACGTCTTAGATCTTTTTTACCGTCTCCCTTTATGCTGCAGTTAGTTCTAACCTGTAGTTGTAGCTGTCTTGTGGTATGGAATTTGAAATTTGTAACTGTTGGTTGGTACAAACCAGAAATGTTAAAACTGATTGTATAGAAACTCCCGCTTCTGCTAATAAATGGTTACGGACACAGTGTCATTCTGTACACAATGTCTGGCCTGCCAGGCTTTGTTGTTTACACTATGACTGACCCACTTTTTGAAATCAAGAAGTGTCTCACTATCTGCCAGTTCCACCATTTATGGTTAGAGCTAACCAAAAGTTTTAAATTATAAAGTCCATACGATCTGACAGCTAGCTGTAACTATAGGTTAACTTTAACCATAGGATAACTGGAGAAGGTTTGACGTAGAAATTGGCGTATAATTGAATGGTCACATCCCTGTACATTGGAGATTCACCAGCGTCTATTCGTACGTTTCTAAACCCAACAATCAAGTGTTCTGGGGAACTAGCACTATCCATTGTAAAGATAATGTTTGGAAAAACTGTTGCTCCGTCGATGTGAAATAATAGAAGCTGTTTGCACCTTTTAAGTTGAAATTTAAAAACTCCACTTCTTCAAATTTCCAAAATTTGTTAGGAAAGTTAAATTTCTACAGACGAAATCCCCATTAGATATTAGTGAATTAGTACAATAATTGATAATTAATGTTCTGCCCAAGGTCGCTATCAATATTTAATCTGTTTGTCCGACATTCGTATAGTGTTTGGAAACTTTTTCCCAGAATTCAAGAACTGCCCTTGGCTGATGCAGATGTCATAGCGAGATGACTGAATTGTTTAATATTCACCTGATTTGGGTGCCGTGCAAACGGATGTACAGGGTTGCCCATATTCGACGGACCCACGGACTCGTTGGGCCCATTCCAATCGACGAGGCTTGTCCGCAGGCAACAATCTTTGCGTCAATTGAATTTTGTACGGGAACAAATGCAAATCAACGCGAATAATCCGTTGTAAAGTGGACCGAGCCATGCCCAACTGCTGAGAACGGCGTTTTTGGGATGTTCTTGGGGACCTCTCAACACTGGCTCGTACGGCAGCGATATTCTCGGCCGATCGCCTTGGTCGACTTTTATTTGGCCTATTCGGATTAGAAAGAGCCTCACCAGTCGAAAATTTTTCGTATAAACGCTTAATGGTGTTCTTAGAAGGGGCACTTCTCACATTTTTTAATATTTTAAAAGCACGTTGACTTGACTTCTTCTGTTGAATGTAAATTTCAACTATTTCAGAGCGCTCGCGTGGCGTGTATTGTTCCATGGTAAAAATCTGCTTGGACTGACGCTTTAAACGCGGTATGTCATTAAGCGATCTGACATCTCTGTCAAAAGTTATGGCGTTGCCAGATGGGTCCGTCGAATATGGGAGACCCTGTACTGCAAGACTAACATCTACTTCATATGCTTCAGGGGAACTGGAATTTGTTGGCATGGCTCTAGCGATTTTCAAATCGAACTTGTGACATCATCATCAGGAATTCTGTAATCTTCAGGAATTCTGTTATCCCCTGCTGTCCTTATCAAAATTGGGCATCTCACTTGTTGTGTCTGTCATGACGGGTCACTGTAGAGACTGCAGGAGAGACTGCAGGTTTTGAAAAATGTCTTTTGCAGAAGCTGCGGTGAAGAACTTAACCTAACCTAACCTAATCTAACCTAACCTAACCTAACCTAACCTAACCTAACCTAACCTAACCTAACCTAACCTAACCTAACCTAACCTAACCTAACCTAACCTAACCTAACCTAACCTAACCTAACCTAACCTAACCTAACCTAACATAACCTAACCTAACCTAACCTAACCTAACCTAACCTAACCTAACCTAACCTAACCTAACCTAACCTAACCTAACCTTTTTTTTTATATGAGGTGAAAATCGCCGAAAGACATTTGCCTGATTGAGTTGGCAAATAGTGCGGGACTTTAACCCGCTAAAAACACCTCTACACTTGTCCATTCAGCCCTGTGGAACCACCTTCAGGTATTACTTCACAGGGTGGGGAAGATCTTCACGATCCATCACTATTTAACATTTCTTCGTCGTAAGTTTTCTTGCTCGCACAATTCGGTCATAATGGACCTAATTAACGTCGCTATACACTGCCAATTACTTTGTGAAGATAGCATAAAACCAACTAAGTTGTCCGGAGTCAAAACAACTCCTAGCGATTCCTCCAACTGCAGCCTCAGATTTGTAAACCGAGGACATTCAAACAAGACATGTTCAGCATCCTCCACAATATATTCACAATTTGGGCAAAATGGGTCTGTTTCTCGGCCGATGCGATGTAGGTAGTATTTGAAGCTACCATGGCCGCTCAGTATCTGCGACAAGAAGTAGTCCAATTCTCCATATGATCTATCCAGCCATACTCTTATATTGGGGATTAGTCGACACGTCCTTCGCCCATCACTGGATGTCGTCCACCTGTTTTGCCAATCATGGATGGATTTGTCCCTTGCAATTTTTTGGGCCTCCGCATGGGTCATATTTTCTGTCGTTGATTTCAGATCGTTAGCATAGTTTGTTTCACTAGCAAGCAGGTCAATAGGTATCATGTTTGCCATCACCAAAGCCGCCGCATCCGACACCGTCCGATAAGCCGAACATACTCGTAGAGCCGCCAACCTATATACTGGGGCGATTTCATCTCTGTATGATTGGTATTTCATCGCCTTTGACCACGCTGGAGCTGCATACAGGATGACATTTCTGACAACCCCTGCTAACAACCTCCGTTGGGAGTACTTTGGGCCTCTAGTATTTGGCATTAAACGAGATATAGCCATAAACGTAGTTCTAGCTTTTTTACTAATGTAGGTCAGGTGAGGTTTGAATGATAGTCTCATATCGATCAGCACTCCAAGATACTTTAGATATGGTTTGGAGCGTATAGAACTATTACCAACTATAATTTGTATCTCCTCCATCACTTTGCGGCTACTAATCAGAACGACTTCCGTCTTGTGTTCTGCCAACGTTAAACCTGCTTTGTTAAGCCAGGATTGTACCAATTTAACGCTTGAATTTGTTACCGTTTCTGCTTCTCCCAGGTATTTTGCCACTATCACTAGCACAATATCATCCGCGAAACCAACAATCTTGGCATTGTCTGGTAGATGTAGTCTCAGTACACCATCGTACATCAGGTTCCATAATAGTGGTCCAAGCACGGAACCCTGTGGAACACCTCCTGTTACCTTGTAGTCCTTCGGACCCTCGTCAGTGTCATAAGACAGATATCTATTTCTAAAGTAGTCCTTGACAATTTCCACGAGATAGGATGGAGTATCGATACGTTGCAACGCATTAACAATTTCATCCCATTTTGCAGTGTTGAAAGCATTTTTCACGTCCAGTGTCACAACAACGCAGTATTCTTTTCCGCCGTGTTTTCCACCTTTTCCTTGTATAGCAGTCGCAGCTGTATTCACTACTATTTTTATTGCATCCATTGTAGACTTGCGTTTCCTGAATCCAAATTGGAATTCTGATAGGCCATCAATGCATTCAATATGCTCTTCTAGTCGTCCACATATTAGACCTTCCAATAATTTGCCACACGTATCAATCATGCACAATGGTCGGTAGGATGATGGGTTTTCCGCGGGTTTCTTGTCCTTAGGTATAACTACTAGCTTCTGTCTTTTCCATATTTTAGGGAAGGAGCCTCCTTGCAAGCATGTGTTCATTAACAGCGTTACTTGGTTCGGGCAAGTGTTAACGAATTCCCTTAGTACTCGGTTGGGGATTCCATCAGGACCCGGTGATTTTTTGTCCTTGAGCCTTGAAATTACTTTGAAGACTTCAGGAACAGTTACTGGTACAGGTGAAACTGGTACATAGCTGGTATGATCCATCCAGTATGGAGGCGTCTGTTCTGGAAAAAGGTGTTTAACAATTCCATCGAGGACAGCGACTTCTTTGGGTGGCGATGCATTTAAGCATTTAAGCTTCTTCTTAACAATTTTATATGCTAGTCCCCATGGGTTTGAGTCTAGGTCGTCGCATATCTCCAAGAAACACTGTCTTTTGCTTCTTTTTATAGCCTGGCTCAGAATTTTCTTTTTTGACTTATACACTTGGTGATGAGTTTGGTTTGTTTGACGTCCTCTTGATCTGGTATACAATCTTCGGGCTCTTATACACTCCCCACGCAACATTGCTATCTCTTCATTCCACCAATATACGGGTGGTTTATTTTCCCTACTTCCTCTCCTGGTCATTGAGATATCACATGCCCGGATAATTTGGCCAATGCATTGCTCTGCCATGTTTTCTGGTGATCCACTGAGGGTCAAATCTTCCACAGCTGCACAAAATACGTCCTTGTCAAATGTGCTAAGCTTCCAACCTCTCCCAGTAGAGATGACGGTGGGTGGCGTAGAATGCTCGGATATATTAATTATGATAGCGCGATGGTCACTGTGCGTATAGATATCAGACACACTCCAGTTTGTTCGCATCGTAATATTATTGCTTGCAAAAGCAATGTCTATTACGGAACCTCTTCCATTACGACTGAAAGTATGCTCGTTTCCAGAGTTTAGTAGGACCACTCCAAGCCCTGCAAAAGCCTCAAGTAGGAGGTTGCCCCTTGCATTCGTTCTTGGGCAACCCCATTCAATTGCCCATGCATTAAAGTCTCCCGCAATTATTACATTATTCTTGGTTCTTGCATCAGAAACTAGATTATCTATAATATTTCCGTATTCCTGTATGGACAAGCTTGGTGGAATATAACAGCTGTAAATGGTTATCCCCGAAACAGAACAACGTACAAATCCGCCAGGTGCAACCGTTCCTGCATTTTGCAGCATTAATCCGCTTACGCTCCATATCGCCGAGGTTTTTGAAATATCTGTAAGCCAGCATGATGTATCTTGATGATGATAGGGTTCGCTTAGGAGAGCAATTTCTATATTCTGCTCACGTACGCTTTGTTTTAGAAGTTCCTGAGCTGCACTACAATGGTTCAAGTTTAATTGAAGTAATTTCATGCAGTTATTTCATTTTTTGTACGGCCTCTCTGTATCGGGGCAATTTTTGTCTCCCGTTGAGTGACTTTTTATTGTGTCCTTGCACAGTAAACATTTTGGCATATTTTTGCATGTTTTAGCTTTATGCCCTTCCATACCACATCTTAGACATTTGCCAGAGTAGTCATGCACACTATTACATTTAGAAGCTAAATGTCCAAAATCAAAACATCTCAGACATTTTCTAGGAATTTTCTTCTCTCTTATTCTACATATTGACCATTCTATACGGACTTTCGTAGCTTTTATCAACGACCTTGCCAAGGCAGCATTTAGCGCAAGTGTAGCCGTTTGAGTTCCGTCATAAGCATTACGCACAGATTTTATTGCTGTTACATGCAACGATTTTAATTCCGGGAAGGCTTTTATTAGATCTCGATGAAT
Source organism: Eudasyphora cyanicolor (assembly GCA_963930755.1). Classification (NCBI taxonomy): domain Eukaryota; kingdom Metazoa; phylum Arthropoda; class Insecta; order Diptera; family Muscidae; genus Eudasyphora; species Eudasyphora cyanicolor. The sequence goes on along the minus strand of OZ005737.1, from coordinate 49,817,173 downwards.
CTCATCCTTGCCAGTGGTTTCCTCTATATCCTTAATTTCAATATAAGTTTCGTGTGTCAACACCCGTACCTGTGCTTGTGATCCCAAAACCTCTTCAATGTTTTGCTTGAATTCGCCAGTATTTTGGTGTGCCGATTTATTTAACTCAAACAGTAGCTCACCTTTAGCCGTTCTTCGTATTTTCCTAACATTTTGTCCCAATACGTCCAGTTTTGGCTCACTCTTAACTTTTCTAAGTATATCCGCATAAGATAGTCCACCAACTTCTTTGATGACCTAACCTAACCTAACCTAACCTAACCTAACCTAACCTAACCTAACCTAACCTAACCTAACCTAACCTAACCTAACCTAACCTAACCTAGCGGGATTTGTCTGTTTTGATTGCGAATAAATGTTCTGCTCAAAGTCGCTATCAATATTTTATCTGTTGGTCAGACTTTCATATAGAGTTTGGAAATTTTTTCCTGAATTTTAGAACTGCTCTTAGCTGACGCAAATGTCATAGCAAGATGACTGAATAGTTCAATATTCTCCTAATTTGGGTGCCTTGCAACCGGATGTACTGCAAAGCAGACGTACTTGCGGGGCTAGAATCTACATCAGATGCTTCAGGGGAACTGGAATTTGTTGGCATGGCTCTAGCGAATTTCAAGATCATCTTGAGAAAAGTCGAACTTATGGCATCATCATCAGGAATTATGTAATACATTCCAAGCTGATGTGGCTCTGCCAGCACTCAAAGCGCACAATTGCCTTGCAGTCCTTATCAAAACTGGACATCACACTTATTGTGTCTGTCATGACGGGTCACTGTCTTACTCTTCGGCACACATATGTAGATACTACAGGTCTTGAGAAATGTCGTTTGCAGAAGCTGCGGTGACGAAGATGAGGAGCAATCACCTATTGCGCCACGATCTCCCTATGACAGGCTACCCTAGGCTCACATTTCTTCGGGGCTGATGTTAACATTTGTCAGCTCTTAAGTTTTTGAAAGAAATAAAACTAGTCGCATGCGATGAGCTTTGACAATTTTAAATTTTCCCTTAAGTATCAGAAGGGACTACAGTCAATCACTCTAACCTTATGCAAAATACCACTTTAAAGTAACATATCCCAACCTGACCTAAACTAACCTAACGTAACCTAATCAACTTAACCAAACCTAACCAACCATAGCGAGATTTTTCTATAGAACCAATATCAATTTAACCATAGTGAATTTGTTTGATCCATTCATTTTCAAATCATGAACAACCTTGATAAGGGAATTACATACACAGACATATAGACTGATATTTGAATTTAAAAGAAACTTTGGGGAAAGGTTAACTTACTTCGAATAAGGTCTAAGCCAAATTGGTTCAACGATAGGAAACTCGAGTATTTTTCTTAGGAACCTTTAGTATCACAATGTACTACAAATTCTAAATGAACTAGATAAACAATCTGTCGCTCTTACCTATCCTAACCTAATTTAATTCATATTCAGGCGTATGGGGATTTCTTTTCTGCGAAAGTGTAACATTTTCGTTGCCCATTTTGCCCGTTGCCCGTTGGGGCTTCTCTTCAAGGATTGTCCATTGGATATGTATAACATTATTTCGCCCTATAGGCATTGTAGTCTGATAAACGATCCATTACAAACCAATTATCAAAGTTTGTCTATGCATAAGCAGAGCCTTAAATACTACAGCGATTGACTCTCTACAAGTACTATTACATTTACTCATCATCATCATTCAGCTCTACAACGCGGGATGGGCTTTGGCTTTCTTCACAACTATCATCCGTCAATTTTGTCAATTAGGCGCTTACGTGGGCGACCTTTACTCCTTGCAATTTATTATGAGCAAAATAGGCTTTGTTTGTTGATACAAGTCGATCTTGTATGCAGTCTCTTGCTCTGTTGTCGCTGCTTATTAGCACGCCCAGGTACTTGAACCTGCCTATTCCTTTAAATTGATATTCGCCTATATTGATATCACGTGGGCTTCTTCTTTCAGCAGTTCTGGACACTATCATATAGGTGGTTTTTGATTGATTAACCACGTGTCCTACGTCTTTTGCAGCTGCTTGTATATATGTAAATAGTTCTTCCAGATATCGCCTGTTGCGAACTAAAATCGCAATATCGTCAGCGTAGGCGATTGTTATCGCTGACCGGTTGATCACATTTCCAGATTCTATGTGATTTCTAATAGCAAGCTGTGAGCAGAACTGTGGACAAAGTGTCCCCTTGCTTTACTCCTGTGTTGATATCGAATTATTCACTATGCTCTTGCTGTAAAGCAACATTTCTGTTTGAATTGTTGAGCGTTGCCATTGTTAGGCAGGCCAATTTGCTGATTATGTCAAACAAAGCGAAGATTTTAGGGAAATTAGATCGATTAATGCTATCAAACGATTGTTTGAAGTCAACGAATAGCATAGCTACTCCATCTGCTGTAGACTGATATTGTGGCGAGATAAGTTAAATCCAGAGTGGCATTGAGATTAAACTGTCTATCAAAGTAGGTGTAGGTACAATAACTACGGCCACATGAGGATATGTATTGCTATGGTAACCAACCGAGTGGTCTATATACCATTGGTGTACAGGTTTGAGAGGAACTTCAGCATTAAGATATCTCCCAGAGAGGAATGGGTTGGCAGAATACCAGGAAACATAAACCATATCCACTTCTACACCAAAGGTTCGAAGCTTGATGATAAGATTGGCTTCGGAGTACAGTAGTAAAGAACTTAGTCTTGATATAGCTCACATAATACCAGATACCGGCCAAGTCTATCAATCCGAAATAATGACAATATGGGAAGTCGCTGCATAATGATAAACATTGGCGTTGTCATATACTCGGGCAGCCAGACTGCCATCAATTATCTGGAGGCCATATCCCTAAATTCACAAATAGCCCTTGACTGCCGCAGATCTCTTAACGGTACGTCTGAGCAGTTTAACACATACCTCACATGGAAACCTGGGCATAGGCAGACATTTCGGGGAACTGCAAAGCCGATGAACTTGCTAGGAAAGGGACTATATTACATATTCTCGAAGAATTTGCATATATGCTTAGGCAGTCCAATGAAAGATGGACGAAATCGGCACCTCTAGGGTAGTTAGACAAATCTGTCCAAGATATGACTTGTGCAGGTCATTATATCTCCTCGTGCTAGAGAGGAAAATACCGTCTACATTAGTGCCAGTTCTGACGGAACATTGCACCATCGACGAACATGCCAGGAGGTTGGTAATTGAGTCTAATAACTTCTGCATAACGTGGTAACACTAGGGACCTAAATTGCTCAATGTTGGTTGAAACGGCGGCTAACCTAACCTAACTTCATATAAGCTCATTCTGCACTAACTGGGTGAAATAACCTGCAGTATGTAGTCCTATTTTCTTTTTTTTTTTTCTATAGAAAAAAAATTAGTAAATTCGTTGACGGGGATGCCTTCGCGTTCCGATGGAGCGGGTTTGCCCAATTGTTCTACTGTCCGTCCGTTGATCTTGGCCAAAGCCGACCACAGCAATCATGGTGAAAATTTCCCCCCAGTACTCACAACAGTTGGTACGGTGAGGGGAAAACGTCATGTCCGACCATCAAAACGGAAGCACAATGAGCACCGGATATCGCCCAGAGTTTTGACGAAGTTGGAGGCTGTTGAGGTTTCGGCTCTTATCGAAAAACAACCAGTAAGGAAAGGCCGAAAGTCGGGCGGGGCCGACTATATAATACCCTACACCTCCCTTACAATGCGATAAGGGTCACTGCCATAATAATTTGGAATAATTGGTAAATGGGTAGAAACGTATTATCTAATTCTGAAACGATAATCGCTAAATTAAGCAATATTCGTTCCTAAAGTGAGAAACATCTTTCTGGAATATGTTAATGATCGGAAGTAAAATACAACTTCTATAGCGGTTTGATACCAAATCAGGAGGAACATATATATGGAGCTTTAATATAAATCTGAACCGATCTTCCCTGAATACTTACTCATGTAAAAAGACCTCCTTCTGTCGAATTTCGTACTGATCGGATATAAAATACAGTCTCTACAGCGCTTAGATGTCAAATCGGGGGTAACATATATATGGGAGCTATATCTAAATCTGAACCGATTTTCTCCAAATTTGGCAGTAGTCCTTCATGTAATAAGAAACCTCTTTCTGCCGAATTTCGCACTGTTCGGATATAAAATACAGTTTTTACAGCGCTTACAGTCAAATCGGGGGTAACATATATATGGGGGCTATATCTAAATCTGAACCGATTTCTTCCAAATTGAATTGTGTTCATCTACATAATAAGAAACCTCTTTCAGCCGAATTTCATACTGATCGGATATAAAATAAAGTTTTTACAGCGCTTACATGTCAAATCGGGGGTAACGTATATATGGGGGCTATATCTAAATCTGAACCGATTTCTTCCAAATTTAACAGTGTTCATCCATATAATAAGATACCTCTTTCTGCCGAATTTCATACTGATCGGATATAAAATAAAGTTTTTACAGCGCTTACATGTCAAATCGGGGGTAACGTATATATGGGGGCTATATCTAAATCGGAACCGATTTCTTCCAAATTTAATAGTGTTCATCCACATAAGAAGAAAGCTCTTTCTGCCGAATTTCATACTGATCGGATATAAAATACAGTTTTTACAGCGCTTACATGTCAAATCGGGGCTAACATATATATGGGACTTTATCTAAATCTGAACCGATTTTAACCAAATTCAATAGGGATCGTCCTTGGGCCAAAAAAGAGATATGTGTAAAGTTTCGTCGAGATCGGACCATAATTGCGACCTGTACTTTGATTACAAGAATACATGCACAGACGGACAGACGGATAGACAGACGGACAGACAGACAGACGGACATAGCTAAATCAACTCAGAAAGTGATTCTAAGTCGATCGGTATAATACACGATGGGTCTATTTCTTCTCCTTTTGGGTGTTACAAACAAATGCACAAAGTTATAATACCCTGTACCACAGTGTGGTGTAGGGTATAAAAATAGGTCACTTACCTAGGCTAAAGGCGTCATAGATGCTTCTAAGGCCAATCAGTCGGCTGAAAGAGCCACAAATTCAGCTGTGTTAACGGCTAATAAAGTCAAAAGAATCAGATCACTTGATGAACCCCTGCCTTCGAAAAAGGCAAGAGGCCCTAATGTCACCATCAACAGCACACTCACCAAGCCCTTCAATGAAGTGGCGAAGGAGTGTCTAGTGGTGGCCGTTATAGACAGAAGTAGTGAGGATGGATCCATCCTCAAGGACCAATGGAGCCATGTGCAATCAGCCATTATGGCGCATTACCACGATGTCCGTACAGAAATGCCGGGCAAACTACCAATCAGCTACGATGCAGGATGGCATCAGGGGAGAGTAAAGCTCTTATATTTCGGTGATGCCAGATCAGTAGACCTGTTTAAGGCTGCTCTGAGTCGAGCGGGTTTCGAAAAAAACAACATCGCTAGTCACCCTAGAGCCATCACCTGGGTTACAAAAGAGCCCTCCAACCCGGCTGACATATTAGAAAAAATAAAAGATTCCAATCCTGCCGCCCATAATTGGAGAATCAGCAAGGTGGTTGAGGCGGATGGAAAAAAGCGGCAGGTCAATTTGATCCTTAACGATAAATCCACCTCCCATATACAACGTGCAAGTGCAACCCTACAATACGGCTTCGAGACTATAGTCTTGAAGGCATACAAGCAGGATATAGCTCCCACTGCGGAAGGTGAGTCGTCCACCGTGGTTGATACATGGCTTTCTGGAAGTGCGGAGGTACCCACGCCCATTATTTTTGGTGACTCCAACTCTAACAGAAGATCTGTAACGTCCTACTCTGAGGACGAAAGCTCTACTTCTGACACAGAGGGGCTGAGGGGAGTCTCCGGACTCTTTGGCGCATCTGGCGGGGACACGCTTCTCGATGATACGGATGATACATGTTAATCTGTCAATTACCAATGATGGTAAGAATTCTACAGATTAACCTCCATCACGCTAAAGCCGCCTCAGCGGCTCTATTGCTGCGCCTGTCCACAGGTGCAGTAGACATCGTCCTGATACAGGAGCCCTACGCAGTGAGAGGCCAACTGTGAAGGCACTCCAAGAACCTGCATTTTGGCCAGGAAAGATCTAAGTATCTTTCTCCTGCCTAATTTAAGTGGTAAAGACCAAACATCTGCTAGTCTGGAGATAGGTAATCGCATATATTGGGTGGTCTCCAGTTACATGCCTTATGAAGCTGTAGTACCGACTGCTCTATTCAGGGAAGTAGTAGAAGAAGCAACGTCTGACGAGGTCGAGCTGATTATTGGCACAGGCTGAGGGAAATACTATCAGCGTCACCCTGTACAGTGGGTTACTTGCAGGATGAGGCAAATAATTGGACCAAACACAACGAGCAGTCGCTCAATGTACTGCTCGACACACATTTCCCGGGGAACTCTCTAACAGAACCAGAGGATCAGAAGGACCAACAAGAGTGCGAGTGGACTGCGAGTGTCGCTAGCTTGTTGACTGACTGAGGGCTTTGAGCCCTTCAGGTCACCTGGACCAGACGGCATCACTCCAGCAGAAATGCAGAAAATGTTGAAGTACATTATCCCCTGGCTGGAGAAAATTTATGTAGGCTGTATCAGGCTTTCATACATCCCGAATCGATGGAGGGATACCAAAGTGGTATTCATACCTATAGCGGGGAAGATATCACACACTAGGCCAAAAGACTTCAGACCAATTGGCGCGTATCCTCCTTCCTATTGAAAGGTCTGGTTATTTCATTAGGGAAAACCTGGATACAAAACTCCTGTCGGTGAACCAACATGCTTACAATAAGGGGAAGTCTACAGAATCAGCCCTGCACGAACTTGTGAGCACTATCGAATCGTCCCTGCATATCAAGGAATTCACCACGGTGGCATTTCTTGACATAGAAGGGGCTTTTAGCAACATTGACTCAGATGCAGTAATTGCGGCACTGTCACATCTAAAAGTTAACTCTAGATTGATTAGACTAATTCAAAGTCTGCTCAACAGAAGACGAATAACAGCATGTCTTGGGTCCACAACTCTAACTAGGTTTGTAAACAGAGGGACCCCACAAGGAGGAGTACTGTCTCCACTAATTTGGAACCTAGCGGTGAATGAAATCCTGCTAGATCTAGAACGATGTGGCTGCAAGGTCGTGGCATATGCGGACGACGTGGCGACATCGCAGTGAGTGGCAAATTCGAAAACGTCCTTCAAAACATTCTACAGGTGACTCTGAACAAATTGGCTAGATGGGCCAGAAGCAGCGGGTTGGGCGTAAACCCAAACAAGACAGAATTGGTTCTCTTTATATGAATAAAGTCCCACATGCGGACCCTCCACCTCGGATAAATGGAACAGATCTAGTCTTTTCTGAAAGTGCAAAATTTTTATGAATAATTCTAGATAGAAAACTGTTATTTGGAGTTAACGTATTGGAACGTGTAAGGACTACTAACAAAGGTTCAGAGAACAACCTGCCTGAGCATAAGCGGAACCTTAAGGACTACAGCGACCGAGTCTCTACAAGCCCTACTCCATTTACTGCCGATTAATATTGTGGCGAGAGAAGTTGCAACCAAAGCGTCAATAAGGTTAAACTGGCTATCAATGCGGAGGTACAAAAACTACGGTCACATGAGGATATCAAAGTGTAGTGATATGGTAACCGACCGAGTGGACTATATACCAACTGTGTACACCTTCGAGGAAAATGATATCAGTGTGATTCCCGCCAGAGATGAATGGGTTGGAAGAATAACAGGTAATGGAAACCATCTCCACTTTTACACGGATGGTTCGAAGCTTGATGAAAAGGTTGGCTTCGGAGTACACTGTGCAGAGCCTAGTTTGGATATAGCTCGCAGACTACCAGATACCTGCAGTGTCAATCAAGCCGAAATAATGGCAATATGGAAAGTAGCCAAGTGGCTGAGTCGCAACATAGTAACCAACGCTAGCGTTGTCATTTACTCGGACAGCCAGGCTGCCATCAATTCTCTGGAGGCAACATCCCTAAATTCACAAACAGCCCACGACTGCCGCTGATCTCTTAACGAGATGGCTGAGCAGTTTAATATACACCTCATATGGGTGCCTGGACATAGGGATATCCCGGGGAACTGCAAAGCCGATTTACTTGCTGGGAAAGGGATGACATTACAAATTCTCGAAGAATTTGCATATATTGGTGCGCCACTATCCACGTGCAAGCTTTGGCTTAGGAAAGAGGCAATCAGGCAGTCCAACGAAAGATGAACAGAAATCGGCACCTGTATGGCAGCTAGACAAATCTGGCCAAGGTATGACCTGAGAAGATCAAAATATCTCCTCGCACTAGAGAGGCAAAGATTGTCTACGTTAGTATCAGTCTGACGGGACACTGCTTGATCGGCGAACACACCAAAATATTGGGTATTGACTCTAATGACTTCTGCAGAAGCTGTGGAGATGAGGAAGAAGTGGAGAGGATTGAGCACTTGCTATGCGACTGCCCCGCTCTGAGTAAACGACGGCTGGACATACTGGGTTCGGCTTTTCTAGGCAGCCTAACAGATCTTTCCAGTACCGATATTCGTACTATCGATAAATTTGTATATCAAACAAGTTGGTTTCGATGAGGGGCATTTCAGCCCGTGGTAACACTAGGGATCTAAACTGGTCTATGTGAGCTTGTATAAAAAATACGGCTGTCACCCTAAGCTAAACCTAAACCTTGTACGTATCAAATAATCTAAAATATTTAAAAACAATATAAATACATATTTATATGTCTGTTTTCTAACTCACAGACTACATGGGGTCTGAGGGTCTATGAAGAATATCATTCAAACATATTTTACTTTTCCAAAATTAACCTATCAATTGTTAGCAAATATTAAATTACTTAAAAGAAAATCCTCCTTCCTCCAAATAGTCAATGGACAGCTATACTTCGTCGTCAGGATGGCTATGTAAATTTCAACCGCAACTGGGAGGAATACAAAAACGGCTTTGGCAATCCAAATGCTGATTTTTTCATTGGTCTTGAAATGCTTCACGCACTGACCACTAATGGTCGACCTCAAGAACTTCAAATTATTTTGATTGATTTTGATGGCGAAACACGCTATGCCAAATATAACCTCTTCCGTATTGGCAGTGAGAATGAAAAATATGCTATTAAAGAACTCGGCACATATAGCGGAGATGCTGGAGATGGTATGGCTTGGCATAGGGGTAGGAAATTTTCAACACATGATCGGGATAATAATGCTGGAAATATTCGAAATTGTCCGGACGAGTTTAAAGGAGGCTGGTGGTTTCATGATCCTTGTTATAGCGGGTAATTATTACATGATCTGATTATTAGTTAAATTGTCATTAAGAAAAATCTGGTTTGTTCTTTGTAGACATTTACATGGCCCTTATAGACAGGAAAATTCGGCAAACACTTGGGGTGTAAGCTGGCATCCCTGGAGGAAATGGGATCATTCGTTAAAATATGCCGCAATGATGATACGCCCGAAGCTTTGAATTAGTAGTTTTGTTTTGGTGTTTTTATTTTCTAAATGAAATGTTCTAAAATATTTTAACTTTAATCTGATGTTTCATACTTATTTCAATAAATGAAATTACAGTAGGGTAATTCCAAAGAAAATCGACCCAAAAATGACGATTTGAAAATTTTACATTTTTGATTTTGCTGAAATTTTGCATGCGCATACTGCAAGATGTTACGAAGTAATGATAGTTTACCGTATGTCAAAATTTGTAGCGGTTTAGATTTTATAGGGTGCCAAAGTAGGACATCTACATTGTTTTGTAAAAAATTAAGCTATGTTGAAGTCGCCATAACTTTTGAACGGAATGTCAGATTTAATTGAAATAAGTACCGTCTTAAAGATATTAACGATATTTCTAAGTAGTACACACCTAAGGATAACTATATGTGTATTAAGGATATCAAAAGGACGAAAATGTCCTTAATCCTTGATTATCCTGAAAAATGTATTTTCAATTTTTTTAATTTTATTTCTGAATATTACCCCCATATTGCTCCATAAAATATACAATTTTCAGAATGGGTGCTCAATGGGTTCAAAAGATATGACTTATTTAATGTCCGTCTGTCTGTCCGTTTGACTGGTTTATGCCAATGATATCTCTGAAAAGGAGTGACCGAATGTCTTACAAATTAGTATGTGGTAATATTTTCCTCAAACCTACTTAGTGTTTTGAAGTGGCCCATTTAGGACCTCTCGTTGTGGTACCTCCCTCACAAACGGTTAAAATTTTGTGACATATTAAAACTGTTATAACTTCTGTACTACTCATGGGAATCCAATGAAATTTCATACATAGTAATTATTTCACCGTATTTATAAGCTGAACAAAATTGGGCGAAAATGTCACGCCCCTTTTGGTACCTCCCACACAAAGGGACCAATTTTTACAATAAGTTCACAGCTTATAACATTAATACCAGTGCATAAAAATACTTGAAATTTTGTGCAGTGTAATATTTTTATAGTACCTACAGGCCAGTATAAAGCGGGCGTTATTGCCCCGCCCCTTCTAGTACCTCTCACACAAATTCTAACAATTTTATGAAATGTTAGAGCTTTTTATACCCTCACTTTAGTGTGACGAGGGTATATATCATTTGCTACGGAAAAAAGTGTAACACGTCGAAGGAGTGACCTAAGACCCCAAGTATGTTCGGAGGAAATCCGTTTTGGGTCATTTTAAGTCGAATGAGCAATGTCCGTCCGTCTGTCTGTCTGTCTGTCTGTCTGTCTGTCTGTCTGTCTGTGTGTCTGCTGGCTGGTGCGCACGATAACTCTCGAAAGGAGTAACCGATTGACCTCAAATTTGGTATGTGGTAATATTTTTTTCTATCTCCGGCTAAGTTCGAAGATGGGCCATATTGGTCCACTCCTTCTAGTACCTCCCCCACAAAGGGTTAAAATGTTGTGAAATATTGATTCTTTAATAACTGCTGTACTACTTATTCGAATCTTTTGAAATTTCACACATAGTATTAGCTTATTAGTCGCTATCAACTCGAGAAAAATGGGCGAAGTCGCCACGTCCCTTTTGGTACCTCCCACACAAATGCACCATTTTGCACCAAAAGTTAACAGCGTATAACATTAATAACAGTGTATAAAAATACTTGAAATTTTGTACAGTATTATGCTTTTATATTGCCTACAGTCCAGGGAAAAATGGGTGTTGTTGCCACGCCCCTTTTGGTACCTCCCACACAGAGGTACCTTTTTGCACCAAAAGTTAACAGCTTATAACATTAAAACCAGTGTATACAAATACTTGAAATTTTTTACAGAGTAATGTTTTTGTAGTGTCTATAGCCCTGTGAAAAATGGGCGTTATTGCCACGCCCCTTTTTGTACCTCCCACACAAAATTCCCAAATCATACCACAATTTAATGTCTCATAACGTTTATACCAGCGCACATAAATGCTTATAAGTCGGCACAGTGCAATGAATTTAAAGTATCTAATGTTCAGCGAAAAAAAGGTGACACAAATTGACAGAATAATTCGAGTAATATTCAATATTACATTACTCACAAAGTGAGGGTATACCTTAGTCGGTTTAACCGACTGAAACTTTCTTACTTGTTATTTATATGTTTACTTTAATGAGTTTATAATTTTTCAACATTTCACAAAATTGTTAGAATTTGTGTGAGAGGTACTAGAAGGGGCGGGGCAATAACGCCCGCTTTATACTGGGCGTATTAAGGATATCAAAAGGACGAAAATGTCCTTAATCCTTGATTATCCTGAAAAATGTATTTTCAATTTTTTTAATTTTATTTCTGAATATTACCCCCATATTGCTCCATAAAATATACAATTTTCAGAATTTATATCAATGGAAAGTTTTCCTTTTAAAGATGTGTAAACTAAAATTTTTATTTTGCTCTTTAATTGTATACTTTTAAAACACTCTCTCACTTTTTTATTAACTCTCAAAAAATCCAAAGAAAACAATTGCTTCTTTAATATAAAATAATGTCAAATGACTTAGTTATTATAGAACAAAATGACATTGTAAAGACTTTTCTAGCACTTATGGTTAATAAATTACAGTCTAATTACAAGTTAAGTTACATAGTGCGTATAAGTAATAATAATATGGAAGTAGTTTCAAAGAAACTCTTGCGGCTTCTAAGCTATTAGACGTATTTAAACAATGTAACCTGATATTAAAAGTTTAAAGTATATTCTAACCCCCAAAAGAAATGAAATTTACATAAGGCTATAGAATATACATTTTATTTGCTTTAATATTACTATTTATATATATATTTATATTAATATTTAACATTAATATAATGAATGCACGTTTAATTAAACATTTTCACAATCTTTTAAATATTAATATTATATTAAATCTCTATCACCGCTTTCTAAATTACAGACTAGATCGCCAGGAGGCCCTACTAAAAAAATCATTCAGTCACACTTCTAACTGGATCACTATTCTACGCCGTCAAGATGGTTCAGTGGACTTTAATCGCAACTGGAATGACTACAGTAATGGATTTGGTAATCCCGATGGTGACTATTTTATGGGCCTTCAGCGAATACATGAAATCACAACATTTGGTCCGCCCCAAGAGCTTATGATAATTCTTAAAGATTTCGATGGCCAGCAGCGTTATGCTAAATATGATCTTTTTCGTATTGGAAGTGAATTGGAGAAATATGCTTTGTTGGAAGTTGGAGCCTATAGCGGAGATGCGGGTGATAATTTGCAAATACACAAAGGACATAAATTCACCACATCTGATCAGGATAATGATGATAACCCGAGCCGTAATAATGGTATAGTTTTTGGAGGTGGATGGTGGTTTTTTGGACTTGGTTACCATTGGTAAAACAAAAAAACATAGTGCATTTCAGTTTGCCATTTTATGTCTTTGCTTCTCTTTCAGTTATTTAAATGGACCTTACCGACCACAAAATCAGTCGAATGCTTCAGGTGTTAGCTGGCATGCCTTCCGGGGATGGAATCACTCTTTAAAATATGCGGAGATGATGATTCGTGCAAAATTATAAAAATTATATACCATTACTTTATTCTGAAATAAACTAATTTAAAATTTTGTATTTGCAATTTGAAATAAATATTTATGTTGAAAAATCTAATTTTGAGTCATTATTTTTTAATGTGTAAAATAATGTCAATATGACTTCGTTATTATAGAACAAAATGACATTGTAACGGCTTTTATTACAGCAGTTATGGTTAATAAATTATAGCTTAATTTCACGATCAGTTACATAGTGCGTATAAGTAATATTAATTTGGAAGTATTTTCAAAGAAAGGCTTGCAACATCTAAACAATCAGAGGTATTTAAACATTTCAAACTGATTTTAAAAGCTTAGATTTTATTCTATCCTCCAAAAGAAATCAGATTTATATAAGGCTATAATATATATATTTTATTTTCATTTAAAAAATTAATAATGAATGCACGTACACTTAGTACTGGAATGCCTACAGTGATGTAGATGGTAAGCCCAGCGGTGAACTTTGTATGGACCTTCAGCGAATACGTGAAATCACAACATTTGGTCCGCCCCAAGAGCTTATGGTAATTCTGATAGATTTCGATGGCCAGCAGCGTTATGCTAAATATGATCTTTTTCGAATTGGAAGTGAACTAGAGAAATATGCTCTGTTGGAAATTGGAGCCTATAGCGGAGATGCGGCAAAAATGACCATGCATGGCAGAATATATAGGGTCTTTATCAAACCGTTATTACTAAGAATTATAACAGGTTAATTAGAGTACAAATTCCAAGCAAAAACATTGCATATACACCGCCATCAAGCCAAATACGTCTGGTACCTTAATATACATAGGGGGTTATACAGGGTGTTCCAACAAGAGGTGTTATTTTGAATCACCCGGTATTTCGGTAGCTGTCACTTTTGAAGCTTTTATTCTTTGACATTTGACAAGTAGAAACTACGCCATTACTAAAAGTGGAACGATACACGATTCAACAACGCATTGAAATTATTAAACTTCTCTACAACAATGGTGAAAATCTGAAATGGTGAAATCCGGAATTCCATCGAAAAATCATCTTGAATGATGAGGCCCATTTCCACCTCGGTGGCTACCTCAACAAGCAAAATTGTCGCATCTGGGGCTCGGAAAACCCAAGAGTTATTGTTGAGAAGCCTCTCCATCCTCAACGTGTGACTGCTTGGTGCGGATTATGGTCCGGCGGGGTCATTGGACCTTACTTTTTCGAAAATGAGGTTAGATCAACAGTTACGGTGAATGGATTGCGCTATCGAGAGATGATTAATGATTTTTTCTGGACAACGTTTACTTTCAACAAGACAGCGCTACGTGTCACACAAGCAACGAAACCATTGCTCTGTTACGGGAAAAGTTTCCGGACCGTGTTATCTCTCGAAGAGGTCATCACAATTGGCCACCGAGATCTTGTGATTTAACACCTTGCGACTTCTTCCATTCGGGCCACGTTGAAGATAATGTCTACGCCAACAGCCCAGCGTCGATTCAAGACCTCAAAGATAGAATTCGTGAGGCTATCGAGGACATATGGCAGTCACTTTGCGATTTGGTTATGGAAAATTTCATGAAAAGGATTTGATCCTGTAAGCGTGGTCGGGGATGGCCATTTGGCTGATGTTGTTTTTCATTCTTAACGGCATACCTTCCCCTTTATTTTGAAATAAACATCCGATCAATGTCTCAAAAATGGCATTTTTATTTGAATGCCAAAATAACACCTCTTGTTGGAAAACCCTTTATAATATAATGTGACCAGTGCCAGATCGTTAACTATTCATTCTCAAGACCAACAAGAACTTATATCATAACGAACCTTCATGTTGAGGTTTATATTAAAATCTGAATGTGAAATATCAAATTAGACGATCAGAAAACTTCATTCGTGTCGGTTATGTTTATCGCCCTTTTAAAGATAAAAATTGTTGGGTAAATGAATGAAAAAGTGGATAAATGAACCAAAAACATAAACATGTATCTTTTGTAGAAGTATCCACCATAATTTCCAAAAAATTTTGTTTATTAGTTTGTTTAAAATATTTTTAAATCCCACAACCACACTGTTGCTTTTTGCATTTTTTCGTAATACCTTAAATTAGATGACCCAAACAACCGTTTAATATACCTTTCGACCTAGAATCTCTTTCTGAATTGGTTTGGTTTTGTCCGTCCGTCTGTTTGTAGATATTTATATCCTTGTAACCCAAGTACAGGTCACAATTATGCTCAAATCACAATGAAATTTAGCAAGAACTTTCTTTTTAACTCAAGGACTTAATGAAATGGGTGCAGAACGTTTCCGACTTAGATATAGCCCCTATATAACGGGTTTTCAAAAAGGGATAATATGATTTTGAAGTGACGTTTCGGCCATTTGTAATATGTGATGATCTGTCATTTGTTTTTCATTGTATTCAGTAGAGTTTACAATTTCATCATGGAGAGATATACGCAACAACAACGTTTAAAAATTATTCAGGTTTATTATTAAAATAATCGCTCTCCAATTGCAACTTTTCGTGTCCAAGTCCATTTTTTTTAAATCTCGTTAAGAGCTATCTTTTTGCCATTTTGCCATACCGATTTCCGATCCGACGTACCGTTAAGGAGCTAGAGCACATTTGAAAATGATGCTTATTGAATTTTTTTTATATCCAAAAAAACACTTTCCAGTCGACCTACGACTTTGACATGAGCAATATTTTAGCTCTCTTTAAGAGCTATCTTTTTGCCATTGACCGATTGTGGCTACGCAAGTGAAACAATTGAATTGTTGCGAGAAAAGTTTGGAGATTCAATTATTCCAAGAAATTGTGATATTGAATGGCCTCCAAGAAGTTGTGATTTAACACCATTCGATTATTTCTTGTGGGGTTATTTGAAGTCATTGGTCTTTCGAAATAAACCAGACTCTCTTCAAGCTTTACAAGTCAATATCGAACGGGCCATTCATGACATACGACTTGATTTAGTGGAAAAAGTGCTCGAAAATTAGGTTCATCGAATTCGTTCCTGCAGAAGAAGTCGTGGAGGCCATTTGAATGACGTTTTTTTCTAGGAAATCATATCACTCTTATTGGAAAACCCTGTACATACATGATCAATCAAGCAAACAACTGTATTTGTTTTCGGTTGTGTGATTATTTCTTGTTGTCAAGGACAAATTAAAGTATAGACATCCTAGTGCATTTGCAGCTTTTTCCCACAAGATGGGGGAAAAGTAATTTTCGCGTACGTTTGTATGCGATTGAGAAGATTTTTAGGTAGCCATCTACAGAAAGCTTAGTTTTTAGTTTGAAAGTCAACTCCGATGGGGTGTCTATACCTTCGATTGTCTTTGTTGTTGTCTAGAATCAGCTGTTGCTACTTTTACAGCTGTTGGATAGGGTTGCCCCCGTTCTGATATTTTCGTGTGGAAAAAGCTAAAAGAAATGTCAATAAAAACATGAAGCCAATATTGGTCTTTGACAGGAAGACGACGAAGAAAAGAGCTTTCTCATCCGAACAATAAGTGACAATGAACCAAATTAAAAACATGATTGCTTGGGTGAGAATAAGAAGAAGAAAATTATCTGCGTTTTGGTACTTTTCGAGGTTTGGTACACAACCAAGGAGTGACCTAAGACCCCAAGTATGTTTTGCGGAAATTCTATTTGGGTAATTTTAAGTCATTTGAGCAATGTCCGTCCGTCCGTCTGCTGGCTGGTGCGCACGATAACTCTCTAAAGGATTAACAGATTGACTTCAAATTGGGAATGCGGAGATATTTTGATCTATCTCCGGCTAATTTCGAAGATGGGTCATATTGGTCCACTCCTTCTAGTACCTCCCGCACAAAGGATTAACATTTAGTGAAATATTGATTCTATACTAGAATCTTTTGGCCCCAGATGTTAACATATCATATTATAGAGTCCGTGATATACCTTACAAACAATTTTATACAACTGTGGATAACATATGCTTTTGTAAGGACATTCCCGGATTGTTCGAGGAACTTAATCAAACATACAATTCAAAAGAATGGCGGTTATTTGTTGACAGCAGAAAAGAAAGTTTGAAAGCAGTACTTTTGCACAACGGAAATCAGAAACCGTCGATTCCCATTGCTCATGCCACCAACACTAAGGAATCATACGAAACAATGGCTTAATTGATAAAGTACATAAAATATGAACAACATGACTGGAAAATTTGTTGCGATTTAAAAGTAGTTGGGATGTTATGTGGAATGCAAGGCGGATATACAAAATATTGCTGTTTTTTATGCCTCTGGCATAGCCGAGCTCGCGAAGATCATTACAGAAGAAAGAAATGGCCAACAAGAAAATACATAACATTGGGTGAAAACAACATAAAATACACACCTCTCGTCCAAAAAGAAAACATTATTTTGCCACTAATGCATATACAACTGGGGCTCTTTAAAAATGTTGTAAAAGCCTTAAGGAAAGATGACAATTCACTCTCATATTTAAAAAGTTTTTTTAAAAGTCTTTCTTTTCAAAAAGTCGAAGAAGGCGTTTTTGATGGGCCTAAAATAAGGAAACTGATGAAAGATGTAAATTTCGACTCATATTTGACGTCGGATGAAATTGCAGCATGGAGGTCGTTTATGCTTGTAGTTTAAAATTTCCTTGGATCCAATAAAAGCCCGCAATATGAAACAATGATTAATGATTTGTTAAAAAATTGTGAAAAAATTGGTTAGAAATATATTTTTTTATATTTATGTACATAACACATATGTATGTATCTTCCAACTTATTTTTCGCTTTATGTATTCCAACAGGTGTAAATATGTCCCTCAAAATGTATTTCTTGCATTATCATTTAAACTTTTTCCCCGAGAATCTTGGCAACGTAAGCGACGAACATGGGGAAAGGTTTCACCAAGAAATTAAGTCCATCGAGCGGCGTTACCAAGGGCACTGGGATGAAAGAATGATGGGAGATTATATTTGGTTCCTCATTAGAGAAACCAATTCCGACATCTACAAACGTCAACAAAAAACTCACAATTACTTCTAATGAAACTTGTGCATGTAAATAAACTCAAATGCACATAATATAAATAAAAGTAACAAATAAAATCGCTATTTAAACAGAAATTAAAAAAAAAAGATTTTTTGAAATTCTCTTACCTCTAACAAAAAGGCTATAATTTCTATATGTATTCATAGATTTTTTTTCAAATAGGCATTATTTTCTTCGCTAGGATTTTTTATCTTTTTTATTTTTTTTTTTTTTTTGAAAAAAATCGACTTTTTCCAATTTGTTTAATGACTGTTACTAACCCACTTTTTTAAGTGAAAGAGATATTTCCAATATTAGTAGCCCACATTAATAGCTTCAATTTAACGTATAAATCGACCTGATCGGGCATATACTCCAAAAATTATAGTGCAAATACTAAGGATACCTTCAACGATATTAGTATTTTTAATAAAAAAAATGTTTAACAAAAAATTTATCCATAAAAAAATGTTTGGTTTTGATTTCATAATTTTTAGGCCTAGGACACAACAAAAATTTTGTTGCGTAGCGTAATTAAATGAAAACAAAAAAAATTAATACATTTACGAACATTTTTTGGACTGAAGGTGAGGGGATTCTTAAGTTGGTTTACCCGACTGAACTTTCTTAATTGTTTTTAAACTTATTCTTAGAAATTGATATTTTTATTTTTTTGTTACCTGTTATCAATTTGCAAGGTGTCACCACCATACTCTTTATGAATTATTCGCAAAGAGAATATACTGATAAGGAAAAATTCCCATTAGTGTCAAAGATGATTAATGATTATAAAGTGTCTTTATTTCGTGAAATTTATTTTGTAACAATTTCCAATGTGGAATTTTGCACAAAATGCTTTTAATACTTTTTGTTAAGCTAAAGCTAAGTATACACGATTGCCAGATGGGGCAACGTTCTCAACCCTATTAAAGTGCTGCAAATATACGGCCAATGACAGATTGTTACACACAGAATACAGTTTGGTTGCCTCAACCGAATTATTTGCCAACCGAATTTTGGTAGTTCTGTCTACTATCACGCGATTCCGTCAGGACAACCAACATTTTGGTTGTGGTATACTTCTGCTTCCATATTGACAACAATCATATTTGTTTGCGCCAACTACGAAAATGGTGGCTAAATTGATCTGTTGTATATTGCCACAATCAACTGTTTTTAAAGATTGGTTGTTCTGACAATTTGTTAGTCATATCTACCGACAATTAATTAAAAACAGTTTTCATTCATTTTTATTTTATTTATTGAACAAAAAACCAAACAATTCATAACAAAATTAAAAATCCCATTTTACAAATTCAACACTATTATGAGATGTGGAAATATTTGACACAAATTTTAGTACACAAAAAAAACACAAAACTTTAATGCAAATACCGCTTAACGCTGTGCTTTCAATTTCATAATTGTTGCTTTTATTTTTTATTTATGCAAAACATTTTGCACAACATATTCTGCATTCCACACATTATTATCCACACGAGATTATTTTTGACTGCATATACCGCTCTTGAACAAAATGTTGAAGATTTATTTATGTCGAGTAATTTTATTTTATGTTTGTCATGTATCAGCAAAAGGACAGCAACCAATCTTTCGGTTGTATTTCCCAAAATACATTTAATTATTCTAAATTGGGGAAATTATTGGGATAACCAAAAAACGATTATTTATTAATATTTTTTCTGTTGTAGTAACCAATTATTCGTTGCAATAATAATCTTTGGTCTATTGATACAATTTCTGTTGTCAAGAATAAAAATTGGTTGTCACAACCAAAAATCGATCATATGGTACTATAATGAAAGTTTAAAGTTGGTTGGTTACCGCAGCTAACCGAGTGTCAATGAAAAAAAACAATGTTAATTCGATTGATACAACCATCGATTTCGTTGCAAGCAAATGGCAGGCACACAATTCCGCGAATTTAATAGGTTCGAAAAGTACTCGAACAACGGCTTATCATCCACAATCGAATGGAATGATTGAGAGTTGGCACAGCAGCTTTCAAAGCAGCTTTAATGTGTCATTCACAAGTATCGTCGGTCGACATACTTCCAGCTGTTTTGTTCGGATTAAGGTCAGCTGTCAGAGAGGATCTTTAAGCTTCGCCTTCGGATCTTCTTTATGGTGGGCACTTACGGTTACCTCAAGAGTTCTTCACCGAATCAGAAATTCCTGCGGATTCATCTGAATTTTTAAGGAAACTTCGTGAATACTTCAACTTCCTGCGACTAATTCCAGTGACTCACCACAAAAAAACAAAACGTTTATTTTCAAGAACCTCGATGATTGCACTCACGTTTTTCTTCGCACAGACGCAGTACGAGGACCACTTACACCACCGTACACTGAACCGTTGAGATAGTGCGACGAATTTCAGATCGGTTATATACGATACGAATGAAGAACAAGGACGTGAACATATCGGTAGATCGACTCAAGCCAGCTTTCGTCATCAATAATACTGAGCCTTAACATCCTCAAATAACACAAACACATCTACCGAGTCCTCAAACATTCTCTCAAGACTCATCAACACCATCTCAGAGTACGCAGTCCACCGAACACACAAACTAGGAGAATATCGTTTCAAGCGGATCAGGTGCTGGATCCTGACTTGGTCACTGGAGAGGGAGTGGTTGTGGCAGCACCAAGACCGCCGTGTTCGAATGACAAATAATCTGGCAACGTTGTAACGAACCAGAGTAGGAGAAAGGCGTCACATTGTTTAGTTTTTTTTTTGAGCCCTCAAAAATAAACGATCTCAGTGAATCAGTGAACATTGAAACAATTGGTCACTGATATGTAACAACGTACTTTCATTTGGAAAGTCGCAGTCCAACCAATATTAAAACCGAGCTAGATAATACTTTGGGGGAGTCTGCTCTTTATTGTACCTACAACTATTAAACATTGGGAGGCAGAGTTTAAACGGGGCCGTACGAGCTGCCAAAACGAACATCGAATTGCTTCAGCACGCACCTTATTCGCCAGATTTAGCTCCCTCGTATTATTTTTTATTTCCAAACATAACAAAATGGCTCGGCGGAAAAAGATTTGCCAGCATCGAAGAGGTGAAGGTTGCGTTTTATGTATTTTTTCAGGAGCTAGACAGTTCTTACTATAAAAAGGGTATGGAAGCTATTGAAAATCGCTGGAAAAGTATAACGAACCAAAAGTAGATTATGTTGAGAAATAAAGAATAATTTTCCCAAATTTGTTGTGCTTCATTTTTGGGTCGGTTAATTTTTGAGACCGCCCTTGTATGGTTAACTGGCCCATCGTTAATTTGGTCGAATGGTAGATGTATTTGGAATTCAAATGGGTAAACCATTCGGTTTATACAATATTCTGAATGTTCTGATGTTCAGATGCAATACTGGAAAAGAAAAATGTAAAGAATTTTTTTTACGTAAAGTAGGTCATATTGCAAAATTGAACCTAGTATTACATACATATACGAGTATAATACTTAAGAATGTTTTCAGGAAAAAGTAATGGCAAAAGATAAAGATTTCAGGCCAAATACTTAGTAAGAATTTGTGTTTGCTACACCCAGGAAAATAATTGGTTGGAAATCGATTGTAACAATAACAAATAGTACTAGCAAAAAGAAGTATTTTGCCTAAACCGTGTGTCGGTTGAATTTATATATAAATAGTTGAAACAATAATAATAACATGGATACGATCAAATAAAAAAAGTTGCAACTAAATCAATGGTTGTATCAATCGAATTAAGATTGTTTTTTTCATTGACACTCGGTTTGTTGTGATAACCAATTTTAAACTTTTATTATAGTACCATATGATCGATTTTTGGTTGTGACAACCAATGTTTTATTCTTGAAAACAGAAATTCAATATCAATAGACCAACGATTATTATTGCAACGAATAATTGGTTACTACAACAGAAAAAATATTAATAAATAATCGTTTTTTGGTTATCCCAATAATTTCCCAAATGTAGAATAATTAAATGTATTTTGGGAAATACAACCGAAAGATTGGTTGCTGTTCTTTTGCTGATACATGACAAACAAATAAATAAATTAGTCGACATAAATAAATCTTCAACAATTTGTTCAAGAGCGGTATATTTAGTCAAAAATAATCTCGTGTGAATAATAATGTGTGAAATGCAGAATATGCTGTGCAAAATGTTTTACATAAATAAAAGCAACAATCATGAAATTGAAAGCACATGGTTAAGCGATATTTGCCTAAAATTTTTTTTTTTCGTGTACTAAAATTTGTTGCCAATATTTCCACATCTCATAATAGTGATGCATTTGTAATATGGGATTTTTAATTTTGTTAGGAATTGTTTGGTTTTTGTTCAATAAATAAAATAAAAATTAATGAAAACTGTTTGTAATTAATTGTCGGTAGTATATGACTGACAAATTGTCAGAACAACCAATTTTTGAAAACAGTTGGTTGTGGCAACATACAACAGATAATTCTACCCACCTTTTTCGTAGTTGGGGCAACCGAATATGATTGTTGTCAACATGGAAGCAGAAGTACGAGTATACCACAAACAAAATGCTGGTTGTCCTAATGGAATGGCATGATAGTAGTCTTTGGATATGGAGCAAATCATGAAACGATCCTTTTTTACCCTCACTTTAGTGTGACGAGGGTATATATCATTTGCTACGGAAAAAAGTGTAACACATCGAAGGAGTGACCTAAGACCCCAACTATGTTCGGCGGAAATCCATTTTGGGTCATTTTAAGTCGAATGAGCAATGTCCGTCCGTCTGTCTGTCTGTCTGCTGGCTGGTGCGCACGATAACTCTCGAAAGGAGTAACCGATTGACTACAAATTTCGTATGTGGTAATTTTTTTTTTCTATCTCCGGCTAAGTTCGAATATGGGCCATATTGGCCCTCTCCTTCTGGTACCTCACCCACAAAGGGTTAAAATGTTGTGAAATATTGATTCTTTAATAACTGTCATTATTCGTATTCGAATCTTCTAAAATTCCACACATAGTATTAGTTTGTTAGTCGCTATCAACTCGAGGAAAATGGGCGAAATTGCCACGCCCTTTTGGTACCTCCCACACAAATGCACCATTTTGCACTAAAAGTTAAAAGCTTATAACATTAATACAAGTGTTTAGAAATACTTGAAATTTTGTACAGTGCAATGCTTTTATAGTGCCTACAGTCCAGTGAAAAATGGGCGTTATAGTCACGCCCCTTTTGGTACCTCTCCCACAAAGGTACCATTTTGCACCAAAAGTTAACAGTTTATAACATTAATATCAGTGTATACAATTACTTGAAATTTTGTACAGTGTAATGCTTTTATAATGCCTATAGTCCAGCGAAAAATGAGCGTTATCATCACCCCCCTTTTTGTACCTCCCACACAAAATGGCCTAATTATGCCACATTTTAATATCTCAACGTTAATATACCAGTCCATATAAACGGTTACAATTCGGCACAGTGCAATGTATTTAAAGTATCTACTGTTCAGCGAAATATAGGTGTATTTCTTAAACCCCTTCTGGTACCTCCTACAAAAATTGACAGAATAATTTGTGTAATATTCAATATTACATTACTCACAAAGTGAGGGTATACCTTAGTCGGTTTACCCGACTGAAACTTTCTTACTTGTTTTTAATTTTGTTTGATATTTATCCACAAATGAGCTCGAAGTCTATGTTGGTTTTTTATGTGTTTTTTATTATTTTCATTCAATAGTATGTATTCAGTATGACAACAGACAACGACGAAGGGAGTACATACTCATTTTCTACGGATAATTTTAAAGTTTTCGTAGTTATATTTTCTCATCCTGATGATGTCTTTCGAAGAAAGACGAAATATTGAATGAAAATAATAAAATAACACATAAAAAACCAACATAGACCTCGAGCTCATTTTTGGATAAATATCAAACAAAATTACTCGACTATATTATTTAGTCAAAGATAATCTCGTGTGTGGAATGCAGAATATGTTGGGCAAAATGTTTTACATAAATAAAAAATAAAAGCAACAATCATGAAATTCAAAGCACAGGGTTAAGCGATATTTGCATACAAGTTTTTTTTCGTGCACTAAAATTTCCGTCAAATATTTCCACATCTCATAATAGTGACGCATTTTAATTTTGTTATGAATTGTTTGGTTTTTTGTTCAATAAATAAAATAAAAATTAATGAAACCTGTTTTTACTCGTAATTAATTGTTGATAGTATATGACTGACGAATTGTCAGAACAACCAATTTTTTAAAACAGTTGGTTGTGGCAACATACAACTGATAATTGTAGCCACCATTTTCGTAGTTGGCGCAACCAAATATGATTGTTGTCGACATGGAAGCACAAGTATACCACAACCAAAATCTTGTTTGTCCTGATGGAATCGCATGATAGTAGACATAACTACCAAAATTCGGTTGGCAAATAATTCGGTTGAGGCAACCAAACTGTATTCTGTGTATATGGGAACAAGAATAACAAGTAAAAGCGTTAAGTTCGGTCACACCGTCCACCATGGACTACACTCAATTTTATTACTGGAAAAATCTTTTTAGCCAAATTTTAGGCCGCAAATTCTTTAGACAAACTCTTCATCTGAAAACTGTGGTATTTATGGCTTAAAATAGCATTTTGAAAAAAATAAAATTTTATTTGTATACATTTTATTGAGATGAATTCTCGTCAAAATAGAATACAATGAAATGGCAAAGTTTCAGCAACATTTCTTAGAAAATGTGTTGTTTATTGCTTAAATAAGATATTTTGGGAGCGATATGGGTGGACTATAACAAAATATGAACTGATTTAAAAAAAAAATCTTGTGAATTCTTGTCTTAATTAAATAAAGGGGTTTCCAACAAGAGTTGTTATTTTGGTATTCAAAGAAAAATGTAATTTTTGAGATAAATGATCGGATGTTTATTTCATGGTATGCCGTTAATAATAAAAAACAACGTCATCCAAATGGCCACCACGACCACGCTTACAGGACCATATCCTTTTCATGAAATTTTCCATAACCAAATCGCAACGTGGCTGCGATGAATTCTTGTCTTAATTAAATACAAACTGCAAAGATTCAGTTAATATGCTTAGAAAACGTGGTATTTAGGGCTTAAATACATATACTTTGGAGCGACCTCTATAGGGTGACTATAACAAAATATGAACCGATTGGAAAATTTTTTGCTGTGATAAATTCTTGTCAAAATAGAGTACGTACAGCAAAGTTTCTGCTAAATTGCTTTAAAAATATGGCATCTATGGCTCAAAAACCCTATTTTATAGCGACCTCTATAGGGGAGCTATATCAAAACATTGACCGATATGACCCATTTGCAATCCCAAACAACCTGCAACTATAAGAATTATTTCTACCAAATATGATCAACCCAGCTCTATTATTACAGACTGTAGCATGATTACAACAGACGGACATGGCTACATCGTCATAGAAATTTACGACGATTAATTACTTATGGGGTCTCAGATCAATAATTAGAGGTGTTACAAACAGAGCAAATGTTGTGTGATCTTTTTATGGGCGCTATGTAAAAATGGCGACCTATCCGCCTGAGAATGGTTCTGGGTAAAATTAAATACAAATTACAATATTTCTGATCATTTGGTTGATATTAGCGGTTCAAGATGTCAAGAAGTATAATTTACGTATATGGGACATTTTAGTCAAGTGAGGCGATTTTTAAAACCGATTTCTTCTGATCGGGATGAAACCTGTACACCTATGATGCACAATTTCAAAGAGATCGGTTAAGGACTGTCCACGTTGAAGGTTGTGGAATATTGACATTTTGGTTAAACAATCCTTTGTCCCCATCCGTATAATTAATTGGCAGTGGAATATATGCGGAATATAAACATATATATAACGGATTTTCCAATAGGGATGATATGATTTTGAAATGACGTTTCGATCATTTGTAATATCTCATGATCTGTCATTTGTTTTTCATTGTATGCAGTAGTGTTTACAATTTCTTCATGGAGAGATATACGCTAGAACAACGTTCACAAATTATTCAGTTTTATTATCAAAATAATCGTTCTCCAACTGTTCTCCAATTTCGTGCGCTGAGTCCATTTTTTTAATAAAAAAAAACACTTTTCAGTCGACCTACGACCTTGACACTCATGAGCAATATTTTAGCTCCCGTTAAGAGCTAACTTTTTGCCATTGACCGATTCCTGATCCGACGTACCGTTAAGGAGCTAGAGCAAAAATAAACTTTCCGTTCACATTTGAAGATGATGCTAAGTCCATTTTTTTGTAAATAAAAAAAAAACACTTTCCAGTCGACCTATTGACACCCATGAGCAATATTTTAGCTCTTGTTAAGAGCTATCTTCTTGCCATTGACCGATTGTGGCTACGTGCCACACAGCAAATGAATCAATTGAATTGTTGCGAGCAAAGTTTGGAGATTCGATTATTTCAAGAAATTGTGATATTGAATGGTCTCCAAGAAGTTGTGATTTAACACCATTAGACTTTTTCTTGTGGGGTTATTTGAAGTCATTGGTTTTTTGAAATAAACCAGACTCTCTCTTTAAGCGGTACAAGTCAATATTGAACGTGCCATTCATGACATACGACTTGATCTAGTGGAAAAAGAGCTCGAAAATTGGGTTCATCGAATTCGTTGCTGCAGAAGAAGTCGTGGAGGCCATTTGAATGACGTTTTATTTAGAACTTAGTTGTATCTACACTGTTAGAAAAACCGTTCGTCACCATGACGAATCAGTTTCGTCAATATATCTTCGTACTGGTGACGAAAAGTTTCGTACATGCGATGTTTTTGTACGTCAATAGAACGAACACGATCATCAACCCATGTTTTTGGTGATTTCTAAATTCGTCGAGGGAACGATAAAGTTTCATTCCCACGACGAAAAGATTTTTTTGATTATTTTGCTGAAAATATGATATAACGAAGCAATCAATTTATAGTTTGTGCTTAATTGTACTGTTCTATATGCCTTCTGATTACTTTAGTTAAATAATTTGTTGAAGAAGTTTAATTAAAAAAACCAAATAATCGTGATTAATTGAGTTCGTCGTGGCGATGAATGGAATTCATCGTGAATGGGATTCGTCGTGGTGATGAATGGGATTCGTCTGACCTGACAAATCAGTCAATTAATTGAATTTTTTAAATATTTATTGAAACTTTTAAAATTTAAATAGTCGGTGGCATGATTTGGTCGTGGTGATGAATGGAGTTCGTCGTGGTGATGAATGGGATTCTTCATGGTGATGAATGGAATTCGTCGTGGTGATGAATGAAGTTCGTCGTGGTGATGAATGGGATTCGTCGTGATGATGAATGGAATTCGTCGTGGCGATGAATGGTATTCGTCGTGGTGATGAATGGGATTCGTCGTGATGATGAATGGGATTCTTCATGGTGATGAATGGAATTCGTCGTGGTGATGAATGAAGTTCGTCGTGGTGATGAATGGGATTCGTCGTGATGATGAATGGAATTCGTCGTGGCGATGAATGGTATTCGTCGTGGTGATGAATGGGATTCGTCGTGATGATGAATGGAATTCGTCGTGGCGATGAATGGTATTCGTCGTGGTGATGAATGGGATTCGTCGTGATGATGAATGGGATTCTTCATGGTGATGAATGGAATTCGTCGTGGTGATGAATGAAGTTCGTCGTGGTGATGAATGGGATTCGTCGTGATGATGAATGGAATTCGTCGTGGCGATGAATGGTATTCGTCGTGGTGATGAATGGGATTCGTCGTGATGATGAATGGGATTTGGGTTGACAAATACATTGCTTGATGAGATTATTTTTGATTTTAAATATCAGAAGTAATGAATACTTCTCGTTCGTTCGCTTTAAGCCTTTCCTGATAAGAACAGCGTTTCGAACCGAATAATTACAACTAAAACCGGCAGAGCAGTCAAGTAATTTTATTTTCCTTACCGTTTTTAATGGCCTAAAACCAAAACAATATTTATTGAAATTTTTAAAATTTAAATACTCGGGGGCATGAATTATTCGTGGAGATGAATGGGATTCGTCGTGATGATGAATGGGATTCGTCATGGTGATGAATGGAATTCGTCGTGGTGATGAGTGGGATTCGTCGTGGTGATTAATGGAGTTCGTTGTAGTGATGAATGGGATTCGTCGTGATGATGAATGGTATTCGTCGTGGTAATGAACTCGATTCATCGTAGGAATGAAATGTAATCATCCTGACGACGAAAGTTTTTGGAAACAGAGATTCGTCATGGTGACGAACAAATTCATCAAGAGGATTATTCCGTACGTTAGCTGACTATTGACGAAAAAATAATCGTGATGATGTACAAATTCGTCGTCATGACGAAGCTTTTTCTATCAGTGCATTGTACTTCACATTAAATAAAAAACAATAAGTGTGTTTTTTTCATATAAATCATATAACTCTTATTGAAAAATCCTGTATATGACCGGACAAATAGATGTATATGTCAAGACCCTTATGTTACTGCCCACGCAAATTGACTGATTTATTTCAACGCAACTTACCCATAATTTCTTGAGCAATCTCTACTTGTTTTCATATTCTGTATTTTATACAACTTTTGCAATAACTTTAGGCTTAGCTAAATGTTTCCGTATTACTTCGTACATTACTCACAAAGTGAGGGTAGACATTAGTCTGTTTACTCGACTGAAATTGTCTTATTTGTTTACGTCTTTGTTCGATATAATTATTTAGTACCTTCGATCAAAGTGTATAAAAGCAGAGCAAGTTGCTGTGAGGAATTCAGTTTTTCTTTTGCTAGTCATTATATACCCTCTGGTTTCGGAAAAGAAGAATTTGTATTACAAGGCTCTTGGGGACTTCTTCATATCTGCTTATTTTATTTGCACTGTATTGTCTATCAGCAATTATTCAATTGACTTGAAGCATTTTAATTGTATTTAATACTAAAACAGACATTACCTGTGAAGATGAGATTCCTCTGGATGCTAATAATTTGGCATACAGCAAGTGCTGCAAATAATAATTATTCAAAAGTTTACTGGGTAAGCTATAGTGAGAATCAGAACAATTATTTATCCATGCACTGCCCTGAGAGCGGATTCTAAAATCCACAACAAATTTATTAAATATGGTTAATCCACCATTTGCTTTATAGGATCCCACTGCCGCTGGAGATAATGAATTTTTGTGGAAGAATCTTTTTACAAAATTGGATACAGTTTTAGACAAAACTGAAAAGCTCGACCAAGTTCTAATAGATGTTAATAACAGGTAGGTAGGCGACAACATCTAAAGCTAAAAACGCTATGCATGCTAAAACGGAAAAATCCATAGAAAATAGAAAAAAATCTATTAACAATTTTTTTTATTTTTTTAAAAGCCAACATCCTAAGGAAAACCAGTAAGGTGTCCACCAATTTGAGACATGTTTCTACTTATAGTTTTTCCCATTTTCCCCAGTAACACTTTCTTCAGCATCGCTTTTTAATAAAATTGTATGATTTCTCAGCTAAACCTAGACGTAAGCCCAAACATTTTATATGGGGTTCAAGTCAAGACTCTAGGATGGGGTGAGGAAATATTTGGTGTTATATAGGTTAGGTTAGGTTGAAGAGAGGAGACGTTTAAACGTCTCATGTCCGTGGACATACACTTAAGCCAGTGGTTCGTATTTGTGATCTTTTTATATCTCACGAGTTACAGAAAATCGTTAATAGACACGAATTTTCTCAGTATCTTCCAGTCATATCCTCTGAGATGAGTCAAGTCTGGTAATATGTCGGACCCGAAATGTTGGGAAAATGTTTCATCGTTTCGATGATTTTCCTGCATGTCCTGCATTCGTCGTTTTCTGCTAGTCCTATGCGATAAAGGTGTGTTTGTAAGCTTGAGTGTCCCGTTAGAACACTCATCATCTTACTAATATCGATCTTGTTTAGTTTCAGAAGACTTCTTGTTTTCTTTTCATTTGGGTCACCCCACAGTATCTTTGCAGTTGCTCCTACTGTTGCGCTATTCCACACAGTTTTGTGAGCCATCACTGCCCAGTGCTTCAACTAATTTTTCGTGGCTTCGAAAGGTTCCTAATTTTCCAAGTTTATTACTCGAAGTGCTCTGCCTATTGAAGCCAAGCTGTTTGCCCGTTCATTTCTAATCACTCCGTTGTGTCCTGGTACGCAGCAAATACGCAATTGACCATGCATGGACTGAGTAATCATTTACAGTCCAACACAGTTCTGGATTTGACCCTTTCCGATGTTATTGTTTTAATTGCCATTTGGCTATCTGTGAAGATGTTGGCATATTTAGGCTTTGTGGTGTTACTGAGCCAGTTCACACACTCCGTGATTGCTCGAACTTCTGCTTATGGTCAGGGAGGCGGAAGTGAAGTTCGACTTCTGGTTCATCAATAAAAAGTCCCAGAC
The DNA here is from genome assembly GCA_963930755.1 of Eudasyphora cyanicolor. Taxonomy (NCBI): domain Eukaryota; kingdom Metazoa; phylum Arthropoda; class Insecta; order Diptera; family Muscidae; genus Eudasyphora; species Eudasyphora cyanicolor. Next base: position 49,786,544 of record OZ005737.1, on the reverse strand, counting down.
CCGTCCTTCCTCCTCGCTTGGACCCATCCGTGTAGCAGCTGGTTCCCAGTGCCACATGGGCCAAAGTTCCTTTTTCCCAGGAGCGTCTGTCTGGCACAAACGTATCACAGGTAGCTGTAAGCCGCACTTCAGGAATGCGGTCGGAGATTTCTGGCGTTGGAATGTGACCAACTAGAGATTCTAAAATCTTCTGATGGTACGACTTGTGGTCTCCATTTATCCATTCCCCCATCACTTGTAGACGTCTTGCTGTGAGGGCTGCCTGATACTTTAGTCTCCAACGCTTTTGTTGGTGCAGTTGTAAATGCCCCGCTTATGCCTAGACAGCACATAAGTACGTTGAATTTTTTCAAAGGTATTACGTTGCTCTTCTTGTCCATTGATGCCCACCACACTACACAGGCGTTGGTGATTATTGTTCTAATCACGCTGTTGTAAAGCCAGTGAGTCATATTTGGACGTAGTCCCCATGTTGAACCCATAGCTCTTCTGCACAACGACCAACATCTGTGGGCCTTTGTAACTCTTCCTTCAAGATGATCTTTCCACTACAGTTTCTGATCCAAAATTACTCCCAAGTATTTTACCTTTTTATATCCTACACCACACTATGGTACAGGGTATTATAAGTTTGTTTCACGGCAGATGTTTGTAACACCTGAAAATAACACAGCTAGACCCACCTTAAAGTATACCGATCGACTCAGAATCACTAGCTGAGTCGATTTAACCATGTCAGTCCGTCCGTCTGTCCATGTAAAGTTGCTCGTCGACTACAGGTCGCAATTTCACTCCGATCGTTCTGAAATTTTGCAGTTTAGAGTATTTCGAGGCTGTAAAGATCTCTATTGAATTTGGATGAAATCGGTTAAGATTTTGCTTAGCTCCCATATATATGTTTCGTCCGATTTTGCTCTTTAGTCCTGTAGAAGCTGTATTTTACATTCAATCATTTTGAAATTTAGAATGGTAGAGTTTCTTGATCCATGAACCAACACTGCCGAATTTGAAGAAAATCGGTTAAGATTTAGCTATAGCTCCCATATATATGTTTAGTCAGATTTGGCCCTTTAGTTCTATAGAAGCTGTATTTTACATTCAATCCTTTTGAAATTTACAATGGTAGAGTTTCTTGATCCATGAACCAACATTGCCGAATTTGAAGAAAATCGGTTAAGATTTAGCTATAGCTCCCATATATATGGTTCGTCCGATTTTGCTCTTTAGTCCTGTAGAAGCTGTATTTTACATCCAATCATTTTGAAATTTAGAATGGTAGAGTTTCTTGATCCACGAACCAACACTACCGAATTTGAAGAAAATCGGTTAAGATTTAGCTATAGCTCCCATATATATGTTTCGTCCGATTTGGCCCTTTAGTTCTATAGAAGCTGTATTTTACATCTAATCGTTTTGAAAGTTAGAATGGTAGAGTTTCTTGATCCATGAACCAACACTACCGAATTTGAAGAAAATCGGTTAAGATTTAGCTATGGCTCCCATTCATCCGATTTGGCTCTTTAGATCCAATCGTTTTTATACCCTACACCACACTGTGGTACAGGGTATTATTTAAGTATAAAATGTCCCAAAAGTAAATTTATGTAAACAATTTATACATGAATTACAAAATTTATATATCAGAGTTATTCAATATTACGAGAGTGGTGTAGGGTATTATATGTATAGTCGGCCCCGCCCGACTTTAGCCTTTCCTTACTGGTTAGTTATAGCAATTGTCTTATTCAGGAATCGAGGCCGGGTAAAACATGGGATCTTCGTTTTCCTTGTAAATAGACATATTTCTGTTTTGTCTGGGTTAACATTTAATCCCCTTGGTTGTTCCCAGTTATATGCTATGTTTAGTGCCTCTTCAGCTCTTCTGCATAATAGATTTGGATGAAAGCCCCTTAGAAGTATTACAACGTCGTCTGCATAACAGACTGGTTTAAGTCCTTCATTGGTGAGGGCTTTTAGGAGACTGTGTATCGTCGTAACCCATAGAAGAGGCAGTGTTTCGGTTTGGAGATGAGTTTTTGAAAGGAACTTTTTCATTTTAGACATGCTGTTAACGATGTCTACCTGCACACAGAAAAGCCTCCAGGAGTTACGTTTCGCCGATCTAACGATTTTATTGTATTCTTTGAGTCTTCTGTGGTAGTCGTCCCAATATACTGATTGTTTTGTACGTCGAGCTCTGTTGTAAAGTCTGCGGACATATTTGTCAATCGAGCGAATTTGTCCTGTCATCTAGGGTTCCTCATAGGCAGATTTCCTTTCTCGAAGGGGCCAACTATCTTCGAATGATTTTACAAGAGCCTCGGTAATCTTCTTCACACTGATATCAACGTCTTCTGCACATAGATAATCGCGTGTGGGCTGACCTAATCGATTTCTAAGTAGATTTCCGAAATTAGTCCAGCCGGTCTTAGCCTTATTACGGAATCGTATTGGGTTTGGCGGTGGCCGTGCAATTTTAAACCTTATATTATTTTAAACCTTATTATAGGAGTGGTCATCCGAAACCCTCCACTCATGGGTCTCATCAATAAGATTTTCTGAACATATCGTTATATCTAATACTTTTCCCTAATTTTGTTAACAAAGGTTGCAGTGTTTCCTATGTTAAGATTTATGAGGTCATTTGTATTCAAAAATTCGATAAGGGCGTGTCCCCTTTTATTGTTGTTAGTACTACCCAAAGCGATATGGTGGGAGTTGGCGTCACATCCAGCTAATAACTCATTACTTGTGTGTTTGGATTCCCTCACCAGACGTTGTAATTCCGACGTAGGTTGCAATGTCGGCGCATCGAATGGCAGATATATTGAAGCCAGGTACATATTTCCATTACCTTGCCTCAGCACCGTTGCGTCCGATGTTGACAACTCTGGAGAGAAAAGAAAACATAAGTTTTTATGGCACAAAATACAATTCCTTGGAGTCGAGTACCTGTGTTAGCGTAGAAAAGGTTATAGTTCACTTGGTTTAATCCAGTAACCTTGTTGCTAGTTGTCCATGGTTCCTGGATCAAAGCAATATGAACCCTGCCTTTATTTATGATGTCCATCAGAGCGTAGGATGCTGTCTCGCTCCGGTGGAGTTTTATCTGGATGACCTCAATCATTGTCTTTTCAGTAAACGTTTCTATTGGGAGTCTATCCTATCTGGTGGCACTCCCCATTATTTGGTAGTGGGTCATTCTCCTCCTTTCGTTCACTACCTATATAAGATCCATAATTTAAAGTATAAATCAGAGAGATTTGGTTCGATTTCATGTTGAAAAAAAGCAATTTATTTATAGGTTCATTTTTCGGCGTTCTAGCATTCAAATTACACTATGCAACAAATTTTTGTTTCCGAGACCTTAAAACTTTTTTGTATAGATTAAGACATACTATTATATGGAACCAAAACAAAATTTATTTTGGATACCATCCAATTTGAAAGGAAGTTAAGAGAGCTAGAAATGCTGAAAACATAGCTTTCACATAGAAACGGAAGTTTAGTAATAACTGTCGATAAAAAAAATCGTTTTTTGCCAGGTACGAAATACTCCTAACTGCAAAATATCAGCAGGATCAGAGTGAAATTGCGATCTGAACTCAATAAAACAACATAATATGGACAGACGGACGGACTCAGTGTTTCTATGACGATCGGTATACTTTAAGGTGGGTCTAGCTGTAGTATTTCTAGGTGTTAGAAACATCTGTCATGAAACAATCTTATAATATCCTGTACCACATTGTGGAGTAGGATATAAAAAGGAGATTGTGAAGAATTTTCAAGCTGTAATGGTTAATAAAGTGCACCGTAATCACACGTTACATACTTAGTACGTATAAGTTATATTAATTGTTAGGTTAGGGCCGTGGATTCGATTCCCACCGGATGCTCTGGTCTGAAGCTGCAAAATCTAGCAACAAAGGAAAGGGGCATTTAAAACTTAGTTTTTTTTAGGTTTAGGTTAAGGTGGCAGTCGTATTTTTATACCCTTACACGTATTGTGACGAGGGTATATATCATTTGCTACGGAAAAAAATGTAACACGTCGAAGGAGTGACCTAAGACCCCAAGTATGTTCGGAGGAAATCCGTTTTGGGTCATTTTAAATCGAATGAGCAATGTCCGTCCGTCTGGCTGGTGCGCACGATAACTCTCGAAAGGAGTTACCGATTGACCTCAAATTTGGTATGTGGTAATATTTTTTTCTATCTCCGGCTCAGGTCGAAGATGGGCCATATTTGTCCACTCCTTCTAGTACCTTCCCCACAAAGGGTTAAAATGTTGTGAAATATTGATTCTTTAATAACTGCTATACTACTTACCCGAATCTTTTGAAATTCCACACATAGTATAAGCTTATTAGTCGCTATCAACTCGAGAAAAATGGGCGAAGTCGCCACGTCCCTGTTGGTACCTCCCACACAAATGCATCATTTTGCACCAAAAGTTAACAGCTTATAACATTAATACCAGTGTATAAAAATACTTGAAATTTTTTACAGCGTAATGTTTTTATAGCGCCTACAGTCCATTGAAAAATGGGCGTTATTGTCACGCCCCTTTTGGTACCTCTCCCACAAAGGTACCATTTTGCACCAAAAGTTAACAGTTTATAACATTAATATCAGTGTATACCATTACTTGAAATTTTGTACAGTGTAATGCTTTTATAATGCCTATAGTCCAGTGAAACATGAGCGTTATCACCACGCCCCTTTTTGTACCTCCCACACAAAATGGCCAAATTATACCAGAATTTAATATCTCAACGTTAATATACCAATCCATATAAACGGTTACAATTCGGCACAGTGCAATGTATTTAAAGTATCTACTGTTCAGCGAAATATGTATTTCTTAAACCCCTTCTGTATTTCTTAAACCCCTTCTGGTACCTCCCACAAAAACTGACAGAATAATTTGTGTAATATTCAATATTACATTACTCACAAATTGAGGGTATACTTTAGTCGGTTTACCCGACTGAAACTTTCTTACTTGTTTTTTTATACAAGCTCACATAGACCAGTTTAGGTCCCTAGCGTTACCACGGGCTGAAATGCCCCTCACCAAAGCCAACCAGTTTGATATACAAATTTATCGATAGTACGAATATCGGCTAGTATGTCCAGTCGTCGTTTACTCAGAGCGGGACAGTCGCATAGCAAGTGCTCAATGCTCTTCACTTCTTCCCCATCTCCACAGCATCTGCAAAAGTCATTGGAGTCAATACCCAACCTTTGGCGTGTTCGCCGATCAAGAACTGATACTAACGTAGATAATCTTTGCCTCTCTAGTGCGAGGAGATATTTTGATCTTATCAGGTCATACCTATTTGTCTACCTACCCTGCAGGTGCCGATTTCTGTCCATCTTTCGTTGGACTGCCTGATTGCCTCTTGCCTAAGCCAAAGCTTGCACGTGTATTATGGCGCACCAATATTTGCAAATTCTTCGAGAATTTGTAATGTCGTCCCATTCCTAGCAAGTTCATCGGCTTTGCAGTTCCCCGGGATATCCCTATGCCCAGGCACCCATATGAGGTGTATATTAAACTGCTCAGCCATCTCGTTAAGAGATCTGCGGCAGTCGAGGGCTGTTTGTTAATTTAGGGATGTTGATGGCAGGCTGGCTGTCCGAGTAAATGACAACACCAGTATTGGTTACTATGTTGCGACTCAACCTCTTGTCTACTTCCCATATTGCCATTATTTCGGCTTGGTAGACACAGCAGGTATCTGGTAGTCTGTGAGCTATATCCAAACTAAACTGTGCACAGTGTACTCCGAAGCCAATCTTTTCATCAAGCTTCGAACCATCCGTGTAAAAGTGAAAGATGGTTTCTTTTGCCTGGTATTCTTCTAACCCATTCATCTCTGGCGGGAATCATAGTGATGTAATTTCTCTCGAAGGTGTACGCCGTTGGAATATAGTCCACTCGGTCGGTTACCATAGCACTACACTTTGATATCCTCATGTGACCATAGTTATTGAACCTCCACATTGATAGACAGTTTAATCTTATTGCCGCTTTGATTGCAACTTCTCTCGCCACAATATTAATCGGCAGTATATGGAGTAGGGCTTGTAGAGACTCGGTCGCTGTAGTCCTTAAGTCTCCGCTTATGCTCAGGCAGGCTGTTCTCTGAACCTTTGTTAGTAGGTTGGTGATGGTTAGTTTGTCAGTTGCCGTCCACCATACCACAATGCCGTATAGCAGTATAGGACGAACTACTTCTATATATATCCAGTGGACGATTTTCGGAAAGAGGCCCCACCGCGACCCTACAGCCTTTTTGCAGAAATATAAGGCGACGTTGGCCTTAATTACACGTTCCAATACGTTGAGTCTAAATAACAGATTTCTATCTAGAATTATTCCTAAAAACTTTGCACCTTCAGAAAAGACTAGATCTGTTCCATTTATCCGAGGTGGAGGGTCCACATGTGGGACATTATTCATCCTAATAAAGAGAACCAATTCTGTCGTTGCTTCTGGCCCATCTAGCCACATTGTTCAGAGCTACCTGTAGAATGTCTCGGTGGACGTTTTCGAATTTGCCACTCACTGCGATTGCCACGTCGTCCTTAATGTTAGTGTTTTAGTTTTTGTTTCATTCTTCATCTTTTACAGATCTTTTATTGTACGTTTAGTTGGTTGTTGTCAAAATTAATGTAAAAGTTAACTCAACAATTTATTTGTTGTTCAATCATGTTTAATAACAACTTTATCTCTAAATGCTCTCTCTAAATTACAGACTTGACCGCCAAGAGGCCCTACTAAGAAAATCATTCGATCACTCTTCCAACTGGATCACTATTCTACGCCGTCAAGATGGTTCAGTGGACTTTAATCGCAACTGGAATAAATAGAGTAATGGATTTGGTAATCCCGATGGTGACTATTTTATGGGCCTTCAGCGAATACATAAAATCACAACATTTGGTCCGCCCCAAGAGCTTATGATAATTCTAAAAGATTTCGATGGCCAGCAGCGTTATGCTAAATATGATCTTTTTCGTATTGGAAGTGAATTAGAGAAATATGCTTTATTGGAAGTTGGAGCCTATAGCGGAGATGCGGGTGATGATTTCCAAATACACAAAGGACATAAATTCACCACACGTGATCAGGATAATGATGATAACCCGAGCCGTAATAATGGTGTGGTTTTCGAAGGTGGATGGTGGTTTTTTGGACTTGGTTACCATTGGTAAAACCAAAAAGAAAACATATTGCATTTCTGTTTGTCATTTTATGTCTTTGCTTCACTTTCAGTTATTTAAATGGGCCTTATCGACCACAAAAACAGTCGATTGCTTCGGGTGTTAACTGGCATTCTTTCCGGGGATGGAATCACTCTTTGAAATATGCTGAAATGAGGATTCGTGCAAAATTATAAAAATTGTATACCACTACTTCATTCTTTAAAATGTTGTATTTGCAGTTTGAAATAAAAATTTATGTTGAAAATTCTAATTTTGAGTCATTACTTTTTAAAATGTAAAATAATGTTAATATGACTTAGTTATTATAGAACAAAACTAGCTTTAACCCGGTGCGCTTCGTAGCCCTCATCTTTTACTTATTTTCTGTAAAATAGTTACACTTCTTTCTTTCAAAATGACATGATTATTACATATGATGCAAAATTAAGAATTTGATTACTTACATGTATATATAAAATACGAACCCTAGTTTCATTTCTAGTTTGTGTCCCAATAGTTACCCTGACATCATGGTACAATATTTAACCCTTTTCCCATTGTACCTCTGAACGTTTAAAAACTATTTTCTTGGTTCATACGTTAGCAACTTTCCACTAGTTTATTTTCCAATAGCTTCATTCACACCCTGCTACAATATAAAACCACGTTTGTCCCACTGTGTCTATAAAGGTACGAATTTAAAAATCTAAAGTGAATCGCTCCATTGTACAACATTTAACCCTTTGTGTGTCATAATTAACGAATTTTGCACGATTGTACAATATTTAACGATGTCCGTCCGTCCGCACGATTTAACGATGTCCGTCCGTCCGTCTGTCCATGTAAAGTTGTTCGTCGACTACAGGTCGCAATTTCATTCCGATCGTTCTGAAATTTTGCAGTTTAGAGTATTTAGCGGCTGTTAAGATCGCTATTGAATTTGGTAGAAATCGGTTCAGATTTAGATATAGCTCCCATATATATCTTTCGTCCGATTTGGCTCTTTAGTCCTATAGAAGCTGTATTTTACATCCAATCGTTTTGTAATTTAGAATGGTAGAGTTTCTTGATCCATGAACCAACATTGCCGAATTTGAAGAAAATCGGTTAAGATATAGCTATAGCTCCCATATATATGTTTCGTCCGATTTTGCTATTTAGTCCTGAAGAAGCTGTATTTTACATCCAATCATTTTGAAATTTAGAATGGTAGAGTTTCTTGATCCATGAACCAACACTACCGAATTTGAAGAAAATCGGTTAAGATTTAGCTATAGCTCCCATATATATGTTTCGTCCGATTTGGCCCTTTAGTTCTATAGAAGCTGTATTTTACATCCAATCGTTTTGATATTTAGAATGGTAGAGTTTATTGATCCATGAACCAACACTTCCGAATTTGAAGAAAATCGGTTAAGATTTAGCTATAGCTTCCATATACATGTTTCGTCCGATTTGACCCTTTAGTCCTGTAGAAGCTGTATTTTACATCCAATCATTTTGAAATTTAGAATGGTAGAGTTTCTTGATCCATGAACCAACACTACCGAATTTGAAGAAAATCGGTTAAGATTTAGCTATAGCTCCCATATATATGTTTCGTCCGATTTGGCCCTTTAGTTCTATAGAAGCTATATTTTACATCCAATCGTTTTGAAATTTAGAATGGTAGAGTTTCTTGATTCATGAACCAACATTGCCGAATTTGAAGAAAATCGGTAAAGATTTAGCTATAGATCCCATATATATGTTTCATCCGATTTGGCTCTTTAGATCCAATCATTTTTATACCCTACACCACACTGTGGTACAGGGTATTATTTAAGTATAAAATGTCCCAAAAGTAAATTTATGTAAACAATTTATACATGAATTACAAAATTTATATATCAGAGTTATTCAATATTACGAGAGTGGTGTAGGGTATTATATAGTCGGCACCGCCCGACTTTAGCCTTTCCTTACTGGTTTAAAATTATAATTGATATTTCAAGATCCAAATTCGCAAGCGCCGTATTTCAACATTTTTGTCCCCTATCTGTGCCATTTATTTAACTTGTTTTTCCCCACGGTTTAAGTAGAAGAACCTATTTGGATATAACAATTTTTTAGCTTTGGTTTATGCTTTAAGGGCTATCTTTCTATTCAACCTATTCAAGAGCTACCTTTGCACTCGGGGACCACATTCAACACCTTTTGCACCACTGTTCCATTTTAAACACTTTTTATTACACTGTACTTCTAAAGTACGAATTTGTATACATATCATGAACTATTTTGTTCCCTTTTTTACCTACTTACCACACGCAAAGAAAAAATTCGTTTCTGCGAAACGAAATATTAGACAACTACAATTCTCGTTTGCCGGAACTGAAATTTCGTTTGTTGTGACAGAAACATACTCTGACCAAAAAAAAATTCAGTCGTTGTAAACGAGAGTTGTAGTTGTCTAATATTTCGTTTCGCAGAAACGAATTTTTTCTTTGCGTGCACATTTAACCATTTTACCGTATTTAATTTTTTTTCTTTTACCGTATCACATTTAACCCCTTTTGCTCCACTAAACATATTTAACACATTTTTCCCCTCTGTAACATATTGAAAAATTTTTTGCTTGCCCCAACTGCATCATAATTTTAACCTTTTTGCACCACAGTGCTACTAAAAGCATAAATTTCGAAAAAAAACATTCTTATTTCATATTTAACTTTTAACCTTTCTCCCTGCATCAATATTTTTACTCACTGTACTAAATGTACGCTTTTTGATCCACTGTACCATATTTAACCGTTTTGGGTCCACTGAATCAAATTTAACATCTTTTTGTCCTACTATATTTTGTCCACTATATTTAACAATTTTTGCCCCACTGTAACATAGTTAACACATTTTTGCACCACTGTTCCATATTAAACGCTTTTTGCCCCACTGTACCATACTTAACTCATTTTGTTCCGAGGTCCCATATTTTATTATTTGTGCCCACTGTAACCATTTTTGTCTTACTGTTCCATATTTAACCATTTGTGTCCCACTGTACCAAAGCTGACACATTTTTTCCCACTGTTCCATAGTTAAAGCTTTTTGCCCCACTGTACCACATTTAACCCATTTTGTCCCACGTTACCATATTCAACTAATTGTGCCCCACTGTACCATAGTTAACACTTTTTAACCCACTGTGTCATATTAAACCCTTTGTCTCACTGTACCATATTTAACAGTTTTTGCCCCACTGTACCATATTTAACCCTCTTTGCTCCACTGTACAATGTTTTACACAGATATGTCCCGCTGTACTGTATAGTTAACCATTTTTGTCACACTGTACCATATTTAAACCTTTATGTCCCACATTACCATGTACATATAACTATTTTTACCCCACTGTACCATAGTTAACCCTTTTTGCACAACTGTGCCCCATTCAACTCTTTATCTCACTGTACACAATTTTTACCCCACTGTACCATAGTTAACCCTTTTTGCACAACTGTGCCCCATTCAACTCTTTATCTCACTGTACACAATTTTTACCCCACTGTACCATATTTAACAAATTTTTGTCTCACTGTACCGTATTCAAAATGTGTCTCCACGCTAGCATACTTAAACCTTTTTCCCCGACTGTAACATATTTAATCATATTTTCTCCACTCCATTATTTAACCGTTTTTGACCACAGTGCTTCTAAAACCATATAAACTCTTCATATCCTCATGTTGAAGTTCCAATTTTGGCAGATTGTTCCCTTTTTTCCCTATGCTTCATAATTAACCCGTCTTGTCTCACTGTGCCTCTTAAAGTTAGAATTTCTAAAAATCATTTCCAATCTCTGGTGTATGTTACAAAAGTTACCCTGGAACCATTGATCCATGGTTGACATTTTTAAGCCACTGTACTATATTTTACACTTTTTGCCCCACTGTGCCCCGAAAACTACGAATACAAAAAAACCTAATACTCCGATCCCTTGTCATAAAGACATCCCTCGCTTCAATTTTCATTATTCTAATTTTAGGCTTTAAATTTGGCGGAGGTACAATATTTATAACTTTCAGTCCCACTGTGCCCCTAATTTTTTAAAAAAATTGCTCCTTGTTCTTGTTTACGTCCCAAGAGCTACTCTCACACCAAATTTTACGATTCTAGGTCTTGCCATTTGGATTTGGCTGTTGTACCACATTTTTCCCTTTTTACCCCACTGTGTACGTAAATGTTCGAATTTCGAAAAATCCTGTCAATTTCATAGTCTACCTCATAAGGGCTACCCTCACACCAAATTTCAAGATTCTAACTCTTGCCATTTGAATTTGGCTGTTGTACTACATTTATCCCATTTTTTTTCCACATTTTACCCCACTGTGTACGTAAATGTTCGAATTTCGAAAAATCCTGTCAATTTCATAGTCTACCTCATAATGGCTACCCTCACACAAAATTTCACGATTCTTGCTCTTGCCATTTGGATTTGGCTGATGTACCATTTTTATCACCTTTTGCCCCAGTGTGTGCGTAAATGTTCGAATTTCGAAAAATCCTGCCAATTTCGGAGTCTACCTCCTAAGGGCTACCCTCATACCAAATTTCAAGATTCTAGCTCATTCGTTTAGATTTGGCGGTGGTACCATATTTATCCCTTTTTGTCCCATTGTGCGGCTAATAGTACGAATCCCGCCTTATTGCTCGTATACGTCCCAAGAACTACCCTCCCATCATATTTCATGATTCTAGCTTCAGCCGTTTGGCCTGGCCGATGATCAGTCAGTCAGTCAGCCAGTCACGCAACAATTTTTTATATATAGATTACATTGTAACAACTTTAGATTTGGCGGTGGTACCATATTTATCCCTTTTTGTCCCATTGTGCGGCTAATAGTACGAATCCCGCCTTATTGCTCGTATACGTCCCAAGAACTACCCTCCCATCATATTTCATGATTCTAGCTTCAGCCGTTTGGCCTGGCCGATGATCAGTCAGTCAGTCAGCCAGTCACGCAACAATTTTTTATATATAGATTACATTGTAACAACTTTTCTAGCAGTTGTGGTTAATAAATTACAGCTTAATTACAAGTTCAGTTACATAGTGCGTATAAGTAATATTAATTTGGGAGTAGTTTCAAAGAAGGGCTTGCAACTTCTAAACTATCAGAGGTATTTAAATACAATCACAATATTTTTTATATTGAATCTCTATCACCGCTTTCTATATTACAGTCTAGACCGCCAAGAGGCCCTACTAAGAAAATCATTCAATCACACCTCCAACTGGATCACTATTATAAGCCCTCAAAATGATTCGGTGGACTTTAATCTCAACTGGAATGATTACAGTAATGGATTTGGTAATCCCGATGGTGACTATTTTATGGGCCTTCAGCGAATACATAAAATCACAACATTTGGTCCGCCCCAAGAGCTTATGATAATTCTAAAAGATTTCGATGGCCAGCAGCGTTGTGCTAAGTATGATCTTTTTCGTATTGGAAGTGAATTAGAGAAATATGCTTTGTTGGAAGTTGGAGCCTATAACGGAGATGCGTGTGATGATTTGCAAATACACAAAGGACATAAATTCACCACACGTGATCAGAATAATGATGATAACCCGAGCCGTAATAATGGTGTGGTTTTCGGAGGTGGTTGGTGGTTTTTTGGACTGGGTTACTATTGGTAAATAAATAAAATGCATTTGAATTTTTCATTTTATGTCTTTGATTCACTTTCAGTTATTTAAATGGGTCTTATCGACCACAACATCAGTCGAGTGCTTCGGGTCTTAGCTGGCATTCTTTCCGGGGATGGAATCACTCTTTGAAATATGCTGAAATGAGGATTCGTGCAAAATTAAAAAAATTGTATACCACTACTTCATTCCGACTCAAATTTTGTATTTGCAATTTGAAATAAAAATTTATATTAAAAAATCTAATTTTGAGTCATTATTTTTGAAGTTTAAAATAATGTCAATATGACTTAGTTATTATAGAACAAAATTACATTGTAACGACTTTTCTAGCAGTTGTGGTTAATAAATGACAGCCTAATTACGATTTAAGTTACATAGTGCGTATAAGTAATAATAATATAGATGTAGTTTTAAAGAAAAACTTGTAACTTCTAAACTATCAGAGGTATTTAAATAATTCAAACTGATTTTAAAAGTTTAGATTGTAATCTTTCCCCCAAACGAAATGGGATTTATATAAGGCTATAAAAATACATTTTATTTGCCTTAAATAGTAATAAAGGCAGGTTTAATTAAACATTTTCACAATCTTTTTAATATTGAATCTCTATCACCGCTTTCTATATTACAGTCTAGACCGCCAAGAGGCCCTACTAAGAAAATCATTCAATCACACTGCCAACTGGATCACTATACTACGCCGTCAGAATACATATGGACTCTATCATTATACATATAGACCACACCATTATTACTAAGAATTGTTACAGGCTAATTTTTAAATTACAGGTAGTTCGATTAAACACATAACAGGGACCTTCATATGGACTATTTTTAAAACGAGTAGTACTGGAGAAAAGAAAGTCATTAATTTAAGCCCGTTCGTTTAAACAATTTATTCTATAGACCCTGGAAAAGTAAAATCGTAAGGGACCTATACATGGAGGATTTATATTAAAACCTGAACGGATGTGACCCATTTTCAATAGGACCGCAAAAATGTGTTCTCTATAGCGTCAATAAGTATAATCGGAAGGAACCTTTACCGATAGCCAACATAAAATATAAAATCTCAAACTTTAGACAGATCGGTTTAAAAATGTGTTGTCCTTTAGAGTGTCAGGTGGGCAAATTAAAAGGGAAATTTATATGGAAGCCATTAACACATGGGTCGATGTGGATCATATGCATTAAGAAAAATTTTAGGCAGTATTAAAAATAAATGTCTAAATTTGAACCAATTCGGCTGAAAAAGTGTTATTGATAAGATACCAGCCGAAATTTTGGAAAAAGTGTGCCCACATTTTTCTTTCAGAATGTCGCTCCTGAAGCGTATGAATTAATGTTTCAATGTATGCATTAATTTTTCAATCCAAATAAATGCTTAACTAATTAACTAATTAATCATCAAACACACCTATTGCCCCAAAAATGGGGCAATAGTTGTATGGGTTACGTTGGAAACTGTGCAACATCACTTTTTTCGTATTTTTGTTATCTGCTGGCTATAACGCATCAATTTTTGTAGGGTGTCGTTCGCGTACTTTTTCTTATCATTTTTTTTATCAAGACAAAGTTTCTTAATGGTAAAGCACTCAAAACAAATCAATTATTCATAAAATTCTGTTTGTTATGCAGATAAGCAAAAAATCCCCAACAGTGTTATTAAACTCAATATTTATACTCTCCAGCATAGGATGGGCGATATACTCATATACTCGTATGTATATTAAAAAGAATAATATAAAATTTAATACACTGTGCAACAAAATTTTTGTCGAAGGGTTGTGCATAACATATTCTGGTCTAACAAAAGTATTTATGTTAAATTTTTATACCCTACACCACACTGTGGTACAGGGTATTATAAGTTTGTTTCACGACAGATGTTTGTAACACCTTAAAATAACACAGCTAGACCCACCTTAAAGTATACCGATCGACTCAGAATCACTAGCTGAGTCGATTTAACGATGTCTGTCCGTCCGTCCGTCCGTCTGTCCATGTAAAGTTGTTCGTCGACTACAGGCCGCAATTTCACTCCGATCGTTCTGAAATTTTGCAGTTTAGAGTATTTCGAGGCTGTTAAGATCGCTATTGAATTTGGTTGAAATCGGTTCAGATTTAGATATAGCTCCCATATATATCTTTCGTCCGATTTGGCCCCTTTAGTCCTATAGAAGCTGTATTTTACATCCGATCGTTTTGAAATTTAGAATGGTAGAGTTTCTTGATCCATGAACCAACATTGCTGAATTTGAAGAAAATCGGTTAAGATTTAGCTATAGCTCCCATATATATGTTTCGTCCGATTTGGCCCTTTAGTCCTATAGAAGCTGTATTTTACATCCGATCGTTTTGAAATTTAGAATGGTAGAGTTTCTTGATCCATGAACCAACATTGCCGAATTTGAAGAAAATCGGTGCAGATTTAGATATAGCTCCCATATATATCTTTCGTCCGATTTGGTCCTTTAGTCCTATAGAAGCTGTATTTTACATCCGATCGTTTTGAAATTTAGAATGGTAGAGTTTCTTGATCCATGAACCAACATTGCCAAATTTGGGACATTTTATACTCCCATATATATGTTTCGTTCGATTTGGCCCTTTAGTCCTATAAAAGCTGTATTTTACATCCAATCGTGTTGAAATGTAGAATGGTAGAGTTTCTTGATCCATGAACCAACACTACCGAATTTGAAGAAAATCGGTTAAGATTTAGCTATAGCTCCCATATATATGTTTCATCCGATTTGGCTCTTTTAATTTCAAAACGATTGGATGTAAAATACAGCTTCTATAGAACTAAAGGGCCAAATCGGACGAAACATATATATGCGAGCTATAGCTAAATCTTAACCGATTTTCTTCAAATTCGGTAGTGTTGGTTCATGGATCAGGAAACTCTACCATTCTAAATTTCAAAATGATTGGATGTAAAATACAGCTTCTTCGGGACTAAAGAGCAAAATCGGACGAAACATATATATGGGAGCTATAGCTAAATCTTAACCGATTTTCTTCAAATTCGGCAGTGTTGGTTCATGGATCAAGAAACTCTACCATTCTAAATTTCAAAACGATCGGATGTAAAATACAGCTTCTAGAGGACTAAAAGGCCAAATCGGACGAAACATATATATGGGAGCTATAGCTAAATCTTAACCGATTTTCTTCAAATTCGGCAGTGTTGGTTCATGGATCAAGAAACTCTACCATTCTAAATTTCAAAACGATTGGATGTAAAATACAGCTTCTATAGGACTAAAGGGCCAAATCGGACGAAAGATATATATGGGAGCTATATCTAAATCTGAACCGATTTCAACCAAATTCAATAGCGATCTTAACAGCCGCGAAATACTCTAAACTGCAAAATTTCAGAACGATCGGAGTGAAATTGCGACCTGCTAGTGATTCTGAGTCGATCGGTATACTTTATGGTGGGTCTAGCTGTGTTATTTTCAGGTGTTACAAACATCTGCCGTGAAACAAACTTATAATACCCTGTACCACAGTACCAAAAAAAATGTGTTCCTATTTTTGAGCACATCCTAACGTAGAAAACAATACCTATTTGAAGAAAACCTATGGATAAATGTAGAAATTACTCGTATAGCACCTTTGGTAGAAATAAGAGAATTTAACTTAATCCGGTCTTTAAACCCCCACTATTGTGAATTTGAGGGTATATATCAGATGCTGAGTGCCAAAAGTGTAACACATCGATGGAGTGAACTAAGAGACCCCAAGAATATTAGGCGGAAATCCAGGATTAACCGATTGACTTCAAAATTAGTATGTGTCAATATTTTTTTCTATTTCAGGCTAACGTCATAGATGGACTATGTTGGTCCACTCCTTCGAGTAGCTCCCCCACAAAGGTTCAAAATTTAGTGAAATATTGATTATCTCATAACGTCTATATGGGTACACAGAATCGTTCAATACTCCACACATAGTATTGATTCCTTTATCGCTATCATCTTGAGAAAAATGGGCGAAGTTGCCACGCCTCTTTTGTTACCTCCCATACAAATGGACCATTTTGCACAAAAAGTTAACGGCTTATAACTTTGATTCCAGTCCATACAAATACTTGACATTTTGTGAAGTCCCAATTTTTGGAGTCCCAGAAATTTCAAAATTATTCTTTTTTAATTTCCCTATTTTTACAATGTGGGTCATAATTTTGTTCCCCTTCTTTTTCGTGCAAAAAAAAAAACGATTTTTGAAAAATTAAATTTTTGGGAAAAAATTCCATTTTTTCTTCCATTTCTACTTGAAAGTGATGTTTTCTACATACGTAGCCCTCATATCGCTAACTTACTTCAAGAGTGTCATAACTCAAAATTGAAAATTGTCAACATGTGTAACTTTAAGTCGGTATAAAAAGATAAATAACATGAAATAAGACGTTTAAAAAGGTGGAATAATCCGAAATATAGTTGTTTACTTATTAACTAAATTTCGTTGGGATTAATTTATGGATAATTGCAAAATTCGCATTTCTGTAAGACAACCTCAACAATTTTGAATTTTGAGTTATGACGGTCTTGAAGTGAGTGAGCGATATGTTCCTTTAATTTAAATGGTATTCCGGCTTTATCGAGCTTATACTTCAAAAATTCTTAAAAAAACCTTTACCATAAAAAAATTGCTTTAGATTCATAAAACAATATGCCTCAGTCTATACAAAAAAGGTTTTAGGTCTCGGACATAAAATTTTTTTTGTTGCATAGTGTAATTTTTCTTAAAACTAAGAAAAAAACATTTTTTTCGCTCTCCTGAAAAATTGTGTTTTTGTTCATAGATATTTATCCCCTCACCTTAGAAGGGATGGATTTTGTACCATAAGATACCAGCTTATCACTTTATTACCAGTGCACACAAAGACCTGAAATTCTGTACAGTTTAATGGTTAATTAGTACCTACAATATAGTTAAAAATGGGCGTTATTGTCATGCCTCTTTTGGTAACTCCCACACAAATGGGCCTTTTTGTACCAAAAGTTAACAGCTTTTAACTTATGCATACAAATACTTGAAATTTCGTACAGTGCAATGCTTTTATAGTAGAGTCTAGAGAAAGTGGCCGTTATTGGCCATTATTATTAAATGCAATTTAACTTGATAATAATTTAATTAAAACAAATAAATTTACTAATATTTTTTTGGGACTCAAGGTGAGCGGATTTTTAAGTCGGTTTACCCGACTGAACTTTCTTACTTGCTTTGTTCTCAATCGTCCCACGATATATCGTCGGCTTAATGCTATTTTGGTCCATACGCCATTTTTGCGTTTTTGGAGTTAGGAGTTGATTATATGGGTTTCAAGCATGCTCTTTGAGAATCTGTAATAATTTTTTTCCTATCTCGTCTAGTTTTCGAGATATTGGTAGGGTAAATCGATTTAACTCTGATTTAAGGGAAATAATTTTTATATTTTTGTTCTATATCCCCATTTTTCTATCGCCTTATATTTTTTACTCACTATTTTACGTTCTTTCGATCAAAATATGTAAATTACTCTCCTTTCATACCGACCTTCTTTGTGGTCCATGTAATACAAATACGAAAAAATATTAAAATAAAAGTGGATATGGACCAAAATGCCATGTACAAAAATTGTTATAACTTGCTTTTTTTTTGAATATAATGGCATAGAAATGCATGGGAATAATACAAATACTGTTGGGAAACCTATGGAATAACAAGTGTGCAAATCTTCAGTCCCGTTTTTACTCAAACAATAAATAGCGTTTTTCTCCGATTATACAAAATGGCGTATGGAACAAAATAGCATTAAGCCGACGATATGTTCTTAATCGTCGTAAAATTTTAAGACAATTTAGCCAGGTCCGTCTGTCCGTCCGTTTGTTTTAAACACGCTACAGTCTACAATAATAGAGCTAGATCACTGAAATTTGGTATAGATATTAAGCTGCAGGTATAGCTGCAGGTATAGCTGCAGGTAACTTGGATGTAGCCCGGATGCATAGCATCTCCCCGATTTGACTTCTTAGCGTCATAGAGACCACAAATGTCAACTGATTGGGCTGCAAATTGGTAACTAGGATTTATTTATACCCAGAATCCTTCACACGAACAGTGGTAGTCAAAGGTAAATGTTTCCTCTAGTTTTGACTTTGTAACGCCACAAAAACCTAAAATTTCAACGAATTGGGCTGAAATTTGGGATTGCCATTAATGTGGATGGTATAAAGAAAAAAAAATTGTCTGAAAACTAAAGATTAGCGCCAAAGACGCCCTTAATCTTTAAAATAAGTACGTTTTGCACTTTAAACCAGTAAGGAAAGAAAGGGCCGACTATATAATACCCCACACCTCCCTAACAATGCGAAAATGGGCACTGCAATAAAAATTTGGCAGTGTTCGTACATGTAATAAGAAAACTCTCTCTGCCGAATTTCGTACTGATCGGATAAAACACGGTTTCTACAGCGCTTACATGTCAAATTCCCCGAATTTGGAAGTTTTCATTCATATATTAAGAACATTTATGTCCGAACGTCGCACTTATCGAGTACCAGAAGGGGTTTATCAAATACACCTATTTATAAGCATTTATGTGCACTGGTAAAAACGATATGAGATATTAAATTGTGGTATGATTTGGCCATTTTGTGTGGGAGGTACAAAAAGGGGAGTGGCGATAACACCCATTTTTCACAGGGCTATAGACACAATAAAAACATTACACTGTACAACATGTAAAGTATTTTTATTTGGTTTTAATGTTATAAGCTGTTAAATTTTTGGTGCAAAAAGGTACCTTTGTGTGGGAGGTACCAAAAAGGGCGTGGCAACAACGACAAATTTTTCCCTTGACTGTAGGCAATATAAAAGCATAATACTGTAAAAAATTTCAAGTTTTTTATACACTGTTATTAATGTTATAAGCTGTTAACTTTTGGTGCAAAACGGTGCATTTGTGTTGGAGGTACCAAAAGGGACGTGGCAACTTCGCCCATTTTTCTCGAGTTGATAGCGACTAATAAGCTAATACTATGTGTGGAATTTCAGAAGATTCGAATATGTAGTATAGCAGTTATTAAATAATCAATTTTTCACAAGATTTTAACCCTTTGTGGAGGAGGTACTAGAAGTAGTGGGTCAAAATGGCCCATCTTCGAACTTAGCCGGAGATAGAAAAAAATACCAAATTTTAAGTCAATCGGTTATTCTTTCGAGAGTTATCGTGCGCACCAGCCAGCAGACAGACAGACAGACAGACGGACGGACATTGCTCATTCGACTTAAAATGACCCAAAACGGGTTTCCTCCGAACATACTTGGGGTCTTAGGTCACTCCTTCGATGTGTTACACTTTTTTCCGTAGCAAATGATATATACCCTCGTCACACTAAAGTGAGGGTATTATAATCGTTCTCCAATTGCAACTTTTCGTGCGCTAAGTCCATTTTTTTAAAATCAAAAAAAAAAAAAACACTTTCCAGTCGACCTACGACCTTAACACCCATGAGCAATATTTTAGCTCTCGTTAAGAGTTATCTTTTTGCCATTGACCGATAATCGTTCTCCAATTGCTACTCTTCGTGCGCTAAGTCAATTTTTTTAAAATCCAAAAAAAAAACACTTTCCAGTCGGCCTACGACCTTGACACCCATGAGCAATATTTTAGCTCTCTTTAAGAGTTATCTTTTTCCATTGACCGATTCCCGATCCGACGTTAAGGAGCTGGAGCAAAAATAAACTTTCTGTTCACATTTGAAAATTATGCTAAGTCAATTTTTTTTTAAATCCAAAAAAAAATCACTTTCCAATCGACCTACGACCTTGATACCCATGATCAATATTTTAGCTCTCGTTAAGATCTATGTTTTTGCCATTGACAAATGAAAAAAATGAATTGTTGCGAGAAAAGTTTGGAGATTCGATTATTTCAAGAAATTTTGATATTGAATGGCCTTCACGAAGTTGTGATTTAACACCATTAGACTATTTCTTGTGGGGTTATTTGAAGTCATTGGTCTTTCGAAATAAACCAGACTCTTTACAGAAGCTTTACAAGTCAATATTGAACATGTCATTCCTGACATACGACTTGATTTAGTGGAAAAAGTGCTCGAAAATTTGGTTCCTGGAATTCGTTCCTGCAGAATAAGTCGTGGAGGCCATTTGAATGACGTTTTATTTAAAACTTAACTGTATCGATTGTACTTCACATTAAATAAAAAACTTTTGAATTTCCTTAACAATAAGTGTGTTTTTTTTTCAAAGAAATCATGGCACTCTTATTGGAAACCCCTATATAAGACCTGCGAAAGTTCTACCAGGAGTTCCTTTACTAATCCTGCCAGAGGACTTCGGTATTCTATGAGTTCTGCTATTCTATAAGTTATGCTATTGTTGTACTAGATATTCTGCTATACTATGGGGGCTATATCTAAATCTGAACCGATTTTGAGCAATTTCAATAGGGATCTACCTTGGGCCAAAAAAGATCTCTGTGCTAAATTTCAGCATAATCGGACCATATAAAGGGTTTTCCAACAAGAGGTGTTATTTTGGTATTCAAAGAAAAATGCCATTTTTTGAGTTAATGATCGGATGTTTATTTCATAATAAAGAGGATGGTATGCCGATAATAATGAAAAACAACATCAACCACGACCACGCTTACAGGACCATATCCTTTTCATGAAATTTTCCATAACCAAATCGCAAAGTGGCTGCCCTATGTCCTCGATAGCCTCACGAATTCTACATTTGAGGTCTTGAATCGACGTTGGGCTGTTGGCGTAGACCTTATCTTTCACGTGGCCCCAAAGCAAGAAGTCGCAAGGTGTTAAATCACAAGATCTCGGTGGCCAATTGTGATCACCTCTTCGAGAGATAACACGGTCCGGAAACTTTCCCGTACCAGAGCAATGGTTTCGTGGCACGTAGCGCCGTCTTGTTGAAAGTAAACGTTGTCTAGATCCATACCAACCAACTCCGACCATAAAAATCATTAATCATCTCTCGATAGCGCAATCCATTCACGGTAACTGTTGATCCAACCTCATTTTCGCAAATGTAAGGTCCAATGACCCCGTCGGACCATAAACCGCACCAAACAGTCACACGTTGAGGATGGAGAGGCTTCTCAACAATAACTCTTGGGTTTTCCGAAAAAAATATGCTTAATATTAATGAAATTATCTGTATTATGTTGTAATCACGCTATAAGATACAATACTTTAGCAAAATTGCTGATATTTGCTTCTTATGCAGGTATGTTGGGATTGAAATTGGACAATATCGGTCCATTTTTTGATTTGACTTCTTAATGCCATAGATACCACAAATTTCAACCTTCATACGAACAACCGTGGTCATAGGTCTATGTTTTGATACAGATCCTATGCAAACGTCCCTCTAGGGTTGAAATTTGGTAATATGAGTTTAATTGTACCCGAAACCATTCACATGCTATCCAATGTGGAGGGTATATAAAATTCGTCCCGGCCGAGCTGACTATCGTTCTTATATGTTTGTTTTTAATTTTTCGTATCAGTAGATTTTCTTTGCGTAGTATTGTCTGTCAGAGATTATAATGGGCTTCAAGCATTTAATCCATATATATTTAGTTATAATCCAGACATTAGTCATAAAACATTCTCGTAAAGATGAGATTATTCTGGGTGCTGATAATTTGGCATATTGCAAATGCTGCAAATAATAATTCCTCAAAAGATTATTTAGTTAGTTATTGCCAAAAATTAGAAATAAATTATAAAAAATTTAAAGAAGCGCGTTTTCACATCCACATTATCCTACAGAAAGGAACAATTTCGCGCATTCAATCAATAAAAAATCATAATTTCTAAAATCCATATGAAAATAAATATTGTAAATCCACTTTTTTGCTTACATAGGATCCCACTGATGCTGAAGATAATGCACTTTTGTGGAAGAATCTTTTTCTAAAATTGAACACAGTGTTAAGCGAAACTGAAAAGATGGGCCAAGGTATAATAGATGTTAATAAAAGGTATATGCAATTAAAAGAATTATAAATATATAAGTCATTAATTGCCTGTTTTGTTTTCTTTCTTCAGATTGGATGATTTAACGCAGAGGTGAGTATTAATAGGCATAGACATAGAACCATTTTCTGGGCAGTTTTATATGCCAAAAAGAAATTTGCAATATATATATACATAAAATAACTTAAATATCCTAATTTGTTTCTAGACAAAATAATCACGAGAGCCGACTGACAGTTTTATTGGATAAAGTCAATGCAAATCAGGTTGATAACCAGATAAGGTAAGTATGAAATTTGTATATATTTCATTAAGAAATACAGGGTGTTCCAGTAAGAGTGATATGACTCCTTTGCAAAAAAAAACACACTTATTGTTAAGGAAATTCAAAAGTTTTTTTATTTAATGTGATGTACAATCGATACAATTAAGTTCTTAATAAAACGTCATTCAAATGGCCTCCACGACTTCTTCTTCTATTGGATAATAATGAAATATCCCATGTATACTTCAACTAAAATTTGTTTACACAATTTCTATTTGGAACGTCTCTGCCTCTGTAGCCAAATCGGACGAAACTTATATATGGAAGTTGTAACTTAATCTGAACCGCTTTTCTTCAAATTGAGCAATGCTGGTCCATGGCTCAAGAAACTCTACCATGCTAAATTTCAAAGCGATTGGATGTAAACTACAGTTTCTATAGGGCTAAAAGTCCAAATTGGACGAAACATATATAAGTATATGGGAGCTATGTATAAATCTGAACCTATTTTCTTTAAATTTAGCAGTGTTGGTCCATGGCTCAAGAAACTCTACCATACTAAATTTCTTTCCAGGTGCCAAAGGCTCCTAACTGCAAAATTTCAGAACGATCGGAGGGAAATTGCGACCTATACTCAACGAACAACATACGATGGACAGATGGATGTAAAATACAGCTTCTGTAGGGATAAAGGGTCACATCTAAATCTGAACTGATTTCAGCCAATTTCAAAAGGATTCTTTCCAGGTGCCAAAGGCTCCTAACTGCAAAATTTCAGAACGATCGGAGGGAAATTGCGACCTATACTCAACGAACAACATACGATGGACAGACGGACGGACGGACTGGTAGGTTAGGTTAGCAGTTTAGGTCCCTAGTGTTACCACGGGCTGAAATGCCCCTCATCGAAACCAACCTGTTTGATATACAAATTCATCGATAGTACGAATATCGGTACTGGAAAGATCTGTTAGGCTGCCTAGAAAGCCCGACCCTAGAATGACCAGTCGTCGTTTACTCACAGCGGGGCAGTCGCATAACAAGTGCTCAATGCTCTCCACTTCTTCCTCAACTCTACAGCATCTGCAGAAGTCATTAGAGTCAATACCCAATCTTTTGGCGTGTTCGCCGATCAAGCGGTGTCCCGTCAGAACTGATACTAACGTAGACAATCTTTGCCTCTCTAGTGCGAGGAGATATTTTGATCTTCTCAGGTCATACCTTGGCCAGATTTGTCTAGCTACCCTGCAGGTGCCGATTTCTGTCCATCTTTCGTTGGACTGCCTGTTTGCCTCTTGCCTAAGCCAAAGCTTGCACATGGATAGTGGCGCACCAATATATGCAAATTCTTCGAGAATTTGTAATATCGTCCCTTTCCTAGCAAGTTCATCGGCTTTGCAGTTCCCCGGGATATCCCTATGCCCAGGCAAACATGTGAGGTGTATATTAAACTGCTCGTTAAGAGATCTGCGGCAGTCGAGGACTGTTTGTGAATTTAGGGACGTTGCCTCCAGAGAATTGATTGCAGCCTGGCTGTCCGAGTTAATGAAAACGTCAGTGTTGGTTACTATGTTGCGACTCAGACACTTGGCTACTTCCCATATTGCCATTATTTCGGCTTGATAGATATTGCAGGTATCTGGTAGTCTGTGAGCTATATCCATTCTAAGCTCTGCACAGTGTACTCCGAAGCCAACCTTTTCATCAAGCTTCGAACCATCCGTGTAAAAGTGGAGATGGTTTCTATTACCTGGCATTCTGCCAACCCATTCATCTCTGGCGGGAATCATAGTGATGTAATTTCTCTCGAAGGTGTACACCGTTGGTATATAGTCCACTCGGTCGGTTACCATAGCACTACACTTTGATATCCTTATGTGACCGTAGTTCTTGTACCTCCACATTGATAGGCAGTTTAATCTTATTGCCGCTTTGGTTGCAACTTCTCTCGCCACAATATTAATCGGCAGTATATGGAGTAGGGCGTGTAGAGACTCGGTCGCTGTAGTCCTTAAGGCTCCGCTTATGCTCTGATGTCAGTTGCCGCCCTCCATACCACAATGCCGTATAACAGTATTGGACGAACTACTGCTACATATATCCAGTGGACGATTTTAGGAGAGAGGCCCCACCGCGACCCTACAGCCTTTTTCAGGAATATAAGGCGACGTTGGCCTTCCTTACA
Organism: Eudasyphora cyanicolor; assembly: GCA_963930755.1. NCBI lineage: Eukaryota > Metazoa > Arthropoda > Insecta > Diptera > Muscidae > Eudasyphora > Eudasyphora cyanicolor. Next base: position 49,761,166 of record OZ005737.1, on the reverse strand, counting down.
CGTTCCAATACGTTAAGTCTAAATAACAGTTTTCTATCTAGAATTATTCCTAAAAATTTTGCACTTTCAGAAAAGACTAGATCTGTTCCATTTATCCGAGGTGGAGGGTCCACATGTGGGACATTATTCATCCTAGTAAAGAGAAGCAATTCTGTCTCTTTTTGGTTTAAGAGCCACATGTAGAATGTCTCGGAGGACGTTTTCGAATTAGACACTCACCGCGATTGCCACGTCATCCGCATATGCCACGACCTTGCAGCCACAACGTTCAAGATCTAGCAGGATTTCAGTCACGGCTAGGTTCCAAATTCGTGGAGACAATACTCCTCCTTGTGGGGTCCCTCTGTTTACAAACCTTGTTAGAGTTGTGGACCCAAGACATGCTGTTATGCCTCTTCTGTTGAGCAGACTTTGAATTAGTCTAATCAAAATAGAGTTAACTTTTAGATTTGACAGTGCCGCAATTACTGCATCTTAGTGAATGTTGCTAAAAGACCCTTCTATGTCAAGAAATGCCACCATGGTGACTTCCTTGAAAGGCAGGGACGATTCGATAGTGCTCACAAGTTCGTGCAGGGCTGATTCTGTAGACTTCCCCTTATTGTAAGCATGTTGGTTCACCGACAGGAGTTTTGTATCCAGGTTTTCCCTAATGAAATAATCTAAAAGTCTTTTCAGACCTTTCAATAGGAAGGAGAATAGGCTAATTGGTCTGAAGTCTTTTGGCCTAGTGTGTGATATCTTCCCCGCTTTAGGTATGAATACCACTTTGGTATCCCTTCATCGATTCGAGATGTATGAAAGCCTGATACAGCCTACATACATTTTCTCCAGCCAGGGGATAATGTACTTCAACATTTTCTGCATTTCTGCTAGAGTGATGCCGTCTGGTCCAGGTGACTTGAAGGGCTCAGAGCTATTAATAGCCCAGCTTTTTCTGGATCTCTCAGTCAAGAAGCTAGCGACGCTCGCAGTCCACTCGCACTCTTGTTGGTCCTGCTGATCCTCGGGTTCTGTTACAGAGTTCCCCGGGAAATGTGTGTCGAGCAGTACATTGAGCGACTGCTCGCTGTTTTTAGTCCAGTTATTTGCCTCATCCTGTAAATATCCCACTGTACAGGGTGAAGCAGATAATATTTTCCTCAGCCTAGCGGCGTCGGAGACCTTTTCCACTTCACCACAGAAGGTATACCAAGAGCGTCTTTGCGCCTTTCTAAGCTCCTTCTTATAGATCTTGAGGTGCTCTTGATAGGCATCCCAAACATTAGCGACCCCAGTAGATTTAGCCTTGTTGAATAGCTTGTTGCAGGTCTTTTTCATAGCCGTTAGCTCAGAAGTCCACCATTGGGGTTTAGTTTTACCCTTGTACCTTGTTTTTGGACAGGCTTCTTCAAGGGAACTATTGAATGATGTGGTGATATGCTCGACCTGATTATCCAGACCGGATTTGTCATTTGGTTCGAACAGAAGTTTGGAGTTGAGGACTTTCTTGAAATTCTTCTCATACAGGTGCCACTTTGTCTTTCTCACATATCTGTGGACGGCAGGTTCAGGCGCTTTTTCAGCGAGTTTGAACTCAATATAATGGTGATCTGAGAATGAGTGGTCGTCTAGTACATTCCACTCAATAATTTTGTCTGACAGCCGGTCAGTAGCAACCGCTACGTCTAGTTCTTCTTGTCTGTCTTTAATTGTAAAGGTCGGTTTATTACCTATGTTACAAATACTTAGGTTGGTAGTTAGAATAAAGTCAAAAAGCGAACTACCCCTATTGTTTATATCCGTACTACCCCAAATAGTATGATGAGCGTTAGTGTCTGCGCCAATAATCAGCTCGACCTCGTCAGACGTTGCTTCTTCTACTACTTCCCGGAATAGAGCAGTCGGTACTACAGCTTCATAAGGCAAGTAGCTGGAGACCACCCAATATATGCGATTACCGATCTCCAGACTAGCAAATGTTTGGTCTTTACCACTTAAATTAGCCAGGAGAAACATACTTAGATCTTTCCTGGCCAAAATGCAGGTTCTTGGAGTGCCTTCACAGTTGGCCACAAGCAGTTTGAAGTTGGATGTCCTGATACCGCACACCCTTCTTCCCACTGCGTAGGGCTCCTGTATCAGGACGATTTCTACGGCATCCGTGAACAGGCGCAGCAACAGAGCCGCTGAGGCTGCTTTAGCGTGATGGAGGTTAATCTGTAGAATTCTTACCATCATTGGTAATTGACAGATTAACATCCACCCCGACAAGGGTGTTATCGAACTCTTCGTCCATATCAACGAGAAGCGTGTCCCCGCCAGATGCGTGACAGACTCCGGAGACTCCCCTCAACCCCTCTGTGTCAGAAGTAGAGATTTCGTCCTCAGAGAAGCACGTTACAGATCTTCTGTTAGAGTAGGAGTCACCAGGAAACCGTATGTCAAACACGGTGGACGACTCACCTTCCGCAGTGGGAGCTGTATTCTGCTTGTACACCTTCAAGACTATAGTCTCGAAGCCATATTGTAGGATTGCACTTGCACGTTGTATATGGGAGTTGGATTCAGCGTAAAGGATCAAATTTACCTGCCGCTTTTTACCATTCGCCTCACCCGCCTTGCTGATTCTCCAACTATGGGTCGGCAGACCAGAATTGGAATCTTTTATTATTACTAATATGTCAGCCGGGTTGGAGGGCTCTTCTGTAACCCAGGTGATGGCTCTAGGGTGACTGGGGATGTTGTTTTTTCGACAACATCCAACTGGGCACCCGGCCACACCTCACCCGCTCGACTCAGAGTAGCCTTATACAGGTCTACTGATCTGGCATCACCGAAATATAAGAGCTGTACTCTCCCCTGATGCCATCCAGCATCGTTGCAGATTGGTGGTTTGCCCGGCATTTCTCTACGGACATCGAGGTAATGAGCCATAATGGCTGATTGCACATGGCTCCATTTGTCCATGAGGATGGATCCATCCTCACTACTTCTGTCTATAACGGGCATCACTAGACTCTCCTTCGCCACTTCATTGAAGGGCTTGGTGAGTGTCCTGTTGATGGTGACATTATGGCCTCTTGCCTTTTTCGAAGGCAGGGGTTCATCAGGTGTTCTGATTCTTTTGACTTTATAACACAGCTGAATTTGTGGCTCTTTCACTGGCTCATTGGCCTTAGAAGCATCTATGGCGCCTTTAGCCCACGTAAGTGACTCTTTTTGTTTTTCGGTAAGAGCCGAAACCTCAACTGTCTCCAACTTCGTCAAAACTCTGAGCGCTATCCGGTGCTTATTGTGCTTCCGTTTTGACGGTCGGACATGCGGTTTTCCCCCTCACCGTACCACCCAGTACTGGGGGGCAATTTTCACCGTTTTTGATGTGGTCGACTTTGGCCAAGACCAACGGACGGACAGTAGGACGATTGGGGAACCCCGCTCCACCGGAACACGAAGGCATCCCCGCCAAGGAATTTATTTTTTTGTCCGTATTAGCCCGTAATAGGTACTACGATGTAGACCTTCCAGACTTTGTAAAGATTTTTTTGCGATTGCGTAATAGGTACTGCGTAATAGGTTTTAACTATCGTTTCTGTGAGAAACACGTCCGTTCACTACGACTGATCAGCAACGAATGTTCTGGCCAAAGTCGGTATTAATATTTTTCCTGATAGCCAGACTGCTCTATAGTCGCTGGAAACTGTTTTCCTGAATTCAAAAACTGTCCTTGAGAGCATCAGAAATTGTAACGAGATGTCTGAACAGTTCAATACTTATCTACCTGATTTGGATGCCGGGCCACGGGGACATTCCAGGGAACTGCCAAGCAGATTAACTTGTAAGTCTAGGAATTACCTAACATGCTTCAGGGAAAATGTAAGTGTATATATGGGGTATGTGTCTAGCGAATTGCAAGTTCTTCTTTTGAGATATCGCCTTTATGACAATAGACGGCTGTTGACAGGAATTGGGGAATATATGTATATCAAGCTGATGTGGCACCGGTTAAACTCGAAATGCACTATTGCCCTACTTTCCTTATCGATAGCGGATATCTCACTTATCGTGTCAGTCATGAAGAATCATTGTCTAACACAGTACAACATATGATTTTGGGAATCAATTCTGAGAATTGGACGTGATACTTTCTCCTATTCAATATCTACAACTTTGCTTCAGACACAAAAGAGATATTCCGTACGGTATACCGTGAAAAAAATATATAGAAACTTGCCAACTTGACGTATGGCCATTAAATTTTTAATTGAACCAAGTTGACTAAACGAATGATGCAGAAGTTCTTATTTTTGGGGCTACTTTCGCGTCAAATACCCAGCATTGAGTCACAAATCAATGAGCTGAATAATGGTGTACTGTGTTATTTATTGGACGACAAACAGAGAGACTAAAGGTCTGGGAAAATTATATTTGCAGAGACTACGGTAAAGAAGAAGAGGAGTAATTAAAAGAACCCTCTGTACCTGCGCCCGTCCTCTCTAGAGTGTGGTGGCTAGCCAGACTTACATTTCTTTTGGGGTAATGTTAACATCTGCCGGTTCTTGATCCTTTAAAAAACAATTCAATTTGTTCAAATGGATGGGCTAGGAAAATATTTTACTTTTCCTTACGATATTTTAGTATCACAATCGACCTAATACAGGACTATGCTCAAGCTACTGTCGGGGTCAGCAGGTGGCGGATAGCTGGACGGTCTATAGATAGACATGCTATGTACATCTACATAGGGTGTCCCTTTTGAAGGTAGCAGTTAGGAGAGTGATGCCTCCGTGGATCTCTGTATTATAATCTAAATCCAGATTGGTGTCTCCCAGAAGGAGCGGCAGTATAAAGAGCAAATCCGTTAATGTTTGATATAGTTTAACAGTTTCACTAATTGCAAAATAATGTCAATAACGCTTAGTTATTGTACAACAAAAGGACACTGTTAAGATTTTTCTAGCAGTTATGGTTAATAAATGGTAACGTAATTACAATTTCTGTTACACAGAGCGTATAAGTAATATTAATTGTTAGGTAGTTTCCAAAAAACTCTTGCAGTTTCTGAACTATCAGATGTATTTAAACATTTCAAACTGATATTAAAAGCTATGATTGTATTTTATCCGTTAAAGGAAAAGAATTTAATATGATTTTATATCCTTCGCTACATTATTCGTCTTTGAAGAAAATATATACTGTAGGTTGAAAAGGTTGTATCAGAAATAATGTAAAAATTGTCTCAAATATTTAAATGTTTGCAATTTCTTTTAAAATTAAATTTCTACCATCGATTTCTAAATTGCAGACTGGACCGCCAAGAGGCCCTACTAAGAAAATCATTCAATCACACTTCCAAGTGGACCACTATTCTACGTCGTCAAGATGGTTCGGTGGACTTTAATAGGGAATGGAATGACTACAGTAATGGATTTGGTAATCCCAATGGTGACTATTTTATGGGTCTTCAGCGAATACATGAGATCACAACATTTGGTCCACCGCAGGAGCTTATGATAATTCTAAAAGATTTCGATGGTCAGCAGCGTTATGCTAAATATGATCGTTTTCGTATTGGAAGTGAATTGGAGAAATATGCTTTGTTGGAAATTGAAGGTCATAGCGGAGATGATGGTAATGATTTTCTAATGCATAAAGGACATAAATTTACAACACGTGATGAGGATAATGATGATAACCCGCATCGTAATAATGGTGTCGTTTTTCAAGGTGGATGGTGGTTTTTTGGTCTCGGTTACTATGGGTAAATAAAGAAACTGCAATTTACTTACATATATGGTAATTTCATGTCCTTGCTTTTCTTTCAGTTATTTAAATGGACCTTATCGAGCACAAAATGAATCGAATACTTGGGGTATTAGCTGGAATTCATTCCGGGAGTGGAATCACTCTTTGAAATATGCTGAAATGATGATACGTGCAAAATTATAAACCATAACTTCATTGAGAGCTACACTATTTTCAAATTTTCTATTTCAAAAAGAGGCAGATGTTCGAAGTATTTAAGAAAAATAAATTTTTCAGTATGACTTTTGATTTGATTGATAGAATAAATTTTTTTATTGCTTGGAAAGGCGAACAAATTTAACAATCTCAAAATAATGCAAAAACCTTACTTTTTGGAAAAACAGGTAAGAAATTTCATTCGGGTAAACCTACTAAGGTATACTCGTACCATCACTTTGAGGGTAATGTAATATGGTACTAGGGTGGGTGGGAGATGCCAGAACGTTGAAGAAAATCTTGCTTCTTTGATAGTCTACAGTCTTTAGAAATGTTGTCTAAAATACAATATATGAAAACATTTAGATGATTTCTGCGGATGTTATGGAAATTTTGTGTCCGAATGAATCTCTTAATTTGTACCAGAAGTGACTTGACAATCCTTTCGAGAGTTATCCAGCTAGCAGACAGACGGACGGACATTCTCAAATGACTAAAAATTACTCAAATCTAATTTCTGCCAAACATACTTGGGGTCTTAGGTCACTCCTTCGATGTGTTACACTTTGGGCTCGTAGCAAATGATATATACCCTCCTCTCTAAGGTGAGGGGAAAATAATCATAAAAGCCTCTGAGATAACTTATTTTAGATCTCTGTACCACAAAAACTACAACGAATTTTGAAAAAATAAAACCCGGAATAACCCTTTGACGATTATACTTTTGTGCCCTCATTTTGGTGATTTTAGGCCAATTCCGTCTGGCAACATTTCCTTAAAGAAACTTGATACACTGTCAGCTTTACAATAGAATGTATTATCAATATAGTATTTTTTATGTATTAGAAATTTGTTCTCAGATACAACAAAATATTTGAGGAATAAGCCGGTTCTGCATCACCAAATTACAAATAGAGTGTATTATTCTTCATACAAAAAAATGTGTGTATCTGGCCAGACACATGTGCTACGTATGTGATGTGTAGATGAAAAAATCAACATAAATTGTTTTTGTTATTTTTATACCCTACACCACACTGTGGTACAGGGTATTATAAGTTTGAAACAAACGGCAGATGTTTGTAACACCTAAAAATAACACAGCTAGACCCACCTTACCAATCGACTCAGAATCACTAGCAGAGTCGATTTAACGATGTCCGTCCGTCCGTCTGTCCATGTAAAGTTGTTCGTCGACTACAGGTCGCAATTCCACTCCGATCGTTCTGAAATTTTGCAGTTTAGACTATTTCGGGGCTGTTAAGATCGCTATTGAATTTGGTTGAAATCGGTTCAGATTTAGATATAGCTCCCATATATATCTTTCGTCCGATTTGGCCCTTTAGTCCTACAAAAGCTGTATTTTACATCCAATCGTTTTGAAATTTAGAATGGTAGAGTTTCTTGATCCATGAACCAACATTGCCGAATTTGAAGAAAATCGGTTAAGATTTAGCTATAGCTCCCATATATATGTTTTGTCCGATTTGGCCCTTTAGTCCTATAGAACCTGTATTTTACAACCGATCGGTTTGAAATTTAGAATGGTAGAGTTTCATGATCCATGAACCAACATTGCCGAATTTGAAGAAAATCGGTTAAGATTTAGCTATAGCTCCATATATATGTTTCGTCCGATTTTGCTCTTTAGTCCTGAAGAAGCTGTATTTTACATCCAATCATTTTGAAATTTAGAATGGCAGAGTTTCTTGATCCGTTAACCAACACTACCGAATTTGAAGAAAATCGGTTAAGATTTAGCTATAGCTCCCATATATATGTTTCGTCCGATTTGGCCCTTTAGTTCTATAGAAGCTGTATTTTACATCCAATCGTTTTGAAATTTAGAATGGTAGAGTTTATTGATCCATGAACCAACACTACCGAATTAGAAGAAAATCGGTTAAGATTTACCTATAGCTCCCGTATACATGTTTCGTCCGATTTGGCCCTTTAGTCCTGTAGAAGCTGTATTTTACATCCAATCATTTTGAAATTTAGAATGGTAGAGTTTCTTGATCCATGAACCAACAGTGCCGACTTTGAAGAAAATCGGTTAAGATTTAGCTATATCTTCCATATATATGTTTCGTCCGATGTGGCCCTTTAGTCCTATAAAAGCTGTATTTTACATCCAATCGTTTTGAAATTTAGAATGGTAGAGTTTCTTGATCCATGAACCAACACTACCGAACTTGAAGAAAATCGGTTAAGATTTAGATATAGCTCCCATATATATGTTTCGTCCGATTTGGCCCTTTAGTTCTATAGAAGCTATATTTTACATCCAATCGTTTTGAAATTTAGAATGGTAGAGTTTCTTGATTCATGAACCAACATTGCCGAATTTGAAGAAAATCGGTAAAGATTTAGCTATAGCTCCCATATATATGTTTCATCCGATTTGGCTCTTTAGATCCAATCGTTTTGGTACACTGTGGTACAGGGTATTATTGAAGTATAAAATGTCCCAAAAGTAAATTTATTTATTTATTTATTTATATGAATTACAATACAAAGTAAATTTATATTCTAATTATAAGGTCCAGGGAAAGGCCGGGTTACAAAGACCATATGGCTAAATTTTTTGCAGCGACAGACCAGAGCCTCTGGTGGGAATCGAACCCACGACCCCCAAACTCATAGGCGAGTACGCTACCAACTCACCTACTGGGGCGCTCAAAGTAAATTTATGTAAACAATTTATACATGAATTACAAAATTTATATATCAGAATTATTCAATATTACGAGAGTGGTGTAGGGTATTATATAGTCGGCACCGCCCGACTTTAGCCTTTCCTTACTGGTTCATTATAATGTGTTTTTTCTTAAAACGATAAGTAACAATATTTGTATAGGGTACCTGAAGACTCAAACCCCTAGCTAAATTAGAAATATATTTAAATCACAGATAAATTCGTAAAATGTCTGGCCAGATACATGTGCATGACGGAGAGTTAAGTCATGTAAAACTATACATATCTAAGTCACATTAAAATGTTTTCTGTTAGATAGCTTTTTAATTCCAAATAATTCACTTTTTATTTATTTATTTATTTATTTATATGAATTACAATACAAAGTAAATTTATATTCTAATTATAAGGTCCAGGGAAAGGCCGGGTTACAAAGGCCATATGGCTAAAATTTTTTGCAGCGACAGACCAGAGCCTCTGGTGGGAATCGAACCCACGACCCCCAAACTCATAGGGAGTACGCTACCAACTCACCTACTGGGGCGCTTTTTATTCTAACAAGTTTTACATAAAACTGTAGTCTTCATATGTTTTACATTATAAATGTTATACAGTGTGTCAAAAAGTATTTTGCTTTTTCAGACTTTAATGAAATTTAATATTAAAATTGCTGCATGTATTCTTATTTTTGAAAAAGTAAGGTTTTTGAGATTAAATTTTTAGCATGTCTTAATTTTTTAGTAAAATATCTGCGCCATTGGTGTTGTTGCTTGGAATTTTAATAACAGAATCAATTTTGTATGTCCTTAATTACCTATTTAATATGAAATATTATTACTTTTTCATAAATAGGGGTACATGGAGCAATTTTTATGTTACAATTTATTAAGTTCTGAGAAAGCAAAATACTTTATTGTAAATTGAAAAATTAAAATAAAAGCATGGGAAGCCTATGCTAGAAATCTATAAAATTCGACTTATCACTTATTGTTAAGGAAATTCAAAAGTTTTTTATTTAATGTGAAGTACATTCCATACAATTAAGTTCTAAATAAAACGTCATTCAAATGGCCTCCACGACTTCTTCTGCAGGAACGAATTCGATGAACCCAATTTTCGAGCACTTTTTCCACTAAATCAAGTCGTATGTCATGAATGGCACGTCCAATATTGACTTGTAAAGCTTGAAGAGAGTCTGTTTATTTCGAAAGACCAATGACTTCAAATAACCCCACAAGAAATAGTCTTATGGTGTTAAATCACAATTTCTTGGAGGCCATTCAATATCACAATTTCTTGAAATAATCGATTCTCCAAACTTTTCTCGCAACAATTCAATTGTTTCATTTGCTGTGTGGCACGTAGCCACAATCGATCAATGGCAAAAATATAGCTCTTAACGAGAGCTAAAATATTGCTCATGGGTGTCAAGGTCGTAGGTCGACTGAAAAGTGTGTTTTTTGGATTTTTTAAAAAAATGGACTTAGCATCATTTTCAAATGCGAACGGAAAGTTTAATTGTTGCTCTGGCTCCTGAAAGATAGCTCCTAACGAGAGCTCATGGGTGTCAAGGTTGTAGGTAGACGGGAAAGTGATTTTTTGGATTTAAAAAAAATGGACTTAGCGCACGAAAAGTTGCAATTGGAGAACTATTATTTTGATAATAAAACTGAATAATTTGTAAACGTTGTTCTTGCGTATATCTCTCCATGATGAAATTGTAAACACTACTGAATACAAGGTTAAAGCTAATGCCTCATAAAGCTACGGTTGATCACATGAATTTCCAATGGTATTGAAATCCCAAAAGCATCTACAAATGTTGAGAAGCTGATAAGAAAGTCGTTTTCCACAGACTACTTGTTTTCGTTTTTTCATTCTTTATCATTAATTCGTGCCGTTAAACACAACAGCTTAACATTTAATCAGAACTTAGTAGTAATCAAGACTTTGTGGATGAGACATCTTCGAGATGAGACTTATTTGGACGTTGTTGTTAATATTTCATTTTGCAAATGCTGCAACTAACAATTCAGCACAAAAAGAATATTTGGTAAGTATGACCTGATGACACGATGCAACATGAGGCTTGCGACACGAGTTTGTAGACGAAAAGTGTAGAGAAGCTTCCGGAGTAGAAAAAGTTGCTCGAAATGAAAACACAAGGGACAAATTGACATTTAATTTTATGAGTGAATGTATACGAACAACAAATTCAATAATATAAGTATAATATGCGAGTGAACGAATAAAAATATAAATGTATCGCCTGGTTGCTGAAACTAAGGAATCACCGTCTAAAGGAGCATGATTTTACATTTCAAAAGAGAATAAAAAAACCACAGGGCAAGTTGCAGCGTGTAAATCGGATCTATGTTTTTAGTTGTAAAAAATATATGACAAACAATTTAATTAAGAACATACGAGTATTAACAAATAACAGAAGTTTACAAAAAAAGGAGAAGCCTAGAAATAGGAAGCGATATTGTGAGTGCTCTTCGATCTACAATTGCACTGTCCAACAGCATTTTTGGAACAGAGTATCGATCCTTTAATTCTGAAAGGGCATGTTGAGTAGATCATTTTTGTTGAACAAACTTATGGTCCACTTTGTCTGACTTTTTTAAAGTGGATCAAAGTTTCATTTTTACTAAAAACTCAGAGATTTCTTATTGTCAGAGTTATATAGTGGAATTTCATGAGGATAATTTTTCTGGAAGATCATAACCCTCCAGCTCTTCTCTTTATGGTTCAATTAGGCTCTTTTTTCAAACAAAACAAAAAAGTCCTTTCAAAAACAACATTTAAGGATTAAAATATCCTACGAAAATTTTTGCCGGAAAATTTCAGTGGGGGCCCCAAAGAACACCAAAGTTGTAAATAAAGTTCTTCAAGCTTAATTAGCAAAATTAGACGCCAATTTATACGAAAAAAATACTATAATGTAAATTTAAAATCGTGATTAAAATACTTTTTAAAATTTTTACAGTGTAATGCTTTTATAATTTAATAATTTTTACCGTGTAATGCTTCTATTGAAAAATGGGCGTTAATGCTCTAAACCTTTTGGTACCTCTCACAAAATTAATTAATTAATTAAGCGTAAAGAGCTTTATTTACAACTTTATTGCCTTTGGTTATCTCCACTGCACGCAAAGAAAAGAAACGTTTGGGCGTCGTGTATGGCAAACATTTTTCTTTGTCTCAAACGCTCTACTTTTCCCGTAACGGTTGAAATTTTTGCGGTGAATGCAATAGTTTATCGTAAACGTAGTTTCTCTTACTGTAAACGAACATTCTTTCATTCCAAAATTTTCGTAATTTATTTTATGGTAAACGAAAAACGTTTACGGAACCATATTGTATTTAAACATGATTGAATATATTAAAGAGAGTTGAGAGAACAAAGAGCTAAACTTGTTTTCATTTTGTGAGAGTGCGGTTTTATAACTTTTTTTATTACTTATATGACGGAATAATATGTGTAGATGTATGTGTACAGAACTCAAAAGATGCAGATGTGTGCGTATACAACACAAAAAGCGACGTTGCAGTGTTTCTGCAAAAAGATGGAGATGTGTGTGTACAAAACACAAAAAGAAACGTTGCAACGTAGCATACATGTTTGTCCGCGTCGCTTTATTAACAGACGGTGGTGGATATTTAGTTATCTGCATCCCTCCCTCCGCACTGTTATACAATTTCATAACATTTGCAATCGTACTCAGCATGCGTAGAGTCGTATGCTGGTGCGCCTTTAGTTTTGTACTGGCGCTTGTGGTGTTCGGTATTTGTGCGCAAGTGTGGCAAAATTAAAAATGTTTTTATCAGTTAACTTAAAATGATTTTATTCAAAGAATTAATTAAATCAACGAATCTAAATTATCGGAGGTGCGATATCTCGCAAATATACTGCGGACTTCAATTTAATGTTATAGGTAAATGGTAAATGAAGTGAAGACATGTGGGAAAATAACCAGATTGTTAATAGCAAAAAATGGATCGAGCACTGCATGAAAATATTGAATACTTTGTGGAAAGCCGGAATAACAAAAACAATAGATTTTAACAGAAACTGAGACCATCTAAAAAATCATTAACAATCAATCATCACACGTTTAGGTACTGAAGCTGCTAATGGTAATTGTGAAATAAATGTATTCAGGCACAATACAACTGGATACTTCTGGAAACTGCTGATATTTTCAACACTAAACAGTTAAACTTTGTTTTTTAATGACATTATGCAACACGTTTTTTCAGCCGATGTTTTTCATGTTATTTTCTGATGTAGTTTACTATTCTATTCATGGACGTGTAAACTATTGAACTGTCAGCATTTGGGTCAGAATATTGACCTTTAAAATTCACTTTTGACTAAAAAGTTTGATATATGGTAAGATAACATCTCGCTTTGATCCCTACAATGGACTACTACATTTTTAATATGTTCTAACATACATGCTTTCTTTTTTACATTTTGTCTACAACTCAATTAGAAGATAGCAGCCAAATAATAGCAGAGGTGCTTGTCGGGGAGCTCCCGGGGACATTTTACTAAAAATTGTGACATTTTTGATTATAAACATAATATTACAAAACATATTAAATATCATAATTCAATCAAATTCTTTTGTGACAATCCTTTTCTCATTTATTGTTAAACTAACATTGCTTGTGAGAAACACAAAGATTGTTTGCAACACACGTTTTACAGGGTTTGGGATAAACAGGCATTGCTTGTGACAAACACAATAACTGTTTGCACTAAACGTTTCACAGGGTTTGTAATAAATGTAAATCACTTACGATAAGTACTCTAACCGTTTGCTATAAACGTTTCTTTGGGTTTTGGGATAAACATAAATCGTTTGCGACAAACATACACCAAAAACGAAATTCGTTTGTCTAATTTTTCGTTTGGGAGTAACGAATTTTTTCTTTGCGTGTGAAATGTTCCGGCAAAAATCTTTAATTTTCTTGATTTTCTCGAAAAAGGTCCTAATTGACCCATAAAGATAGAAGCTAAAGGGTTAAGATCTTCCACAAATCTGATCCACATAAAAACACTATTTAACTCTGACAATAAGGAATCTCTTAAACATTAACTTACAAAAATTTTTTCATCCAGTATAATCCTCCCTTCGACCAAGAAATGAAAATTTTATCCCGCTAAAAAAAATCAGACCGGCAGTACCATAAGTTTATTCTACAAAAATTATCTACTCAACATGCCCTTTCAGAATTTGTTCCAATCAAACAGTCTTAATTGTTGGACAGTGTTATTATACCTTATAGCTGGTAACATCTAGAAATATAGCGTGATCCATTTCGAGGTTCAAATTGAATGGGAAATGTTTATTATCATTTGAAACAACATTCTTTGGGATTTATTTTTTTGAAGATTATGTCTATCAAATGTTGGCCGCGGCTACGTCTCAGATGGTCCATCCGTTGAGTCCAATTTTCGATGACTCGTTCCAGCATTTCGACTGGTAACTGGCGAATGCCACGCGTGATGTTTTGCTCCAAGGCCTGAATCGAAGCAGTTTTATCCGCATAAACTTTAGACTTTACATATCCCCACAGGAAAAAGTCTAACGGTGTGATATCACACGATCTTGGTGGCCAATCGACAGGCCCAAAACGTGAAATTATCTGCTCACCGAAGTGTTCTCTCAATAAACCCATTGATTGATGTGATGTGTGGGAAGTGGCGCCGTCTTGTTGAAATTAAATGTCGCCGAGATCACGAGCTTCAATTTCAGGCATCAAATAGTCGGTTATCATGGCACGATAACGGTCGCCATTGACGGCTACGTTCTCACCGGCATCATTTTTGAAGAGATATGGACCGATGATTCCACCGGCCCACAAACCACACCAAACCGTTGTTTTTTCGTCCCAAATGCGGCAATTTTGCTTGTTTACATACCCATTGAGCCAGAAATGGGCCTCATCGCTACACAAAATTTAGCTCGAAAACGTCGGATCTTCTTGGAACTTTTCAAGAGCCCATAGAGCGAAGTGATGTCGCTTAGGAAGGTCGGGCGGCTTCAGTTCTTGCACAAGCTGTATTTTGTATGCTTTAAATTTAAGATCTCGACGTAAAATGCGCCAAGTCGTTCCATACGTCAGTCCGAGTTGCTGCGAACGGCGCCGAATTGACTCTCCACGAACTTCGTGTACACTCTCCGATACGGCGGCTACATTTGCACGAAACACATTCCTCAGAGAACGTGAATTTTCGTAATAAAGTTGAACGATTTGTAAAAGTTGTTCAGGCGTAAGTCTTTCCATGATGAAATGCCAAACAATACTTGACAAAAATAACATGACAGCATGACACGACGCACACGTGATCTGTCAAAAAAAGCTATTGATAAAAGAATCTCTATTTGGATCACCCGTTATATGTTTCGTCCGATTTGGCCCTTTAGATCTATAGAAGCTGTAGTTTAGATCCAATCGTTTTTAATGTTTAGCATGGTAGAGTTTCTTGATCCATGGACCAACTTTGCCGAGATTGAAGAAAATCGGTTCAGATTTAGTTATAGCTCACATATATGTATATGTTTCGTTCGATTTCACCCTTTTGCCCTGTAAAAGCTGTATTTTACATCCAATTGTTTTGAAATTTAGCATTGCAGAGTTTATTGACCCAAGGACCAACATTGCCGAGTTTGAAGAAAATCGGTTTAGATTTTGTTATAGCTCCCATATATATGTTTCGTCCGATTTGGCCTTTTGACCTATAAAAGCTGCATTTTATATCCAATTGTTTTGAAATTTAGCATTGCAGAGTTTATTGTCCCATGGACCAACATTGCCGAGTTTGAAGAAAATCGGTTCAGATTTTGTTATAGCTCCCATATATATGTTTCGTCCGATTTGGCTACAGCTGCAGACGAGACGTACCAAATGTAAATTGTGTAAACAAATTGTAGTGGAAGTATACACTGGATATTTCATTGTTATCCAATCTTACTAGAGTGGTGTAGGGTATCATATAGTCGGCACCGCCCGTCTTTAGCCTTTCTTTACTAGTTTTAAATATTTTTTCGTGTTTACGGCACCATATTACACCAGAAAATGTTATGCACAGCTCTTCGACAAAAATTTTGTTGCATAGTGTTATGTGCTGAAACGTCTCAACAAGTTAACAATTTTACGACCAGTTTGTTTCACATATTTCAATTCAATGGTTTTATGGAATAACCTATAACTATTTCTGAAATTTTTGATTTCGTGATTTATCACAAACATATTTAGGTAATCATTACATATATATATGCCCAATTTAGTACTCGTATCAAATGTATTGGGTGAGAAAAAGTGTTTTGGCTCTACTGCAAATTTTGTTTTTGTATTATCTACACCACATTTTGGTACAGGGTATTATGACTTTGTGCATTTGTTTGTAACACCCAAAAGGAGAAGAGATAGACCCATTGTTTATTATACCGATCGACTTGTAATCACTTTCTGAGGCGGTTTACGAGTAGCTATGTCCGTCTGTCTGTAGATGTATTCTTGTAATCAAAGTACAGGTCGCAATTATGGTCCGACCTCAACGAAACTTTGCACATATCTTTCTTTAGGCCCAAGGACGAGCACTATTGAATTTGGTTCAAATCGGTTCAGATTTAGATATAGCCCCCATATATATGTTACCCCCGATTTGACATGTAAGCGCTGTAGAGACTGTATTTTATATCCGATCAGTACGAAATTCGACAGAAAGTGGTCTTTATACATGAATGTGTATTCAGGGAAAATCGGTTCAGATTTATATATAACCTCCATATATGTTCCTTTTGATTTGGTATCAAAGCGCTATAGAAGTTGTACTTTACTTCCGATCATTAAAATTTTCCAGAAAGATGTTTCTCAATTTAGGAACGAATATTGCTTAATTTAGCGTTTATCGGTTCAGAATTAGATAATATGTTCCCAATTATTTACCAATTATTCCAAATTATTATCGCAATGACCCTTATCGCATTGTTAGGGAGGTGTAGGGTATTATATAGTCGGCTCCGCCCGACTTTCTGCCTTTCCTTACTGGTTTTAAATAAAAAAAACACTTTCCAGTCGATACATGATTATCGGTTCAGAATTAGATATATCCACATATAACGGGTGATCCAAGTAGAGATACTTAGGTTTAGGTTTAGGTTAGGGTGGCAGCCGTATTTTTTTTTTACAAGCTCACATAGACCAGTTTAGGTCCCTAGTGTTACCACGGGCTGAAATGCCCCTCATCGAAACCAACCTGTTTGATATATAAATTTATCGATAGTACGAATATCAGTACTGGAAAGATCTGTTAGGCTGCCTAAAAAGGCCGACCCCAGTATATCCAGTCGTCGTTTACTCAAAGCGGGGCAGTCGCAAAGCAAGTGCTCAATGCTCTCCACTTCTTCCTCATCTCCACAGCTTCGGCAGAAGTCATTGGACTCAATACCCAATCTTTTGGCGTGTTCGCCGATCAAGCAGTGACCCGTCAGAACCTGTACTAACGTAGACAATCGTTTCCTCTCTAGTGCGAGGAGATATTTTGACCTTCTCAGGTCATACCTTGGCCAGATTTGTCTAGCTACCCTGCAGGTGCCGATTTCTGTCCATCTTTCGTTGGACTGCCTGATTGCCTCTTGCCTAAGCCAAAGCTTG
This sequence comes from Eudasyphora cyanicolor, assembly GCA_963930755.1. Taxonomy (NCBI): domain Eukaryota; kingdom Metazoa; phylum Arthropoda; class Insecta; order Diptera; family Muscidae; genus Eudasyphora; species Eudasyphora cyanicolor. Next base: position 49,743,855 of record OZ005737.1, on the reverse strand, counting down.
CACGTGGATAGTGGCGCACCAATATATGCAAATTCTTCGAGAATTTGTAATGTCGTTCCTTTCCTAGCAAGTTCATCGGCTTTGCAGTTCCCCGGGATATCCCTATGCCCAGGCACCCATATGAGGTGTATATTAAACTGCTCAGCCATCTCGTTAAGAGATCTGCGGCAGTCGAGGGCTGTTTGTGAATTTAGGGATGTTGCCTCCAGAGAATTGATGGCAGCCTGGCTGTCCGAGTAAATGACAACGCCATTGTTGGTTACTATGTTGCGACTCAGCCACTTGGCGACTTCCCATATTGCCATTATTTCGGCTTGATAGAGACTTCAGGTATCTGGTAGTCTGTGAGCTATATCCAGACTAAGTTCTTCACAGTGTACTCCGAAGCCAACCTTTTCATCAAGCTTCGAACCATCCGTGTAAAAGTGGAGATGGTTTCTATTACCTGGTATTCTGCCGACCCATTCATCTCTGGCGGGAATCATAGTGATGTAATTTCTCTCGAAGGTGTACACAGTTGGTATATAGTCCACTCGGTCGGTTACCATAGCACTACACTTTGATATCCTCATGTGACCATAGTTCTTGTACCTCCACATTGATAGGCAGTTTAATCTTATTGCCGCTTTGGTTGCAACTTCTCTCGCCACAATATTAATCGGCAGGATATGGAGTAGGGCTTGTAGAGAAACGGTCGCTGTAGTCCTTAAGGCTCCGCTTATGCTCAGGCAGGCAGTTCTCTGAACCTTTGTTAGTAGGTTGGTGATGGTTAGTTTGTCAGTTGCCGTCCACCATACCACAATACCGTATAACAGTATTGGACGAACTACTGCTATATATATCCAGTGGACGATTTTAGGAGAGAGTCCCCACCGCGACCCTACAGCCTTTTTGCAGGAATATAAGGCGACGTTGGCCTTCCTTACACGTTCCAATACGTTAAGTCTAAATATCATTTTCCTATCTAGAATTATTCCTAAAAATTTTGCACTTTCAGAAAAGACTAGATCTGTTCCATTTATCCGAGGTGGAGGGTCCACATGTGGGACATTATTCATCCTAGTAAAGAGAACCAATTCTGTCTTGTTGGGGTTAACGCCCAAACCGCTGCTTCTGGCCCATCTAACCAACTTGTTCAGAGCCACCTGTAGGATGTCTCTGAGGACGTTTACGAATTTGCCACTCACTGCGATTGCCACGTCGTCCGCATATGCCACGACCTTGCAGCCACAACGTTCTAGATCTAGCAGGATTTCATTCACCGCTAGGTTCCAAATTAGTGGAGACAGTACTCCTCCTTGCGGGGTCCCTCTGTTTACATACCTTGTTAGAGTTGTGGACCCTAGACATGATGTTATGCGTCTTCTGGTGAGCAGACTTTGAATTAGTCTAATCAAACTAGTGTTAACTTTTAGATGTGAGAGTGCCGCAATTACCGCATCGGAGTGAATGTTGTTAAAAGCCCCTTCTATGTCAAGAAATGCCACCATGGTGAATTCCTTGAAATGCAGGGACGATTCGATAGTGCTCACAAGTTCGTGCAGGGCTGATTCAGTAGACTTGCCCTTGTTGTAAGCATGTTGGTTCCCCGACAGGAGTTTTGTATCCAGGTTTTCCCTAATGAAATGATCTAAAAGTCTTTCCAGACCTTTCAATAGGAACGAGGATAGGCTAATTGGTCTGAAGTCTTTTGGCCTAGTGTGTGATATCTTTTCCGCTTTAGGTATGAATACCACTTTGGTATCCCTCCATCGATTCGGGACGTATGAAAGCCTGATACAGCCTACATAAATTTTCTCCAGCCAGGGGATAATGTACTTTAACATTTTCTGCATTTCTGCTGGAGTGATGCCATCTGGTCCAGGTGACTTGAAGGGCTCAAAGCTGTTAATAGCCCAGCTTATTCTGGATCTCTCAGTCAAGAAGCTAGCGACGCTCGCAGTCCAGTCGCACTCTTGTTGGTCCTGCTGATCCTCGGGTTCTGTTACAGAGTTCCCCGGGAAATGTGTGTCGAGCAGTACATTGAGCGACAGCTCGCTGTTTTTGGTCCAGTTATTTGCCTCATCCTGTAAATATCCCACTGTACAGGGTGAAGCAGATAATATCTTCCTCAGTCTAGCGGCGTCGGAGACCTTTTCCACTTCACCACAGAAGGCATACCAAGAGCGCCTTTGCGCCTTTCTAAGCTCCTTCTTATAGATCTTGAGTTGCTCTTTATAGGCATCCCAATCATTAGCGACCCCAGTAGATTTAGCCTTATTGAATAGCTTGTTGCAGGTCTTTTTCATAGCCGTTAGCTCAGAAGTCCACCATTGGGGTTTAGTTTTACCCTTGTACCTTGTTTTTGGACAGGCTTCTTCAAGGGATCTATTGAATGATATGGTGATATGATCGACCAGATTATCCAGACCGGCTTTGTCATTCGGTTCGTACGGAAGTTTAGAGTTGAGGACTTTCTTGAAATTCTTCTCATACAGATGCCACTTTGTCTTCCTTACATTTCTGTGGACGGCGGGTTTAGGCGCTTTTTCCGCGAGTTTGAACTCAATATAATGGTGATCTGAGAATGAGTGGTCGTCCAGTACATTCCACCCAATAATTTTGTCTGACAGCCGGTCAGTAGCAAACGTTACGTCGAGTACTTCTTGTCTGTCTTTAATTGTGAAGGTCGGTTTATTACCTATGTTACAAATACTAAGATTGGTAGTTAGAATAAAGTCAAGAAGCGAATCACCCCTATTGTTTATATCCGTACTACCCCAGATAGTATGATGAGCGTTCGTGTCTGCGCCAATAATCAGCTCGAGCTCGTCAGACGTTGCTTCTTCTACTACTTCCCTGAATAGAGCAGTCGGTACTACAGATTCATAAGGCAAGTAGCTGGAGACCACCCAATATATGCGATTACCGATCTCCAGGCTAGCAGCTGTTTGGTCTTTACCACTTACATTAGTCAGGAGAAAGATAATTAGATATTTCCTGGCCAAAATGCAGGTTCTTGGAGTGCCTTCACAGTTGGCCACAAGCAGTTTAAAGTTGGGTGTCCTAATACCGCACACCCTTCCTCCCACTACGTAGGGCTCCTGTATCAGGACGATGTCTACTGCGCCTGTGGACAGGCGCAGCAATAGAGCCGCTGAGGCTGCTTTAGCGTGATGGAGGTTAATCTGTAGAATTCTTACCATCATTGGTAATTGACAGATTAACATCCACCCCGACAAGGGTGTTATCGAACTCTTCGTCCGTATCGTCGAGAAGCATGTCCCCGCCAGATGCGTCAAAGAGTCCGGAGACTCCCCTCAGCCCCTCTGTGTCAGAAGTAGAGCTTTCGTCCTCAGAGTAGGACGTTACAGATCTTCTGTTAGAGTTGGAGTCACCAGAAATAATAGGCGTGGCTACCTCCGCACTTACAGAAAGTGCCACGGTGGACGACTCACCTTCTGCAGTGGGAGCTATATCCTGCTTGTATATCTTCAAGACTATAGTCTCGAAGCCATATTGTAGGGTTGCACTCGCACTTTGTATATGGGAGGTGGATTCAGCGTTTAGGATAAGATTGACCTGCCGCTTTTTACCATCCGCCTCACCCACCTTGCTGATTCTCCAATTATGGGCCGGCAGACCAGGATTGGAATCTTTTATTATTTCTAAGATGTCAGCCGGGTTGGAGGGCTCTTCTGTAACCCAGGTGATACTTTTTCAATAGCCTTTTTTGACAGATCACGTGTGAGTCGTGTCATGCTGTCATGTTATTATTGATAAGTATTGTTTGGCATTTCATCATGGAAAGACTTACGCCTGAACAACGTTTACAAATCGTTCAACTTTATTACGAAAATGCACGTTCTGTGAGGAATGTGTTTCGTGCACTTCGCTCAACATAATCGGCCTACTGAGCGTACTATTCGCAACACCATCACCCATCCAGCATTCATTATTGGATAATATTCGACAGAATAGACCACGTCCAGCACGCAGTGAAGAAAATCTAGCGGCCGTAGCTGAGAGTGTACACGAAGACCGTAGAGAGTCGATTCGGCGCCGTTCGCAGCAACTCGGACTGACGTATGGAACGGCTTGGCGCACTTTACGTCGAGATCTTAAATTGAAAGCATACAAAATACAGCTTGTGCAAGAACTGAAGCCGCCTGACCTTTCCAAGCGACATCCCTTCGCTCTATGGGCTCTTGAAAAGTTCCAAGAAGATCCGACGTTTTCGAGCCAAATTTTGTTCAGCGATGAGGCCCATTTCTGGCTCAATGGGTATGTAAACAAGCAAAATTGCCGCATTTTGGACGAAGAGCAACCTGAAGAGATTCAAGAGCTGCCACTTCATCCAGAAAAATCAACGATTTGGTGTGGTTTGTTGGCCGATGGAATCATCGGTCCATATTTCTTCAAAACTGATGCCGTTGAGAACGTAACCGTCAGTGGCGACCGTTATCGTGCCATGATAACCGACTATTTGATGCCTGATATTGAACCTCGTGATCTCGGCGACATTTGGTTTCAACAAGACGGCGCCACTGTGTTTTTTATTATGCTAAGCGCCGTATAACAAAATTCCGATCGGTTATCTAGATATAGGCATGGCAAAAATTACATTATCTCAGAAAAAAATCTCGAAATCAAGTTTCCGATAAAATGTTAATGATACGATAAATCCGAACTGGGGCTAAACCAGAAAATCCAGATGGCATTTAAATAGATTCGATAAGCACTTTCAGAAACTGAAGTCAAAACGAGGTAATTTTTCAATGACTTCGAAAATGTTTCACTGTTTTATCAGAGAGATTGCGAGGAAAGATAGAGACCCGAGAATGAAGCAGAGCAGTCATACAACAACCACCGACCATAGGCTATCCGCGCTCTACACATCCGTGCTAAGCCTATTAGGCATCCGAAGATGGGTGTAGAGGAGATTCCAGTGATGTTCGAGGAAGGAGAGGGAGTTTAGGAGACCCGAGAATGAAGCAGGGCAACCACACAACAACTACCGCCCATAGGTAATCCGCGATATACACATCCGTGGTAAGCGTAGTAGGTCTCCGAAGGGGGTTGTGGAAGAAATTCCAGTGATGTGAATTGTATTGATCATATGTCCGTAACAACTTAAGGACGAATTTAATTTGCAAAACTGCCCCAGATGATAGCATTAAATATGTACTCGTTCAAATCATTTCTTTTGACAAGAAAATGCTCATTGGGTGTGTTTACAGGGCCAATAACAACATTGATACTCAATATTTCATGAACGTCCTGGAAAATATCGTTGGGCTTCCGTGATGTTATTATTTGCGGTGATTTCAACTCAAATATTTTAATCGAATCCAGCTTGACTGAATCTACATGTCATCTCTTGGGTTATTTTTTCCTAATACTTCAATTCCTACACATCATACCCAAACTTATAGTACAATCCTTGATCTTTTTTTCGTTAGTAGTAGACAGAGCATCCTTCTTTACGGTCAAATTTCGGCCTCATGCTTTTCCAAACATTATCTAAGTTTTCTTATGTTATAATTTTAAAATAAGTAGAATGGAGCAGTCTTTCACTTACAATGATTTTCATACTCTTAATTACAATCTTTTGAATGACTCCTTCTGTACTATTGATTGGAATCTACTTTATAATATGATAACTGTAGACAAACAGTTAGATTTTCTTCAATTTAATATTCGAAATTTACAACAACTAACAGTTCCTGTCAAAACCAAGACAGTATCGTCCAAGTCTAAGCCCTGGTTTTGCGAATCAATCAAAGCCGCGATAAAGAGGAGAGATTTCGCTTATTCTAGATGGAAGAGGTATAAAACGTCTGTTCTTTATGACATTTTCCGGTCAGCTAGAAAAGATGTAAATTCAAAGATACAATCGGCAAAAACGGCTTACTACCATCGTAGATTTGGCTCTGCTTTAGAATCCAAAAAAACTTGGAGAACTATACGAGATATAGGTATTGGTTAAACTATGCTACGATGTGATGTCAATATTGATGTAGTTGATCTCAACGAGGATTTCACTAATACCCCGACTATACCGATAAACACTAATTTTTACAACTTTGAGGTCTCATCCACACTTTCCAACGATAATAATAGTTTTGAATTTTCCGGGATTACACAAAGTGATGTGCTGTTCAACTTTTCACTGATAAAATCAAATGCTATAGTGTACGATAACATAGATTCGCGTTTTTTGAAGCTCTTGCTACATCCACTACTACCTTACATCACACATTTCTTTAATAATATTATTACGACCAGCACCTTTCCTGTTGCATGGAAACATTCGAAAATTATACCTCTTCCTAAGAATGGAAAGGAGTATCGACCAATTTCAATCTTAAGCTTTCTCTCAAAAGTATTTGAAAGAATAATACACTCTCAAATTACCACCTACTTGTATGCCAATAACTTAATCAGTTCAAAACAATCAGGGTTTCGAAGGAATCATAGCTGTGTCAGTGCCTTATTGGAGGTTTCGGAGAATATTACATGTAGTTTGGACAACGACATGTCTACAATCTTAGTACTGCTTGACCATTCGAAGGCATTTGACACTGTGGATCACTCGACTCTCTGCTCCAAGTTACTCTATTTCTTTAACTTCCATCCCACATCTACTAATTTAATTAGGTCTTGCTTATCAAATCGCACTCAGTCCGTTTTTACAGCACTAAATAAATCAAATACACTTTCAGTATCTAAGGGGGTTCCTCAAGGCTCAATCCTGGGACCACTTTTATTTACAATTTATTCGAATGACCTGCCATTGCAGTTGTCTCATTGTAAAATACATATGTACGCTGATGATGTGCAGGTCAATATTAGTAGTCCAGTGAAGGAAATAGTATGAAATAGTATCTCAAGCAAAAAATCTTGGTATCATCTTCAATGACACATTGACCTGGTCCAATCATGTGAACAGTATATTAGGACAAACGTACGCAAAAATGCGGTCGCTATGGGACACCCAGCATTACACCCCTCTAAAAATCTGGTCGCTAATAGCTAAATCGTATTTAATACCTGGATTGATTTATGGATGTGAACTATTTGCAAGTTGTAATGCAGCTAGCAAACGTAAATTAAATATTCTTTTATACTTCTCAATCAACCGGTTTACATTTCTGTACGTTAAATATAAGAAATTACTTCTTGTTGTACAGAAAATCTATATATATAAAAGAAAGTGATGTTAGTTACTACGCTTATAACTCGAGAACGCCTGGACCGATTTCGGTGATTAGCACCAATTCGGACAGGTCTCCGGCCAAATAAGAAGAATAGACAAGAAAATTTTGGAAAAAAGTCGGAAAATTGGGAAAATCGAAAATTGCTATTTCTTGCGAGATTCCTACTGTTCCTATCTACTACTCTCTTTTTGAATCCAATGTTTTTTTATTAATTTTCTATTAAACAAAAAAGTTTTCTATTAAACATATGTACGAGTATGTGCTATTTTTCTTGCTGCAATTCATTCGAGTTTTGCGTATTGTTACACTGATTTCGCGTATCACATCGGCAAACGGTACAAGCATTACGATGAATTAAAATTCAACGCGATATTTATCAATTCGAACATTTTTTCAGATAATAGGTTTGAGTATAAGAGGTAAGGTTATCTTATTGGATTGCGGGCATTGCAAAATCATAATTTCGGATGAATGCACGATGGCGCATAAACGAGCTCTGGAGGCAGTTGACCGAACGATGAAGGATTTACGACGTGATTTGAGACAATTTGGTGAGTCTATGATATTGCTCTCCAGAGATTTTCGTCAAACGCTTCCCGTCATCCCGAAATCTACTGCCGATGAAATTAATGCATGCCTGAAATCGTGGTCTTTGTGGCGGAATGTCAAGAAGTTGAAATTGACCACGAACATGAGAGTCGCGCTGCAGAACGACTCATCGGCTCTTGAATTCTCGAAACAACTGTTGGCGCTTGGCAATGGCCAAATTACTGTTGATGTTTCCACTGCATTGATATTGTTCCCGGCAAATTTTTGCGAGTTCACATCGTCGAACGAGGAACTCATCACCAAAGTGTTTCCAAATCTCGATTAGATTAGTGAACGGGCAATATTAGCAGAGAAGAATAAGGACGTCAATAGCATGAATTTTATTATTCAAAGTAAAATCGAACTCGCTTGATGTGCCAGGAGCTCCGCCGCATAATTTACAGCTGAAGGTGGAATCGATCATAATCATGTTGCGGAATCTGAATCATCCGAAATTGTGCATAGTTCGCGGTTGTCCGTTATGAAACTGATGGACAATGTGATTCAGGCGACGATCATCAAGGGAAAATTCAAAGGAGAGGAAGTCCTTATCCCACGAATTCCGATTATTCAAACTGATCTTTCATTCCAATTCAAGCGGATTCAGTTCCCTGTACGATTGGCTTTTACGATGACAATCAATAAATCTCAAGACAAATCGTAGGAAGTCTGTGGAATTAATCTCGAATTTCCCTGTTTTTCGCACAGTCATCTGTACGTTGCCTGTCTTCTGTCTTCGTTGTTTGTTGTTTATCACATCGCTCTCTACTGATTTCGATTCCTTTTAAACAAATCGCATTAAAATTTTAACTATCTGTGTTTTATTATCACTCTGGAGTTTATCTGAAGGCGTTAAATTGGGGCGAGGCGAAGTTCGCCGGGTTCGCTAGTAAATAAATAAATAAAACCAGTAAGGAAAGGCTAAAGTCGGGCGGGGCCGACTATATAATACCCTACACCACTCTCGAAACATTGAATAACTCTGATATATAAATTTTGTAATTCATGTATAAATTGTTTACATAAATTTACTTTTGGGACATTTTATACTTAAATAATACCCTGCACCACAGAGTGGTGTAGGGTATAAAAACGATTGGATCTAAAGAGCCAAATCGGATGAAACATATATATGGGAGCTATAGCTAAATCCTAACCGATTTTCTTCAAATTTGGCAATGTTGGTTCATGGATCAAGAAACTCTACCATTCTAAATTTCAATACGATTGGATGTAACATATAGCTTCTATAGAACTAAAGGGCCAAATCGGACAAAACATATATATGGGAGCTATAGCTAAATCTTAACCGATTTTCTTCAAATTCGGTAGTGTTGGTTCATGGATCAAGAAACTCGACTATTCTAAATTTCAAAACGATTGGATATAAAATACAGCTTTTATAGGACTAAAGGGCCAAATCGGACGAAACATATATATGGGAGCTATAGCTAAATCTTAACCGATTTTCTTCAAATTCGGCAGTGTTGGTTCATGGATCAAGAAACTCTACCATTCTATAGCTAAATCTTAACCGATTTTCTTCAAATTCGGTAGTGTTGGTTCATGGATCAAGAAACGCTACCATTCTAAATTTCAAAATGATTGGATGTAAAATACAGCTTCTACAGGACTAAAGAGCAAAATCGGACGAAACATATATATTGGAGCTATAGCTAAATCTTAACCGATTTTCTTCAAATTCGGCAATTTTGGTTCATGGATCAAGAAACTCTGCCATTCTAAATTTCAAAACGATCGGATGTAAAATACAGCTTCTATAGGACTAAAGGGCCAAAATGGACGAAACATATATATGGGAGCTATAGCTAAATCTTAACCGATTTTCTTCAAATTCTGCAATGTTGGTTCATGGATCAAAAAACTCTACCATTCTAAATTTCAAAACGATTGGATGTAAAATACAGCTTCTATAGGACTAAGATATCGGACGAAAGATATATATGTGAGCTATATCTAAATCTGAACCGATTTCAACCAAATTCAATAGCGATCTTAACAGCCGCGAAATAATCTAAACTACAGAATTTCAGAACGATCGGAGTGAAATTGCGACCTGTAGTCGACGAACAACTTTACATGGACAGACGGACGGACGGACGGACATCGTTAAATCGACTCTGCTAGTGATTCTGAGTCGATCGGTATACTTTAAGGTGGGTCTAGCTGTGTTATTTTCAGGTGTTACAAACATCTGCCGTGAAACAAACTTATAATACCCTGTACCACAGTGTGGTGTAGGGTATAATGATTGGATGTAAAATACAGCTTTTATAGGACTAAATGGCCAAATCGGACGAAACATATATATGGGAGCTATAGCTAAATCTTAACCGATTTTCTTCAAATTCGGTAGTGTTGGTTCATGGATCAATAAGCTCTACCATTCTAAATTTCAAAACGATTGGATGTAAAATACAGCTTCTATAGAACTTGTAACGTGGCAAAACACGTACATATTTTTAATTTATTTAAAACAATGTTTTCTACTAATGCCCATCTTCGCTACACCCCCTTCCGCTATTCTAACCAACAGAAACGTACAAACAGCTAAACCAATGCAAAGGCATTCACACTCGTATTTACATACGTACCAACAACCAAACCAATGCAAAAGCATTCACACTCGTACTCACAAACGCATCACCAGCCCAAACCAATGGAAGGCATACACACTCGTACTTACAAACGCATCAACAGTAGGCATGCATAACCAGACACACACAGGCAGTTCCCCCCACCAGTACCGCTTACTAGTCGATGCCGCCACGTGTTATAGTAAATCAATACAAGAACTAATAGAGTGATACTCAGTGCGTATGCGTTAACGTACATGCAGAGATAATTCTCATTTGCTTTATGTACCCAGGCATATATGATATCAGGGTTTGGTTGGTAGAGTCAGTTCGTTTTGGGGTCTCTATCGAGATCAGTCGGGACTCATCTATAGTGGTCGGGTCTTGGTCTGTACCACTTTTTTGGAATTCGGTCATCTGGAAACGGAAGGCTGAAAATAAATAACAGTTCTTTTTAGGACTACCCACGACAGCTTCGGCCGATCGTTACTACGACAGATTCGTCTGATCGTTACTACGACGACTTCGGTCGATCGTTACTACGACAGCTTCGGCCGATCGTTACTACGACAGATTCGTCTGATCGTTACTACGACGACTTCGGTCGATCGTTACTACGACAGCTTCGGCCGATCGTTACTACGACAGATTCGTCTGATCGTTACTACGACGACTTCGGTCGATCGTTACTACGACAGCTTCGGCCGATCGTTACTACGACAGCTTCGGCCGATCGTTACTACGACAGATTCGTCTGATCGTTACTACGACGACTTCGGTCGATCGTTACTACGACAGCTTCGGCCGATCGTTACTACGACAGATTCGCCTGATCGTTACTACGACGACTTCGGTCGATCGTTACTACGACAGCTTCGGCCGATCGTTACTACGACAGATTCGTCTGATCGTTACTACGACGACTCCGGTCGATCGTTACTACGACAGCTTCGGCCGATCGTTACTACGACAGATTCGTCTGATCGTTACTACGACGACTTCGGTCGATCGTTACTACGACAGCTTCGGCCGATCGTTACTACGACAGCTTCGGCCGATCGTTACTACGACAGATTCGTCTGATCGTTACTACGACGACTTCGGTCGATCGTTACTACGACAGCTTCGGCCGATCGTTACTACGACAGATTCGCCTGATCGTTACTACGACGACTTCGGTCGATCGTTACTACGACAGCTTCGGCCGATCGTTACTACGACAGATTCGTCTGATCGTTACTACGACGACTCCGGTCGATCGTTACTACGACAGCTTCGGCCGATCGTTACTACGACAGATTCGTCTGATAGTTACTACGACGACTTGTGTCGATCGTTACCAACCATTGTAACGTATATACAGTAGATTAGTAACGTATAATTAAGTACCGAAGCCGACAAGCGAAGCTGTAGAAACCAGATCGACGGAGAATTGAAGCCGACAAGCGAAGCTGTGGGAACCAGATCGACGAAGAATTGAAGCCGCAACACCCAACCCGAACGATCGAGCCTGCAGCATACATAGACATACCCGACGGCCTAATACCCGAAGTCGACAACCGAGACTGCGGTATCCAGATCCACGAGGGATCGAGCCTGCAGCAAACATAGACATACCCGAATACAACACCGAAGCCGACAACCGAGTTGACGATCTACAACAGCTCGATCCTGCGGCACACCATACCGAACCTAAATAACCCGACGGCCTAATACCCGAATCCGACAACCGAGGCTGCAGTATCCGGATCTACGACAGATCGAGCCTGCAGCATACAATACCCGACGGCCCAAAAATCCGAAGCCGACAACCGAATCTGCTGTATTAGAATCCCCGACGGATCCCGCCTACAGCATACAACACCCAGCCTGACTATACCCGACGCCGCCCACCGAGACCGCTGTATCTGAATCTACGACAGATCGAGTCTGCAGCGTACAACACCCAGCCCGACTATACCCGACGGCCTAAAATCCGAAGCCGCCAACCGAGACTGTTGTATCGGATCTACGAAAGGTTAATCCCGAAGAATAAAAAACACCCTGCCTGTACTAAGCCGAATTCATAGGCGAAACTTCAATCCGAATCAGACAACAAGTTCCCGATAATCTTAAAATCGATTCCAATCAGCACTAATCTCGCCTCGCGACCAACACCACCAGCCTAATCGGCCCCCGAAGCACAGTATCTTGTAGTTGTCAAACGTAACTAAAACACAAGTAGATTAGAAAATAAATTATCAATCAATAAAACCTGAATTGTAAGCCCTAGTCAGGGAAAATCCTTGTGTTCTTATTTCGTAAGGTTTGTGGGTCCTTAGGACGACCCTGGAGACGACTGGACTTACCTCAGCCTTCGAAAAAACCACGTTACAAACTAAAAGACCAAATCGGACGAAACATATATATGGGATCTATAGCTAAATCTTAACCGATTTTCTTCAAATTCGGTAGTGTTGGTTCATGGATCAAGAAACTGTACCATTCTAAATTTCAAAAGGATTGGATGTAAAATACAGCTTCTTCAGGACTAAAGAGCAAAATCGGACGAAACATATATATGGGAGCTATAGCTAAATCTTAACCGATTTTCTTCAAATTTGGCAATGTTGGTTCATGGATCAAGAAACTCTACCATTCTAAATTTCAAAACGATTGGATGTAAAATACAGGTTTTATAGGACTAAATGGCCAAATCGGACGAAACATATATATGGGAGCTATAGCTAAATCTTAACCGATTTTCTTCAAATTCGGTAGCGTTGGTTCATGGATCAAGAAACTCTACCATTCTAAATTTCACAATGATTGGGTGTAAAATACAGCTTCTACAGGACTAAAGAGCAAAATCGGACGAAACATATATATGGGAGCTATAGCTAAATCTTAACCGATTTTCTTCAAATTCGGCAATGTTGGTTCATGGATCAAGAAACTTTACCATTCTAAATTTCAAAACGATCGGATGTAAAATACAACTTCTATAGGACTAAAGGGCCAAATCGGACGAAACATATATATGGGAGCTATAGCTAAATCTTAACCGATTTTCTTCAAATTCGGCAATATTGGTTCATGGATCACGAAACTCTACCATTGTAAGTTTCAAAACGATTGGATGTAAAATACAGCTTCTATAGGACTAAAGGGCCAAATCGGACGAAAGATATATATGGGAGCTATATCTAAATCTGAACCGATTTCAACCAAATTCAATAGCGATCTTAACAGCTGCGAAATACTCTAAACTGCAAAATTTCAGAACGATCGGAGTGAAATTGCGACCTGTAGTCGACGAACAACTTTACATGGACAGACGGACGGACGAACAGACATCGTTAAATCGACTCAGCTAGTGATTCTGAGTCGATCGGTATACTTTAAGGTGGGTGTAGCTGTGTTATTTTCAGGTGTTACAAACATCTGCCGTGAAACAAACTTATAATACCCTGTACCACAGTGTGGTGTAGGGTATAATGACTCCAACTTTTGGGTGTTATAAAATTTTCTGCATTCTCAGTCTAAGTACGAATATAGACCTATTGGTATTTAGAACATAATAACTATAAAATACTGCCATTGACTTTGTATTATGCTTTGAATTATTTCAAACATAATATTTTTCTTTTACAGGATCTAAATGATGCTGAGGATAAAACTTTATTGTGGAAACATCTATTCATAAAATTGAATACAGTCTTAGCCGAGGCGGAGAAACTTAATCAACGTCTGGACGATGTTAATCAAAGGTAAAATTGATATTTATTGCCATAGGAAACAAATCTGCCTGAATAATACAAACGACCTCTTCTCAATCATTCCTTGCAGATTAGATGATCTAAGCAAGAGGTTAGAATCAAATTTCTTTTATATATCTACAACATGACATACTTTGTTTCTATCTTTCAAATTTATATATTTTTTGCACAGACAAACAGATCTCGAAAATCGTCTAACCAAGAATATGAGTGAAATTCGTGATGATTCCAAGAAAAGGTATCTGCAATAATAAAACTGGGGCCAAATCACGGCATTCGATATCGAATACTTTACGATAGAGATGTGTTTTTTATTATCATTAAAAGAGTATAACTTCTGTCGAATTCAAGTAGATTGTTTAAATTCAATTTTTATTTATCTTATACACTGTGGTACAGGGTATTATAAGTTTGTTTCACGGCAGATGTTTGTAACACCTGAAAATAACACAGCTAGACCCACCTTAAAGTATACCGATCGACTCAGAATCACTATCTGAGTCGATTTAACGATGTCTGTCCGTCCGTCAGTCCATGTAAAGTTGCTCGTCGACTACAGGTCGCAATATCACTCCGATCGTTCTGAAATTTTGCAGTTTGAAGTATTTCGCGGCTGTTAAGATCGCTATTGAATTTGGTTGAAATCGGTTCAGATTTAGATATAGCTCCCATATATATGTTTCGTCCGATTTGGCCCTTTAGTCCTATAGAAGCTGTATTTTACATCCGATCGTTTTGAAATTTAGAATGGTAGAGTTTCTTGATCCATGAACCAATATTGCCGAATTTGAAGAAAATCGGTCAAGATTTAGCTATAGCTCCCATATATATGTTTCGTCCGATTTTGCTCTTTAGTCCTGTAGAAGCTGTATTTTACATCCAATCATTTTGAAATTTAGAATGGTAGAGTTTATTGATCCATGAACCAACATTGCCGAATTTGAAGAAAATCGGTTAAGATTTAGCTATAGCTCCCATATATATGTTTCGTCCGATTTTGCTCTTTAGTCCTGTAGAAGCTGTATTTTACATCCAATCGTTTTGAAATTTAGAATGGTAGAGTTTCTTGATCCATGAACCAACACTACTGAATTTGAAGAAAATCGGTTAAGATTTAGCTATAGCTCCCATATATATGTTTCGTCCGATTTGGCCATTTAGTCCTATAAAAGCTGTGTTTTACATCCAATCGTTTTGAAATTTAGAATGGTAGAGTTTCTTGATCCAACCAACATTGCCGAATTTGAAGAAAATCGGTTAAGATTTAGCTATAGCTCCCATATATATGTTTCATCCGATTTGGCTTTCTAGATCCAATCGTTTTTATACCCTACACCACACTGTGGTACAGGGTATTATTTAAGTATAAAATGTCCCAAAAGTAAATTTATGTAAACAATTTATACATGAATTACAAAATTTATATATCAGAGTTATTCAATATTTCGAGAGTGGTGTAGGGTATTATATAGTCGGCCCCGCTCGACTTTAGCCTTTCCTTACTGGTTCTTATTACAACAATTTAAATTGCTTTTCGATCGAAAAGTTCTCGATATCGAATGCCGTGATTTGGCCCCTGCTGTCAAAGGAAGGTAATGTGACATATAAGTCTTTTTTAGGGAAGAGAGTCACGAAAATCTTCTAACTAAATTAATGGAAAATATGAATGAAATTCGTGAAGATTTCAAGAAAAGGTATCTGCTTTAATAAAACTGCTTTCAGAAAAAGGTAATGTGACATATGTCTTTTTTAGGGAAGAGAGTCACAAAAATCTTCTGACTAAATTAATGGAAAATATGAATGAAATTCGTGAAGATTCCAAGAAAAGGTATTTGTAAATTTTAAATAGAATTTGAATAAACAATTATATAACTATGCAACAAAATTTTTATCCAAGGACTGTGCATAACATTTTCTGTTGTAATATAGAGTCCTGAACACAAAAAAAAAAATATTAAAAAAAATGTTTATGGTAACTTTTTTTTTTAAAATCTTTAAAATTAATGTATTTTCAAAAAAATGGTTTTTTGCTGGCACGAAAAAACCCATAAAAAAGGAAAAAAAATTGTCTGTTAAAATTTTTGAAAGCTAGCATCCTAGCTAAGAAAACAAGGCCAATTTGAAAATGAAAATCTATAGATAAATGTATAAATTATAGCACTTTTGTTAGAAATAAGAGAATTTCAACATAATCCGGTTATTATACCCCCTCTATTGTGACAAGGGTATATATTGGGATTTCCAATAGAGATGATATGATTTTGAAGTGACGTTTCGGCCATTTGTAATATGTCATGATCTGTCATTTGTGTTTCGTTGTATTCAGCAGTGTTTACAATTTCATCATTGAGAGATATACGCAAGAACAACGTTTACAAATTATTCAGTTTTATTATCAAAATAATCGTTGTCCAATTGCAATTTTTTTTTAAATCCAAAAATACACTTTCCCGTCGACCTACGACCTTGACACCCATGAGCAATATTTTAGCTCTCATTAAGAGCTATCTTTGTAACATTGACCATTTTCCGATTCGACGTACCGTTAAGGATAATAAACTTTCCGTTCACATTTGAAAATGATGCTAAGTCCATTTTTTTAAAAATCCAAAAAAAAAACACTTTCCAGTCGGCCTACGACCTTGACACCCATGAGTAATATTTTAGCTCTATTTTAAAGCTATCTTGTTGCCATTCAACGATTGTGGTTACGCAAATGAAACAATTGAATTGTTGCTAGAAAAGTTTGGAGATTCGATTATTTCAAGAAATTGTCATATTGAATGGCCTTCAAGAAGTTGTGATTTAACACCATTAGGCTATTTCTTGTGGGGTAATTTAAAGACATTGGTCTTTCGAAATAAACCAGACTGTCTTCATGCTTACCAAGTCAATACTGAACATGCCATTCATGACATGCGACTTGATTTAGTGGAAAAATTGCTCGAAAATTGGGTTCATCGAATTCGTTCTTGCAGAAGAAGTTGTGACGTTTTTTTAAGAACTTAATTGTATCGATTGTACTTCACATTAAATAAAACAATTTTGAATCTCCTTAACAATAAGTGTGCTTTTTTGTAAAGAAATCATGTTACTCTTATTCGAAATTCCTGTATATTAGATGCTGCGGGCCAAAAGTGTAACATATCGATGGAGTGACCTAAGAGACTCCAAGAATATTTGGCGGAAATATGTTTTGTAGTGTAGCAATGTCCGTCAGCCTGTCCGCCCGTCTGTCTGGTTGGTGCGCATGATAACTTTCGACAGGATTAACCGATTGACTTGAAATTTGTAATTTGAATATGTCAATAATTTTTTTCTATCTCAGGCTAAGGTCAAAGATGGACTCTGTTGGCCAACTCCTTCGAGTATTTCCCCCACGAAGGGTCAACATTTAGTGAAATATTGATTATCTCATAACTTCTATACCAATACTCAGAATCTTTTACAATTCCACACATGGTATTAGTATATATTTTTTGAGAAAAATATTATTATTTTGAGAAAAATGGGCGATATTGCCATGCCCCTTTTGGTACCTTCCATTCAAATGGACCATTTTGCCGTAACCAAAGTTAACGGCTTATAACTTTGATTCCATTCCATACAAATACTTGACATATTGTGAAAGTACCTATAGTCCCGTGTAAAATGGGCGTTAATACCCATTTTGATACCCTCAAACAAAATTGCCAAATACTCGTAATAAATATGAAATATTATTATTTTTTAATTTCCAATTTTTACAATAACACAGTACAGGCAAAGGAGGACTTTTGTGCCAGAGAAGGAGGACATTTGTAACATTTACAGAGAGCGTTTGGAACTTTCGGAGGACATTTAAAAAATACAGTAATTGGAAAGAATGAGCATTCTACTATGATCAACAATTAATCATTAATAAGTAAGGAATGTCATAAGTCTGACAGAATCGATGATGTGATACCGTACACCACCCTATCGGGGCAGAATAAGAAGAAATATTGTCAAGTTTTATAAATGTTATTTTCCTAATGATAATGATTTGTCTAACAACTGTGTATTTTATAGCGCTTGCTATATCTGAATCTGAACAATTTTTTTTCAAATTTGGCAAGGTTTGTACTTTGGTGCTACATCTAAATCTGAACTGATTTACACCAAATACGACAATGTGGTTCCTTGCATCAAGAAACTCCATCCTGCTTAATTTCAAAGTTATTAGATATAAAAAACAGCTTCTGTAGCGGTAAAATGGCGGATACATCTAGATCTGAACCGATTTTGACAAATTTCTTCCCATGTGTGAAAGAATCCTTATTTGCAAATTTCAGCAAGATCAGAGTAAAAATGCGGCATGTACTTAACGAACAACTTTAAATGGACAGACAGGCGGACGGACATGGTTCAATCGACTAATCAATCAACTAATTAAGCGATACTAAGTCGATCGGTGTACTTTAAAGTGGGTCTAGCTCCAGCATTTTTAGGCGTTAATTATAAAAAATAAGTGAAAGCGAAAAAGTTGGATTTGAAATTATGACAATACACTGTTTTGAATTCCTCAGTAAACAAGTTTTTTCCATCCTGATTGCTTATTTTTGGGACGATATGACCACAAACGTAGCAAAAATCATCCAATTTTTCCATATCGAAATTTTGAATGCTTTTCTGCCTTTTAAAATGTTTTTCACTCTAAATTATAATTTAAAAATTTTACTTTTCGCATTCGTCGGCACTTGTTGTATGACAAAAATCGATCAATGAACACCTATAAATACTACGTATTTTTATACGCTCCACCATAGGATGGGGGTATACTAAGTTTGTCTTTCCGTTTGCAACACCTTGAAATATTGATCTGCGACCCCATAATATATATATATATATATATATTCATGATCGTCGTGAATTTCTAAGACGATTTAGCCATGTTCGCCTGTCTCTCTGTCTGTCTGTCTGTTGAAATCACGCTACAGTCCGCAATAATAGAGCAGGTTGATCAAATTTGGTAGAAATACTTCCTATAGTTGCGGGTCGTTTGGGATTGCAAATGGGCCATACCGGTCAATGTTTTGATATTGCTTCCCTATAGAGGTCGCTCCAAAATACGGGTTTTGAGCCATAGATTCCACATTTGTAAAGCAATTTTGCTGAAACTTTGCAGTTTGTATTCTATTTTGACTAGAATTCATCACAGTACAAATTTTGCAAATCTGCTCATATTTAGTTATAGTCACCCTATAGAGGTCGCTCCAAAATAGGCTTATTTAAATCATAAATACCACATTATCGAAGCATTTTAAGCGAATCTTTGCAGTTTGTGTTTTATTTAGAAAAGAATTCATCACAGCAAACATTTTTTAAATCAGTTCACATTTTGTTGTAGTTCACCTATAGATGTCGCTCCCAAAAACGCTTGTTTAAGCCACAAACACAAGACTAAGCAATTTAGCTGTTTTTGCAGTTTTGACAAGAGAATTTATCTCAACAAACTTACTCAGTATATATTTGGTTGTAGTCCCTGTAAGCCATAAATACCACATTTTGCAGATGAAGAGTTTGGCTAAATAATTTGGAGCCTAAAATTTAGCTAAAAATTGCAGCGTTCATTATCCCCTCACCTTAGAGAGGAGGGTATATATCATTTGGTACGAACCAAAAGTGTAACACATCGAAGGAGTGACCTAAGATCCTATGTATGTTCGGCGGATATCGGTTTTGGGTCACTTTAAGTCGAATGAGTCATGTCCATCCGTCCGTCTGTCTGTCTGCTGGCTGATGCGCACGATAACTCTCGAAAGGAGTAACCGACTGACTTAAAATTTGGTATGTACTAATATTTTCTTCAATCTCCGGCTAATTTCGAAGATGGGCCATATTGGTCCACTCATTCTAGTACCTTCCCCACAAAGGGTTAACATTTAGTTAAATATTGATTGTTTCATAACTTGTATACTACTTATTCGAATCCTCTGAAATTCTGCACATAGCATTAGTTTATTAGTCACTATTACCTCGAGAAAAATTGGCGAAGTTGCCACTCCCCTTTTTGGTACCTCCCACACAAATGGACAATTTTGAACCAAAAGTTAATAGCTTATAACTGTATTACCAGTGCATACAAAGACCTGAATGTTGTACAGTGTAATGTTTTAATAGTACCTACAATTCTGTGAAAAATGTGCATTATTTTGGTACCTCCCACACAAATGAATCATTTTGTACCAAAAATTACCAGCTTATAACTTTATTAGCAGTGCATACAAAGACCTGCAAATGTTTACAGTGTAATGGTTTAATATAACCTACAATACAGTGAAAAATGGGCATTATTTCCACGCTCCTTTTGGTACCTCCTACACAAATGGACCTTTTTGTACCAAAAGTAAACAGCTTTTAACTTTAATACGAGTCCATATAAATACTTGAAATTTTGTACAGTGTAATGCTTTTATAGTACCTAGAGTCTAGAGAAAAATGCGCGTTATTGGCACGTCCCTTTTGGTACCCCCCACACATATGGACCATTTTACACCAAAACTTTAACTTTAATATCAGTGTATACAAATACTTGAAATTTCGAACAGTGCAATGCTTTTATAGTACCTATAGTCTAGAGAAAAGTGGCCGTTATTGGCACACCCCTTTGGTACCCCCACACATATGGACCATTTTACTCCAAAAGTTAACAGCTTACAACTTTAATACCTGTACATACTCTTAAGTCATTAAATGCAATTTAAATTGATAATAATTTAATTAAAACAAAAAAATAAATAAATTTACTAATATTTTTTTGGGACCCAAGGTGAGGGGATTCATTCGTCGGTTTACCCGACTGAACTTTCTTACTTGCTTTTTATTTTTTTTTCGCCCAAAATAAAAGTTATGTCATAACGCCCAAACGCGCTGCGCGGACCTATGTGCTCTGCGGTACGAGAACTTCGGCCGTAGTTCTAACATGGCCGCTTTTCCGGCCGGTATTAACGATTTTCTCCTCTGGCGTATGTTAAAAGATGGCTACGCGGACCAAACAGTCGGGGTATACCTAAAGACGGTTACGCGAACCAAAGTGCCGTTGGGTGGTCGGCCTTCGGCCCGAATTAAATATTTTCTCCTCCGGGGTATGTCAAAAGACGGCTACGCTGACCCAACAGTCGGATTGATTGCCCTACCAAAGACGGCTACGCGGACCAAAGTGTACTATCGTGGCCGGCCTTCGGCCGTCATATCATGACCCAAAAAAAAAACTTTGGGCTTTCTGACATTGCGTTTGGGCGAAATGACATTTCGAGGTAACTATTTTGGGCGATATGTCGCTTTTTGAGTGATATGATATACATGGTTTTGGGCGATATGAATTTTATTTATAGAAAATTTCATTGAAATTTTTTAAGTATTTATAGAAAATTTCATTGAAATTATTTATTTATAGAAAATTTCATTGAAATTTTTATACCCTACACCACACTGTGGTACAGGGTATTATAACTTTGTGCATTTGTTTGTAACACCCAAAAGGAGAAGAAATAGACCCATCGTTTATTATACCGATCGACTTAGAATCACTTTCTGAGTCGATTTAGCTATGTCCGTCTGTCCGTCCGTCTGTCTGTCTGTCTGTCTGTCTGTCTGTCTGTCTGTCTGTCTGTCTGTCCGTCTGTCTGTCTGTCTGTCTGTCCGTCTGTCTGTCCGTCTGTCTGTCCGTCTGTCTGTCCGTCTGTGCATGTATTCTTGTAATCAAAGTACAGGTCGCAATTATGGTCCGATCTCGACGAAACTTTACACATATCTTTTTTTTGGCCCAAGGACCCTAATAAATTTGGTTGAAATCGGTTCAGATTTAGATATAGCCCCCATATATATGTTAGCCCCGATTTGACATGTAAGCGCTGTAAAAACTTTATTTTATATGAAATTCGGCAGGAAAAGGTTTCTTATTACATGAATGAACTCTGTTAAATTTGGAAGAAATCGGTTCAGATTTAGATATAGCCCCCATATATACATTACCCCCGATTTGACATATAAGCGCTGTAAAAATGTTATTTTAAATCCGATCAGTGCGAAATTCGGCAAAGAGAGGTTTCTTATTACATGAAGGAATACTGCTAAATTCGGAGAAAATCGGTTCAGATTCAGATATAGCCCCCATATATATGTTACCCCCGATTTGACATGTAAGCGATGTAAAAACTGTATTTTATATCCGATCAGTGCAAAATTTGGCAGAAAGAGGTTTCTTATTACATGAAGGAATACTGCTAAATTCGGAGAAAATCGGTTCAGATTTAGATATAGCCCCCATATATACGTTACCCCCGATTTGATATGTAGGCGCTGTAGAGACTGTATTTTATATGCGATCAGTACGAAATTCGACAGAAGGAGGTCTTTTTACATGAATGAGTATTCAGGGAAGATCGGTTCAGATTTATATTGATTGTTCCTCCTGATTTGGTATCAAACCGCTATATAAGTTGTATTTTACTTCCGATCATTAAAATTTTCCAGAAAGATGTTTCTCAATTTAGGAACGAATATTGCTTAATTTAGCGATTATCGTTTCAGAATTAGATAATATGTTTCTACCCATTTACCAATTATTCCAAATTATTATGGCAATGACCCTTATCGCATTGTTAGGGAGGTGTAGGGTATTATATAGTCGGCCCCGCCCGACTTTCTGCCTTTCCTTACTGTAATTTTTTATTTATAGAAAATTTCATAGAAATGTTTTATTTATAGAAAATTTCATTGAAATTTTTTATTTATTTGTTTTAATTTTTTATTTATATAAAATTTCTTTGAAATTTTTTATTTATAGGAAATTTCATTGAAATTTTTTATATATAGGAAATTTCGTTGACATTTTTTGTTTATAGGAAATTTCATTTAATTTGTTATTTATAGAAAATTTCATTGATTTTTTTTATTTATTTGTTTTAATTTTTTATTTATATAAAATTTCTTTGAAATTTTTTATTTATAGCAAATTTCTTTGAAATTTTTATTTATAGCAAATTTCTTTGAAATTTTTTATTTATAAGAAATTTCAGACATATTTTATTTATAGGGAATTTCATTGAAATTTTTCATTTCATTATTTATAGATTTCATTGAAATTTTTAAAAAATTAAAAATTGAAATTTTTTATTTATAGAAAATTTCATTGAATTTTTTTATTTATAGAAAATTTCATTGATTTATTTTATTTATAGAAAATTTCATTGAAATTTTTATAAAAAATTTTATTGAAATTTTTTATTTATAGAAAATTTCATTAAAAATTTTTTATTTATAGAAAATTTCATTGCAATTATTTTTATTTATAGAAAATTTCTTTGAAATTTTTTATTTATTATTTATTGAAAATTTCATTGAAATTTTTTATTTATAGAATATTTCATTGAAATTTTTTATTTATAGAAAATTTCATTGAAATTTTTTTATTTATATAAAATATATATATAATTTTATTTATAGCCTCATACTCGATTTGGTTGGTATCAACGAATTGGGTTGACTTAAAATTAGTTTTGGTAAGCATTCAACTAGTTTTTGTATGAGGCTACGCCCCAAAACCCTTTTTGGTACCTAACAAACAAAATTGTCAAAATAAAAAATTATTTTTTTTTAATTTCCCTATTTTTACAATATGGGTCATAATTGAAAGAAAATGAAACAAATACATTTTTTTATTTTTTATGGTTTTTTACATGTTAGCAAAAAACTATATTTTACAAAAGTTCAGTTTCTACATGAAAGTGATGTTTTCAGCATTTTTAGCCCTCATAATTTACTTTAATCCTAAAAAAATATGGTTCAAATACTAAAGGTAACTTCCAAATAAATGAGAATTTTAGAAAAAAAATTAAAAAAAAAACTTTAACATAAAAAAATTTGTGTTGGTTTCATAAAATAGTATGCCTCAATGTATGTACACCCAAAAAAAGTTTTTAGGTCTCGGACACCAAAAAAAATTGTTGTATAGAGTATTTAATAAAAGTCTTTTTCAGGGAAGAGAACAATGAAAATCGGATTACGAATGTTGAATTAAAGGGAAATAGTCATGGAAGTCATATCATTGATTTCAAGTTAAGGTATGAATGAATATTGTTTTCTAACCTAAATTTAGTGCTTTTTGTGCAATATATGGAAGGACTGACCTAAATATATTTGGTGTAAATCCGTTGCAAGACTTGTAAAGTCATTAAAGCTATGTCCGTCAGTCTGTCTGTCTGGCTAGAAGACAGCGACTGACTTCGTACTATTTTCTGGGATAAAATTTTCTTTGAACTTAGTTGAAATTCGAAGATAACCATTGTTTCTGGTATCTCACCCACAAAGGCTTGACACATAGTGAAATACTTGTTTTTTTTTTTTAATTCTAAAATTTTAATTTTACCTAAATTTCTCTTAAAGCCAACCGTGGACTACAATTCTCCGTCGCAAGGATGCTTCTGTTGATTTTAATCGACCTTGGAATGATTACAAACTGGGTTTTGGCAATCCAGAAGCCTCATTTTTTATCGGCCTCGAAAGGATGCATGCCATGACTTCGCACGGTTCTCCGCAGGAGCTGTTGGTTGTCCTCATTGATTTTGATAATCAAACACGCTATGCCTATTATGACCTCTTCCGCATTGGCAACGAAACAGAGAAATATATTATGAAAGATTTGGGTAAATATTCGGGTGATGCTGGTGATGGTCTGGGTTGGCATAGGGGCAGACATTTTACAACATTTGATCGGGATAATAATGAAGGCGAAATCCGAGATTGCCCTCTAAATTTTAAAGGTGGTTGGTGGTTTCATGATCCTTGTTATATTGGGTAAAGTAAAAGAAATAATTATTTTCTATATAAAATACAAAATTGTATCTTAATTGTAGATTTCTAAATGGAATTTACCGCGAGGAAAAATATGCGTACAATTTTGGTGTTAGCTGGGATCCTTGGAGACGTTGGAATTATTCTGTGAAATTTGCAGCTATGATGATACGTCCTAAAATATAATATGTAACTGTGTGACTATTGTTTGTGATTTCTATTGACAAGAGAGTTTTTTTTCTGTAGTGCAAACAAAAAATAATTAAATATTGGAATTAAAATTTTGTAAGTGTCAGAAGTGATACCCTAGGAAGAAGAAATATATGCCTTCCAAACCAATGAACAAAACGTCTCAAATATGTATATCGCCCCCCTCTAGGGAAGAAGTACAAATTGTTTTTCTAAGTTCGTAATTTTAGAATCAAAAGAGAACGAAAGGAGACCCCAAGGTACGTACTCTCTCCCAGTAAAGACTTGTTTTTCGAAATTCTTACTTTTTGGAATAAAAGAGCTCAAAAAATACTTATGTATATATCGTATCCATGAGAGAAAAAAATATAGTATACTGAATAAGGGTACAATTTATTTTTCGAAATTCTTTTTTTTGATCAAGTTAGGACTAAAGGAGGCCCAAAAACGGTAACCTCGACCAGTAGTGTGGTTTTAACTATATTTTTCGAAATTTGTTAATTTTTGAACAAAATAGAAGTTGTAATTGGGAAGTAATTACTGTTTTCCGAAAATGTTTTCTATTTGCAATAAAAGGTTCTAAAATTCCTACGCTTTCCTTGAAAAGAAGAAGGAGTCAGTAAATTTGTTAATTTTGAAAACGAAATTCGTACTTTATGAAATAAAAGGGCCCAAAAATGGTACACTTCCCATTGGTACTAGGGGCGATAAGATAAGTTCCAGCTGGAAAAAGACTATTTCAAAATAAGTACTTTTTGAAATTAAAGTGACCCAAATGGTACCCTAACCTCGTCAGAAAAAATAAGCTAAACTCTCCCCCGGAAAAAATAACGATTATTTGTCGAAATTATAATAAAAAAAGTTGTAATTGGGAAGTAGTAATTGCTTTCAGAAATTTTTACTTTATGAACTAAAAGGGCCCAAAAATGGTACACTATCCATTGGAATGAAGAAATGTGGTATATACTTTCCTGCTGGAAAGAAGAAAAATATTTTTTAATTTTGCTCTTTTTTAAATAACAAGATGGCAATAAGAGTCCCGAAAGTGGTACTCTGAATCAGTAGTGTGATTAAATTGTTGTGAATTTCGTGGGTACTCTCTCCCAGTAAAGATGATACACTGGTTTCCCGAGTTTCTTACTTTTTGAAATAAAAGGGACCAATAATTATATAATATCCGTGAGAAAAATGAAAGGTATACTCAACCTGAATAAGGGTAACACTTTTATTTCGAATTTTGTTATTTTTGATAAAAGGAGGCCCAAAAAAGGTAAACTCTATAGTGTGGTTATAACTGTGTTTTAAAATAAGTATTTTTTGAAATATGGTAACCTAAACCTCGGTAGAAAAAAATAAGCTAAAATAAAGAAATAAAGTATGTACTTTCCTGCTGGAAAGAAGCAAAACATTTTTTAATTTTGCTCTTTTTAAAATAAAAAGAGGGTAAACGAGCCCATAAAATGGTACTCTGAATCACCCATTAAATTGTTGTGAATGAATTTGAATTATGGTTGTGAATTTAAAGTTCATTTTGTAATGATGAAATGAATGAAATTTTGTCAAAAATGCAAATATTAAGAAAAAATCATCATAATTAAATTTTTCTACAAAATTCATTTTTTTAGAAAATTCCTTCAAATTTCCATTTTTCTAAAAAAATGTTTTTGAAATAAAAGTTCTGCAGAAAAACGTTGTTGCAATTATTTTTTTTCTAAATTTCGTCGAAATTGCACTTTTCTGAACAATTTTGTTAAAATTGCATTTTTCTCGAAAAATTGTTAAACTGCATTAGTCTAGAAAACTTTACAAAATTTCTGGAAATGAATTTTTTTTCTACGAAATTTTGTTGAAATGTCAAAGGTCGGTGAGCGGTTCAAGTTCCTTTGAATTAATAGCCAATAAATAGTCAAGCTCGCGGTCATTATTTTATTGTTATTAAAACATTTTATTTAATTTCCAATATTTCGCAATTACTTTAAATTGCTTCATCAGGAAAAACTACAATGATATGCAAAACAGAAAAAATATATAAAATATACATGTGAATATCACAGTTTTAACTTATTCTAGATTAAAAAAGGTGTATAAGTACAAACGATCACTTACTTTGAAAGGATTAAAGATTGATGAGTCGTTCAAAGGAATATGACTACTGATTAGTGGCCACTGCCCGAATTAAAGATCCTTGACTTTATAAAAGCCGATGAATTCACAGAATATTTCACCACAATTAAAATTTTCTACAAAAATTCTGGAAACCGATTTTTTTACAAAATTCTTAAAATGTGCATTTTTTTTAAAAAAATCTTTTTTTTGACAATTTCGTGGAAATTTCATTTTTTTTTAATTTCGTTGTAATTGTATTTTTCTGCAAAATTTTTTCACTCCCCTTGTCAAAGATCGTTGACTTTATCAAAACCGATGAAGAAACTTTTCCGCAAAAATTCAAATTCGAAGAACATTTCTTCAGAATTAAAATTTTCTACAAAAATTCTTGAAATCCTTTCTTTTCAGAAAATTCTTAAAAATTTGCATTTTTCTAAAAAATACGAATTTGTGTTTTTCTTCAAAATTTGGCGAAATAAAAGTGTGTAGAAAAACTTCGTTGCAATTGAATTTCTTTGAAAATTTCGTCGGAAATTTTTGTTTAAATTGTATTTTTTTATCAAAGCCAAATGTCCCGCAAAAATTCAAGAAAATTTTATTAGAATTACAATTTTCTACAAAAAAACTTGAAATAATTTTTGTTTAGAAAATTCTTAAAATTTGCATTTTTTTTAAAAAAATCCTTCGAATTTGTGTTTTTTAAATTTTGTAGAAAAACATCGTTCCAATTTTGCTGAAATTGCATTTTTCTCAAACCTCGTTGAATTGCATCTCGTGAATATTTTATTAAAAAGTAATTTCTCCACAAAATTTCTTGAAATTAATATTTTTCCAGAAAATGTTGTCGAAAAATGTCAAAGGTAGATTAATGGCCTCTGAACGGATTAGTGGCCACTCTCCGGATTAAAGATCGTTGACTTTATCAAAGCCGATGAAGAAAATCTTCCGTAAAAATTCAAATTCGAAGAAAATTTCTTCAGAACTAAAATTTTCTACAAAAATTTTTGAAATCGTTTTTTTTTAAATTAAAATTTGCACTTTTCTAAAAAAAACCCCGAATTTGTGTTTTTCTAAAAAAATTGGTGAAATTAAAGTATTTGTAGAAAAAATTCGTTGTAATTTAATTTCTTTTAAAATGCCTCGAAATTTTTGTTGTGAAATTGCATTTTTTCGAAAAATCGAATTACTCTAGAAAATTTTGTTAAAAAAACACTTCAATACAAAATGTCTAGAAATTTCTTAAAATTTGCCTTTTTCCAAAAAAAAAATCTTCGAATTTGTGTTTTTCCAAAAAAAAAAATGTTGAATTTTTCTGCAAAATTTTGTTGAAATTGCATTTTTCTAGAAAAATCTTTAAATTGCATTACTTTAGAAAATTTTGTTAAAATGTCATTTTTTCACAAAATTTCTTGAAATTAATATTTTTCTAGAAAATGGCAAAAGCCGATAAGCGGATTAATGTCCCCTGAATGGATTAAGATTGATGAGTTGTTTAAAGGACTATGACTAGTGGCCACTGCCCGGATTAAAGATCGTTGACTTTATCAATGCCGATGTAGAAAATTCTAAGAAAATTTCCTCACAATTAAAATTTTCAAAAAAAAAAAAAATTCTTCAAATCGCTTTTTTAGAAAATTCTTAAAATTTAAATTTTTTTTAAATATTTCTACGAATTTGTGTTTTTTTAATTTTGTAGAAAAACATCGTTGCAATTGGTTTTTTTGAAAATTTCGTCGAAATTGCATTTTTTGCAAAATTATATCGAAATTGCATTTTTCTAGAAAAATTATTGCAATTTTTCTAGAATATATTTCTAGAATATTTTGCTAAATTGCAATTTCTCCACAAAATTTCTTGAAATTAATATTTTTCTAGAAAATTTTGTCGAAAAATGAACGGATTAGTAGCCACGGGTTAAGATCAAAGCCGATGAAGAAAATTTTCCGCAAAAATTCGAAGGAAATGTCTTCAGAATTAAAATTTTGAAATCGTTTCTTTTCAGAAAAATTTGCATTTGTCTAAAAAATCCGAATTTGTGTTTTTCTAAAAAATTTGGCGAAATAAAAGTTGTGTAGAAAAACTTCGTTGCAATTGAATTTCTTTGAAACTTTCGTTTAAATTGTATTTTTTATCAAAACCGATGAAGAAAATGTTCCGCAAAAATTTAAGAAAATTTTATCAGAATTAAAATGTTCTACAAAAATTCTTGAAAACATTTTTTTTTTAAAATTCGGAAAATTTGAATTTTTTAAAAAAAATCCTTCGAATTTGTGTTTTTTGTAGAAAAACATCGTCCCAATTACATTTTTTGAAATTTTGACCAAATTGGGTTTTTTTTACAAATTTCGTCGAAATTGCATTTTTTTGCAAAATTTTGTTAAAATTGCATTTTTCTAGAAAAATAATTGAATACAAATTCTACAAAAATTCTTGGAATCACTTTTTTAGAATACTCGGAATTTCCAAAAAAAAAAAAAATCGAATTTGTATTTTTCTACAAAATGCTGAAATAAAAGTTTTATAGAAAAACTCCGTTGGAATTAATTTTTTGAAAATTTCGTCGAAATTTCGTTTGTTGCAAATTTTGTTGAAATTGGATTTTTTCTCAAACCTCGTTGAATTGCATCTCCTGAATATTTTGTTAAAATGTAATTTCTCCACAAAATTTCTTTAAATTTATATTTTTCCAGAAAATTTTGTCGAAAAATGTCAAAGGTAGATGAACGGATTAATGGCCTCTTAACGGATTAGTGGCCACTGTCCGGATTAACGGTCGTTGACTTTATCAAAGCCGATGAAGAAAATTTTCTGCAAAAATTCAAATTCGAAGAAAATTTCTTCAGAATTACAATTTTCTACAAATATTTTTTAAATTGTTTTTTTTTTCAAAATTCTTAAAATTTACACTTTTCAAAAAAAAAACACAATTTGTGTTTTTCTAAAAAAAATTGGGGAAATTAAAGTTTTGTAGAAAAAATTCGTTGTAATTTAATTTCTTTCAAAATTTCGTCGAAATTGTTGTTGAAATTGCATTTTTCTCGAAAAATCGTTGAGTTGAATTACTCTAGAAAATTTTGTTAAAAAGACATTTCTGCACAACATTTCTAGTAATTATTAAAATTTGCGTTTTTCTAAAAAAAATCCTTCGAATATGTGTTTTACCAAAAATTTTTTTTTGCATTTTTATGCAAAATTTTATTGAAATTGCATTTTTTTTTAGAAAAATCTTTAAATTGCATTATTCTAGAAAAAAATTTTTCTAGGAAGTGTTGAAAAATGTCATATGCCGATGACCGGATTAAGGACCTCTGAATGGATTAAATATTAATGAGTCGTTTTAAGGACTATGACTACTGATTAGTGGCCACTGCCCGGATTAACGGTCGCTGACTTTATCAAAACCGATAAAGAACATTTTCCAGAATAATTAAAATTCAATGAAAATTCCATCAGAATTAAAATTTTCTACAAAAAATCTGGAAATAGCTTTTTTTAGAAAATTCTTAATATTTGCATTTTTTAAAAAATCCTTGGAATTTGTGTTTTTTTTAAATTTTGTAGAAAACCATCGTTGCAATTGCATTTGTTCAAAATGTTGTCAAAATTTAATTTTTTGCAAAATTTTGTTGAAATTGCATTTTTCTAGAAAAATCGTTAAATCGCATTACTCTAGAATATTTTGTTAAAATGTCATTTCTCCACAAAATTTCTTGAAATTAATATTTTTCTAGAAAATGACCTTTGAACGGAGTAGTGGCCACTGTCCGGGTTAAAGATCGTTGAATTTATCGAAACCGATGAAGAAAAATTTCCGAATTCAAATTCGAAGAAAATTCTTAAAATTGTCATTTTCCTAAAAAAAATCCGAATTTGAGCTTTTTCTAAAAAAATTGTTGAAATTAAAGTTTTGTAGAATTTTATTTGAATTACAAATTTTTTGTAGAAAAACTTCGTTACAATTGAATTTCTTTGAAATAACATTTTTCCTGAAAAATCGTTGAATTTAATTACTCCATAAATTTTGATAAAAAAACAATATTATACATAATTTCTTAAAATTATGTATAATAGTGTTCTTTTTAAAAAAAAATCCTTCGAATTTGAGTATTTCCAAAAAAAAAAGAATTGTTGAATTTTTGCAGAAATACTTTTTTAAAATTTCGTCAAAATTGCATTTTCTGCAAAATTTTTGAATTTGCATTTTTCTTGAAAAATCGTTAAATTGCATTACTTTAGAAAATTTTGTTAAAATGTCATTTCTCCAAAAAATTTCTACAAATTATTTTTTTTCTACGAAATTTTGCCGAAATTTTTCAAAGCTCGATGAGCGGAATAAGTGCCTCTGAATAAGTTAAAGATTGATGAGTCGTTTAAAGGACTATGACTACTGATTAGTGGCCACTGCCCGTATTAAAGATCAAAGCCGATGAATACAATTTCCCGCAAAAATTCAAATTCAAAGAAAATTTCACCAGAATTAAAATTTTCAAAAAAAATTATTGAAAATGAAATGTTTTCTTTTTGTAGTAAAAAAGGGAGAAAAAGATCATGCGAATGCATTTTAAAATAACCAGTAACACTGAAATATAAATTTTGTAATTCATGTACAATTTGTTAACATAAACTTACTTTTGGGACATTTTATAAAATTTTAATGATCGGAAGTAAAGTACAACTTCTATAGCGATTTGATACCAACTCAGGAGGAACATATACATATATGGAGGAAATATGGAGGTTATATATAAACCTGAACCGATTTTTCCTGAATACTCATTCATGTAAAACGACCACTTTCTGTCGTATTTCGTACTGATCGGATATAAAATACAGTCTCTACAGCGCTTACATGTCAAATCGGTTGTAACATATATATGGGGGCTATATCTAAATCTGAAGCGATTTTAAAATTCAAATTCAATAGGGATCGTCCTTGGGCCAAAAAAAAGATATGTGTAAAGTTACGTCGAGATCGGACCATAATTGCGACCTGTACTTTGATTACAAGAATACTTCTACAGAGAGACGGACAGACGGACATAGCTACTCGTAAATCGCCTCAGAAAGTGATTACAAGTCGATCGGTATAATAAACAATGGATCTATCTCTTCTCCTTTTGGGTGTTACAAACAAATGCACAAAGGCATAATACCCCGTACCACAGTGTGGTGTAGGGTATAAAAATGAGGAATGAGTAATAACTGTACTTTTTTGGTCCTTTTCTTCTCTTAAAGGTACCCTCTCTCTCTCTGGGGCTAAGTAATTATTATTTTTTGAAAATTAAAAAAGGTTGCACAAAATTATACACTACGACACTGCTGACCTTTAAATCATTAGCTAAATATTAATTCGTAAATGTTGAACACAGCAGTTTAACATTTAATTAGCAGGTACGAGTAATAGCACTAAATGTATCCCATAAATTCATTGATTTTTTACTTCTTTTTTTGCATCGCAATCGTATTTACACAAATAAATCGTTTGTACAAAGAAAATCTAGGAATTTATTTCTCTTATCAATTTAATATATATACCAGATTCCTGGAACTATAAATACCTAAGAGGTTTCATAATCATTCACTCGTGAATGCTGAAGACTGCAGTTTTGCATTTAATCTGAACTTTGTTGTACATACATACGACTTTTTGGATGAGACATCGCCGATAATATAGACAATATGTAAAGGCATTACACTTCATAAAATTTTAAATATTTGTATTGACTAGAATCAAAGTTATAAGCTTTTAACTTTTTATGTAAAATTTACGAGATGGGTTAAGGACTGTCCGAGTTGGAGGGTATTGAATATTGACATTTTGGTCAAACGGTCCTATTTTCTCATCAATGTAACTAATTAGCTATTGTATTTAGAAAAGTTTGCGCAAAGTGTTTTCAATTGTTTTTTCTTCAATCTCTTTAACAAAAATCGCAAAAATATTTTTGTTGTGACTTTTTTGGAATTTAAAACTTTTTTTTTTGCATTTTTGTAACGACCCATATTTTAATTTTTGATTTTTTTGCCCAAAAGAAAGCTTTCATTTAAGAGCTTTGTGGTATATTAATGGGATGGGCCCTGTTGATCAATCAATCATTTGCTACGAGCCAAAAGTGTAACACATCGAAGGAGTGAACTAAGACCCAAAGATTTGCGGATATCCGTTTTGGATAGTTTTAAGTCATTTGAGCAATGTCTGTCCGTCCGTCCGTCTGTCTGTCTGCTGGCTGGTGCGCACGATAACTCTCGAAAGGATTAACCGAATGACTTCAAATTTGGTATGCGGTAATATTGTGCTCTATCTCCGGCTAATTTCGAAGATGGGCCATATTGGTCCACTCCTTCTAGTACCTCCCCCACAAAGGGTTAACATTTACCGAAATATTTATTCCTTAATAACTTCTATATTAGTTACTCGAATGTTCTGAAATTCCACACATAGTATTAGCTTATTATTCGCTTACACCTCAAGAAAAATGGGCGAAGTTGTCACGCCCGTTTTGGTACATCCCACACAAATGGACCATTTTGCACCAAAAGTAACCAGCTTATAACATTAATACCTGTACATAAAAATACTTGATATTTTGTAGAGTGTAACTCTGTTATAATGTCTACAGTTCAGGGAAATATGGGCGTTATTGCCCCGCCCCTTTTGGTACCTTCCACACAAATGAACCATTCTGTACAAAAATTTAACAGCTTATAACTTTCATATCAGTACATACAAATGCATAAAATTTTGTTCAGTGTAATGCTTTTATAGCATCTTTGAGTCCAGGGAAAAGTGAGCGTATTGGTGCGCCCCTTTTGTTACCTCCCACACAAATGAACCATTTTTCAGCAGTTAACAGCTTATAACTTTAATAACAGTACCTTAAAGTTAATAAATGCAGTTTAAATTCATAATAATTTAATTTAATTATAATTTTAATAACAGTACATTAAAATTAATAAATAAAATTTAAATTGATAATAATTTAATTAAAACCAGTAAGGAAAGGCAGAAAGTCGGGCGGGGCCGACTATATAATACCCTACACCTCCCTAACAATGCGATAAGGGTCATTGCCATAATAATTTTGAATATTTGGTAAATGGGTAGAAACATATTATCTAATTCTGAGCCGATAATCGCTAAATTAAGCAATATTCGATCCAAAATTGAGAAACATCTTTCTGGAAAATTTTAATGGTCGGAAGTAAAATACAACTTCTATAGCGGTTTGATACCAAATCAGGAGGAACATATATATGGAGCTTTAATACAAATTTGAACCGATCTTCCCTGAATACTCATTCATGTAAAAAGACCTCCTTCTGTCGAATTTCGTATTGATCGGATATAAAATACAGTCTCTACAGCGCTTACATGTCAAATCGGGGGTAACATATATATGGGAGCTATATCTAAATCCGAACCGATTTTCTCCGAATTTGGCAGTATTCCTTCATGTAATAAGAAACCTCTTTCTGGCGAATTTCGCACTGATCGGATATAAAATAACATTTTTACAGCGCTTACATGTCAAATCGGGGGTAACGTATGTATGGGGGCTATATCTAAATCTGAACCGATTTTAACCAAATCCAATAGGGATCGTCCTTGGGCCAAAAAAAAGATATGTGTAAAGTTTCGTCGAGATCGGACCATAATTGCGACCTGTGCTTTGATTACAAGAATACATGCACAGACAGACAGACGGACATAGTTAAATCAACTCAGAAAGTGATTCTAAGTCGATCGGTATAATAAACGATGGGGCTAGTTCTTCTCCTTTTGGGTGTTACAAACAAATGCACAAAGTTATAATACCCTGTACCACAGTGTGGTGTAGGGTATAAAAATAAATAAATTTACTAAAATTTTTTCATAAGTCGGTTTAGGTGACTGAACTTTCTTACTTGTTATACCCTCACTTTAGTGTGACGAGGGTATATATCATTTGCTACCAAAAAAAGTGCAACACATCGAAGGAGTGATCTAAGACCCTAAGTATGTTCGGCGGATATTCGTTTTGGGTAATTTTAAGACGAATGAGGGATGTCCGTCCGTCTGTCTGTCTGTCTATCTGTCTGTCTATCTGTATGTCTGTCTGTCTGTCTATCTGTCTGTCTATCTGTCTGTCTATCTGTCTGTCTATCTGTCTGTCTATCTGTCTATCTGTCTATCTGTCTGTCTGTCTGTCTGTGTGTCTGTCTGTCTGCTGGCTGGTGCGCACGATAACTCTCGAAAGCAGTAACCGATTGACTTCAAATTTGGTACGTGGTAATATTTTTTTCTATCTCCGGCTAAGTTCGAAGATGGGCCATATTGGTCCACTCCTTCTAGTACCTCCCCCACAAAGTGTTAAAATGTTGTGAAATATTGAATCTTTAATAACTGCTATACTACTTATTCGAATCTTCTGAAATTCCACACATAGCATTAGTTTATTAGTACCTATCAATTCGAGAAAAATGGGCCACGTTGCTACGCCCCTTTTGGTACCTCCCACACAAATGCACCATTTTGCACCAAAAGTTAAAAGCTTATAACATTAATACCAGTGTATAAAAATACTTGAAATTTTGTGCAGTGTAATGCTTTTATAGTGCCTACAGTCCAGTGAAAAATGGGTGTTATATTCACTCCCCTTTTGGTACCTCCCACACAAAGGTACCATTTTGCACCAAAAGTTGACAGCTTGTAACATTAATACCAGTGTATAAAAATACTCGAAATTTTGTACAGTGTAATGCTTTTATAGTGTCTATAGCCCTGTGAAAAATGGACGCTATTGCCACGCCCCTTTTTGTACCTCCCACACAAAGGTACCATTTTGCACAAAAAGTTAAGAGCTCACAGCATGAGTACCAATGCACGAAAATGCAACAACATTTTGCACAGTGTAACGCTTTTGAAGTTCCTATAGCCCTGTAAAAAATGGGCGTCATCACCACGACCCGTTTTGTACCTCCCACACAAAATGGCCAAATCATACCAAAATTTAATATTTCATAACGTTAATATACCAGTGCAAAAAACGTTTATAATTCGGCGCAGTGTAATGTATTTAAAGAATCTACTATTCAGCGAAAAATAGGTGTATTTGTTAAAAACATTCTGGTACCTCCCATACAAATTGACAGAATAATTCGTTTAATATGTATTCCATATTACATTACTCACAAAGTGAGGGTATACCTTAGTCGGTTTAGCCGACTGAAACTTTCTTACTTGTTTTTCTAAATTAATTGCAGCAAAATCGGACTAGTCGTTCTCGAGTTATGTCATGCAAAAAACGCCAAAAGTGACAAATTCCCCTATATACAGGGTTTTCCAATAAGAGTAATATGATTTCTTTAAAAAAAACACAGTTATTGTTAAGGAAATTCAAAGGTTTTTTATTTAATGTGAAGTACAGGGTTGCCCATATTCGACGGACCCATGTTTTTTTTGGGCCCATTCCAATCGACGAGGCTTGTCCGCAGGCAACAATCTTTGCGTCAATTGAATTTTGTACGGGAACAAATGCAAATCAACGCGAATAATCCGTTGTAAAGTGGACCGAGCCATGCCCAACTGCTGAGAACGGCGTTTTTGGGATGTTCTTGGGGACCTCTCAACACTGGCTCGTACGGCAGCGATATTCTCGGCCGATCGCCTTGGTCGACTTTTATTTGGCCTCTTCGGATTAGAAAGAGCCTCACCAGTCGAAAATTTTTCGTATAAACGCTTAATGGTGTTCTTAGAAGGCGCACTTCTCACATTTTTTAATATTTTAAAAGCACGTTGACTTGACTTCTTCTGTTGAATGTAAATTTCAACTATTTCGCGTGGCGTGTATTGTTCCATGGTAAAAATCTGCTTGGACTGACGCTTCAAACGCGGTATGTCATTAAGCGATCTGACATCTCTATCAAAAGTTATGGCGTTGCCAGATGGGTCCGTCGAATATGGGAGACCCTGTACAATCGATACGATGAACCCAATTTTCGAGCACTTTTTCCACTAAATCAAGTCGTATGTCATGAATGGCACATCCAATATTGACTTGTAAAGCTTGAAGAGGGGCTGGTTTATTTCGAAAGACCAATGACTTTAAATAACCCCACAAGAAATAGTCTAATGGTTTTAAATCAAAACTTCTTAAAGGCCATTCAATATCACAATTTCTTGAAATAATCGAATCTCCAAACTTTTCTCGCAACAATTCAATTGTTTCATTTGCTGTGTGACACGTAGCCCCGTCTTGTTGGAATTCTGGATTTCTGCCACAAAAAGTTGGTTATCATCGATCTATACCGCTCTCCATTGACAGTAACGGTATTACCAGCTTCATTTCGAAAGAAGTACGGACCGATGATTCCACCTGACCAAAAACCACACCAAACTGTCAATTTAGGTGAATGTAATGGTTTTTCATGAATAATTTGTGGATTTTCTTCGCACAAGAATCGACAGTTTTGTTTATTTACCGCACCACTCAGATGAAAGTGAACCTCATCGGAGAAGATGATTTTATTTTTTTTGATCTTTTTGAGAAAGATTATTTTGATAATACGAGTATAAATGAACAATTTGTAAACGTTGTTCTTGCGTATATCCGTCCATGATGAAATTGTAAACACTACTGAATACAATGAAAAACAAATGACAGATCATGACATATTACAAATGTCCGAAACGACACTTCAAAATCATATCATCCATATTGGAAAACCAGTTATTACAACAAAATTCACTTTGTTTTATTTTGTTTGAAATCGCGCCTTTCAAACGTGAAAAATAGCGTTTTGCCCAATTTTGCATTTTTAACGAAATAAAAAAAGGTGTAAGGAAAGACTAAAGGCACATCGGTTGTATGTAGAACGTAGCATCTACACCGCCAAGAAATGAAATTCATCTGGAACC
This sequence comes from Eudasyphora cyanicolor, assembly GCA_963930755.1. NCBI lineage: Eukaryota > Metazoa > Arthropoda > Insecta > Diptera > Muscidae > Eudasyphora > Eudasyphora cyanicolor. The sequence goes on along the minus strand of OZ005737.1, from coordinate 49,705,709 downwards.
ATCATATGGAGGGATATATCGAAACGTGAACCAATTTTAACAAGGAGAGACAAAATTAAATGTAAAGTCCATTAATTTTATATTAAAACCTGGACCGATATGAATCATTTCTATTACGGACGACTTTTGGCAATATGAAATATATATGCCTAAATTTTATCATAAACGGTTAAAATGCGTTCTCTAGAGCGTCTAATCGGAAGGTACTTCTATGTGGAGTATCGGCTCATATTTTCAAGCTGCACTTTGATCACATGAAGTTGTGGACAGACAGACATCCATTCAGAAAATGATTGTAAATCAATAGGTGTGTTCGATATGTACATTTTTGGTTTTGAAGAAATCGTATTTTCCATTTCATCATTTTCATATTTGGTAAATGGGATTTCTTGATCCGACAATCAGGGGAAAAGGTATTTGTTGATTAAGAACTGTATGTTGTTTTTAAAGTTATTTGGGACGCTGAGTCCAAATCTGCACTTGGTTTTGTTCTATCAGTTCGACTTTCCGCGATATACCGTAATGTCAAATATGAAGGCACTTCCACTTCATATGTATAATGGAATATCTTGAAAACGGTTAATCGCATTCAGTTCAAATTCAAAATCCAAAACACGTCTATAAAATTATCTTTAATAATAATTACATTGGTTTTACAGGGTTTTCCAACAAGAGGTGTTATTTTGGTATTCAAAAAAAAAAGCAATTTTTTTAAATAAATGATCGGATGTTTATTTCATAATAAAGAGGAAGGTATGCCGTTAATAATGGAAAACAACATCAGCCAAATGGCCACCACGACCATGCTTACAGAATCATGTCCTTTTCATGACATTTTCCATAACCAAATCGCAAAGTGGATGCCCTATGTCCTCGATAGCCTCACGAATTCTATCTTTGAGGTCTTGAATCGACGCTGTTCTGTTGGCGTAGACCTTATCTTTCACGTGGTCCCAAAGGAAGAAGTCGCAAGGTGTTAAATCACAAGATCTCGGTGGCCAATTGTGATCACCTCTTCGAGAGATAACACGGTCCGGAAACTTTTCCCGTAACAGAGCAATGGTTTCGTTGCTTGTGTGGCACGTAGCACCGTCTTGTTGAAAATAAACGATGCAAGATCAATACCATTCAACGCCGACCATAAAAAATCATTAATCATCTCTCGATAGCGCAATCCATTCACGGTAACTGTTGATCCAACCCCGCCGGACCATAAACCGCACCAAACAGTCACACGTTGAGGATGGAGAGGCTTCTCAACAATAACTATTGGGTTTTCAGAGATATCGTTACCGTTTTGAAATAAAATCAACAATTTTATAAAAAAAATTAAAATTTTTGTTCTTTATATATTCATACAAAATAGAAATGCGACAAAAATCACACTTTTGGTCTAAAAGCATTTAACTCAATATGTATATTTCGCATGATATGAGCTTTATTTCTTTGAAATCGGTGAACAACTTCTGATTTTATTCACAATTTATTGGGAATTGATAAAAATCACAATTTACATGCAAAAGTAAAATTTGTTGCTGTCGATTCGGCGCCGTTCGCAGCAACTCGGACTGACGTATGGAACGACTTGGCGCATTTTACGTGAATTTTCGTAATAAAGTTGAACGATTTGTAAACGTTGTTCGCGCGTAGTCTTTCCATGATGAAATGCCAAACAATACTTAACAAAAATAACATGACAGCATGACACGACTCACACGTGATCTGTCAAAAAAAGGCTATTGAAAAAAGTATCTCTACTTGGATCACCCTATATTTATGTAATAAAAATGCGAGCTGATGGGGAAAAATGGAGACCAGATTTAAAATCAGCCACAGCAAATTAGTAAAAAAAATTGCTACAAAGTTTCAGTCAACACAAAAAAAGTTCAATTTTGTTCCCTTGTGTTATCAAAATCGAAAAAGAGCTTCAGATATATATATGAACAATTATATGTGTGCTTATACTGCTCCAACAATGTGGTATAGGGTATCATATATTCGGCTCCGCCTGACTTGAGCCATTTTTTCTGATCGTTTCTACAGTTTCTAGTTTTATACAAAGCAAAGATTTGACGGTGCTATAACATTCTAGAAGCTTGTTATCATGAAATTGTTAATGTTATTTCAAGACTGCATTTTTGTACGAATATCCTTTTAATGTAATTGACATGAATTTTTTTTTAGTAATTTGTATTTGTTATAAACAAATACCGCTTTGATATTTCAGAATGCTTAATTTTGTTTGGCTGCATGTATATTTCAACAAATTTTAAAATTGGTACTTTTTGGTTAGAAAAAGTAGCTTTTTGAATGCTTTTTGTACCATTTGGTCACTCTCAATTATCATCCCTGTGACGGAATAATATGTGCAGATGTATGTGTACAGAACTCAAAAGATGTAGATGTATACAACACAAAAAGCGACGTTGCAACGTTTCTGCAAAAAGATGCAGATGTGTGTGTACAAAACACAAAAAGAAACGTTGCAACGTTGCATACATGCTTATCCGCGTTGCTTTATTATCAGACAGTGGTGGACATTTTTATCTGCATCCCTCCCTCCGCACTGTTGCACAATTTCATAACATTTGCAATCGTACTCAGCATGCGTAGAGTCGTATGCTGTTGGGCCTTTAAGGCCCAACTATTATATGCATGAGATGACTTAAGCCAACCTAAGCAACGGTGCGAGTACATATAAAGGCCGGGATAGGCAAACTTAGCGCCGCCATAACGTTGCCCGCCGGAGCAATTACCCAAAAGTTGAAAAACGTGCGGTATCAATCAGACATTCACAACAAAAATAGCAACAAATTAATTTTATTTTATATTTATTTGCTACTAATTTATCATTTTATTACTTATTTATCATTACTATTCAAAAGTTTCGCATAAATTCAATCTTTTTTCATTATTTTACTAATTTTGTTTGCAAATGCACGTAAACGTACCGCCCAAATCAAATTTCAGCAGATTCAGCAGATTCGTTGGCTAATCGTTTACACTGATTTCCATATGTCAGATCGAATCAGCTGATTCGTTACGCTACGGAGGCGTTACGGTTACGTTTGCCTAACCCAGCCTTAAATCATATGCGACAAACCATAATGTACTTACGTGAAATTTTCGTTAAGTTCTCTCATCTCTCTCTCAGTACCCATTTGCTTAAGCAAGGTGCGAAACTGAACGCACATTCCGTACGGAATTGCTTAAGTTAGCTTAAGCATATTATAAGGTCCAGTTAGGCAAACTTAACCGTAACGCCCCCGTAGCGTAACGAATCAGCTGATTCGATCTGTCATATGGAAATCAGTGTAAACGATTAGCCAACGGAAACGAAACGTAAACGGACGGCTGAATCTGTTGAAATCAGAATTGGACGTTCCGTTTACGTACAATTTGACAACAGCTGATACTACATGTTGTTTACACTTACAATTGTAGGTTCACCGAGAAAAGTAAAGAAAATAATGTATTAATTATTTGTTGTTTAAAAGTGCAAATAAACATGAAAGACGAATATTTGATTTCATTGGTGCAGTCGCACGAGTATTTAAATATAATCCAGCATATAGGATATCTGAAAAAAGCGATAAGCTTGGAAGCAAATTGGCAAGGAGCTTGGCGTTACAGGTGAGTTTTATGAAGATCGCGGCTGACTCCATTAAAAATTAAATTTATAATCTGCTTCAGGATTCTTTTGACGACAGTACGAGACAATCATTGCGCCAATCTTCTTCATTGTGGGTTAATTTGACAGAGAGATTGGATTGGATTTGGCTGAGTCCCTCTTCAATGGAAATAGACATAAGTAAAGGGTTTTCCATTAAGGACATACGAATTTTATATATTAATAAAACATAGAATATTTAAGATATAGAGTTCAAATTTATTCCGGGTGTAGTGCAAATGTTACATTTTAAGAATGAAATTCAATTTCGGTCATATGACCACCACGAGCCGTCAACAGCGATCTATTCTTTGGACCCAGTTTTCCACCACTCTTGGACACATTTCGACCGGAACGTTGGCAATTTCGCGTTGGATGTTGTCACTGAGCTTGTCTAAAATTATTGACTTAGACCAAGGATATTCCTCAGGGGAAACGCCGCATCGCCAATAAAAAAATGAGGAAAGGCTTCAGAGGATGCTGACGATAATGGTCTACCCGGAGGTACAGGTACTGTACCTAAAATAACTGATTGGCCAAAAGGAGAGTACTGGAATATAGCTGTGTTTATTTTAAATTAAGAAATGGAAATTGTTTGTACTAAAATAGATTATAAATAAATTGAAGTTTAATGGACATACCCCCATCGTGTTGGCTGCCATAACTTTCAACATTAACTGATATGATACTAAATAGCATCGCAGATTCCCACACAATTCGGCATATCCCACATTCATTGGCAATGTGTTTGTACTGCTGTGTAGTTTGTTCACTTAAATAAATCGGCGAAAGAAAGCGCCACAAAACTTCACTGCATTCTAAAATAATATTTCGAATTGTTGTTTTCCCCAGCTTGTGACTCCATGCAATCGATTGTATGGAACAACCGTGACCCAAATATCTACAATTTTAAAGAATAGAATGTTAATATTTCCCAACTTGGAATCATAGGATAAAGCAATATTTGACATACAGTGGTGTTATTGCTAGTCTCTCTGCCGGTCTAATCCGTTGCTTTGGAGTAGTTAACTCATATTTTATTAATGTTAATAACAAATTAAAAACTGCCATAGGCATTCAAGTGTCCGGCTTTCGCCCGGTCATTGTTTATAGGACGTCCACCCCATCTTCTTATCCGACGATATTTTCATGATTACTTTTATTGTAAATTCTGCACAGATTTAAAAAACACAAATTTATAAACATTCTTTTTAACTTCATTTTTAATAAACCTAAACAAAAAGAAATCGCGACTTTTTTGTTTACTTATGTGTTGTTGTTGTCAGAACATATGACTCGTTTTCTCAACGTTAGCTAATCGCTCAAACGGGCAACCTTACGGCAACGGTAAAGATAAATTACGGTTACGTATGCCTAACCCGGCCTATAGTTGGGCCGTTAGTTTTGTACTGGCGCTTGTGGTGTTCGCCATTTGTTCGCGTGTTTGTCAAGATCGCCCCATTTTCGTATTCCTGGGGTCATTTAGAGGGGGGGTAAAACATTTTTTTTTGTGTTGCCCCCGGTAAAGTGCACTTTTACCAACATTGTTTTTAATGGCACTATGCAACACGATTTTTTACCCGAAGTTGTTCATGTTATTTTCTGATGTAGTTTGTTATTCTATTCACGGACGTGGAAACTTTTGAATGATCAGCATTTGGGTCAGACCTCTTAATATTGACATGTGAAGTTCACCTTTGACTAAAAAGTTTGATATGTAGGTATATGGTAAGATAACATCTATTACACGTTTATTTACTTAATATGTTACATGTTTATTTACTTACAATTTGTCTACAACTCAATTAGAATATCTACAACTCAGCCAATTAATAGCAGAGGGGAGCTCCCGGATACATTTTACTAAAAAATTGTGACATTTTTGATTATAAACATAATTTTATAAAATATATTAAATATCATAATTCAATCAAATTATTCTTTTGCGACAATCGTTTTCTCATTTATTGATAAACTGACATGGCTTGTGACAAACGCAATGACCGTTTGCAACAAACGTTTCACAGGGTTTGGCATAAACAGGCATTGCTTGTGACAAACACAATAACCGTTTGCACCAAACGTTTCACAGGGTTTGTAATAAATATAAATCATTTACGCTAAGTGCACTAACCGTTTGCTATAAACGTTTCTTTGAGTTTGCGACAAACATAGACCACAAACGAAATTCGTTTGGGAGTAACGAATTTTTTCTTTGCGTGTAGCGCCTTCGGTGCGCCTCTATGAGGATGCGCATTAATCACTCGAGTGGTGGTTGCTCTAATTACCGACTCTGCTGGGCAATTATGTCGATCGAATATTGGAAGCAGCGCGCGATGCGTCGCGCCAACCGAATATTGAACGTTGCTCGCGATGCGTCGAGCGAACCGAACCATTATTTTGGTGATCAATTTGCACGATTTGCAAACGTTGTTCCGAAATAAGTCTATTCATTATGAAATGGCAAGCCAAAGTGAGCATAAATCAAGTGACAGCCGTCAAAAAGACCAACTCCGAAACAAGTAATGCCATATTGAAAACCACACGTCTACAAAAAACACCCGTAGTATCTATAGTCCCGTGAACAAATTGTCTTACTGCCACGGGCGTTGTGGTAACTCGCACAAAAATGTCCAAAATATAAAATATGATTTCAATGCATTTCCTTCACTTTTACAAAATGGGACATAACATATATATTTATCCATAGTTTTTTTTAAATAGACATTATTTTCTTCTTAAGCGTGATATTTTTAAAAAATTGAATACAATTTTTTTTTGATTTTTTTCGTAGCAGCAAAAAACATTTTGCAAATATTGACTTTTAATAGAAACCACAGATTTATAAAAAAAGTTTTGTCAAAATTGGTATTTTTAATAACTTACCATTTTAGAAGACAATTCTGCAGAAAAATTCAGTTTCGACGAAATGTTTAAGAAATTAACTTTGTAGAAAAATTATTTATTTATATGAACGAACAATTACAAACTCAATTTATATTCTAATTTTACGGTCCAGGGAAATACCGGGTTGCGAATATACTGTGGCTACATTTTGCCTCTGGTTGAAATCGAACCGACGACCCCCAATTCATAGGCGAGCACGCTAAAAATTCACCCACTGCGGCGATCTAAAAAAATAAATTTCCAAAAAATTATTTAAAAAATTTATTTCGTAGAATTATTTTTGAAAAATACAATTTTAAGGGAATTTTGTAGCAAAAATAAATTTTTAAGAAAATTGTGATTTAAAGAAATTTTGCAGAAAAATACAATTATGATGGAAGTTTTAAAAAAATCAATTTCAAAGAAATTTTTTAAGATAAATGCAATTACAAAATACAAAAATTAATTATGATGGAAGTTTAAAAAAAAATCAATTTCAAAGAAATTTTTTAAGATAAATGCAATTAAAACAAAATTTTCAATTACATTTTGTACAAAAATTAAATCTTTAAAATTGTATTTTCGATGAAATTTTCAAGAAAAAAATTATTTTAATTGATTTTCTAAAACGCGATCCTGCAGCAAAATTCAATTTCGAAGAAATTTTGTGGAAAAAATTGCAAATTGAACTATATTTTCAAGAAAAATCCAATGCAATTTTGTAAAAAAAATAAATTTTCAATTCAAGTGCAATTTCAGAGAAATTTTCTCAGAAAAATTAAATTTTGAGTACATTTTCAAGAAAAATACAATTTCAGCCACTTTTTGTAGAAATATTAAATTTCCAAAAATTTGATGGTTTTTCTAGAAAATTGTTTTGTAGAAAAATTTTACTTCGACGACATTTTTAAGAAAAATTTAATTTTGACGATATTTTAAAGAAATATCTTGAATACGGAAATTTTGTAAAAACGAAAAGATAAATTTAAATTTTCTAAGGAATACAATTCGCAAAAATTTTTAATTTGATTGATTTTCTGGAAAAAGTTTCAAAAAATGCAATTTAGGCGAAAATTTTTGGAGAAATAAAAATTAAATTTCAAACAAATTTTGTAGAAAAATTAAATGTCAACAAAATTATCTAAAAAACGTATTTTCAACGAAATTTTCAAGAAAAAACAATTTCAAAGAAAAAATTGCAGAAAAATTTAATTTCGATGAAATTTTCTAAAAAATAAAACTTCGACGAAATTTTCTAAAAAAAGGGCAACTTTCGTTAAATTAAAAAAAATAGATAACTATAATTTTCATTAAATTATCTAAAAAAATATTTTCAACGAAATTTTCTAGTAAAATATAATTTCAAATCAACATTCTACAACAATGCGGTTTTGATGATACAAATTTTTTTAAAAAAGTAAATTTTCGAATCGATGTTTTCTAGAAAAAATTCTAGATTAAATTTATAAAATTGCAATTTTTAAATTATTGGATGTTTAAAGAAGTTTTGTTAATTTTCTAAAAAAAAATTTCAACAAAAAGTTCAATTCCAATAAAATTATACAAAAAACTGATTTAAAAAAATTAATAGAAAAAAATTCGAAGAAACTCTAGAACAATTTAAATCCGAAAAATTTTTGTAGAACAATAAAGCTTTGATGGGATTTCTTAAAAACGAACGTAATTTTCTAAGAAAAAAATTTCGATAAAAATACAATTTCAACCATATTTTGTAGAACAATTTAAGAAAATTTTCAAAAAAATAATTTTGATGGATTTTCTAGCGATTATGCAGCAAAATGCAATTTCGAAGAAAAGAAATGCAATTTTGACGAAATTTTAAAAAAAAATCCAAATCTACTTTGCAATTTTGCAAAAAAGTAAATTTTCAACGCAATCTTTTAAGAAATGCAATTTCAGAGACATTTTCTCGAAAACTGAAATTTCGAATAAATTTTCAAGAAAAATACAATTTCAACCATATTTGTGGAAAAATAAAATTTGATGGATTTCGTAGAAAAATTTTATTTCGACGACATTTAAAAAAAATTATTTTAAAGAAACATCAAAATGAAATTTCTAGAATACGGAAATTTTGTAAAAAAAAGTGTAAATATCAATTTTCTAAGGAATGCAATTTCACAGAAATTTATAATTTGATTGATTTCCTGGAGAACGAATCTGTAAAAAATGCAATTTAGACGAAATTTTTTGGAGAAAAACAAATTCAACGAAATTTTGTAGAAAAATTTAATGTTGACATTTGCCGACATTTTTAAGAAAAATTTAATTTAATTCCGAAATGTTGGAAATAAATAAAAATTAATTATAAAAAACAGACCTCGAGCTTGAATAATTTTTTAATGGAATAATTTACAACAAAAAGGTCGAATAAAATCAAAATATTAATTAAAAATTTAATATTGACGAAATTTTAAAGAAAAATCCAAATTCGAAATAAGGAAATTTCTTTAAAAAAAATAAATTTCAATTTTTTAAGGAATGTAATATCACAGAAATTTTTAATTTGATAGATTTTCTGAAAAATATTTTTGTAAAAATGCAATTCCGACAAATTCATCGAAATTTTGTAGAAAAATTTAAATTTCAAGAAAAATATTCAATTTAAACTCCATTTTAACGAAATATGCAATTTTATGGAAAATTGCGGCGAAATTCTCAAGAAAAAATAAATTTTCACAATTTTTAAAATATTATCGATAGAAGATGCAATTTAAACATAATTTTCTAGAAAACTGTAACTACCTTTGAATTTTCTAAATTTTCTTATTTTCAACGAAATTATGTAGAAAAATTTAATTTCTAAAAATTCTCCCGCAAAATTTAATTCCTAACAATTTAAAGAAAACACAATTGTAACGATTTTTTAGAAAATATCAGTTTTTACGAAATTCTCAAGAAAAAATACAATTTCAAAGAAATTTTGTAGAATTTAAACCAACTTTTCTAGATAAATGTAATTTTCTTTTAATTCTCTAAACAAAAATTCTAGAAATTTCAATTTTCTAAGGAAGGTAATTTCACAGAAATTTATAATTTGATAGATTTTCTGAAAAATGTTTTTGTAAAAATGCAATTCCGACGAACATTTTTGAAGGAATACAAATTCATCGAATTTTTTTAGAAAAATTTAAATTTCAAGAAAAATATTCAATTTAAATTTTCCACAAAACTTAGTTTCTAAAACAAGGAAAATTCAATTTTAAACATTATATGTAGAATAATTTTGAAGGAAAATGCAATTCCAACATACATTTTTGGAAAAATGTAATTTCAACGAATTTTTTTAGAAAAATTAAATTTGACGAAATTTTCCAAAAAAATACAATTTCAACGAAATTTTGTAGAAAAATTAAATTTAAACAAAATTATCTAAACAAAAATTCTAGAAATTTCAATTTTCTAAGGAAGTTAATTTCACAGAAATTAATAATTTGATAGATTTTCTGAAAAATGTTTTTGTAAAAATGCAATTCCGACGAACATTTTTGAAGGAATACAAATTCATCGAAATTTTGTAGAAAAATTTAAATTTCAAGAAAAATATTCAATTTAAATTTTCCACAAAACTTAATTTCTAAAACAAGGAAAATTCAATTTTAAACATTATTTGTAGAATAATTTTGAAGAAAAATACAATTCCAACATACTTTTTTGGAAAAATTTAATTTCAACGAAATTTTGTAGAAAAATTAAATTTGACGAAATTTTCCAAAAAAAAACAATCTCAACGAAATTTTGTAGAAAAATTAAATTTAAACAAAATTATCTAGATAATTGCAATTTTCATTATATTTTTTACAAAAATATTTTCGTCGATTTTTTGAAGATAATTTTAATTTCGAATCAATTGGGTAGAAAAAATTAAATTCATATAAATTTCAGAAATTTTCCAAAAAAATACAATCTCAACGAAATTTTGTAGAAAAATTAAATTTAAACAAAATTATCTAGATAATTGCAATTTTCATTATATTTTTTACAAAAATATTTTCGTCGACTTTTTGAAGATAATTTTAATTTCGAATCAATTGTCTAGAAAAAATTAAATTCATATAAATTTGCCGGAATAATGCAATTTTGATGAAAATTTGCAAACAGAATAATGAATTTGAGACCACATTTTTATAAAAATTAAATTTCAACAAAATTATGCAAAAAAAAATAATTTCAACAAAATTTGTAGAAAAATTAAATTTTAACAAAATTTTGTTTTGAAAATACAATTTAAACATAATTTTATAGAAAACTGCAATTTTTACACAGGGTGGCCCAAAATGACCGAAGGCGATTTGAATTCCTTATAACTTTTTAATATAATTTTTTTATTTCTTTTTACTTTCTAAAAAAGAACGGTACACAATTGAACGAACACGAATATGCGAAGCAGAAAATGGCCACCATTATCAATTTTTAGAGAGATATAATTTTTTATAATTATATTAAAAATATTCTCCATTAACATACTATATTTAAAAAAAATAATATCGCCTTAAATAGAAAGTTATAATGAACTGTATTTTCTAAAAAATATTTTCAACGAACTTTTGTAGAAAAATTCAATTTTAACAAAAATGTTCTATTGTTGAAATTTTCTAGAAAAAATATATTTCAACGCAATTTTCTATGGAAATACAATACTACAGAAATTTTCTAGAAAAAATTAAATTTCGACAAAGTTTTTAAGAAAAATATTTAACAAACTTTTGTAGAAAAAATTAAATTTCGACGAACTTTTTTAAGAAAATATTCAACGAATTTAAAAAACGTTTACGAAAGAGTTTACGAAATTTTCAAGAAAAATAAATTTCAACGAAATTTTGTAGAAAATGCAATTGAAACAACATTTTCTAGAAAACTGCCATTTTCGTTTAATTTTCTAGAAAAATCCACAAAACTACAATTTTCATAAAATTTTCTAACAAAACATAAATTTCAACGATATTTTTTGCAGAAAAATTTAATTTCTGGAAACAATGCAATTCTGTAACAAAAAACAATTTTCTAAAGAAAAGCAATTTCACAGAAATTTGTCAATACAATTTCAACCATATTTTGTAGAAAAATGTACTCCCAACATAATTCTTTGGAAAAATTCAATTTCAACGAAATTTTCTAAAAAATATTAAATTCGACGAAATTTTCAAGAAAAATACAACTTCAACGAAATTTTGTAGAAAAATGCGACATTTATGAAATTTTCAAGAAAAATAAAATTTTAACAATGTTCTGCAATTTTGACCAAAAATTTTATAAAAACATATTTTAAAGGAAATTTTGTAGAAACGTCTAATTTTGAATCAATTAAGAATAAGAAAGAAAGGAAATTTTCTGGAAAAAAGACATTTTGACATTTTAAGAAAAAAAAATTCTATGAAATTTTGAATAAAAAGTAATTTCAAGGGTAATTTTAGAACAATTAATTTTGAAAAACAGTTTGCACAAAAATTCAATTTCGACAAAATTTTCTAGAAATATACAATTTCAACATTTTATTTTTTAAAAGAAATGTTCTTAAAAGACTAACGAAAAAATGTCGACTACAACTGACTTATACCTAAAGCATTTATTTTATTAAACCATATGAAGAAAAGAAGTGGCAGTAAACAATAACTTCCGTTGGAATCGAAAAAAAAGGTTTTTATGTTTTATTTGTTTTTAGCTCAAATGTACAAGCTGTTCAAATTTTAGAAAAAAACAATATCTATTGATGTCAACATCACCATCACCTGCTTCGCTATCATCATCTAACGAAAAATTATATTTAATTCTTATATTTATTTTTTTATTTTTATCATAGGGTGTCAGAGAGTCGGTACATACGATTTAAAATATATTCGTAACATCAAATGCAGCGTGTAGACACAACATTCGTGCAGAAATGAGATTTCTTTGGGTTCTACTAATTTTACACATTGCAAGTGCTACAAACAATAATCCACCAGGAACAGATCCTTCAGTAAGTAGATTTTGTATTACAAACTTAAAAAAATTATATCTCTACATATATTAAAAAATCGTTGCCAATTTATTTGTAAGAGTATCAAACCACAGCGGTTGACTCTAGTATAGAGGAAGACCACAGTGGTCGACTCTAGTATAGAGGAAGACCACAGTGGTCGACTCTAGTATAGAGGAAGACCACAGTGGTCGACTCTAGTATAGAGGAAGACCACAGTGGTCGACTCTAGTATAGAGGAAGACCACAGTGGTCGACTCTAGTATAGAGGAAGACCACAGTGGTCGACTCTAGTATAGAGGAAGACCACAGTGGTCGACTCTAGTATAGAGGAAGACCACAGTGGTCGACTCTAGTATAGAGGAAGACCACAGTGGTCGACTCTAGTATAGAGGAAGACCACAGTGGTCGACTCTAGTATAGAGGAAGACCACAGTGGTCGACTCTAGTATAGAGGAAGACCACAGTGGTCGACTCTAGTATAGAAAGACCACAGTATAGGAAGACCACAGTGGTCGACTCTAGTATTGAGGAAGACCACAGTGGTCGACTTTAGTATAGAGGAAGACCACAGTGGTCGACTCTAGTATAGAGGAAGACCACAGTGGTCGACTCTAGTATAGAGGAAGACCACAGGGGTCAACTCCAGCATAGAGGAAGACCACAGTGGTCGACTCTAGTATAGAGGAAGACCACAGTGGTCGACTCTAGTATAGAGGAAGACCACAGTGGTCGACTCTAGTATAGAGGAAGACCACAGTGGTCGACTCTAGTATAGAGGAAGACCACAGTGGTCGACTCTAGTATAGAGGAAGACCACAGTGGTCGACTCTAGTATAGAGGAAGACCACAGTGGTCGACTCTAGTATAGAGGAAGACCACAGTGGTCGACTCTAGTATAGAAAGACCACAGTATAGGAAGACCACAGTGGTCGACTCTAGTATTGAGGAAGACCACAGTGGTCGACTCTAGTATAGAGGAAGACCACAGGGGTCAACTCCAGCATAGAGGAAGACCACAGTGGTCGACTCTAGTATAGAGGAAGACCACAGTGGTCGACTCTAGTATAGAGGAAGACCACAGTGGTCGACTCTAGTATAGAAAGACCACAGTATAGGAAGACCACAGTGGTCGACTCTAGTATTGAGGAAGACCACAGTGGTCGACTCTAGTATAGAGGAAGACCACAGTGGTCGACTCTAGTATAGAGGAAGACCACAGGGGTCAACTCCAGCATAGAGGAAGACCACAGTGGTCGACTCTAGTATAGAGGAAGACCACAGTGGTCGACTCTAGTATAGAGGAAGACCACAGTGGTCGACTCTAGTATAGAGGAAGACCACAGTGGTCGACTCTAGTATAGAGGAAGACCACAGTGGTCGACTCTAGTATAGAAAGACCACAGTATAGGAAGACCACAGTGGTCGACTCTAGTATTGAGGAAGACCACAGTGGTCGACTCTAGTATAGAGGAAGACCACAGTGGTCGACTCTAGTATAGAGGAAGACCACAGGGGTCAACTCCAGCATAGAGGAAGACCACAGTGGTCGACTCTAGTATAGAGGAAGACCACAGTGGTCGACTCTAGTATAGAGGAAGACCACAGTGGTCGACTCTAGTATAGAGGAAGACCACAGTGGTCGACTCTAGTATAGAGGAAGACCACAGTGGTCGACTCTAGTATAGAGGAAGACCACAGTGGTCAACTCCAGCATAGAGGAAGACCACAGTGGTCAACTCCAGTATAGAGGAAGACCACAGTGGTCAACTCCAGTATTGAGGTAGACCACAGTGGTCAACTCCAGTATAGAGGTAGACCACTGTGATCCACAGTGGTTGACTCTGTTGTAGAAAAAACCCACAGTAGTCGACTCTAGTATAGAAGACAACCACACAGTGGTTTTGTTTAATATGCGTTCATCTGGGTTATTTACTTCTTAGTTGGCGGTCATTTGTACGCGGCATCGTAGTAGGCGGTCAGATGAGTTATATACTCCTTTTTTGAAGACCATTGACTAATAGTTAGTTTATCTATTCCTTAAATATCTACTCCTTAGTATACGACCGGTTGGTTTATCTACAACTCCTTAATATACGAAAATATGGGTTATCTACTACTTAATAAAATACCAGTTGGTTATCTACTGCTTAGTAGAGGTCCAGCAGGGTTATCTACTCCTTACTAATAGTTGGTTTATCTATTCCTTAAATATCTTCTCCTTAGTATACGACCGGTTGGTTTATCTACAACTCCTTAATATACGAAAATATGGTTTATCTACTACTTAATAAAATACCAGTTGGTTATCTACTGCTTAGTTGAGGTCCAGCTGGGTTATCTACTCCTTATTAGGCGGCAAGTTTAGTTATCTGCTCCTTATTTGAAGACCAGTTCCAGTGAATATCAGGTCCTTCTTAATAAAAGATATGTTGGGTTATCTACTAGTTAATAAGATAGCAATTGGTTTATCTACTACTTAATAGATGGTCATTTGGGTTAACTATTCGTCAGTAGAAACCATTTAGGTATCTACTCCTTAGTAGAGGACCAGTTAGTTATTTACTCATTAATAGGTGATCAGTTGGTTTATCTACTCCTTAGTAGACGTACAACTGAGTAATTTACTGATTAGTAGTCACCCAGCCTTAGTTGCCAGCTACTTGGATAATATACTTCTTAGTAGGCGGCCAGTTATGGGACCAGTTGGGTTACAGACTCCATTATTGACGACTAGTTGGATTATCTACTGCTTAGTAGATAACCAGCTGGCTTAACTACTCCTTCGTAGAAGACCAGCTAGTTATACACTCCTTAGTAGACGACCAGTTAACACGTGTCTGATATGTGCCCCCAATGACAATGCCATGTTAATGTGACCTATTTTTTTCATACGAGTATAAAAGGAATTATCTGTTAACCGATTCATGTTCTCAGTTGATCTATCATGTATTTGGTTTTGCACTGGCCCATTTCCCCCTGGGGTTAGAACAGTATATATACTATATATACTCGTATTATATATTTTAAAAAATTCTTTGTATAAATAAAAATTTCCCCTGCGAATCATGTTGTATTTGATAGTAACCAAATAAGAAACTAAAATAAATAACCTCAATATAATTTACTTTTATAGAAACCAATTGATTCGGATAAAGACAACAAATTGAGTAAAATTATCTCAACATTCGAAACGCCCAGAGAAGAAATTGAAGGGTAAGTGGACATTACATATTTATATAGACCAGACCGGTGTATGCACGATATCTTATGTTATCTTTAGCCAACTGTGGACCTATGTTTTACGTCGTCCCAATGGTTCATTTTATGTTGGTAATTGGTACGACCAGAAGATCGGATATAATAAACCAAATGGCGCCTTCTTCATGGGTCTGCACAGATTATCTACCATGACCAACAATGGCTCACCTCACGAACTTTTGATAGCTTTAAGTGATTTTGAGAATCAGAAACGTTATGCCTACTATGACAATTTCCGTATTGGCAGTAAAGTCGAAAATTATGCCATTAAAGAATTGGGAAAATATGTCGGCGATGCTGGTGATGGTTTGCGTTATCATTTGGGGAAAACTGCATGGTGGTATGGTGATCCTTGGTATATAAGGTAAATAATAATGATTTTATTATTTTTTGTAATTAATTTCTGTTTTATAAACTATAAATTGTTTTTGCTTTAGTAATTTGAATGGGGACGATACAAATGAAAAGGGCAGATATGCGGCTGGTGTCACCTCGACTACGTGGCATGGCTGGGATCCTTCTGTCAAGTATGCAGCAATAATGATACGTCCCAAAATGTAACAGCTGCTGCGAACATCAGACTGAAAGATTTTCAGTAGATGGAAAACACAAATTATGTTTCTGCTAAAGCCATTTTTGGGATGTTTTAATAAATCTTTTGAAAAAGCGAACAAAACGTTGAATTTATTTGTTCCCACTTCTGAAATAAACTGTAATAAATTTATAAAAAAATATAAAAGTTTTTAGGTTATTCGTTTCAGAATAAATAAAACGCTAAACGCAAAAGCTTTTCTAAACAAACAATGATTGTATCACGGGAAGAATTTCATATATAATTGTATTAAGCTATGGCAAGCTGTTCAAATTTCCTTAAATTCCAAATTTATTTAGAAAAAAATATAAATAAAAAATATCAAAACATTAACCGATACAGATCATTTTCAATCTCAAACAATCTGCAGCTATAATAAATAGTTCTCCCAAATTTGTCAGCCTAGCCCTAATTTTAGGGACTGCAGCTTGATGTCAACAGACAGGCAGACGGACATGGCTATATCGTTTTAGAATATTAAAACGACCCCCATCCTATGTTGGGGTATATACAAATTGAGAGTGCGCGTGGAGAAATGAAATACACTGCAAAATTATTAGAAACATTGTCTGTTTGTCGAATAATATACCTAAGGGAAATGATGTGTCGATTTACCTAAGTCTACTCATCCCAGTACTGGTTAAGTTCGGACCTATCACTGATCTGATCACGTAGGGAGTGTTTGGTATACATTAGCCAGGAGTAAATGCACTAAACCGTATTGCTGGATGTGGTATGTCATCATAGAAATCTACTCCGTAATATACGACAAGTTGTGTTATTTACTCCTTAGTAACTACATATCTGCTCCTTACCTTACTTGACATCAAGTTGTGTTGTATAGTCCTTTAAAAAAATATAGTTGGGATATCTACTCCCTAGTAGACCACCAGTTGCGTTATCTACTCATTAATAAAGGGCAATCTAGTACTTAGTAAACTGCCAGTTATTTCATCTACTCCTAATTAGGCGCCCAGTTGGGTTTTCTACTCTATAGTATACTATATGCTGGAATATCTAATCCTTTGTAGAGACCAGTTAGGTTATCTAGTCCTTGTTTGACATTAAGTACTGTCTACCCCTTTAAAAAATTATTTGGGTTATCTACTGCATAGTAGGTGTCCAGTTGGGTTGTCTACTCTTTGGTATACGACATGTTAAATCTTATCATGTTATCTATTCCTTATTTGACGCAAGTTGAGTTATCTACCACTTTAACATGATATTGTTGGGTTATCTACTCCTTAGTATGCGTCCAGTTTGGGTTATCTACACTTTAGCATACGATAGGTTAAATATCTACTCCTTACGAGGCGTACCGTTGAGTTATCTACTCTTTAGTATACCACATGTTAAACATATACTCCTTAGCATAGGAGCACTTAATCTAGTCGTTATTTGACTCAAGTTCAGTTATCTAACCCTTTAAAAAAATATAGTTGCGTTATCTACTCCTTAGTAGGCGGCCAGTTGTGTTATCTACTCCCTAGTAGAAGGTCAGAAGGGTTATCTAGTACTTCGTACATTTAGTTTATCTACTCCTTAGTAGGCGTCCAATTGGGTCATCTACTCCACAGTACGCGCTCAGTTGGATTATCTACTCTTTATTTAATGTTGGAATATTTACACCTTAGTAGAAAACTTAGGTTATCTAAACCTTATTTGACGTCAAGTTGTGTTATCTAAAATTATTTGGGTTATCTACTCCATAGTAGGCGGCCATTTGGGTTATCTACTCTTTAGTATACGACATGTTAAACATCTACTCCTTAGCGGAGGACCATTTAGGTTATTTATTCCTTATTTGACGCAAATAGAGTTATCTACAACTTTAACAAAATGTAGTTGGATTATCTACTCCTCATTAGGCGCTCAGTTGGGTTATCTACTCATTAGTATACTATATGCGTCTAAAGGGCGGAACCGATCTTCTTGAAATTTTCACAGACAAATAAGACACATAAGACAAATTTTAAAATTGAGATATTTTGCAAAATTTGTTAGCGAGAGTGCTGTAATTTTTTACATATGCATCTGGTGGCAGTCTACGTGATTGGTCAAAAAATGGCATCGGACCAATGAGCGTGGCCCCGCCCATATAAGCCAAATTTTGAATTTGAGATATCTTGCACAATTAGTTAGCGGGAGAACTGGAATTTTGTATATATATATCTGGAGGCTGTCTACGTGATTGATCCAGAATTGGCGGGGTCGGACTAATGGGCGTAGCCCCGCCCCTTTAAGCCAAATTTGAAATCGAGATATCTTGCACAATTTGTTAGCGAGAGAGCTTTAATTTGTGCATATGTATCTGGTGGCAGTCTACGTGATTGGTTCAAAAATGGGCGGGATCGGACCAATGGGCGTGGCCTCTCCCATATAAGCCAAATTTTAAATTTGAGATATCTTGCACAATTTGTTAGCGAGAGAGCTGTAATTTTGTGTATATATGGATATCTGTTGGCGACCTACGTGATTGGTCCCAAAATGGGCGGAATCAGACGAATGGGCGTGGCCCCGCCCACATAAGACAAATTTTAAAATTGAGATATCTTGCACAATTTGTTAGCGAGAGTGCTGTGATTTTGTACATATGTATCTGGTGGCAGTCTACGTGATTGATTCAAAAATGGGCGGGATCGGACCAATGGGCTTGGCACCGCCCATATAAGACAAATTTTAAAAATTGTATATCTTGCACAATTTGTTAGCGAGATGGCTGGAATTTTGTGTATATGTATCTGGTGGCAGTCTACGTGATTGGTCCAAAAATGGGCGGGTTCGGACCAATAGGCGTGGCCCCGGCCATATAAGTTAAATTTTCAAATTGAGATATTTTGCACAATTTGTTAGCGAGAGTGCTGGTGTTACACTAAACTGAAATTTGGGCCAACGGACCGGGCCAGCCAGTCTAATCCTTATTTGACCAAAAGTTGACTTATCTACTCCTTTAAAAAAATATAGTTGCGTTATCTACTTTTTAGTAGGCGTCCAGTTGAGTTATCTAGTCCCTAGTAGACGATCAGTTGGGTTATCTACTTCTTAGTAGGCGTCCAGTTGGGTTATCTACTCCCTAGAGAACGGCCAGTTCAATTATCCACTTCTCAGTGGAGGACCAGTTGGGTTATTTACTCATTAGTAGAGGTTCAGTTGAGGTATCTAGTCCTTAGTAGGCGTCCAGTTGGGTTATCTACTCTTACGACAAGTAGAAATATCAACTCCACAGTAGAGGACCAGCTAGATCATCTAGTCCTGATTTGACCTCAAGTTGGGTTATCTACTCCTTGGACAAAATACAGTTGGGTTGTCTACTTCCTAGTAGACAAGCAATTTGGATATCTAGAATACCAGCTAGATTATCTAGACCTTAGTAGTCGCCCAGCTGGGTTATTTACTCTCTAGTAGGGTGTCAGTTGAGTTACTTGGTAAAATACCAATTGGTTTACCTACGCCTTAGTAAACGTACGAATACAGGGGGATTATCTAATCCTTAGAATGCGGCCATTTGGGTCATCTACGTCTTAATAGGCGGACAGTTGGGTTTCATTCTTCTTAGTAGGTGGTCAGTTGGGTTATCCACTCCAAGTAGGAACTATACATTTCAGAAGTTCGAAATTTGGGTTCGGATAGTTGGGTTGTCTACTCCAAGTAGGATCTGTAAATTTTAGAAGATCGAAATTTGGGATATCTTTCTTCTTAGTAGGCGAATAGTTGGGTTATCTACTCCAAGAATAAACTGTGAATATTTTAAAGTATATTACGACTTTGGCGTCAAATCTTTCAAAACCAATTTAATTCGGCTCTAACCCTTCTAAGCTATTGTTTTACTATTTTCTCCAGTCAACCATCCATGAGACGATGTTATGCTACTACGGCGTTAGAAAACCCAGGATAAATCGTGATGAAAGCAAAAAATATCATTGGAATATTTATATAAAAAAGCTTTCTAATCAAAATGTTAAAAAACAGGTGTTATTTTCGATCATTGCCTCCAATTAGTTCAATTGCATGTGTGACTTCCATACCGTGACAACCCAATTTAAATTTCATTTGAGAAGGCGCAATTTTGAAAATAATCGGCTCAGATTTAGATATAGTCCCACATATACATATAGGTACCTGCCGATTTAAGATCTAATGGCTACAGAAGCCACAATTTCTAATCTATCTTAATGACATTTTGTAGAAAGAAGTTGCTTTATCCGCTGTATATCACTACAAATTTAAAACAGTTGCTCTAACAAGTTATTATAAGTTATCATACAGTCGACTACGTCCGGCTTCAAACTCTCCTACCTAATTTTGTTTGGGAAGACATCAAAACATATAGAGACTAGTGAAATAATTTTTGTTTTTGCTGTTGCTCACTGTTATTTATCTTCTCCAATTGTCTTCAGAAGGTATAGCAATGCTTATAAAATAAACAACTGATTCGCCAGTTTTAATCAAGTATTAGTAGAGAAAACATTAGCGGTGAAATGAAATTTTTTTGGCTGCTATTAATTTTGCATTTTTCAAAGGCTGCAAATTATAAAACACCACAATATCCCTATTCCGTAAATAGACATATTATCAAATCAAAATTTTCGAAAAATATTAATGCAAATTGGGAGATGACTGTAGATGATGAACCCGAAAAATATCCGAAATTTAATAAAATAGCCAATTATGAAGTAATATATAGCTCAACATATGTTTAGAAATTATACAATAAAATATGAGTGAAAAAACACATTCAGAAACACTTGGGTAAATAAATTATGTAAATAATCTTATAATAATTTATTAACACAGAAACGAAATGATGATAATGGTGATGAGAAAATCTTTGGAAAACTTCTATCAAAATTGGATAATGTCTTAGAGAAAACGGAGAGGCTAGGCCGAGGTCTAGAGGATGTCAATGGCAGGTGAAAGACCAGAAAAACGTTTTATTTAAAATTGAATTTTATTAATTAAATATTATACATGTTTTTCAGACTGTACAATCTAAGCAGAAGGTGAGTACTGACAAATATAAAAATAATAAGAATATTTACTATTTAGTAAATATCTACTCCTTTGTTGACGACCGGTTTGGTTATCTAGTTTATTAACAGTTGGAATATTTCTTCCTTGCTAGGTGATCAGTTGTGTTTTCTATTACTTAGTAGATGATAAATTGGAATATTTACTCCTTTGTTGGCTTATCGACTCCTTAGTTGATGACCAGTTGGTTTCTATACTCCTTAATATAGGACCAGTTGGGTTGTATGTAACTTAGTGATTGAACAGTTGGGTTATATACTCCTTAGTTGACGTCCAGTTGCTTTATCTATTCCTTAGAAAAGCTAGTTTGGTTATCTACACCTAGTTATTGGGTTATCAACTCTTTGTAGATGACTAGTTGTG
The DNA here is from genome assembly GCA_963930755.1 of Eudasyphora cyanicolor. Taxonomy (NCBI): domain Eukaryota; kingdom Metazoa; phylum Arthropoda; class Insecta; order Diptera; family Muscidae; genus Eudasyphora; species Eudasyphora cyanicolor. Next base: position 49,683,929 of record OZ005737.1, on the reverse strand, counting down.
TTATCCATTCCTTAGTAGATGACCAGTTGGGTTATTTACTCCTTAGTAGGTTGTCAGTTCGCTTACTCGTATCTATTGCTTGGAAATGGGATATTTGTTTTATACATTACTTAGTAGACGGATGTTGGGTCATGTACTCCTTAGTAGACGAACAGTTGGTTTATTTACTCCTTAGGAGGCGGTCAGTTGGCTAATCTACTCCGTAGTTGACGATCAGTTGGGTTATGTATTCCTTAGTAGAGGACCAGTTAGGTTATCTATTCCTTAGGAGATGACAAGTTGAGTTATCTAATTCTTAGAAGCGTACCATTAGGGTACACTCTCCTTAGTTGACGACATGTTGGCGTCTGTACATCCTAGTAGAGGGCCAGTTGGGTTATCCATTCCTTAGGAAATGACAAGTTGCGTTATCTACTCCTTTGTAGAGGACCATTAGGCTGAACACTCCTTAGGGTATACACTGACTAGTTGATTGGCTCATCTACACCTTAGATGAGGACCAGTTGGGCTATACGCTCCTTAATAGACGACTAGTTGGGTTATATACTCCTTAGTTGAAGACCAGTTATGTTATCTATTCCTTAGTAAATGACAAGTGGAGTTATCTACTTCTTAGAAGCGTACCATTAGGGTACACCCTCCTTAGTTGACGACCAGTTGGCGTCTGTGCCCCTTAGTAGAGGACCAGTTAGGTTATATGCTCCTTAGTGACGACCAGTTGAGTTATTTACTCCTTATTAGCCGGTCAGTTGGTTCATCTATTCCTTAGTGGATGCCCAGTTGTCTTATCTATTCTTAAGTAAGTGGCCGGTCCGTCTATCTACTTCTTATTTTATGACCCTTTAAGCTATCTAATACATATTAGATGACAAATTGGGCTATGTAATCCTTAATAGATGGCATGTTACCCCTTCAAAGGCAGACAGTTGTCTTATACATATACTCCTTAGTTGATGACCAGTTGGGTTATAGTTATATTCCTTAGTAGGGGCCCAGTAAGGTTATCTATTCCTTAGTATATTACAAGTTGAGTTATCTACTCCTTAGTAGAGGAGAATTTGGGTATACACTCCTTAGTTGATGACCAAGTGGCTCATCTACACCTTAGTAGAAGACCAGTTGGGTTATATGCTCGTTAATAGAAAATCAGTTGGGTTATCTACTCCTTAGTAGAGGACAAGTTGGTTTGTTTACTCCTTAGTAAACGACCTCTTGGTCTATCTCAGTAGACCGAAAGTTGGATTATTTACTTCTCAGTAGGCGGCCAGTTGGCTTATCAATTCGTTAGTAGGTGGCCAGTTATCGTATTTAATTCTTAGTAGAGGAGCAGTTGGGTTTTATGCTCCTTACCAGAAGAACAATTGGGTTATATACGGATAAATCTTACCAGTTGACTAATTATGTTATCTATTTCTTATTAGATGACAAGTTGAGTTATCCACTACTTACCAGTTGACCAATTGTGTTATCTATGTCTTATTAGATGACAAGTTAGGTTATTCACTCTTTAGTAGATGATGTAGTTGACTTATCTAGTCATTCGTGGAGTTTGCTTATTTATTCCTATTAGAGGGTCATTTGGGTTATCTACTCCTTAGTTGAGAACCAGTTGGCTAATCTACTTCTCAATAGGTGACCAATTGGGTTATTAAGTCGTTAGTAGATGGCCAGATGAAGAAGTTTGCTATTGAAGCTGCAGGTACTGTGAATTCTGCTAGACAAGTACTTGCATATATCACAAGGTCCAATGACACAGGCATATTAAAATTACCGGCTGTTTTCATATACAATAGACAATCTTTGTTACCTGTTTCCAATGGACATACCATGCGTTGGGTTTATACCGGTTCAATTTCGGGTAGGGTATAATAAAGATTCAAATGATTTTTAAATGTTGAATTTCCGAAGCAATGGCAACCTTTCTGGCTTTCAATAAAATTATGCATGATCGTCGATTACGGAACTCTTTAGTTTGTAATATTGACAGATAATATCAAAAAGATTTCACTCCAAAACCACTTCTGAAGGCATAGCCTTTTTACCATAGCCATTTTAGAAAACACTTTAATTTAAGTATTTTTTAAAAAATGCAATATAGTCCTTAATTGTACACTTTTTTTGTACCCATTACAATCTAATCTTTTTTTAAATTTCTAGGCAAGAAGATCAGGAAAATCGTTTGGAAAATTTGTTCAATGAAATGCGGACGGATCTTAAGAAAAGGTATTTTCCAACTGAGATTTTATGACAAAATTTCTTAATCATTTTTCTTAATTTAAGTCATGACAATCAGAATATGACATCATTTCTACAAACTGCACTGACCGATATCAAGCGAAGAAGCGCAGAATTCAAATTAAGGTAAGTTTTAGTAAAAATAAGCAAAAAAAACGAATATAAAGGCAAAAGTCGGACATTGCCGACTGTTCTTCAAATTAGATGTTTTTCGTTCTTATGTCAGGAAAAGTCTCTCCTTTAAATTTTCTGAAGATCGACAAAATCGGGAGAAACATATATATGGGGGCTATATGAAATCTGAACGATGTATAATTTCAATCCAGAAAAGTATATACCAGAAATTTCATAAAAAATGGGTACTCTCTTACGTTTAGATGTTGAAGTCGGGAATTAGGTTAGGGTGGCAACCAGCTCACATAGACCAATGTAGTTCCCTAGTGATACCACGGGCTCAGATGCCCTCATCGAAACCAGACTGTTTGATAAACAAAGTTATTAATAATAAGAATATTGGTACCGGAAAAATCTGTCAGACTTCCTAGAAATGCCGACACAAGTATATCCAGACGTCTTTTACTTGATGAGGGACAGTATCAAAGCAGGTTCCAATCCTTCGTCATCACGACAGCTGCAACAGAAGTCATTGGACTTAATACCTAACCTTCTGGCGTGTTTGCGTCACATAGGCCGTCTTTCCTCTCTAGTGCGAGAAAACATTTTGAGTTCCTCAGTTCGTATCTTGGCCAAGTCTAGCTAGCTACCCTACAGGTGTCGATTTCTGAACATCTTTAATTGGACTGTCTGAGTGTCACATCAATATATGCAAAGTTCATCAGCTTTGCAGTTTCCCGACATATCCCTATGCCCACCTGGTATCAATATGATGTGCATGTTAAACTGCTCAGCCATCTTATTAAGAGATCTGCGGCAGTCGAGGGCTGTTTGAGAATTTAGGGATGTGGCCTCCAGAGAATTGATGGCAGCCTGACTGTCCGAGGAAATCGCTATGTTGCGACTCAGTCACTCGGCGACTTCCCTGCCATTATTTCGGCTTGATAGACACTGCAGGTATCTGGTAGTCGGTGAGCTATATCAAGACCGAGTTCTTCACTGTGTACTCCGAAGTCAACTTTGTCATCAATCTTCGAACCATCTATGTAGATGTGGTTATGGTTTCTGTTTCCTGGTATTCAGCCAACCCATTTCTCTCTGGCAGGTATCTTAGTGGTGAAGTTCCTCTCGAGGGTGTACACCGTTGGTATATAGTTCACTCGGTCGGTTAACATAGCATTATATTGTGATATTCTCAAGTGGCCGTAATTCTTATACCTCCACATTTATAGACAGTTCAATCGTAATGCTGATCTGGTGGCAACTTCTCTCGGCACAATATCAATGGGCAGTAGATGGAACATAATTTGTAGATACTCAGTCTATGTAGACCTTAACGCTCCGCTTGTGCATAGACTGGCAGATCTCTGAAGCTTTGATAATTGGTTGATTATGGATAGTTTATTAGTTGCTGTACAACAGTATCGGACGAGCTACTGCTCTATGTATATCCGATGGACGATTTTAGGATGGAGACCCCAAAGCGGCCCTACAGCTTTCCTGCAGGAATATAATGCGACGTTGGTTTTCCTTTCACGTTCCAGTACATTAAGTCTGAATGAAAATTTTCTATCTAGTATTATTCCTAGATATTTTGCGCTTTCAGGAAAGACTAGCTCTTTTCCATTTCTCCGAGGAGGGTCCATATGTGGGACCTAGTAAAGAGAAACAATTCTGTCTTGTTTGGGTTAACGCCCAAACCGCTGCTTCTACCTCATCTTGCCAATTCATTCAGAGATATCTGTAGGATGTCTCTGAGGACGTTGAGGAATTTGCCAGTTACTGCGATTGTCACGTCATCCGCATATGCCACGACCTTGCAGCCACAACGTTCTAGATCTAGCAGGATTTCATTCACCGCTAGGTTCCAAATTAGTGGAGACAGTTCTCCTCCTTGCGGGGTCCCTCTGTTTACAAACCTTGTTAGAGTTGTGGACCCAAGACATGCTGTTATGCGTCTTCTGTTGAGCAGACTTTGAATTAGTCTAATCAATCTAGTGTTAACTTTTAGATGTGACAGTGCCGCAATTACCGCATCTGAGTGAATGTTGTTAAAAGCCCCTTCTATGTCAAAAATGTCACCATGGTGAATTCCATGAAATGCAGGGACGATTCGATAGTGCTCACAAGATCGTGCAGCGCTGATTCTGTAGACTTCCCTTTATTGTAAGCATGTTGGTTCCCCGACAGGAGTTTTTTTATACCGGTCTTCCTTAATGAAATAATCTAAAAGTTTTTCCAGACCTCTCAATAGGAAGGAGGATAGGCTAATTGGTCTGAAGTCTTTTGGCCTAGTGTGTGATATCTTTCCGGCTATGGGTATGAATAATACTTTGGTACCCCTCCATTGAAGGGGTATACATGGGTATATGTATATGAGAGCCTGATACAGCCTACATATATTTTCTCCAGCCAGAGGAGAATGTACTTTAACATTCGCATTTCTGCTGGAGTGATACCGTCTGGTCCAGGTGACTTGAAGAGCTTCAAGCTATTAATAGCCCAGCTTATTCTGGATCTCTCAGTCAAGAAACTAGCGACGCTCGCTGTCCACTCGCACTCTTGTTGGTCCTGCTGATCCTCGGGTTCTGTTACAGAGTTCCCCGGGAAATGTGTGTCGAGCAGTACATTAAGCGTATGCTCGCTGTTTTTGGTCCAATTATTTGCTTCATCCTGCAAGTAACCCACTGTATAGGGTGAAGCTGATAATATTTTCATCAGCCTTGCGGCGTCGGAGACCTTTTCAACTTCGCCACAGAAGGTATACCAAGCGCGCCTTTGCGCCTTCCTAAGCTCCTTCTTATAGATCTTTAGCATTGTTGAATAGATCGTTGCAGGTCTTCCTAGCCGTTAGCTCAGAAGTCCACCATTGGGGTTTAGTTTTACCCTTGTACCTTGTTTTTGAACAGGTACTCTTGAAGAAGAACTATTGAAGGATGTGGTGATATGCTCGACCAGATTATCCAGACCGTCTTTGTGATTCGGTTCGTACAAAAGTTTAGAGTTGAAAATTTTCTTGAAATACTTCTCATACAGGTGCCACGTTGTCTTCCTCACATTTATGTGGATGGTAGGTTTAGGCGCTTTTTCAGCGAGTTTGAACTCAATATAATGGTGATCTGAGAAGGAGTGGTCGTCCAGTACATTCCACCCAATAATTTTGTCTGACAGCCGGTCAGTAGCAAACGTTACGTCGAGTACTTCTTGTCTGTCTTTAATTGTTAAAGTCGGTTTATTAACTATGTTACAAATACTTTGGTTGGTAGTTAGAATAAAATCAAGAAGCGATTCACCCCTATTGTTTATATCCGTACTACCCCTAATAGTATGATGAGCGTTCGTGTCTGTACCAATAATCAGCTCGAGCTCGTCAAACGCTGCTTCTTCTACTACTTCCCTGAATAGAGCTGTCGGTACTACAGCTTTATTTGGCAAGTAATTGGAGACCAAGTAATACATGCGATTACCAATCTCTACACTAGCTGCTGTTTGGTCTTTACCACTTAAATTGGTCAGGATAAAGTTATTTAGATCTTTCCTGGCCAAAATGTAGGTAAATGTTGTTATGTAGTTTAAAGTTGGGTGTCCTGATACCACACACCCTTCCTCCCACTGCGTAGGGCTCCTGTATCATGGCGCTGTCTACTGCACCTGTGGGCAGGCCTAGCAATAAAGCCGCTTTAGCGTGATGGAGGATAATCTGTATAATTCTTACCATCTTTGGTAATCGACAGATTAACATCCACCCCGACAAGGGTGTTATCGAACTCTTCGTCCGTATCGTCGAGAAGCATGTCCCCGCCAGATGCGTCAAAGAGTCCGGAGACTCTCCTCAGCCTCTCTGTGCCCGAAGTAGAGCTTTTGTCCTCAGAGAAGGACGTTGCAGATCTTCTGTTAGAGTTGGAGTCACCAGAAATAATAGGCGTGGGTACCTCCGCGCTTCCAGAAAGTGCCACGGTGGATGGCTCACCTTTCGCAGTGGGAGCTATATCCTGCTTGTATATCTTCAAGACTATAGTCTCGAAGCCATATTATAGGGTTGTACTTGCACTTTGTATATGGGAGGTGGATTCAGCGTTTAGGATAAGATTGACCTGCCGCTTTTTACCATCCGCCTCACCCACCTTGCTGATTCTCCAATTATGGGCCGGCAGACCAGGATTGGAATCTTTTTTTATTTCTAAGATGTCAGACGGGTTGGAGGGCTCATCTGTAACCCAGGTGTTGGCTCTAGATGACTAGGGATGTTGTTTTTTCGACAACATCCAGCGGGGCACCCGGCCACACCTCACCCGACTTAGAGCAGCCTTATACAGGTCTACTGATCTGGCATCACCGAAATATAAGAGCTTTACTCTCCCCTGATGCCATCCTGCATCGTTGCTGATTGGTGGTTTGCCCGGCATTTCTCTACGGACATCGAGGTAATGAGCCATAATGGCTGATTGTACATGACTCCATTTGTCCTTGTGGATGGATCCATCCTCACTACTTCTGTCTATAACAGCCATCACTAGACTCTCCTTCGCCACTTCATTGAAGGGCTTGGTGAGTGTGCTATTGATGGTGGCATAAGGGCCTCTTGCCTTTTTCGAAGGCAGGGGTTCATCAGGTGATCTGATTTCAACCGACTCATTGGCCTTAGAAGCATCTATGACGCCTTAAGCCCAGGTAAGTTATTCTTTTTGTTTTTTGTTAAGAGCCGAAACCTCAACAGCCTCCAACTTCGTCTGAGCGCTATCCGGTGCTTATTGTGCTTCCTTTTTGACTGTCGGACATGACGTTTTCTCCTCACCGTACCACCTGTTGTGAGTGCTGGGAGGAAATTTGCACCATTTTTTGTGTGGTCGGCTTTGGCCAAGACCAACGGACGGACAGCCAGACGAATGGGGAACCCCGCTCCATCGGAACATGAAAAGAATTTATTTATTTTGTTGTCTGTATTATCCCATAATAGGTTCTACGATGTAGGCCTTCCAGACTTTGTACATATTTTTTGGCGATTGCGTAATAGGTACTGCGTAATAGGTCGTATCTATACGCTCTGTGATAAACACGTCCGTTCACTACGACTGCTCAGCAACGACTCAAGTAAAGAAGTTACTCACTTGTTACTGTTTGTATCCATGCTGTCCAAGATAGGGTGATAGCATTCATGTCTGCGCCAATTATCGATTCGCACTCATCAGTCGATGCTTCTTCTACTACTCAGACAGCTGTTGGCACCACTACATCTTTCTAAGGCATGTAACTGGAGACCACCCAGTATATACGATTACCTACTTATATCTAGACTAGCAGCTGTTTTGGTCTGTACAACTAAAAATAGTTAAGAGAAAAATGCTTAGATCTATCCTGGCCAAAATGCATGTTCTTGCAGTAGCCTCACATCTGACCACAATTAAATTTAAGTTGATTGTCCTGATTCCACACACCTATCTTGCCGGGGGCTAGTGCATCAGGACGATGTTTACTGCAGCTGCAATAGAGCAGATGAGGCTGCTTTGGCATAATGGAGGTTAATCTGTAGAATTCTTACCACCATTGGTAAGTGACAGATTAAACTTCACCCCAACAAGGTTATTATCTAACTCCTCGTCCGTATCATCGAGGATCATGTGCCCCTCATATGCATCAAACAGTCCAGAACTCTCCTCAGCCCTTCATTGTCCGAAGTTGTGTTCTTGTCCTCAGATAGAGGTGTTACAGCCTTTGTGTTAGGATCTAAGGCCCCAGAATTTATGAGAGTGGGTAAATCTGCACTTTCGGAGAGCTGGGAGAAGTTATATCCTGTGTGTATACTATAATCTCGAAACCATAACGCGCGTTGCATGTGGGGGGATTCAGCATTACGGATCAAATTGACCTACCATTTCTTACCATCCGCCTTACCAATCTTGCTAATTCGCAATACATGATTGGAATTGTTTATTATCTCAAGTATGTCAGCCCAGTTGGATGGTTCTTATGTAGCCCAGTTGAGGGCTCTGGGGTGGCTAGAAATATTGTTTTTCGACAACATCCAACTGGGCGCTCAGCCTTATACGACATAAGCTTTACTCGCCATCCTGCATTGTTGCAGATTGGTGGTATGCCCGGCATCTCTCTGAGGACGAGGAGGTATTGAGTTCCTTGGGGATGGCGCCATCCTCACTACTTCTGTCTATAACAGCCATCATTAGACTCTCCATCGCCACTTCGTTGAAGAGCTTGGTGAGCGTCCTGTTGATTGAGACATTATGACCTCTTGCTTTTTGCGAAAGCAAGGCTTCACCAGGTGATCTCATTATTATAGCTTTATTACGATAGTACAGCAGAAGTTGTGGCTTTTCAGCCGACTCAGTGGCTTTGGAAGCTTCTATGACGCCCCACAGTGGGAGGAATTCCAAAAAAAGGGAAGTAACTCTGCCGTTTCTTAAGCAGACATACGATTGCGACAAAGAGAAGTTAACTTTTGAGATTGGCCCCCCTGTGGTATACAGGGGCGGAGCTGAACGCCCTCAAAGTTGGCTACCTCGGGTGAACAAAATCTTTAAGCTCGTGTAATTTCGTCTTTTTTGTCTGACTCTTAAAATCTGCATTTGAAAATCGATTTTTTAATTTTTTCCCCGACCCTGTGGTATTATTTCGTAAATATAGATGCAGTGTAGGCACCCATTTTATCTACTTAAAAACGTCTGGATTGGCAATAAAATTGCCTACACTTCGCATCTGAGGTACGTTACACCCAATAGGACTCAAGTTATGGCCACTTGAAGTTATATTTTCAAAAAAATCATAGTTTTTGTAATTTTTTGGATAAAAGTATACGTCGTATTTTCTAGTTATAGAAGAAGATAGTTTAAAAAGTATAACGTATTTACTATCATCTTAAAGGAAAGTTTACAGAGAATGTTCTTACAGAAAGAACGTGTAAATAATATTAACTGGTATTGTTAGTATCTTCAATTTACACTATTTTTTACACAAATTTCAAAAGTTGGCCACATACAAATTAGGTTGGGAATTGTGGGGTTGAGTACATTAGATTTGTGATGTCAAGACCTACAAACTACAAAATATTTCATTGAAATATGTTCAGTTTTAAAAAATTTATGTAGTTTTTACATTTGTGTCTGCATTTGAAAAGTGATTTTTTCAATTTTCCCTGACCCTGTCCTAGCATTTGCTAATATCAATGCAGAAGATAAACCGATTTCTCTCATTTCTCTAAATTGACAATAAAATTAGCTATATGATGTAAAAAATTTCGTTCAAATGTGCCCATATCAATTTATATTTTCATAATATAGGTCATTATTGTATTTTATTGCTAAAAGGTATATTTAGTATTTTGGTGATACAGAAGAATTTATAAAAGGGAAGTATAACATATTTATATGCGTCTTAAAGGACACTTCTTGGAGAATATTTTCGAGAAAAGAATGAGTCAAAAAATTCTATTAAGGGTGCTGCCACGCTTCTCCAAATTACACCATATTTTACGAAAATTTCAAATCTTTGCCACATTTTCGACAATCGCAAAGCTAGGATATGAAAACCTTTACTATTTCTATATGTAGTAGTGTATTATATGATAAACTGCAAAAGGAATATTGAGCCCCGCTTTTAGTATAACAGGTTTTGGGGAAAAGCAAAAAAATTTATTTTCCTTTCCTAAGAATCGCTATATATTAGAGCCGGTTATATACCGATTCCTTTCTCATTATCTTTTCTGGGTATACGACATCAAATTTGATATTTGATGCCAACATATTGCAATTTGATATACCCGCTGAGACAAAAGTTATGGCCATTTGAAGTTATTCTTTGCAAACAATTTTTTTTGTTAACAATCCCAAATTTTTTTGATTTTCCCCTATATATAATATATTAAAACCCGAGTTTCAGAAACCCTTCGCAGTTCAACTTACAACACCCTACTACATGTAACGGCAGAATTATTTCCTTTTTTTTTGGGAATTCCTCCCACTGTGATAAGTGAGAGTTTGGAGTCGAGACCTCAACAGCCTCCAACTTCGTCAAAACTCTGAACCCTTCCGTTGGCGCTTCCGTTTTGACGGTCAGTCATGACGCTTTCCCCTCACCGTATCAGCTGTTGTGAGTACTGGGGGGAGGACCTTTTATCATTTTTGGTTTGGTCGGTTTTGGCCAAGACAAGCGGACGGACAGTAGGAAGATTGAGGAAATCCGCTCCTTTAGAACCGCCAAAGCCTGTTCCATTGGAACATGAAGGCATCTCTTGCATGCGGTAGGATTCAGAGTCCAAAGAACGGATTTGTTTTTGAGTTTGTTGTAAATTAAAATTGTTAGATTAATATAGTTCTCACGAGTGTAGGGGATACAGCCATTATGAACTATGCTAAGTGCAAAAAGGTAGTTTTTCAGGAGAGGTGATCAAAGTTTGATTATTTTTTAAATTTATATGATATTCCTTTATAATGCAAATCGAATGACCTATACTCTTTTGTGAATAACATTTGATTGTGTTGACGGCAAACACGAAATTTTTACAGAATATAATATGGAATATTTAAAAGTTAAAAATGCAATCTCCCTAAGAACATGTTTAGCATCGACATAGGTTGACGGCAGACCGCACGCTGCTCAAAGTCACTGCTAAAACAATGTCACAGCGTGTCAGACGGACTGCAGAAAGATAGAGAATATACGCATGTGTTGAAATGAGAAAACAGATTGACGGTGTTTGTTTTTCTCTTTCTTTCCAGCATTTGTGTTCTGACGAAGCTAGAAAGGCTTCACAACTCTTGCTAAAATTATCGCTTTCGGTTTGACTTTTTAATAAGAAAACACTTTTCAGTCGCTGTACGCTCTCGCAACAAAATTGCTTCTTGCTTTGGTTCTGTCGTCAGTCTTAGCAGGTTTTAGAATGAAGGTATCGATGTATGTCCAGAACAGCGTAGCCTCCGCTACTGTGGTAAGAACAAGGTAGAGACACACGTGTTACTAGCTGAGGCGTACAGGTATCAGAAAGTGTGAAACGGAATCGTAATTCCTTTTACAGAGTTGTTTGTAATTACAATTTTATTTTTTATACTCCTATTTTGGAGCTCGAAAACGTTCCGTTTTGCGGCACGAGGCTTCCAAATCGGCACTCCTTCCTATTGAGATCTCTGTGTTTTTATCACACTTTCTACACTGGTCCTATAATAATTTATTATTTCCAGCTGTCTACAATAGAGTTGGGTGCAAAAGTTGACACAATATTAATTCTATCTCTAAAATATGTTCCCGTTTCAATAGCAAGCCATTATAATTTGCGAATCTGCTGTAGCTCGTAATGGACTCTATCAGAAAATATTATTTTAATAGGAAACATGTTTAAGGATAATTAAACAGCAAGTCTAAGTACAAATACAGTCGATTACCCCTGACTGCAAACCATACACCGAGTAGCACGAGGACTCACTAGAACGCATATCACCGCGGTGTTAGGGGAATTTTCTGAGTAATACCACCACTTGGTTGATACTTAGGCTTTACCTAAGAAGCCCTACAAGGAAGCGATCTTCCATTTAAATCCTTAATTGACGACTATTTGGCCCGTTTAATCCTTAGTGCCTGAAAAGTTGGGTTATTTATTCCTTAGTATTCGGCCAGTTGGGTTATCTACTCCTCAGTAAATGAGCCGTTGGGTTATATGCTCCTTAGTAGACGACTAATTGGGTTATCTATTCCATAGTAGAGGACCAGTGGGGTTATTGACTAATTAGTAGATGACCTCTTGGCTTATATACTTCTTAGTTGACGGCCAGACGGGTTATCTACTACTTAGTAGATGGACAGTTGAGTTATTTACTCGTTTGTAGTAGGTCAGCTGATATTCGCGCTAAGCCACGAAACCAATATAAACGACATGTGGCAACACATAAAGTCAAATTTCGTCGAAACCTGCAACATAGTACTTAAACCGCAACGTCAACGTAAATCAGATTGGATAAGCGAGCGCTCATTAGAGCTGATAGAGATGAGGAGAACAGCAAAGATAAACAGAGATCAAGCGAAAACATGAAAGCCAAAAAACAGTTAGACAAACTGTATAGATCCTTACAAAAGAAAGTCCAACACTCATGCCGGAATGACAAAATAAAATGGGTAGACGACCTCGCAGCACAAGATGAAGCTACCGCTCGCAGTAACAACCCTCGTTCTCTTTTCCAAATTACCAAAAAGTTATCTGGGAAATTTACAAATACATCTCGACCAATCAAAGATAGTTCCGGCAAAATTTTAACAAATGAAGCAAATCAATTGCAATGCTGGCACAAGCTTTTTATGAACGTCTTGAGCAACGATATCCCAACAACCTCTCCAACGACAGATAGCGAGATCATAGATACCACATACGATAGCTCTTTCTGCACAAATCCACCAACCATTGAGGAAATCGCTCAAGCTATCACGCTTTTAGAAAGTGGCAAATCCACAGGGATCAATAAAAACGCTGCTGAAGTCCTAAAAACCGACCCAAGCACAACAGCTCTAGCGCTACATCCATTGTTTAGTGCTACAGGGCAACAGGAGAAACTACCTGATGAGTGGCTACAGGGTATACTCATGAAAGTCACAAAAAAGGAGATCTCTCCCTTTGTAAGAACTATAGAGGTATAATGCTCTTATCGATACCATCCAGAATACTACAGGGTTTTCCAACAAGAGGTGTTATTTTGAATCACTCGGTATTTCGGTAGCTGTCACTTTTGAAGCTTTTATTCTTTGACATTTGACAAGTAGAAACTACGCCATTACTAACCAGTAAGGAAAGGCTAAAGTCGGGCGGGGCCGACTATATAATACCCTACACCACTCTCGTAATATTGAATAACTCTGGTATATAAATTTTGTAATTCATGTATAAATTGTTTACATAAATTTACTTTTGGGACATTTTATACTTAAATAATACTATGTACCACAGTGTGGTGTAGGGTATAAAAACGATTGGATCTAAAGAGCCAAATCGGATTAAACATATATATGGGAGCTATAGCTAAATCTTTACCGATTTTTTTCAAATTCGGCAATGTTGGTTCATGGATCAAGAAACTCTACCATTCTAAATTTCAAAATGATTGGATGTAAAATACAGCTTCTTCAGGAATAAAGAGCAAAATCGGACGAAACATATATATGGGAGCTATAGCTAAATCTTAACCGATTTTCTTCAAATTCAGCAATGTTGGTTCATGGATAAAGAAACTCTACCATTCTAAATTTCAAAACGATTGGATGTAAAATACAGCTTCTATAGGACTAAAGGGCCAAATCGGACGAAACATATATATGGGAGCTATAGCTAAATCTTAACCGATTTTCTTCAAATTCGGCAATGTTGGTTCATGGATCAAGAAACTCTTGCATTCTAAATTTCAAAACGATTGGATGTGAAATGCAGCTTCTATAGGACTAAAGGGCCAAATCGGACGAGAGAGATATATGGGAGCTATATCTAAATCTGAACCGATTTCAACCAAATTCAATAGCGATCTTAACAGCTGCGAAATACTCTAAACTGCAAAATTTCAGAACGATCGGAGTGAAATTGCGACCTGTAGTCGACGAACAACTTTATATGGACAGACGGACGGACAGACATGCTCAAATCGACTCAGCTAGTGATTCTGAGTCGATCGGTATACTTTAAGGTGGGTCTAGCTGTGTTATTTTCAGGTGTTACAAACATCTGCCGTGAAACAAACTTATAATACCCTGTACCACAGTGTGGTGTAGGGTATAAAAATGGAACGATTCACGATTCAACAACGCATTAAAATTATTAAAATTCACTACAAAAATCGTGAAAATCTTGCAGTCACAGTTCGATTGATGAGGCCCAGTTACTGATGAGGCCCATTTCCACCTCGGTGGCTACGTCAACAAGCAAAATTGTCGCATCTGGGGCTCGGAAAACCCAAGAGTTATTGTTGAGAAGTCTCTCCATCCTCAACGTGTGACTGTTTGGTGCGGCTTATGGTCCGGCGGGGGTCATTGGACCTTACAGGGCAGCCACTTTGCGATTTGGTTATGGACAATTTCATGAAAAGGATATGGTCCTGTAAGCGTGGTCGTGGTGGCCATTTGGCTGATGTTCTTTCTAATCCTTAGTAGATGACAAGTTGGATTATTTATTTCTTAGTATGCGGCAAGTTGGCTTATCAATTCCTTACAGACGAATAATTAAGTTATTTACTTCTAAGGGGCTTTCAACCCATCGTCTAGAGCTATAGCTTTTTTACCAAAGCCCTCTTGGAAAAAGCTTTTTAATTTTGGCAATTTTATCAACTATTTAATTTAATATCTACTGTGAAATATTAAATATGTACTGTTTCTCTTTTTTCTAGGCAAAAAAATGAGGAACATCGTTTAGAAAATTTGGTCAAGGAAATGCGAATGGATCTTAAGAAAAGGTATTTTCCAGTATAGATTTTAGAACAGAAATTCATAATAATTTTTCTTAATCTAAGTCATGACATTCAGAATATAACATCATATATACAAACTGCACTGACCGATATTAACCGAAGAAGAACAGAATCCAAATTAAGGTAAGTGGTGGTAACAATAAACATTAAGTAGAGAAAGTCAAAAACCGGGCATAGCCGACAGTATGATTATCTGTTAGAACAACAGTTCTAAATCTGCACCGGAGAGTTGGTTTTTATGACCCCAAGAATTATATCTCGCTGGCGACCTCGAATGGCTGTACTTCAACTGAATCTCCAACTGAAGTATTCAATTCCTCTTCACTTTTGTGTATCCAGATCCCAGCGATACCTGAAAGTTAGTAGTCCAAAATTATCATATTTCTGTCCTATGGTGCAAGGTGTAGAGGCTACTACTTTCCGTAGCCTTAGGGCTTCGAATGAGATTCCTACGTCGCTCCAGGATTTATTTTGAGCTTTCCTCATCTCAACCCATCCACAGAAATATTGCAATATCGAAAACCAATTTCATTAAAATTTTGCACATCTCAACAAGAAGAGCTTTCTTTTTATATAAATACACTGTCCAACAAATTAGGACTTTTTGATTGGAACAGAATAACGACCATACCACGACCATTACCCAAAAATAAAAACTTCTACATCATTCGTTTAGTCAGTTAGTAATTTAATGGTCATACGATTTTTTTTTTGCTCAAGGTGGATTTTTAGCACTTTTTCTATATTATAGTGTGTGAAAATGTTAATTTTTTGCCGTAGGGAGCATTATGCCAAATGAAAAAACTGTTGTAAATACATATTGTTATCTCCCCAGGACATTGAAAGAAAGCTCTTCTTGTCGAGATATGCAGAATCATACGAGTATTTTCCTATTATTTTAGAATGGAAAACATAATTTATATTCTAAAATTTGCTAATATTCTCATAGGGAAGAAAAGAGCTTATGTGCTCTGGCTATTTTGTCACTCTAAAATAATTTTGAAATACGATTCTGCACATCTCGACAAGAAAAGCTTTCTTTTAATATAAATTTATTTATTTATTTATATGAATTACAATACAAAGTAAATTTATATTCTAATTTTACGGTCCAGGGAAAGCCGGATTACAAAGACCATGAGGCAAGTATTTGCAGCGACAGACCAGAGCCTCTGGTGGGAATCGAACCCACGACCCCCAAACTCATAGGCGAGCACGCTACCAACTCACCTACTGGGGCGCTCTTTTTTAATATAAATATTATTACCGTTTAAGGGCATTCTATAAACTAAAAATGTACCACAAACTTAGTATAGACATTTATAATTAAATTATGGTGATAATACTCGTATTTACTTATTTGCTTTACAACCTTCACAGCCAACCCTGGACCTATGTCATACGTCGCCTAGATGGTTCATTTCATTTTAATCGTAATTGGCACGATTATAAAATCGGTTTTGGTAGTCCAGATGGATCATTCTTCATGGGTCTAGAAAGACTACATGCTCTAACCGCCAATGGCTCAGCACAAGAACTTCTGATAGTTTTGAGTGATTTTAAAAATCAAAGACGTTATGCCCACTATGATGTCTTTCGAATTGGCAGCGAAACGGAAAAGTATGCTATCAAAGAATTGGGCACCTACAGTGGAGATGCGGGGGATGGTCTACGCTATCATTTGGGAAAGAGTTTCTCAACATTTGATAGAAACAATAATGTAGTTAAGGCGAAGAACTGCGCTAGGCTACATCAAGGTGGATGGTGGTATCATGGTACGGAATGTTTTAAAAGGTAAGTCAGCAATACTCGTAGAATTCGAATTAGTTTTTGGTTTAGAAGAATTTGAATTTTATATTTCTTTTAGTAATTTAAATGGCATCTACAGAAGTGAAAAAAGCTGGAAAAATGCTGGAGTCAGTTGGGCTCCCTGGTTGGGTTCGAATCATTCTTTGAAATATGCTGCAATGATGATACGACCAAAGATGTAAAGGAAATATAACTTAGAATATTGCGAAAATTCACGTTCCTCTTATAAATTAAATATTTAATAATATGCAAATAGAAAATAAATTAAATATTGAATTTGGAAGAATACGTAAAATGAATGAAATATATAATCCAAATGTACACACTTAGGTAATGCTATATTTGCTGCCTTTGGTAATTGTAGGTAAACCATCAACCGACACTACGTTTGGGAGTTAACCGCAATATTATTACCCAGCAAAATTTTTCATTACCAAATAATCTGACGAGTAAGCAAAGTTCGATAATGGTAAATACATATTATTTTGCCACTTTACTCATTATTTTAACATGGGGGTGTCATTAAAGTAAAGTACTTCCCAAAAGCATACAATAAAGTAGCATAATAAGTACTTATTTGTAGCATAGGCATACCACATAAATATGTGCTTATGTTTTCACGAGTACTTGAATAATACATTACCAATATGTTATATATATTCCTAGCTAAGGCAGGGTTACCATAACAATTTTCGGAAAGGAGGACATTTGTGACATGTACGGAGGGCTCATAGAACATTCGGAGGACACTTTTTTAAAATAAAATTGCAGTAATATAAACCAGTAAGGAAAGGCAGAAAGTCGGGTGGGGCCGACTATATAATACCCTACACCTCCCTAACAATGCGATAAAGGTCATTGCGATAATAATTTGGAATAATTGGTAAGTAGGCAGGAACATATTATCTAATTCTGAGCCGATAATCGCTAAATTAAGCAATATTCGTTCCTAAATTGAGAAACATCTTTCCGGAAAATATTAATGATCGAAGTAAAGTAAAGTACAACTTCTATAGCGCGTTGAGACCAAATCAGGAGGAACATATATATGGAGGTTATATATAAATCTGAACCGATTTTCCCTGAATACTCATTCATGTAAAAAGACCTCTTTCTGTAGAATTTCGTACTGATCGGATATAAAATACAGGCTCTACAGCGCTTACATGTCAAATCGGTGGTAACATATATATGGGGGCTATATCTAAATCTGAACCGATTTTCTCCGAATTTGGCAGTATTCCTTCGAGTAATAAGAAACCTCTTTCTGCCGAATTTCGCACTGATCGGATATAAAATAACATTTTTACAGCGCTTACATGTCAAATCGGGGGTAACATATATATGGGGGATATATCTAAATCTGAACCGATTTAAAACTGTTTATTCATATAATAGGAAACCTCTTTTAGCCAAACTTCATACTGATCGGATATAAAATACAGGCTCTACAGCGCTTACATATCAAATCGGTGGTAACATATATATGGGGGCTATATCTAAATCTGAACCGATTTTCTCCGAATTTGGCAGTATTCCTTCGAGTAATAAGAAACCTCTTTCTGCCGAATTTCGCACTGATCGGATATAAAATAACATTTTTACAGCGCTTACATGTCAAATCGGGGGTAACATATATATGGGGGATATATCTAAATCTGAACCGACGTTTTCCAAATTTAAAACTGTTTATTCATATAATAGGAAACCTCTTTTAGCCAAACTTCATACTGATCGGATATAAAATACAGTTTTTACAGCACTTACATGTAAAATCGGGGGTAACATATATATGGGGGCTATATCTAAATCTGAACCGATTTTCTCCGAATTTGGCAGTATTCCTTCATGTAATAAGAAAACTCTTTTTGCCGAATTTCGCACTGATCGGATATAAAATACAATTTCTACATCGCTTACATGTCAAATCGGGGGTTACATATATATGGGGGCTATATCCAAATCTGAACCGATTTTCTCCGAATTTGACAGTATTCCTTCATGTAATAAGAAACCTCTTTCTGCCGAATTTCACACTGATCGGTTATAAAATAAATTTTTTAAGGCGCTTACATGTGAAATCGGGGGTAACGTATATATGAGGGCTATATCTAAATCTGAACCGATTTCTTTCAAATTTAACAGTGTTCATTCATATAATAAGAGACCTCTTTCTGCTGAATTTCATACTGATCGGATATAAAATAAAGTTTTTACAGCGCTTACATGTCAAATCGGGGCTAACATATATATGGGGGCTATATCCAAATCTGTACCGATTTTAACCAAATTAAATAGGGATCGTCCTTGGGCCAAAAAAAAAATATGTGTAAAGTTTCGTCAAGATCGGGCCATAATTGCGACCTGTACTTTGATTACAAGAATACGTCTACAGACAGACGGACATAGCTAAATCGACTCAGAAAGTGATTACAGGTCGATCGGTATAATAAACAATGGATCTATCTCTTCTCCTTTTGGGTGTTACAAACAAATGCACAAAGTCATAATACCCTGTACCACAGTGTGGTGTAGGGTATAAAAATAAAAATTTTGTTATAACCAACAATTACTTTTTTTAAGGAAAAATCTTATATTTTAAATCTAAATGTAGTAAATATTGCGAATAATGATAAAATTTGTTAATGTTACAAATAAGCTCTTTGGAGAAAAAACAAAAGACTATGTAGATTCGTTGTAAAACATGCACACAAATTAACTTAAAATCAGATCAATATGTTATATTTATATTACAAATATGTAATAATATTCTTGGTGATATCATTTAATTAATGCAGTCTACTTTTAAATATTTAGCTGAGGAAGATATATACTTTAGCAATATTAATAAAATTCTATATATGCATCCTTTTTGTTAGTAATTTGCACTAAGACTTTATGGATTACATTTATAGAGGTTTCCTTTCATCTGTCCATTGTGCGTTCTTCAGGGGAATAATCTGACCACACTGCTGTTTGTGCCTGGTAGAGCGAAAAAACTGTTTAAGAATATATTAACAAAAACCTATTGACGTAAGTCGTAATGAAAGGCTGGG
The DNA here is from genome assembly GCA_963930755.1 of Eudasyphora cyanicolor. Taxonomy (NCBI): domain Eukaryota; kingdom Metazoa; phylum Arthropoda; class Insecta; order Diptera; family Muscidae; genus Eudasyphora; species Eudasyphora cyanicolor. The sequence goes on along the minus strand of OZ005737.1, from coordinate 49,664,272 downwards.
TTAGGCATACGTAACCGTAATTTATCTTTACCGTTGCCGTAACATTGCCCGTTTGAGCGATTAGCCAACGTTGAGAAAACGAGTCATATGTTCTGACAACAACAACACATAAGTAAACAAAAAAACCGCGATTTCTTTTTGTTTAGGTTTATTAAAAATGAAGTTAAAATGAATGTTTATAACTTTGTTTTTTTTAAATCTGTGCAGAATTTACAATAAAAGTAATCAAGAAAATATCGTCGGATAAGATGATGGGGTGGACGTCCTATAAACAATGACTGGGCGAAAGCCGGACACTAGAATGCCTATGGCAGTTTTTAATTTGTTATTAACATTAATAAAATATGAGTTAACTACGCCAAAGCAACGGATTAGACCGGCAGAGAGACTAGCAATAACACCACTGTATGTCAAATATTGCTTTATCCTATGATTCCAAATTGGGAAATATTAACATTCTATTCTTTAAAATTTTAGATATTTGGGTCACGGTTGTTCCACACAATCGATTGCATGGAGTCACAAGCTGGGGAAAACAACAATTCGAAATATTATTTTAGAATGCAGTGAAGTTTTGTGGCGCTTGCTTTCGCCGATTTATTTAAGTGAACAAACTACACAGCAGCACAAACACATTGCCAATGATTTTCAACGAATTTGGGATATGCCGAATTGTGTGGGAATCTGCGATGCTAACTATACATTCATATCAGTTAATGTTGGAAGTTATGGCAGCCAACACCATGGGGGTATGCCCATTAAACTTCAATTTATTTATATTCTATTTTAATACAAACAATTTACATTTCTTAATTTAAATTAAATACAGCTATATTCCAGTACTCTGCGTTTGGTCAATCAGTTATTTTAGGTACAGTACCTCCTAGTAAACCATTATCGTCAGCATCCTCTGAAGCCTTTCCTCATTTTTTTTATTGGCGATGCGGCGTTTCCCCTGAGGAATATCCTTGGTCGAAGTCAATGACTTTACACGAGCATAGAGACAACATCCAACGCGAAATTGCCAACGTTCCGGCCGAAATGTGAACAGGAGTGGTGGAAAATTGGGTCCAAAGAATAGATAGAGAGTTGACGGGCTCGTGGTGGTCATATGACCGAAATTGAATTTCATTCTTAAAATGTAACATTTGGACTACACCTGGAATAAATTTGAACTCTATATCTTAAATATTCTGTGTTTTATTAATTTATAAAATCCTTATGTCCTTAATGGAAAACCCTTTACTTATGTCTATTTCCATTGAAGAGGGACTCAGCCAAATCCAATCCAATCTCTATCTATAAATAAGTCCACGTTTGTAGAGACGCTTATATTGCTGTCAAATTAACCCACAATGAAGAAGATTGGCGCAATGATTGTCTCGTACTGTCGTCAAAAGAATCCTGAAGGAGATTATAAATGTAATTTTTAATGGAGTCAGCCGCGATCTTCATAAAACTTACCTGTAACGCCCAGCTCCTTGCCAATTTGCTTCCAAGCTTCTCGCTTTTTTTCAGATATCCTATATGCTGGATTATATTTATTGTATAAATACTCGTGCGACTGCACCAATGAAAAAAATATTCGTCTTTCATGTTTATTTGCACTTTTAAACAACAAATAATCAATAAATTATTTTCTTTACTTTTCTCGGTGAACATACAATTGTAATTGTAAACAACATGTAGTATCAGCTGTTGTCAAATTGTACGTAAAAGGAACGTCCAATTCTGATTTCAACAGATTCAGCCGTCCGTTTACGTTTCGTTTCCGTTAGCTAATCATTTACACTGATTTCCATATCACAGATTGAATCAGCTGATTCGTTACGCTACGGGGGCGTTACGGTTAAGTTTGCCTAACTGGGCCTGAAGTCCCATTACAGAAAAATAAAATGTGAATTTTCTCGAAAGCATGATTAAGTAATAAATTTCACCATGATTGTGCCAACTATAAAATACGAGTATATTTGAATCAGGAGGATTTGAAAAGGAGGACTAATCCCACATTATTGAAAAAGGAGGGAGGACGATGACAAAAAAGGAGGACGTATGGTAACCCTAAGCTTAGGTGTACTACATTATTCGAACAGGAATATATTGATGTTAAGGAATGGATAAATCGAGACCATAAGTCGTACCATCAGAAGATTTTAGTATCTCTAGTTGGTCACATTCAAACGCCAGAAATCTCCGACCGCATTCCTGAAGTGCGGCTTACAGCTACCTGTGATTCGTTTGCGCCAGACAGACCAGACGCTCCTGGGAAAATGGAGCTTTGGCCCATGTGTCAGTGGGAACCAGCTGCTACACGGATGGGTCCAAGCGAGGAGGAATGACAGGTCTGGGACTTTTTATTGGTGAACCAGAAGTCGAACTTCACTTCCGCCTCCCTGATCACAACACGGTATTTCAAGCAGAAGTTCGAGCAATCACGGAGTGTGTGAACTGGCGCAGTAATACCACAAAGCCAATATGCCAACATCTTCACAGATAGCAAAATGGTGATTAATGCAATAACATCGGAAATGGTCAAATCCAGTACTGTGTTAGACTGTAAAAGAACGATAAATGATTTCTCCATTACGCCCATGGCCAAGGGATTGGAAATGAACGCGCAAACAGCATGGCTTCAAAGGGCAGATAACTTCGATTAATAAACTTGGAAAATTGGAAACCTTTCGAAGCCACGAAGAATGAGTTTAAGCACTGGGCAGTGATGGCTCACAAAACTGTGTGGAATAACGCAACAGTAGGTGCAACTGTAAAGATACTGCGAGGTGAGCCAAATGAAAAGAAAACAACAAGTTTTCTGAAACTAAACAAGATCGAGATTAGTAAGATGATGAGTATTCTAACGGGACACTCAAGCTTACAAGCACATCTTCATCGCACAGGACTAGCAGGAAACGACGAATGCAGGGCATGCAGGGAAAAGATCGAAACGATGGAACATTTTCTGTGTCACTGCCCGGCTTTCACACATGCAAGATCCCAAAATTTCGGGTCCGACATATTACCAGACTTGACTCATTTCAGAGGACATGACTGGAAGATACTGAGAAAATTCGTGTCTAGTACTGATTTTCTGTAACTCGTGAGGTATAAAGATATCATAAATAAAGAGCGCACAATAGGCCGAACCACTTTCTTAAGTGTATGTCCATGGACATGAGACGTTTAAACGTCTCCTCCCTTCAACCTAACCTAACTTAACCTAAGGAATACATTAATATTAAAAACCTAAATTAATAGTTATTCGGTTATTAAAATTGTTGGTATATTTTATTATTAAAATAAGTAAGTTATAGCACTTCCCGATTATTGAATGAAAATGTTTCCTTTCTTTAAAGAAATCAAATTCTTTATCAACTAAGTCAAATATTTCCAAACCAAGTTAAAGCTATTCGATTAAGGCTAAATATTTTCCAACTGAAATGAGACGTTTTCATATTTAAATGAACCCGAATTTTAATACATATTTAAATGTTTAGAGTGTATGTATGTATGTAGAGTCTACATACATACATACACTCTACATTGTAGACAGTTATAACCTTCCGTTTCTACGTGAAAGTGGTGCTTTCATTTTTTCTAGTCCTCACAATTTCCTCAATTTAAAACGGGGAGCTTTGTCGAACTTATACTTCAAAATATACATATGGTCCAAATACGAAAGGTAACTTCTAAAAGTTGGAATTTTAGAAAAAAATAACCGCCTGTTTCTGTAACTTACAGCCTGTTTCTGTAACTTAAAATTTTGCTTTCGTTCGCTTGCCGGACGACAAACAGCTGATTTGGGTTTCACTAACTACCATCACAACGGCAAGTCGCACGATAATGAACTCGTACGAAAACGTAATCATTTCAGTGTAAATTTTGGTTTCTCTATCTCTCTTTGCTGTCATCTGGGCGAACACAAGTGTCAGATCGAGTCACTTTATTTTATTTGTCGACTGATAGGAACAATGCAATAAAAACGTTATTAAAACCAAAAAAAAAAGTAGATATAAATATAATTATGGTAAAAACAATTAAAAAATAATAAAATTGTATACATATGTTTACATTTTTAAGCAAAAAGAAGTCAACATTGGCGCTCGCTAAGATGGAAAAATTCATCAGTGCACAATGAGAGAGACGTGAGAGAGAGAGAGAAAGAAATGAGAGTCTTGGTGCAGCTCAGCCGACCCCCCAGGGATGCTTTTTTGGCCACCGCTAGTGTAAATAGTACAGAGATGTATTTGCTAAGATCGACCATAGAAAATTGTGCGCTTTTTTAGACCGGAAGTTGTGAAATTATTGATCTGACAATTACATTGTTTTCCAATTGGTAAATTGCCAACGTCATTGACGTAAGGCCACGAACGAACGATAGAACGTTAGAGAAACCAAATTCCTGACGAAAGTGAGTGACTGGTTTTCGTTCGCAGAGACTTTCGTTAGAAATACAGAAACAGGCCGTAAATAAAAAACTTTACCATAAAAAACTTTTGTTTGGGTTGCACAAAATAGTATCAATCTATACAAAAAATAAAATTTTTTGATAACTACCTTTGTTATCGAAAATAAAAATCGATAACCAACATAGTTATTGAAATTAAAAAAAATATACTTTTTATTATTTTAAAAAATCTGATAAAATTGTAGCCAAAGACGGCTACGCGGACCAAAGTGTCTTCCGAAACAAAGTTATAGATAAATAAAAAAGTTATCGATATTTTTTTTACTAATTTTTTATTCAGGGCCCATTTGAGCGAAAAAAATCGATTTTTTCCGATAAGTCAGTAACTAAGCGAGTTGTCAAAAACATTTACATTAGTTTTTTCTTCTTATTTTTAGGTGCTCTATCCAAATATGTTGTCAGATCGATGGCCCTCGGATATCACACTCTTGTCTTAATAGGCGTGGATATTATACTCACTCCCAAAATTTAAAAAAATACTAAAATTTACTCCAATAACTTACAAAACAAATGTCGTTCTTCTACAATAAATAGTTTCTGAGATATTTAATTTGTAAATGTTGCCACACCCATTTATTCTATAACGCTCAATTTAGGTGAAGTTACTAATATTGACTGCAATAACTTACAATCCAAATTGCGTTCTTCTACGGTCAATATTTTCCGAGATATTAAATTTGTTAATAATTTTACGTCCCCTTTTTCCACGCTCACTTATCTGATCCCCCTCATTTTTAGTGCAGTATTTGATAATAAGTCCATTAATGTATGTACAAAATTTCGTTCTTATTCAATCGACAATTTCGACATTAAAAGAAATATTTTTTAAAATCTGTCCAGTAGTTCTTGTGAGATGCCGTAACAAAGAATTGTTCTACGTTTTAATATGTACATTTATATACATATCATCTGAAATTCAAGTTGACGTAACATCAAAAAATCAAAATTTATTTTATGATGGATTATAGTCTATTAGACTAAACTACACCATTCTACAAAATTTTAGAGTTCAATATTTAAAATTGACCATTTTATGAGTGAAATTCAAAATTACTTTACAATTTTTTATTTTTTTTATCCAGAATGTTCGCCACAACAATGGTACTAAATTTGTTATTTGATTTCGACCCATAGTCTGGAAATCCATCAATCTGGCAAAAAGCTTAAAATTACTTTACTTTCTTTTATGCTCTCCTGAAAAAGCATGAACATGTGGGTTACGTTATTTGGGATTTCAGGTGACAATATGTATGTGCATACATAAATAGAGAGGAGATAAATTATAAAACAGGAGATAGCTGTACATTACCTTGTTTACTGCATCATGGATCTTCGAAGAAAACAATAGGCATGTTTTCGTTACAAGCTAGCACTTTTAGTTTAGCACTTTGCAACGAAAACAACTGACTTCCACTAACTGGCACATAAGCAATAAGTGGCGGATTTTCACTATCTGGTAGCAATGGTGTCATGAGTTGCGAAGAAAGAACAGTGCGAAACAGACAAAAAATTCGTGAAAAGTATTTATAAAACATATATTTACTATTCTATGTTCAATTGTTTACACTCTTTTGCAAATATTAAAATAATTTCCCATTTTTGTTCTTCTTCTTCCCGTTAATTCACAATAATTGATCAAATCTCTCCAAAAATGGGATGCCATATTGCTAAATATAGGGTGCCCAATCAGGCAACATCATACTCAATTAAGACATGAACACAAGCACCAAACTTCATCGGGAACTAATAGTGCTTAGCTCCCCATACAAATTAAGCACTTTTGGTGTAACGAAAACACGCCTATTATAAATCAGCTGATCGCTGAATATTAATTTGGCGTTTTTTTTTGACTGTCCACCAAAAGAAGAAGAAGAAAATGTAAAACAAAACAATCTCCTTTCTGCTTAACATTTTATATTTGGCATTACTAGGGCTAGACATCACTTGGCACTAGATTACTTGGTTTTACAGATCAGTATTGCCGGCTTTGTATGCATGAATGTATTTATGTTAAGAAATAACGGATTAAAAGTACTTATTCATAACAACACTTTATTATTTTCTATTTTCTTTTTGTAACTTAAACAACACTTTTTTCTGCTTATATACATTAGGGCGGGTTGATTTGTGTGGATGAAAAAAAAATTAAAAATCGTATAGCAAAAAACGTAATCTACATGAAATTCTAAGAAAATTCTCCGAAGAAACTATGGGTCTAAAATCAAAACCTAATCCGCGCCTCTCGACTTGAAAATTGTTTTCCTGTTCTTTCGCTAAAATTATTTTCTTTTCTTGAAATATATTATGTTTTATTATACCCTCACTTTAGTGATTCGAGGATATATATCATTTGCTACGGGCCAAAAGTGTAACACATCGAAGGAGTGACATAAGACCCTAAGTATGTTTGGCGGATATCCGTTTTAGGTCTTTGTTAGTCGAATGAGCAATGTCCGTCCGCCTGTCTGTGTTTCTGCTAGCTGGTGCGCACGATAACTCTTGAAAGGAGTAACCGATTGACTTCAAATTTGGTATGTGGTAATATTTTTTTTATCTCCGTCTAAGTTGGAAGATGGGCCATATTGGTACTCTCCTTCTAGTACCTCCCCCACAAAGGGTTTATATTAAGTGAATTATTGCTTAATTAATAACTTCTATACTACTTATTTGAATCCCCTGAAATTCTACACATAATATTATTTTATTAGTCACTATCACCTAAGAAAAATGGGCCGCTCCGCTTTTGGTACCTTCCACACAAATGGACCATTTTGCTCCAAAATTGAACAGCTTATAACTTGAATACCTATGCACAAAAAGACTTGAAATTTTGTACAGTGTAATGGTTTCATAGTACCTACAATCCAGTGAAAAATGGGCGAATTTGCCACGCCCCTTTTGGTACCTCCCACACAAAATGGCCAGATCATACCAATATTGAATAGATCATAACTTTAATATACCAGTGCATATAAACGCTTCCAATTCGGTACAGTGCAATATATTTGAAGTATTTACTGTTTAGCGAATAATATGAGTATTTGTTAAACCCCCTCTGGTACCTCCCACGTCCCACGTTTTTATTTGCATTATAAAATAAGAATTGTTTATCGAAATAAAAGAAGGTTATTTAAAAATACTGAAAACAATTTTGAGTGCAATATTTTTTGTATTTCCAATCTTGTTTATTAAATTATGAAAGAAAATTTGTTTATCTATGTTCCTTATAAAAATATTAAATATAAAATAATATACAAACTTTTTTACATGGGTGAATATTTTTTACTAAACAATTTTATTCAGAAAATTCGATTTTTTTAGAAAAAACTTTTTTTCTGACAGTTATTTTTTTGTGGCAAAGGCGGGCATATAAATTTTCAACTCGAGAGGCGCGGATTAGGATATTATTTTAGGTACATGGTTTCTTCGGAGAATTTTCTTAGAATTTTATGTAGTTTACGTTTTTGCTATACGATTTAAAAGAAAAACCAGTAAGGAAAGGCAGAAAGTCGGGCGGGGCCGACTATATAATACCCTACACCTCCCTAACAATGCGATAAGGGTCATTGCCATAATAATGTGGAATAATTGATAAATGATGTGAAACATATTATCTAATTCTGAAACGATAATCGCTAAATTAAGCAATATTCGTTCCTAAATTGAGAAACATCTTTCTGGAAAATTTTAATGATCGGAAGTAAAATACAACTTCTATAGCGGTTTGATACCACATCAGGAGGAACATATATATGGAGCTTTAATATAAATCTGAACCGATCTTCCCTGAATACTCATTCATGTAAAAAGACCTCCTTCTGTCGAATTTCGTACTGATCGGATATAAAATACAGTCTCTACAGCGCTTACATGTCAAATCGGGGGTAACATATATATGGGAGCTATATCTAAAGCTGAACCGATTTTCTCCGACCTCCGCTTACAGGTCAAATCGGGGGTAACATATATATGGGTGTTATATCTAAATCTAAACCGAGTTTCTCCGAATTTGGCAGTATTCCTTCATGTAGAAAGAAACCTCTTTTTGCCGAATTTCGCACTGATCGGATATAAAATAACATTTTTACAGCGCTCACATGTCAAATCGGGGGTAACGTATATATGGGGGCTATATCTTAATCTGAACCGATTTCTTCCAAATTTAAAAGTGTTCATTCATATAATAGGAAACCTCTTTCAGACGAATTTCATACTGATGTGATATTAAATACAGTTTTTACAGCGCTTACATGTGAAATCGGGGGTAAGATATATATGGGGGCTATATCTAAATCCGAACCGATTTTCTCCGAAATTGGCAGTATTCCTTCATGTAATAAGAAACCTCTTTCTGCCGAATTTCGCACTGATCGGATATAAAATACAGTTTTTACAGCGCTTAAATGTCAAATCGGGGCTAACATATATATGGGGGCTATATCTAAATCTGAACCGATTTTTTCCGAATTTAGCAGTATTCCTTCATGTAATAAGAAACCTCTCTTTGCCGAATTTCGCACTGATCGGATATAAAATAACATTTTTACAGCGCTTACATGTCAAATCGGGGGTAACGTATATATGGGGGCTATATCTAAATATGAACCGATTTCTTCCAAATTTAACAGTGTTCATTCATATAATAAGAAACCTCTTTCTGCCGAATTTCATACTGATCAGATATAAAATAAAGTTTTTACAGCGCTTACATGTCAAATCGGGGCTAACATATATATGGGGGCTATATCTAAATCTGAACCGATTTTAACCAAATTCAATAGGGATCGTCCATGGGCCAAAAAAAAGATATGTGTAAAGTTTCGTCGAGATCGGACCATAATTGCGACCTGTACTTTGATTACAAGAATACATGCACAGACGGACAGACAGACAGACAGACAGACGGACAGACAGACAGACAGACGGACAGACGGACATAGCTAAATCAACTCAGAAAGTGATTCTAAGTCGATCGGTATAATAAACGATGGGTCTATTTCTTCTCCTTTTGGGTGTTACAAACAAATGCACAAAGTTATAATACCCTGTACCACAGTGTGGTGTAGGGTATAAAAATCAACCCGCCCTAATGTGCATACATATATAGAGAGGAGATAAATTATAAAACAGGAGATAGCTGTACATTACCTTGTTTACTGCATCATGGATCTTCGAAGGCTTTTTTATTACTTTAAAAGTCAACTGCGATAGGGTGTCTATACCTTTGATTGTCATTGAAAACATTATAAATCAGCTGATCGCTGAATATTAATTTGGCGTTTTTTTCGACTGTCCACCAAAAGAAGAAGAAGAAAATGTAAAACAAAACAATCTCCATTCTGCTTAACATTTTATATTTGGCATTACTAGGGCTAGACATCACTTGGCACTAGATTACTTGGTTTTACAGATCAGTATTGCCAGCTTTGTATGCATGAATGTATTTATGTTAAGAAATAACGGATTAAAAGTACTTATTCATAACAACACTTTATTATTTTCTATTTTATTTTTGTAACTTAATCAACACTTTTTTCTGCTTATATACATACATATTTTAATTAATTGGCCCTTGGCTCTTTTCTTAAATCAAACTTATTGACTATTTATAAAATATTTCAGAACACTTCACTGTCCACTGTCAATCATTTTGCTTGCATCAACAAGGCGTTTTGAGCTTTTGATATGTCTCTTTCACCGAATGATGACATGCAGTGAGTGTCAGTGAGAGGGAGAGAGAGAAAAGAGATAACATCAAAGTGCTGACCTGACATATATGTACAAGTGATGAGCAAATAACTGCATCAGTGACGAGTAACGATATCAGTGATAAGCAGACGAAATATGTATCATCATATACTCCAGCATTTTAGGATATTCGTAGTTTTATAGGGATAAAAGGAGAACAATGGCGCAAATAGGGATAAATAACGTATCGCCATTATAAATTTAGTGTAATTGTAGCTCTTTGTAGTCGGTTATATGTGACACAATGAGGCAAAAGGGGACAACAATTATAGGACCAGCAAATCAAAGTTGATAGAGCTAGAATCGTGAAAATTTGGGACTTATAGCTTTAAGGGCGTTTAATTTCATATAATGGGGCTTAAAGAAATTCTACTACCAAATATAAATGGCTAGAACTAGAATCGTTAAATTTCGTGTTAAGATAGCTTCTATTATACATATATGTGATGAATACGAAACCATTTTCCAAAATTCGAACATAAAGCCAGTGAATGCGGTAAAAAAAATAATTAAATAGAGCTACTACCTAGATAAAGTGGTATAGAAGAGTGGTCTTTTTTATGGCATTAAAGGGATTCGAGTCTGTAGACCATACACCACATATTTGCGTAAAAAGGGACCCAATTTTGTAACACTTTCTGAATAAAGAGCTTTACCCCTTATTTGGGATTTTCCAAAGCAGGTACTTTTAGAGGGTTCAATGAAGCAAAACGGGATAAATATGTAATCGAAAAATTTAATATGAGGCTAATCCTTGGGACATAGTAATTTTTGCGTTAAATTTAGACACAACGGGGTAAATTGGGAAAAATATGGTTCCACATGAAAATCTAAATTGGTAGAGCGAGAATTTGTAATAGGGTAGTACCACTTTTAAAATTAGAAGACGGCATAACGGTCTTAAATGTATTACCGCCTCCTAGAATTGCAATATTAAAGGATTATCCGACAGGAAGGTGGGAAAAATTTTATTGAGATAAATTTTTGCCAAAATGGAATACAAACAACAAAGTTTCAGCTAAATTTCTTAGAAAATGTGGTGTTTATGGCTTAAATAAGCCTTTTTGGGAGTGGCATCTTTAGGTGGAATATCACAAAATATGAACTGATTTTAAAAAAAATTACTGTGATGACTTCTTGTCTAAATGAAATACAAACTGCAAAGATTCAGTTAAAATGTTTAGAAAATGTAGTATTTATGGCTTAGTTAGATTCAGTTAAAATGCTTAGAAAATTTCGTATTTATAACTTAAAAACGTATATTTGGGAGCGACCTCTATAGGGTGACTATAACGAAATATGGACCGATTTGTAAAATTTTTCCTGTGATGATTTCTTGTCTAAATTAAATACAAACTGAAAATATTCAAATGCTTAGAAAATGTCGTATTTATGGCTAAAATACGTATATTTTTGAGCGGCCTCTATAGGTTGACTATAACAAAATATGGACCAAATTGTAAAATTTTTGCTGTGATGAATTCTTTACTACATTAAATACAAACTGCAAAGATTCAGTTAAAATGCTCAGAAAATGTCGTATTTATGGCTTAAATACGTATATTTTGGAGCGACCTCTATAGGGTAACTATAACAAAATATGGACCAATTTGAAAAATGTTTGCTGTGATGGATTCTTGTCAAAATAGAATACAAACTGCACAGTTTCAGCTAAATTGCATCTAAAATGTGCTATCTATGGCTCAAAACCCGTATTTTGGAGCGACCTCTATAGGGGAGCTATATCAAAACCATGACCGATATGGCCCATTTGCAATCCCAAACAACCTGCAACTATAAGAAGTATTTGTACCAAATTTGATCAACCTAGCTCTATTATTACGGACTGTAGCGTGATTACAACAGACGGACATGGCTAATTCGTTTTAGAATTTTACGACGATTCAGAATACATACTTTATGCGGTCTCAGATCAATACTTTGCGTGTTACAAAAGGAGTGACAAAATGAATAAAACCCCATAATGGTGGAGGGTATAAAAGTAATAAATATATTCTAAAAATTTGCTTCTGTGATGTAGCGTATATTTGCTAGTTATGATATAATTAAATTATAAATTTACAAAAGTTGTCATGTCTTAGGCCGTATTAACATTTCAGCATATATTAAATATCGATCAACACCCAAAGTATTCCAATTAATGCCGCGATAAATTCTCGAATAGTTTTCACGATCATTTGTCAAGAAGTTGCCCGTCAAAACACTGAAAGAACAGTAATATGATTATTTCATTAATCTACAAGATTCCCCTGCAACACTTACCCTTGATAGCAATCGGGCGCTCCAAACCACCACCCCGCCTCATAGTAGCGTGAACAATCCCAATGATTTTTGGGATTATTATTTTGATCTCGCGTTGAGAATTTACTCCCCCTATGATAGGCTAAGGCATCACCAGCATCTCCACTATAGGTGCCCAAGTGTGTGAGGGCGTATTTCTCAGGTTCTCCAGCGATTTGAAAGCGACTGTATTTGGCAAAATGTTTTACTCTGGGATTTAGATAGGTTTTCAAGATGACCATCAACTCTTGCGGGGCACCATATGTTGTCAAATTGTGTAACCTTTCTAGGCCAATAAAATAATCCCCTTGTGAAGAGCCAAAGCCATTTTTGTAATCTTCCCAATTACGGTTGAAATGGACGCGACCATCTTGGCGGCGTAATATTGTGGTCCACTGATGGCTGCCAAAGAAGGGTTAGACAAACAACATTTTTTTTTAATTTAAAGACAATAAACATTTAAGATAAGTACATTCCATATTTAAACTAAAGTTTTCCTTTTTTTTCACAATATGGCAACATTCACTCCAAGCTTCTAGCTGTAGACATTTGCATTTTGCATTAAACCATATTTATCAAATTTGCCCCATTTACTTCGAAAGGGGCAACGTGGCACCAAATTTCACGATTCTAACTCAAGACATTTTCCGGTGGTACGATATTTTTTGCTCAATTTATCGCTCAGATATTACGAACTTTTAATCAAATGTCCAGCTTCCGAAACTACAATATTATTTTATCTTTGAGAGACAATATTTTGGACCTTTTTCGGCCCAATTTAACCTGGAAAGTATAATTTTCGAAAGGGTTTATTATTTCAAGTCATGAAGTGGGTTTCATATTTAGGACATACGAGTATTGGTGCTATTTTCCCTCAAGGAATACACATTTCTAAAAAACATTATATTTCATCTCTAGGAAAGGGTACCATAGTTAGGCCCACTTTCTCCACTCAAAAACGTAAAAATCGCGAATTTAGACAACCCATTATTAATTCATCAAATGGATATGGTACCATATTTTGGTCGTTTTAGTACACTTTTATCACAAAAAGTAAAAAAAAGTATTTTTGCAGCATTTTCTCCACTTTTTCGGTTGAAATTTCGCAAAATGCTTCTTATACTTAAGCTATGCCCTAACCGTTAGGGGTTTAAGGAGATACCACATGTATTCCTTTTTACCTCATTTAGGTCTTAAGACCTAACTTCACTTCAAGATGCATTATCCCTGCTTAAGACGTTTAATTGTGGACGTGAAGTATGAAAAACGTGGACCACCCGGAAGAACGAATTTCGAAAAATCTCTTCTTGTCCACATTCCATGATCTATCCCCAGACGAAATTTCACAACTTTATACTTTGTACTCGTTTACTTCACAAGGGCCACTGTGAAATCAAATTTTAAGGATCTAGCTCCAGTCACTTGCCCCCATGAAATCTCTGAAAAAAGATCATTGGTAAATCTCTTGTTATCCCGATTCTACATCCCAGGACCTATCTTCGCAAAATTCTATTTCTACCAATTTGTCGCCTCATTGTGTCCCATTTATTTCCCATGAACCACCACAGGAAATTTCGTGATTTAAGCTGTAGCCATTTGGATTTGCCGGATGTTCTATATAAATATATCCCATTTGTCTCATTGAGTTCCCTACAGCCTATATTTTAGGGGTGGTGACATATTTATCCCTTTTTACCCATTAGTTCCGAGTCTACGACCCAAGAGCTGTCCCGCACCTATTTCCACAATTCAAGGACTGACCTGTTTTATTTAGCGGTAGAGACACATACTTATCCCATTTTGTCCTTTAAAATACATATTTTAACCCTTTCGCCTCATTTTATCACAAAAGGTACCAAACACATAATTTAATCTCTAGGTGATAGTAGATTCTATTGGGCCCATTTTGTCACCTCCTAAACGTAAAAATCGGACATTTCGGCAATCCATTATTAGTCCCCACTTACATGGTACTTTTTTTTAAGTAACTTATCGACTTATTCTCTTTTGAAAAAGTATTTACGGTCACACACGTACTTTTTTTTCAATACTTATTTTCATTTGTTTTGTTTCGGATTTTCCTGTGTGAATTGTTGTTGTTTCCAAGTGCGAACGAAAAACACAAAACGATGAGTACGATAAGTACGAGTACGGCATACTTTTTTTCCCCCTGTTTCCGACTGCCTCTCCCGCCCACAAAACGCCGATAAGTATACTTAATACTTAAAAAAAGTATCATGTAAATGCAGACTTATTTGATCTACTGGAGGTGGTACCAATTATGGGCCCTTTTAGTCCCGTTTCAAAAAGTATGAAATCCATTAGATTTTTTTCTCTAAAAGAGAGTACCAGATTTGGACACTTTTTATTCCTTTTCACTCAAAAACAAAGATTTTCCAAATTTTATCATATTTTTTTCTTTTATCTTAGACTCGTATAACCTTAAAAAGTACGAATTTTTAACATTCGTTATTATTTTACCTCATAACGGAAGGGTCTACAACATACCGGATCTCCTTGTTCTGTTCTTAATTAGGTAGAAGTAGCATTCTACAATATGTTTATCCATTTATATCTCTTTGTTCAGCATTTAACCGTCTAAAAGGAAAATTTTCAGAATATGTATTGCATCTTGTCCCGAGTCTACGACTTAACATATTTTGAAAAGTCAAAGACCTGTTTTATTTAGCGATGTTACCACGTCACTTTTTGCCCCTAAAAGTAGAAATTTGGAACGTTTTAGTCCCCTTTGCACCCATATGTACCCCTTTATCCTTTTTGCATCCATATGTATCCCTAAAAACACAACAGGTGTCGTCTCTAATGTCATGATGTGAACTTCATCCACTTGACAATTTTAAACCTACCTATTGCTGGCATTTCCTTGAATTTCCGGGACATCTTTTATAAAAATCTGTAGATCTTTTTTGCGATTTTCTTTACTAAAAAAATAAAAAAGGATTTGAACTATTTCCTAAATGTTTGTTCTTCAAAACTATATACCATACCTAACCCGTTTCGATATGGGTCCATTAGGATTCATCGTTATAAATTCATCACGTATATCTTGAAAGTTCTGCATAATTTGATCATGTCTGCAAAAAAATAAATAAAATTAAAATAATATAAAATAAAATAAAATAAAATAAAATAAAATAAAATTAAATTAAATAAAATAAAATAAAATAAAATAAAATAAAATAAAATAAAATAAAATAAAATAAAATAAAATAAAATAAAATAAAATAAAATAAAATAAAATAAAATAAAATAAAATAAAATAAAATAAAATAAAATAAAATAAAATAAAATAAAATAAAATAAAATAAAATAAAATAAAATAAAATAAAATAAAATAAAATAAAATAAAATAAAATAAAATAAAATAAAATAAAATAAAATAAAATAAAATAAAATAAAATAAAATAAAATAAAATAAAATAAAATAAAATAAAATAAAATAAAATAAAATAAAATAAAATAAAATAAAATAAAATAAAATAAAATAAAATAAAATAAAATAAAATAAAATAAAATAAAATAAAATAAAATAAAATAAAATAAAATAAAATAAAATAAAATAAAATAAAATAAAATAAAATAAAATAAAATAAAATAAAATAAAATAAAATAAAATAAAATAAAATAAAATAAAATAAAATAAAATAAAATAAAATAAAATAAAATAAAATAAAATAAAATAAAATAAAATAAAATAAAATAAAATAAAATAAAATAAAATAAAATAAAATAAAATAAAATGAAATGAAATGAAATGAAATGAAATGAAATAAAATAAAATAAAATAAAATAAAATAAAATAAAATAAAATAAAATAAAATAAAATAAAATAAAATAAAATAAAATAAAATAAAATAAAATAAAATAAAATAAAATAAAATAAAATAAAATAAAATAAAATAACATATAATAAAATAAAATAAAATAAAATAAAATAAAATAAAATAAAATAAAATAAAATAAAATAAAATAAAATAAAATAAAATAAAATAAAATAAAATAAAATAAAATAAAATAAAATAAAATAAAATAAAATAAAATAAAATAAAATAAAATAAAATAAAATAAAATAAAATAAAATAAAATAAAATAAAATAAAATAAAATAAAATAAAATAAAATAAAATAAAATAAAATAAAATAAAATAAAATAAAATAAAATAAAATAAAATAAAATAAAATAAAATAAAATAAAATAAAATAAAATAAAATAAAATAAAATAAAATAAAATAAAATAAAATAAAATAAAATAAAATAAAATAAAATAAAATAAAATAAAATAAAATAAAATAAAATAAAATAAAATAAAATAAAATAAAATAAAATAAAATAAAATAAAATAAAATAAAATAAAATAAAATAAAATAAAATAAAATAAAATAAAATAAAATAAAATAAAATAAAATAAAATAAAATAAAATAAAATAAAATAAAATAAAATAAAATAAAATAAAATAAAATAAAATAAAATAAAATAAAATAAAATAAAATAAAATAAAATAAAATAAAATAAAATAAAGTAAAATAAAATAAAATAGAAAGGAATGAAATAAAATAAATTGTGTACCTAAAATAAAATAATGTCAAGTACTTACTGCTCGTTGAATTCCTTACGCATCTCATTGACTTTTTCGGTTAACTTTGCCATGCAGCTAGGATGCTCCTCTGGTCTTAGAAAAAAAACAATAAATTATATATCAAAGGAATTTCATTAAAAATATTTGTTTAATATACTTATATATCTATTTTCCAATAACATTTTTATAACATAAATGCTGTAACTACCTTCCAAAATCGCTTTGCGTCACATGCCATTTTCCTTCCGATGTTGCTTGTACATGCTGCCTAGAGGAATGTGACCAAAGAACATAGCATTTAGTAGCATTGCTGCCATATAGTTACCCAAATCCAGTTGGTTGACCATTGATACTGACCCTTTGTTGAGATTTTGAATACTGAATTTTTTGGAATAAAACTAAATTTAATATTATTTGTACTCAATATATTTTTGACGATGTACTTACACTGTACTTAAGTCCCGTATTTCTCCGTTAATTTTCTCCGCTTCATCTATCATTATATTGAATTTGAGAAAAACATTTCTCCAAATATAATCATTGTTTCCATGCTGTTGACTAGAAAAATTGCAAAAAAAAAACATGTCATGAAATAATAAAAATATACCAACAAAATGGAGAAAAACCAAGGCTGTGTTCATCCTAAATGCGGGAAACCCTTCCCATGCAGGAGCTATGGATTTCCGGCTGAAGTCTATCGTTATTTCTCCCTTAAATCCCTGGAGATAGTAACAGATAGTTACCTTATGACTAATATCTACCACATGCTAACGTCCTGCAAGCCAACAGCCAGAGCAGCTTACGGCTCTAATGATACTTGGGGGGGAATGGTTTGATAGCATTATACGTAGCTTCATTCATAATCTTATAGTTAGGCGACACATTTCAGCTAGTTTAGGGTCAACTGACTTCCAAAGATTTGTCCGTAGGGAAACTCCCAAGGTCGTGCTATGTCCCCTCTGCTATGGAATCTCTCCATGAACACTATTTTACTTTCTCTGGAGGCGACGAGTGTTATGGTTATTGCCTATGCGGATGACTTGGCAATGGCTTTTAGAAGGAAGATCCCTAGAACTCTAGGAGACATCCCTTAAACAACCGCAAAATGGGCTTCTGAAAGCGCAACACTAATCTGCTTTCTCTGCAGATGATGAGTTTTAAGGTTATTGCATTTTTAGATGTCATGATAATCGCTGTTAGAGAGAAGTTTCCCAGAACACTTAGGGACATCCTAAGCAGGTCCTTCATACAACCTCAAGATATGCTTCTGAAAGAGCAAAGTAGGCGTTTGTAGCGCTAAATACCTGTAAAAGGTAATAGGATTGTCATCTAGTGGATAGCTCTGTAGAAACCCACCTTCAGCGCAATACAAAAAAAGTTCAGCGAATGGCTGATATACTCGTATGTACCACTGGTGTGCTGAGAACGGCACCAACTAAGGCACTAAGCTCACCTTCCAATATAAGCTAACCGAAGATGCTGCCAATCTTTAATACTTTTATATAAAGTTATTTGTGGACTTATTAATTGTCCATATTTATTAAGTTTAATTCCTTTTAATGTTCCTTTAATTATGGTCTTAATGAGCCTATTGTTCGATCCCTTAGAGAATTTAACAAAATCTGTAAAATGTATAATCTGGATTTTTCTATGAATATTTCCTTATTTAAAAATATACTACAATTAATTTATTATTAAGCAATAGTCTATATGGAATTGTATTTCCATAGACGAAATAAATAAAATACATATAAAAATGTATACTACATTTAATTCCGCTAGACATTATAGCAAGGAAATATGCCGCATGAACTGTCACTATGGTGTCATTCTAGAAACAATGCCTTACCTTCCGGGTATTGTTGATTACACTATGATTGAAACTCTTTTTGACTAGTAGTACCTCAATCTTGCACCTGATAGATCTGAATGGAATGATCGTATTCCAAGGCATAGGAGATTCTTTAACTTCTACACAGACCGCTCCAAACTTAACAACCAAGTGGTATGATTTCTGAGGGATTGGAGCTATCCATTGCACAAAGTCTGCCTGATTACTATAGTGCTTACAAGGAAGAAATTTTAGATTTTAAACAAATAGTTGACGGATAGGGCTAAAACTTGATGTTCTGACCAAAGTCAGTCCCTTGAAAGTATATTCCTGAACTAAAAAACTGCCCTCGACAGTCGCAGATCTCTTAACGAGATGGCTGAACAGTTCAATATCCACCTGAAATGCAGATAAACTTGCAAGACTATGATCTACTATACACGCTCCAGCGGAACAGGAGTTTTAGGCATGCTTCAAGCGACTTGCAAGCTCTATTGAGAGATAGTGCCCTCACGCAGGGCTGTGGAGTCGGAAAATTATGGTCGACTCCGACTCCGAGATTGATTGTGCAAATCTACCATGTACAAAAGAAAGATAAAACATTTGAAGATTTTAACCAAATATTGGTGTATGTCCAAAATATCTATAAAGTCAACCAAATTATTGACTTTTTATGTAAAGACAGTTTTAGGAAAGTTCTGTTAATATATGTGATCAATTTAGCAAGATGAATATGCTGCTAACAAATAAGAATTTTGCATGACTGGCGAAGCCAACTATAATAATATCGTAAACCACCTTGTTGGAGCAGAATAAGCTCAGATATAGTAAATAAAAATATGAAATATAAATAATAATTATAAAACTAAACAAATTCGACAATGTGCGGTCTTCCATTAATAAACCGTACCCTACTAAATTTCAAAATGATTGAATGTGGAATACAGCTCCCATAGCACTACAAGGCCAATTTAAAGAAACATTTATATCCGGGGGCAATATCGATCTGAACCGATTTTGACCAATTGCAATAGGTTTCCTTCCTGGTGTGAAAGAGTTCTTATTGACAAATTACAGCGGGGTGAAATTTTGACCCGTACTCAACGATCAACTTCAGCTGAACATACAGACGGACAGCTAGTGATTCTGAGTCGAATTTTTTACAAATCTGCCAAAAAACAAAGTTATAACCCCCTGTACCATAGTGTGGTGTAGAGCACAATAACTAACAAAAAAACTGGATAGAAGCGAACATAATTTCCAAAAATTTCGGTATACGGGTATTAAAACAGAGGCAGTGATTGTCGAAAATTTTACCATGATTCCATTTTGAAAGAATTGTCATATTAGTTGCATGTCAAGCGTCGATAAATAAATAATAAAATTTTATTTAATTACTGGTATTTAATACCTACTTTTTGTGATTTTTTAACAAAGCTATATCTTATTTTCAATAAATTGAATTCACGTCTTAGTAGAAATATAATCTCAGAAATGTATGTTATTTAACTGCCGATGTCGGAGCTGGAGTCGGAGTCGAACCATTTGAAAATCCGACTCCGGGAGTCGGAGTCGAGTAGTTTTGGCTCGACTCTGCAGCACTGCCCTCACGACAACATCACGTTGGTCACTAGTCAGCAACTGCATACATTCCTGGCTGATGTGACCCTGCCTAAACCCCAAACACACCTAAGGACTGCTGTCGTTATCGAGACCTGACGTTACACTTATCGTGTCCGTCGTAACGGGTCGCTGCCTTATTAGACGGCGCGCAAAGAGATTGAAGGTCTTGCGTAATGACTTTTGCAGAAGATACGAAGAGGAGGATGAATCATCAGAACTCCTTCTGTGGCATTGCCCCTCTCTCTCCAGAAGGCGACAAGCAGCCTTAGACGCTCATTTCATGGGTAAGTTAGCTAACAATCAGTATATTGGGACGACTACCACAGCAGACTCGAAGAATACAATAAAATCATTAGATCGGCGAAACGTAACTCCTGGAGGCTTTTCTGTGAGCAGGTAGACAGCATTAACAGCATGTCTAAAATGAAAAAGTTCCTCCCAAATACTCGAAATACTGGTTAATGACACGGGTAAAAGAATGGAAACTATAGAGGATACCGTAAGGCTCTTGATGAAAACTCATTTTCCGACTGGTAATGCTGGACCAACAGAGGAACAGTTGCAGAATGAAAATGTATTGCATCAAGTACCTATTACGGATATAACAGATGGTATGGTAAAGAAGCGATAAAAAGTATCTCTTCCTTTAAGGCTGCGGGACCGGATGGAATATTTCCAGCACTTCAGCAGAATGAGGTGGATCTGGTATCAACTCATCTGGCTGGAGTGTTCATTACGTGCCAAAAAACTGGCAGGAATCAAGGTTGGTCTTCATACCAAAACCTGGCAAGGCGAGTTGTACGACCCCAAAGGCTTACGACCCATTAGCCTAACTTCTTTCCTGTTAAAAACAATTGAGCGAATAATTGATGACATGTTCAAAAGTAAAATAGCGCATGACAGGCTAAAATTCAAACAACACGCCTATGTCAAAGGAAGATCAGTGGAAACAGCTCTGCATGAGGTAGTGCACCACATAGAAGAGTCCTTCAGTAAAAAAAATTTATACACTTGCTCTTTGCATAGACATTGAGGGCGCATTTAACGATGTACAGACCGATACACTTATCCAGTCCTTAGACGAGTTTCAGGTTGATCGGGCGCTGAAAAACTGGATCAACAATATGCTAAGGAATAGGTGGATTATTTGTGGGTCATATGACGTATAAATTAGAGACAGGGTAAAATGGTGGTATACCTCAGGGGGCATTTTATCGCCTCTTCTATGGGTTACGACGATACACAGTCTCCTAAAAGCCCTCACCAATGAGGGACTTAACCAGTCTGTTATGCAGACGACGTTGTAATACTTCTAACGTATGTATATTTACAAGGAAAACAAAGATCCCAGATCCAAAGAACTGCACCAACAAAAGCCTTGCAGACTATACTGCACATCCAAGCAATAGACATCCGTATAAAGTATGAGGCAGCCGTCTACAAATGATGGGTGAATGGATAAATCGA
This sequence comes from Eudasyphora cyanicolor, assembly GCA_963930755.1. Lineage (NCBI taxonomy): Eukaryota > Metazoa > Arthropoda > Insecta > Diptera > Muscidae > Eudasyphora > Eudasyphora cyanicolor. The sequence goes on along the minus strand of OZ005737.1, from coordinate 49,642,239 downwards.
GACCACAAGTCGTAGCATCAGATGATTTAAGAATATCTAGTTGGCCACATTCGAACGCCTGAAATCTCCGACCGCATTGCTGAAATGCGGCTTACATCTATCTGTGATTCGTTTGTGCCAGACAGACGCTCCTGGGAAAATGGAACTTTGGCCCATGTGCCAGAGGGAACCAGCTGCTACACGGATGGGTCCAAGCGAGGAGAAAGGACGGGTCTGGTACTTTTTAGTGATGAACCAGAAGTCGAACTTCACTTCCGCCTCCCTGACTTCTGCTTGAACTTCTGCAATCAAGGAGTGTGTGAACTGGCTCAGTAACACCACAAATCCTAAATATGCCAACATCTTCACAGATAGCCAAATGGCGATTACAGCAATAACATCGGAAAGGGTCAAATCCAGAACTGTGCTGGACTGTAAAAGAACGATAAATGATTACTCAGCCCATGGTCAATTGCGTATTTTCTGGGTACCAGGACACAACGGAGTGATTGGAAATGAACGGGCAAATAGCTTGGCTTCAAGGGGCAGAGAACTTCGAGTAATAAACTTGGAAAATTGGAAACCTTTCGAAGCCACGAAGAATGAGTTGAAGCACTGGGCAGTGATGGCTCACAAAACTGTGTGGAATAGCACAACAGTAGGAGCAACTGCAAAGATACTGTGGGGTGACCCAAATGAAAAGAAAACAAGATGTTTTCTGAAACTAAACAAAATCGATATTAGTAAGATGATGAGTGTTCTAACGAGACACTCAAGCTTACAAGCACATCTTCATCGCATAGGACATAGGACCATCGAAACGATGGAACATTTTCTGTGTCACTGCCCGGCTTTCACACATGCAAGATCCCAAAATTTCGGGTCCGACATATTACCAGACTTGACTCATCTCAGAGGATATGACTGCAGTACCGATTTTCTGTAACTCTTGAGGTATAAACAGATCATAAATAAGGAGCGCCGAACCACTGGCTTAAGTGTATGTCCATGGACATGAGGCGTTTAAACGTCTCCTCTCTTCAACCTAACCTAACTTAGCTAACTGGGCAGATGTTAAAATCCACCAGCTTTTGGGAGGGGCTAGGGATATCTTATGTTTTCCCTTACGTCCCCATTGTAGCAGAACTATATAACTCTTAAACTAACCTCCATCCTTTCCAAAGTATTGCTTATTTTTGAAAATATAATTTGATAAGGCTACAACTTTTGTCTCCGTGGGTGTATCTGGCCGCAATTTTTTGTCATCAAATAATTAAGTTGTCAATTGAGATAAATCGGTATGAATTTCTTAATATACTGGGAAAAGGTCAGGAAAAAGATGAAAAAATCTATTTGCATATGCACACAGAAATGTAAATATATAAAACCAGTAAGGAAAGCCTAAAGTCGAGCGGTGCCGACTATATGATACCATACACCACTCTAGTACGAGTAAGATTGAATAACAATGAAATATGTATAACGTATACTTCAACTAAAATTTTGTACACAATTTACATTTGGTACGTCTGTATCCAAATCAGATGAAACATATATACATATGGTACCTATATCTAAATCTGAACCGATTTTCTTCAAATTCAACAATGTTGGACCGTGCTGTAATGTTGGTCCATAAATCAAGAACCTCTTCCATGCTAAATTTCAAAACTATTTGATGTAAAATACAGCATCTATAGGGCTAAAGGGCCAAATCGGACGAAAGATGTATATGGGAGCTATATCTAAATCTGAACCGATTTTAACCAAATTCAATAGGGTTCTTTCCAGCTGCTAAAGACTCCAAACTGCAAAATTTCAGAACTTAAGATGGACAAACGGACAGACAGACGGACAGAAGGACAGACATGGTTAAATCGACTCAGCTAGTGATTCTGAATCGATCGGTACTTTGAGGTGGGTCTATCTATAGTATTTTAAGGTGTTACAAACATCTGCCATGAAACAAACTTATTATACCCTGTAGTCTGCGTATAAAATTTAAATTGAAGATTTTAAATATTTGTTGACACACATTTTTAACGTTCTCGTTCTCATGCATAGCCAAAAAACTAATATTTTGTTGTAAAATTATGTTATCAATACTAACCTTCTGCTAAGAAGTTCAAATCTGAAATTTATAAGAAAAGTAAATAATGTATTTTTTCTTTATTTTGCAATACACAGAGCCGTATGTTAAGTCGATTTATGATTTATCAAAAAAGCGTTTATATATCTTTTTTTAATTTGATATTTTTATGGCATTGTTAGAATTGAATTATATTTAAGGGTTTAGCAAAAAAAATTTACAAAATATAATTTGGAATATTTCAAATTTAAAATGTTATCTCTGAAAAAAGATTATAAATCGACTTAGCATACTTTCGAAGTAAGACATTGATATGATGATGATCTGATACCTTTGGTTCAAGTCCAACAGACCATCATTTAGTTTGGCGTTGTCGTCTAACATTGCATTTAATTTGAACATGAGATTTCCCCACATATCAGTACTGATAATAACCTAAACAAAAACAAAAAACATATGATTATTTACACATTTATGTAAAAATTATAACAAATAATTATTTCAACAAATTTAACATAATTGAATCCCTGGAACGCATTTCAAATCATTAGTTCTTAGTTTTATTAGTTGTAAAAACATTTGTTATTGAAAATATCTGCTGGCTGTAATTCACTTTTTATATTTTGTTTTTAAATTATGCATTTTTTCACTATAAATATGTTATCAAATGGCCGCAAATACGAGTAATTGCCTTTTGATCACTAAACGTATTTATTTTGTAATTTCCGGAAGTTCTTATACGAGTATGAATGACTCACTACATCTTCACTTGATGACGATTCACCAAAAACGAAATGTATTCCGTATAAAATTATGACTAAATAAATACATTTCATGTTTCGCCCCGGGAATGTATTACATTTAACAAACCGATTAACACTGATTTCTGATTACAAAGAATCGTTGTACTTTTATTAAAAAAAAAGTTTTCATAATTTATTTTTAATTGATAAGGACGTCTTGATTAAAAACAAATGCAAACAGAGAGAGAGAGAGAGAAAAAATAATGTTTACAAATTAAATGGAAACATATAATTGAAGAACACTACACTAGAAGATGTGTGAGGTTTATTTGAGAATTAAAACAAATAGTCGTTCTTAGTTAAGAGTAAGAATAAAAATAAAAATTAAAAGACGTGGAATCTATGGCTTAAATAAGAGTATTTAAGAGCGAGGGTTTAATTTAATTTAATTTTTTTATCTTATTTTATTTTATATTTTTTTATTTTATTTTATTTTATTTTATTTCATTTCATTTCATTTCATTTCATTTCATTTCATTTCATTTCATTTCATTTCATTTCATTTCATTTCATTTCATTTCATTTCATTTCATTTCATTTTATTTTATTTTATTTTATTTTATTTTATTTTATTTTATTTTATTTTATTTTATTTTATTTTATTTTATTTTATTTTATTTTATTTTATTTTATTTTATTTTATTTTATTTTATTTTATTTTATTTTATTTTATTTTATTTTATTTTATTTTATTTTATTTTATTTTATTTTATTTTATTTTATTTTATTTTATTTTATTTTATTTTATTTTATTTTATTTTATTTTATTTTATTTTATTTTATTTTATTTTATTTTATTTTATTTTATTTTATTTTATTTTATTTTATTTTATTTTATTTTATTTTATTTTATTTTATTTTATTTTATTTTATTTTATTTTATTTTATTTTATTTTATTTTATTTTATTTTATTTTATTTTATTTTATTTTATTTTATTTTATTTTATTTTATTTTATTTTATTTTATTTTATTTTATTTTATTTTATTTTATTTTATTTTATTTTATTTTATTTTATTTTATTTTATTTTATTTTATTTTATTTTATTTTATTTTATTTTATTTTATTTTATTTTATTTTATTTTATTTTATTTTATTTTATTTTATTTTATTTTATTTTATTTTATTTTATTTTATTTTATTTTATTTTATTTTATTTTATTTTATTTTATTTTATTTTATTTTATTTTATTTTATTTTATTTTATTTTATTTTATTTTATTTTATTTTATTTTATTTTATTTTATTTTATTTTATTTTATTTTATTTTATTTTATTTTATTTTATTTTATTTTATTTTATTTTATTTTATTTTATTTTATTTTATTTTATTTTATTTTATTTTATTTTATTTTATTTTATTTTATTTTATTTTATTTTATTTTATTTTATTTTATTTTATTTTATTTTATTTTATTTTATTTTATTTTATTTTATTTTATTTTATTTTATTTTATTTTATTTTATTTTATTTTATTTTATTTTATTTTATTTTATTTTATTTTATTTTATTTTATTTTATTTTATTTTATTTTATTTTATTTTATTTTATTTTATTTTATTTTATTTTATTTTATTTTATTTTATTTTATTTTATTTTATTTTATTTTATTTTATTTTATTTTATTTTATTTTATTTTATTTTATTTTATTTTATTTTATTTTATTTTATTTTATTTTATTTTATTTTATTTTATTTTATTTTATTTTATTTTATTTTATTTTATTTTATTTTATTTTATTTTATTTTATTTTATTTTATTTTATTTTATTTTATTTTATTTTATTTTATTTTATTTTATTTTATTTTATTTTATTTTATTTTATTTTATTTTATTTTATTTTATTCATTTTATTTTATATCATTTTATTTTATTTTATTTTATTATTAATTTATTTTATTTTATTTTATTTTATTTTATTTTATTTTATTTTATTTTATTTTATTTTATTTTATTTATTTCATTTTATTTTATTTTATTTTATTTTATTTTATTTTATTTTATTTTATTTTATTTTATTTTATTTTATTTTATTTTATTTTATTTTATTTTATTTTATTTTATTTTATTTTATTTTATTTTATTTTATTTTATTTTATTTTATTTTATTTTATTTTATTTTATTTTATTTTATTTTATTTTATTTTATTTTATTTTATTTTATTTTATTTTATTTTATTTTATTTTATTTTATTTTATTTTATTTTATTTTATTTTATTTTATTTTATTTTATTTTATTTTATTTTATTTTATTTTATTTTATTTTATTTTATTTTATTTTATTTTATTTTATTTTATTTTATTTTATTTTATTTTATTTTATTTTATTTTATTTTATTTTATTTTATTTTATTTTATTTTATTTTATTTTATTTTATTTTATTTTATTTTATTTTATTTTTATTTTATTTTATTTTATTTTATTTTATTTTATTTTATTTTATTTTATTTTATTTTATTTTATTTTATTTTATTTTATTTTATTTTATTTTATTTTATTTTATTTTATTTTATTTTATTTTATTTTATTTTATTTTATTTTATTTTATTTTATTTTATTTTATTTTATTTTATTTTATTTTATTTTATTTTATTTTATTTTATTTTATTTTATTTTATTTTATTTTATTTTATTTTATTTTATTTTATTTTATTTTATTTTATTTTATTTTATTTTATTTTATTTTATTTTATTTTATTTTATTTTATTTTATTTTATTTTATTTTATTTTATTTTATTTTATTTTATTTTATTTTATTTTATTTTATTTTATTTTATTTTATTTTATTTTATTTTATTTTATTTTATTTTATTTTATTTTATTTTATTTTATTTTATTTTATTTTATTTTATTTTATTTTATTTTATTTTATTTTATTTTATTTTATTTTATTTTATTTTATTTTATTTTATTTTATTTTATTTTATTTTATTTTATTTTATTTTATTTTATTTTATTTTATTTTATTTTATTTTATTTTATTTTATTTTATTTTATTTTATTTTATTTTATTTTATTTTATTTTATTTTATTTTATTTTATTTTATTTTATTTTATTTTATTTTATTTTATTTTATTTTATTTTATTTTATTTTATTTTATTTTATTTTATTTTATTTTATTTTATTTTATTTTATTTTATTTTATTTTATTTTATTTTATTTTATTTTATTTTATTTTATTTTATTTTATTTTATTTTATTTTATTTTATTTTATTTTATTTTATTTTATTTTATTTTATTTTATTTTATTTTATTTTATTTTATTTTATTTTATTTTATTTTATTTTATTTTATTTTATTTTATTTTATTTTATTTTATTTTATTTTATTTTATTTTATTTTATTTTATTTTATTTTATTTTATTTTATTTTATTTTATTTTATTTTATTTTATTTTATTTTATTTTATTTTATTTTATTTTATTTTATTTTATTTTATTTTATTTTATTTTATTTTATTTTATTTTATTTTATTTTATTTTATTTTATTTTATTTTATTTTATTTTATTTTATTTTATTTTATTTTATTTTATTTTATTTTATTTTATTTTATTTTATTTTATTTTATTTTATTTTATTTTATTTTATTTTATTTTATTTTATTTTATTTTATTTTATTTTATTTTATTTTATTTTATTTTATTTTATTTTATTTTATTTTATTTTATTTTATTTTATTTTATTTTATTTTATTTCATTTTATTTATTTTATATTTTTATACTCTAAAGTTTTTTTTAGTCAATATATGAGAGCTATATCAAACCATTAACCTATAAGGCTTACATTCAATCCTCGAACGACCCGCCACTATAGGAAATATTTTATATTCAACTTACATAGAAAAAATGTTTGTCTTCAAATTAAAGATGAAATTAAAGACAACCTTTAATATTTTGAAATAAGTACTTTTTGTGCTTAATACATATTAAGAAAATGTACTTAAATTAATGAAATTATCTATATTTTACGTACAAAATGTACATATTTTAATGATTTAGGGCGTCTTTGGCATAAATCTTTAATTTTAAGACTACATTTTTTTCAGTGTAGACTCTATTAATACTGTCTGTAGCAAGATTTCAACAGACAGACGGACAGGACATAGACATAAATACCTTATCTAGTATCAGATCAATATTTCAAGGTTCTACAAACGGAATGACAAAGTACACCCTATGGAGGATGGTATACAAATCATAGATAATAGAAATGTGTGCTAAATCGGGACATCGTCCTCAAATATCAGCGCTGGTTCGGCAGGATGTTGAATAAAACATTCATATATTACGTATTAAATTTTTTTATTTATTTTTTGATTTTTATTTTTGGCTCTTACTAGTATTTAGTTTAAAATATTTATAAATAATTTATTTCGGCCAAATATAAAAAACTATTGTGGGGGTTATATATATTTTTTTCGGGTAATTCTAATTTCTAAATTCGTTTTAAGAATTTGTCAAAATTGACATTTCTGCATAAGCAAAAGAATAGGTGAATCCATGCCAAGTATCCCAGTTAATGCCAAAGGCACGATGTTTCCCCTTATTTCGATAAGGTCCACATAAATAGCTGCAAATGAAAAGCTATATAAATATGCAATTTTCTTTTTTGAAAACCAATTTTACTTACGCATTATAACAACTGCTAGAATGAAACCACCAACCTCCCTCATAAAATTTTCCACACAACAGATTTCCATTGGTATTATTATCTTGATCCGGTGTTGTGAAATTATATCCCTTGTGCCATTTCAAAGCATCTCCAGCTTGTCCGCTATATGTACCCAATTCTTTTAGAATGTATTTTTATTTTTCCTCTTCACTGCCAATTTGAAAATTACTATATCTCGCTTCCTTTTTGGCATTTTAAAAATCTCGCAAAACCACTAAAAGTTTTGCCCCATTTTCTGTGAGCCTATGTAAGCTGTCCAAGCCAATGAAGTAATTCCCGGCTGGATTGCCGAAACCGCTGCGATAATCCGTCCAATTACGGTTGAAATTAACCGCATCACCTTTTCGTCTTAAAATTGTAATCCACGAGGATTGGCTGTGGGCGAAAAAAATATGAAATCGAAAAATTTTTAATTTTCTTCCGATTGATACCTTTAGGATACCTTTCTCATGAACAAATCCTCATCATTAGTTCACGTTTTTATATATGTCCCATACAAATGACTCACCTGACTATACTTCTTGGCACTAGAAAAACCACTAATTTCCCATGATTTGTGTGAAAGTTAGCAGTTTGTTTTTAATTGGACATATTCCTAAAAAAATTAACTCCTTGATGTCATAAAAGCCACAAATTGAAGGTTAAGGTGTATAAAATTTGTAACTACTCGTATAAGTAGCCTCTGGGAAATTAAGTGCCAATATACCTGTGTTCACTGATCCTAGTACTGGTTTAATAGGGACCTATCACTTATCTGATCACGTAGGGATTGATTCCATCAGTTAATTAAGGTTAAATGTATCAACACAATGTTGCAGGTTGTCGTATGGGATAATACAACATGGTCAGAGGAATGTACTCCTTAGTAGATGATCAGTTGGATTATCTACTCCCTAGAAGATGACCAGTTGGACTATATACTTGTTGATAGAGGAGCAGTTGGATTATCTACTCCCTAGAAGATAACCAGTTAGGTTATAAACTACTTAGTAGAAGACCAGTTATCTTATCTACACCTTTGTTGAAAACCTGTTGAGATATCTACTGGATAATATAGGATCAGTTAGACTACCTACTCGTTAGTTGACGACCAGTTGGGACATCAATTGAATTATCTAGGGCTTAGTTGACGACCTGTTTATATACTCTTTACTTGACGATCAGAGGGTTATACACTCCCAGGTGGGATATCTACTCCTTATTACAGGACCACTTGTGAATAGACTCCTTAATTGATGACCAGTTGCGTTATCTACTCATTAGTCGAGGCACAATTGGGTATCTTCTCCTTTATAGAGTCACAATTCACAATCTACCCGTTTGTAGGCGACTGGTTGGGGTATCTACTCCCTATAAGATAACCAATTGGGTTATCTACTACCTATAAGATGACCAATTGGGTTATCTACTCCCTATAAGATGACCAATTGGGTTATATACTCCCTATAAGATGACCAATTGGGTTATCTACTCCCTATAAGATGACGACCAGTTAGGTTATCTACTCCATAGTAGAGGACCAGATGGGTTATCTACTCCCAAGATAAAGACCAGTTGTGTTATCTACTAGAGGACCAGAGTAGAGGACCAGATGGGTCATCTACTCCTAAGATGACGACCAGTTAGTTTATCCGCTCATTAGTTGACGACCAGTTAAGTTATCTACTCTTTAGTAGAGGACTAGATGGGTTATCTACTCCTAAGATGACGACCAGTTAGGTTATCCGCTCATTAGTTGACGACCAGTCGTGTTATCTTATTCTTAATGATGGCTTTGATTATTTAATCCTTAGTTGGATAATCTACTCCTTAGTAGAGACACTATTGTGTTATGTACTCCTTTGCATGTACACAATTTGGTTATCTACTCCTCAGTATGCAACCAGATGGGTTATCTACTTCTTAGTAGAGGATCAATTGGGTTATTTACTCCTAAGATGACGACCATTTATATTATCTTTTCCTTAGTTGACGACCTGATGAGTTATCTAATCCATAGTAGAGAATCAGTTTTGTTATCTACTCCTTAGTAGAGACACAATTGGGTTATCTACTCCTTAATAAAGACACAATTGGGTTATATACTAATACTTTGCAGAGGACCACTTGGGTTATATAGAAGTTAGCAAAAAACACTTGTTTTATAAAATGCTTAGTAAGCGACAAGTTGACGACCAATTGGGTTATCTAACCCTTAGTAGAGGACCATTTATGTTATCTAATTCTTAGATGACGACCAGTAGAGCTATCTACTCCTTCGTTTTCACGCTTTACGTATTGTTCGGCTACAATTTCCCCATAGGGTTGCTTTACCTTTTCTTCAATTCCTCGTCATCTCTGTTAGCTCTCTCCATTTCACTTAAAGGCAGTTGACGAATAATCACATTATTCGGCGTTTCACTGATATTCTTGGTGAAATATTCCAAACTAGAATTGTTCTAGAAACCAGCGCACATTATGTTGACAATTTTTTTAACCAAGAAAAAAAGGAATTTTTAGATAATAAAATCTTTTAATGCTTAATAAATTCTTCTTACCATATATTCAGGGGGTTTATTAGCTGAGTGACATATAGTGATACCCAATATTAGCAAGAAATAATAGAATTTCCTCATAATTTCGCCGACAATGTATTTGTTCTGAAGCCGCTCAGAATGTGAACTGACAACAGATCATTGGGATTGTACATTATTAGCAATACATATTGTCTTGAAGCCTTTTAAAAATAGATCAGACTCAGAAAATAAACAAACAATCTGTCAATTAACTCAATTTCAATCAATTGCCCCGGGCGGGGGCACAGTGGTTTTGTAAAATAAATAAATCTTCGTCTGTTATAATGATTCCCAAACCTGATAACCTTGGAATTTTACGACGATAAAGAATATACAAGTATGTATGTATATACATACTTTATGGGGTCTCACATCAATATTTCAAGGTATTGATAACGATATATTAAAGTTCTCATCATCCCTCATCCTATGGTGAAAAGTACTATAACGAACTTTTGCTTTGGATCAATATAGCACTAAACAGGACAAATTTTATTTCATTTTTAATTTTTAGAACGAATTAACATCTCTGCATAGGATAAAGATTTATCATTGTCCCAAGAGTCCCATTCAATTTTTCCAGTCTTTAATTCAGTTCCGTAAGGTCCAGTTAAAAATCTGAAATTTGATATTAATACCTGTATATGCATTAATAAATATTAATAAGTAATTTATGGACATACGCTCTTTTACAAAAAGTGGACATAAACCACCATCCACCATCCAGAAATGAAGCACAGTTTGGAGAATAACCACCGTTGTCCTGATCAAGGGTTGTGAAATTACATCCCTTGTGCTCGCGTAGACTATCGCCAACATCTCCACTATATGTCCCTAATTCAGTCAAGGCATATTTCTCAGCTTCATTGCCAATTTGAAATAGATCATATTTAGCATAGCGTGTTGCAATGAGAAAATCTTGCAGAATCACCAACAGCTCTTGCGGTGGGCCCTGTGATGTGAGTTTGTTTAATGCCTCAAGCCCAATAAAGAATTCGCCATTATCATAACCAAATCCATGTTTATAATCTGTCCAATTACGATTGAAATCAACACTGCCATCTTGTCGACGTAATATAGTTTTCCATGGACGGCTGTGAATAAAAAAAAGAAGGAGAGACATTTTCAAAATCTAGACGATCTTTGTCCAAAGGATGTGTGTGAATGATTGTTATTGCGTTTCGAATGTGAAAAAATGAATGTCCTGCTCTGCGGATGACAGGAATTTCATTTGTTTTTCCCCATAACTTCGATGATATTGATCTAAGGAATATTATTGTTATTAGCCAATTTGTAAAGTCTATCGAGCTTAATGACACTGAATTTACAGAAATAATTCTGCCGTTTCTTAACCTGACATCCGATTGCGACCAAACTTGGCATGTTTGCAGAATAAGTACAGGGGTGGAGCAACAGCGCCTCAAAGCTGGCCACCTCGGGTGAACAAAATGTTTAAGCGCGTGTAACTTTAGACTTTTTTGTCCGATTCTTAAAATCTTATTGCGTGAATTGTAGTAAACGAGGTTTACAAAAGGCTTTTTACAGTTATCTTGTATAGATATACAACAAAATTTGATATACCCGTTGAGAAAAAAGTTATGACCATTTGAAGTTATACTTTACAAAAAAAATTTTTGCCATTTATTTGTTTGTAAAGTATAACTTCAAATGGCCATAACTTTTTACTCAACTGGTATATCAAATTGACATGAAATGGCAAAATTTGTTGTATATCCAGAAAAGATAATGAGAAAGGAATCACAATATAACCCGGATCGGGAAAAAATAAACCACAATTTGTTTCAAAGGATGCTTTATAATCCCACAGAATCTTTAAAAACTAATATATCTCAATTATTTTTTTGTAATTTGTACAATTTCACACCAGAAATCGAGGCTAATTCTAACATTATTATATTTGTAAACGAAAATTCCACAATTCCCAAAATAAATTCGAAAACCCCAAAAAAATTGTTTTTTTGTTTTTTTCCCCAAAATCTGTTGTATTAATAAAAGTCGCGCTTAAAATTCATTTTGCAGTTTATCATATAACACACAACTACAAATTGTAAAGGTTTTCATATCCTAGCTTTGCGATAGACGAAAATGTGACCAAGTTTTTAAATTTTCCTAAAATATGGTGTAATTTGGAGAAGCGTGGCAACACTATTAATAATTGTTTTGCACACTTCAAAGTACATATGTGGAAAATTTCATCGAAATCGGAGAAAAAAGACACATTTTTTGTGATTACTTTTCATGGAATTACTCAGAAATCGAAAAAAAAATCCAAATTTCTAATTCATACTAATTTTTTTCTCAAGAAGATGAATAGTCTCCAACATGAAACACTCTGGAGGTATTATTGACAATACATATAATCTACAATGCAAAAAAATCAACAAAAAAAAGGTGTATTTTTTCTTAAAATCAGATTTTAAGAACCTTAAAGTATACCGACCGAATCAGAATCACTAGCTGAGTCGATTTAACCATGTCTGTCCGTCCGTCCGTCTGTCCATGTAAAGTTGTTCGTCGACTACAGGTCGCAATTTCACTCCGATCGTTCTGAAATCTTGCAGTTTAGAGCAAGTTTCGCAGCTGTTAAGATCCCTATTGAATTTGGTTGAAATCGGTTAAGATTTAGATATAGCTCCCATATATATATTTCGTCCGATTTGGCCCTTTAGTCCTATAGAAGCTGTATTTTACATCCAATCGTTTTGAAATTTAGAATGGTACAGTTTCTTGATCCATGAACCAACATTGTCGAATTTGAAGAAAATCGGTTAAGATTTAGCTATAGCTCCCATATATATGTTTCGTCCGATTTGGCCCTTTAGTCCTATAGAAGCTGTATTTTACATCCAATCGTTTTGAAATTTCGAATGGTAGAGTTTCTTGATCCATGAACCAACACTACCGAATTCGAAGAAAATCGGTTAACATTTAGCTATAGCTATATATGTTTCGTCCGATTTTGCTCTTTAGTCCTGTAGAAGCTGTATTTTACATCCAATCATTTTGAAATTTAGAATGGTAGAGTTTCTTGATCCATGAACCAACACTGCCGAATTTGAAGAACATCGGTTAAGATTTAGCTATAGCTCCCATATATATGTTTCGTCCGATTTTGCTCTTTAGTCCTGTAGAAGCTGTATTTTACATCCAATCGTTTTGAAATTTAGAATGGTAGAGTTTCTTGATCCATGAACCAACACTACCGAATTTGAAAAAAATCTGTTAAGATTTAGCTATAGCTCCCATATATATGTTTCGTCCGATTTTGCTCTTTAGTCCTGTAGAAGCTGTATTTTACATCCAATGATTTTGAAATTTAGAATGGTAGAGTTTCTTGATCCATGAACCAACACTGCCGAATTTGAAGAATATAGCTCCCTTATATATGTTTCGTCCGATTTGGCCCTTTAGTTCTATAGAAGCTGTATTTTACATCCAATCGTTTTGAAATTTAGAATGGTAGATTTTCTTGATCCGTGAACCAACATTGCCGAATTTGAAGAAAATCGGTTAAGATTTAGCTACAGCTCCCATATATGTTTCGTCCGATTTTGCTCTTTAGTTCTGAAGAAGCTGTATTTTACATCCAATAATTTTGAAATTTAGAATGGTAGAGTTTCTTGACCCATAAACCAACACTACCGAATTTGAAGAAAATCGGTTAAGATTTAGCTATAGCTCCCATATCTATATTTTTATTCCGATTTGGCCCTTTAGTTCTATAGAAGCTATATTTTACATCCAATCGTTTTGAAATTTAGAGTGGTAGAGTTTCTTGATCCATGAACCAACATGAACCAACGAATTTTTTAGCTATAGCTTCCATATATATGTTTCATCCGATTTGGCTCTTTAGATCCAATCGTTTTTATACCCTACACCACACTGTGGTACAGGGTATTATTTAAGTATAAAATGTCCCAAAAGTAAATTTATGTAAACAATTTATACATGAATTACAAAATTTATATATCAGAGTTATTCAATATTACGAGAGTGGTGTAGGGTATTATATAGTCGGCCCCGCCCGACTTTAGCCTTTCCTTACTGGTTTTTAATTCGGAATCTTCTTTCCAAATTCGTGTAGAGATTAACAGCCGTATTCATAAAAACTTAAAACAGCTTTACAAACCTTTGCTAAGCAAAATTTGTTAAAACTGTATTCATTAACGATTATTACCCTAAAACACCTTTTGTAAACCATTGCTAAATGCGTGGATTTTAATATAGGTTCGACCCTATTTTAAGCGTTTGTTAAAGTAACATTTGCATTTCCTTCGTGTGCATTTGCGAAACATTTTTATGGAATTTTTTAATTAAATGAAAAAAAATATTATAAGACTGTTTTTGAACATATTTTCTAGAAATGGTTTAGGTTAAAATTAAAAAAAAAAGAATAAACTACGTAACTGTGCCTTCTAGAACCTGTTTATGTCAAAACGGAATGTACCATTAATTGGGAGGTATATAAAAACGTGGACCGATTTGTCACATTTTTCCAGGAAGAGTTAAAGTCATTGTGCAACATAAGCTGCCCCTGACCCCAAAAATTCCGTAAGGATTGGTTCCTTTTTTCGAGCACTACTTTGATTGTCACAGACGGACGGACGTGGCTAAATCGACTCTGGGCATGATTCTGCGCCCATCGGTATATAAAATGCATTTTTTCTTTCTTCGTTTTCCACATATTGTAAATCGGTATAATGAATGAATTTTCGCATTCTTTTTTCCTATATTGTTTTATAAAAGACGATAAACTTATATATATTGTTGCAAAACCACAAAACAAGAAATGCAAATTGTACAAAATTCACTAGTGATATGTAAACAATCAACATATGTTAAATATTATTCGTTATTCGAATACCTTTTTGTATGTAATAAAAAAATTATCTAAATTCGTCATTTTTTTGATCTTTAGTTGTTGTTTTTTTATTTATTGGACAAGTGAGCATACATTTTTGTTAATTAATACAGTTGTTTTTAAAGTAAACAATAAAATAATTTATATATTCGACTACTCTAATAATTGATAATCGTATTACTGCATCATTAAGAGAGAAAATGGCGTATGAAAAAGATGGTGTTGCTAGCATTACATTGACGAAGTCATTAAAATGTTTATTAGTTAAAATGCAGTTTATGAATACGATTTTTTAATAATGGTTTATTAGGCCAAAAGTGTTTGTTAACTAATGTGCACTTTAAATCATAATTACGATTTTTTTATGAATACGGCTGTAAAAATCTATGAATAACTAACAAAGCTGTGGGTGTTTAAGCGAAAAAAGGCAAGAAAATCATTTTTTTTTACCCGTAAATCCGGATTTTGGGTATGCCTGGCAAATTTCGTAGAACAAACGTTGTTTTACTCGCCAGGACCTACAAGAAAAATAATATCGCGTTTTTTTGTTTTTGGACTGTCGCACTGTGTTCAGAATTCGTTTTAGAGGTATGGTTCCTTCGGCAAAGTTTCTTATTTTGATCCCTAGAATACGATTTTCACTGAGCAATGGCGACTTTTTTTGCCTCCCCACAAATCGACCCGGCCTAATGTACATATATGTCATACTTTTTTAACTAACTTCTTCTAAAACTCAAAAATACGACATATGTATGTATACTTTTTTCCTAAAAAATAACAAAAAATCGGATTTTTTGGAAATATAAATTCAAGTGTGCATAACTTTTGTCCTCATCTCGGTAACTATACAAGATAACTGTTAGGTGTTTTAAGAATCGGACAAAACAGACGAAAGTTACACGCAATTAAACTTTTTGTTCACCCGAGATGGCCAAATTTGAGGTCGCGCAGCTCCGGCCATGTATACCGCAGGGGGCCCAAACTCAAAACTTAACTTCTCTAATACCTCTTTTACAAAGATGCCAAGTTTTGTTGCAATAGGATTCCTCATTTATTGGCCAAAATAGCTGATATTTGTGGAATAGGTTGTCATAGTACTATGAAAGCGAACACCAAATTTGGATTCAATTGTTGAATCTATCGTTAAAATATGGAAAAAATTCAAAATTTATTCTCTCTCTCTCTCTCTATCCACACTAAATTAACCTATACCGCGAATATGAGTGATTTTTGCCCATAAATGAGGAATTTGTTAATAACTTGAATACAGTGCCACCTATCGAATCCTCAATCGGTTTAAAAGTTACACTAGTCCAGCCGATGAATCTCAAATTCTATATAAAAATTTATAATAAAAATATATTCGTAGTCATTTTATAATAACGGGTTTTCCAATAGGGATGATATGATTTTGAATTGACGTTTGGCCATTTGTAATATGTCATGATCTGTCATTTGTTTTTCATTGTATTCAGCAGTGTTTACAATTTCATCATGGAGAGATATACGCAAGAACAACGTTTACAACTTATTCAGTTTTATTATCAAAACCAGTAAGGATAGGCTAAAGTCGGGCGGGGCCGACTATATAATACCCTACACCACTCTCGTAATATTGAATAACTCTGAAATATAAATTTTGTAATTCATGTATAAATTGTTTACATAAATTTACTTTTGGGACATTTTATACTTAAATAATACCCTGTACCACAGTGTGGCGTAGGGTATAAAAACGATTGGATCTAAAGAGCCAAATCGGATGAATCATATATATGGGAGCTATAGCTAAATCTTAACCGATTTTCTTCAAATTCGGAAATGTTGGTTCATGGATCAAGAAACTCTACCATTCTAAATTTCAAAACGATTGGATGTAAAATATAGCTTCTATAGAACTAAAGGGCCAAATCGGACTAAACATATATATGGAAGCTATAGCTAAATCTTAACCGATTTTCTTCAAATTCGGTAGAGTTGGTTCATGGATCAAGAAACTCTACCATTCTAAATTTCAAAACGATTGGATGTAAAATATAGCTTCTATAGAACTAAAGGGCCAAATCGGACGAAACATATATATGGAAGCTATAGCTAAATCTTAACCGATTTTCTTCAAATTCGGTAGAGTTGGATCATGAATCAAGAAACTCTACCATTCTAAATTTCAAAATTATTGGATGTAAAATACAGCTTCTATAAGACTAAAGGGCCAAATCGGACGAAAATATATATGGGAGCTATATCTAAATCTGAACCGATTTCAACCAAATTCAATAGCGATCTTAACAGCTGCGAAATACTCTAGACTGCAAAATTTCAGAACGATCAGAGTGAAATTGCGACCTGTAGTCGACGAACAACTTTACATGGACAGACGGACGGACAGACATGGTTAAATCGACTCAGCTAGTGATTCTGAGTCGATCGGTATACTTAAAGGTGGGTCTAGCTGTGTTATTTTCAGGTGTTACAAACATCTGCCGTGAAACAAACTTATAATACCCTGTACCACAGAGTGGTGTAGGGTATAAATATGGATTTTTACAAAATGTCGAAACAAGTTCTAACTTCGCAACAAAAATCACAAAAAATATTTTTGCGAATTTAGAAAAAATGTTGAGCAACATTTTCTAAATACAAAAGCTAATTTTATATGAATGGGAACTCGGACAGTCCTCATGCGATCTCGTTAAAATGTTGTGTCATAACTATAGGGTGATCCATGTAGAGATACTTTTTTCAATAGTCGTATGTACTTTATATGGTCCCCGATGAATATTTCGAGGTGTTACAAGCGGAGTGACAATCTAAATTACCCCCACTGATATAAAAATATTATCGCTATTTACATACTTATTTTTCGGACGAATAACAGAAGGTACAGATTTCCAGAATTTATCCAGCTCTAGTTTGCTTTCGTCTAGTCTAAAAATATGCAAAAATAAATATGATCAAAAAGGACAGTTAACGGAAATTTTAGGATTTGTTTCAACAAAAAGGGTTTGTAAATCCGATTGATCTTCCAATATTTTTGAAATATGTACCTATAACTGGTATTTCTACTCATTTCAATTTCCCATAGCAATTGTAGCCTCTTTTGGATCTCCTCTAATCTAAAAGAAACGTAAAAAGAAGTTTTATAAAAATTGTTTGTTTTAAAATTTCTTTAATCTCAGAAACTGCTTAACAGCTAATTATACGTATACCTTTTATTTGCAGTTATTTGGGAAATTTCTTCAGTGGCTTTCTCTGGATTAACAGATTGCCGTAGTTTTTGCATTTTTCTGTTGATCTCATTTAATCTGAAAAATGAGAAGATATTATTTTAATTTCTTTTTTGTATAAATTTGCCAAGAACACTGCTAAAAGACTGCGATTATTTTCATTAAAAAATTTAAAAGTTTGTTCTGTAAAAGTTCTGCTGAGCTAACTGCTGTCTTGCAGAAAGTATGCTAATGTATGGTGGTATTCTGCTTTGTAATAAGTTCCTAATACAACTAAGATCTTTTTTTAAAAATAAATATATCTGTTAATGACACTGCAATTCTGTAAGATGTCCATTATTAGAACTAGGATTCTGCTCTGTAAAAACCAGACTTTTATACAACTGAAATTATTTTCTGTAAAAAGTCTTCCAAAAATTATTTGTTTGATAAAAAGTCATCTAAAGTCTGGTAATAAAAATGCAATTTATCCTGTTAGCAACTGTAGTAAATAAATTGTTAACATAACTTTTGTAACAAAGTCTCCTAATGTAAAGAATCTGCTAAAAGTACTAAAATTCTACTTTGTTTAAATATCTTTTATCAAAACTTCAATTCTGCTAGTAGCAATGCCGTGTCATTCTGCAAAATGTCTGCTATTAGAACTAAGATTCTACTATGTAAAATCCAGACTTTTGCAGAAGGGCTTTTTAAAAATTTTACTAATAGATTAGTTTATATGCACACATCTGCTAACAACACTGCGATTCAGTTATTTAGAAAGTGTACTGATAAAAATACAATCCTATTGTAAAAAATTTGAATAACGAAAACTGTCTGTTAAAAAATCTACGATTGTGTTTTGTATAAAGTCTGGTGGTAGATTGATGATTCTGTTCTGTAAAAGGGTCTGCAAAAACACTAAGTTTCTATTGCGGGAAAAGTCTGTTAATTAATGAAAAATTTATTCTGTTTTGATAAACAATACAAACCTTTTTTTAGTATGATGAAAATACACATACATATATGCAATTATAAGACTTTGCAGATATTTTCTGTTGTGTAAAATATCTTCTTTTAAGACCCCATTTTTGTTATTTAAGACATCTCCAATAACATTACTATTCTGTTCTGTAAAAGGTCTGCTAAGACTCTTTTAAAACACTTTTATTGAACTAAAATTCTATTGTCTGAAAAGTCGGCTAATATATCTTCTATTCTATTCTCTTAGAAGTCAACTGAAATAAGACTCTGCTTTATAAAATGTCTGCTGCTATCTGTTCTAGGCTACTAGCAAAGCCTAGAGAATTTTTCATAAAAAGTCTACTAATAGCATAAATTCCGTTTCGTAAAAATCTGGAAACAAGTCTGCAATTCAGTTCTGTTAAAAGTCGTTTAGTGATATTGCAATTCTATTTTCTAAAATGTTATATTAATGAAACGAATTTTGTTTTGCAAAAAGCCTGTCAATAGAGCCGCCATTCTAATATGAAAAATCTACATGAAATGGAACTATTGTTTTCATTTCTAGAAGTCTGCTCATTTTTGCAACTTACTCATGGTTATTTTCCAAACTAATTCCTGTATCGTCATCCGTTGACTTGAAATTCCTGGAATGAAATTACATTATTATGAATGGTACTCCAAACAAGAATAGGTTAGGTTAGGTTAGGTTGCGTTACGTTACGTTACGTTACGTTACGTTACGTTATGTTACGTTACGTTGCGTTGGGTTACGTTACGTTAGGTTAGGTCAGATTGCATTTATATTGATGAATAAATAATATATAATACTAAATACATTTTGAAAAAGGAACAAGGAAACAAAGTCACCTTGCTTTTTGGACATACCTCGTATATCTGTTTTTTTTTCATTACATGATTATTTAATTGCAATCCTATTTTTACTTACATCTCATAGAATTCTTTTCCAATTACACCAATTTCTTCTGAAAGTTTGGTAATATCTGTTGTCAGCTCCTCTTGTCTGGAATAAAAGATTAAATGGCAAAAATAATTATATAAATGTACCCACTTTTGAAGTTCAACTTCTTGTCGAGTAAAATACCCAAGTATTTTGCGCTTTCAGTGGAGAGAATTTTAATACCTCCAAGGAGACGGGTGCAACTGTTGGTACCTTTTATCTCCTTGTGAAAATAACTAGTTCCGTCTTGTTGGGGTTAACACTAACACCATTATCGGAAGAATGAAGGTTGTCTAGGAAACTTCCCTTTAATAGCTATTGTCATGTCATCGGCAAAGGCAGTAACCTTAAAACTCATCCTTAACATCCCCCCAATTTACCAATTTATGGATGTCACTTGACGCTAAGCTATCTGCAGATTATGAATGTTATGAGAAGGTATTGAATGAACCTACGTGATATCAACTCTCAGGGATCCATAATCACACCATAATCATAGCGGCTGCATTTATGTTATTGAAGGCCTCCTCAATATGTAATAACGCTACCATAGTGTATTTCTTAACAGGGAGAGAGAGAGATCCTTCCATAAAGCTTACTGAATTATGTAGGGTTTCGGTGGACTTGCCCATATAGTAAGCTTTTTGTTGATGGGAGAGTAGCCTGTGCTCAATTTTAGTCCTAAGGAAACTATCTATTAATTACTCCAGGTTTTAAAGGAGACATGATGATAGACTAATCGGCTGGAAATCCTTAGGTTCTGTATGGGACGGCTTTTCGTTTCTCTTCGTTTTGTTAGTATGTACGCCTGATTGATACAACATGTGTATTTCTCTCGGGACCGGGGAGCAATTTTATCTGCCACGGCCTGTTGAGGATCTACGAATCCTATAGTTCCCAGGATGGGGACTGGACAGTACTCCCAGGCTGTTCACCAGTCCTAGATTTTCTGCAGTCTAACTGGTAGTATCTTCGGCTACACAGTCTGATCAGAGCACTTAATCTAGCACCACGAGAGTCAGGAAAGCTCGCGGAACGCAGTTTCCGGCCTGACTATTGGTGAGGTCCCTATTGTGTGCAACGTGGTGGCTGCGTTTGAAACCAAAATCGCTGGCTGAGAATATTCTCGGAGGTGGAGTTGTAAACCAACCGGGTGCCATGACCCATAGAATGGCAAGGAGTTTTAGATGGGAACTATAGGATCTACGAATCCTATAGTTCCCATCTATTCCCAGGATGGGAACTGGACAGTAATCCCAGACTGTTCACCAGTCCTAGATTTTCTGGAGTCTAACTGGTAATATCTTCGGCTACACAGACTGATCAGAGCACTTAATCTAGCACCACGAGAGTCAGGAAAGCTCGCGGAACGCAGGTTCCGGCCTGACTATTGGTGAGGTCCCTATTGTGTGCAACGTGGTGGCTGCGGTTGAAACCCAAATCGCTGGCTGAGAATATTCTCGGATGTGGAGTTGTAAACCAACCGGGTGCCATGAGCCATAGAATGGCAAGAAGTTTTAGATGGGCTCGGCTCCTAACCAAGGAGGATGGTAAAAGTGTTCAGTAAAAATGTTGGTACTCATGTACATTGTGCGTGGGGCGTTGGTCGACGCGTGTATTCACCCAGGTGTTTAGAACACGATGAGGTTAAGCCCAATGGCAGGAACTCGCCTAGAGACATTGTCTGGTCCTGGCGACTTTTGATAGTCCAAAAAATATTAGATTCTGTTACAATCTCGCTGCCGACCCCTGATGGCTGCACTTCAAAGGTATCCCTAATTGAAGTATTCAATGACTCTCTAAAGTTGCCCGGGACAGGGAAAGTTATTCTGTAAATTATGGGTCTATCTTTTTAAATTTTTGAAGTAGGGAAAATTTACAAGATCACAATACCCTATACCACAGTTTGGTACGATGATTTACAACATAATATTTACCTCTTATCTACAACATCCAATCTGAAATAGAGAATATAAAGAAACAAATAGTTTATAATCTGAAAATCTCATTTCACTGAGTTCAATATAATTTCACTGCCGTACCTTTTGTTCATAGCCGCTAGACCCAGGCTCAACTTCTCGGTTACATTTAGCATCATGTTCATTTTTATAAAGAGATTTTTCCATAAAAATGTGCGGTCGCCAAGATTACTAGGATCCTATAAGGTACAATTTTATTAAGTTAGACCATTTGTATACAATTAATTTTTGTTTCACCAAAGTGCAGCTTACCAGATAATCTTTTGTATCTTGATCTTGGGCAGTTGCATTTGAAGCAAGCAAAAGTATTAGTATTCCTAGCAATCGAATCTCTTCCATAGTGTTTCAACATGAATGATTTAACAATATTTAATAGGAATATTTAAATTTGATATACTTATATACAGTTTGATTAGCGTCTCGTAGGGCAATAAAATATTTATATAAAAAAAGGGGATTTCTTTTATGTAAGTGTACATATTAATAATATTATTGATAACCGCATGACTTAATAGGCAATATACGAGGTATGTTCAAAGAGTAAGTTGACTTTTTATTTTTTTCAGTAAAATATTTATTTATACAGAGCCTCCGGTGACAATCGAATCCACGAATCCCCAAACTCATAGACGAGCACACTACCAACTCACCTACTGGGGCTGGCTCATCTATGTATATCAATTTTGTTCCCTTCAAGGTAATCCTGCTCAGATTTAATATATTTCTGCCCGAGCTTGTTTCAATGAAATGAAATATTATATAGCTGCGGTCTTTATCTCTTCAATCGTGGCAATATATTGCTAATCGCATATATTGGGTGGTCTGGGCAGTCTAACAGACCTTTCCGGTACCGATAGTCGTACTATCGATAACTTTGTATGGGGACTTTTTTTTTTGACCTATAACGTCTGTTGTTCGTGTGCATTTTTAGCTCGATTTCTTGAAATTTGTGGTTTCATGATGAATTTGGGAGAGACCTTTGTATTGGAGCTATATCAGACCATGGACCTATGACGACCATTGTTCGTTTGAAGGGTTCTGGTATAAATAAACCTAGGGTTTTAACATAAATGGTGGAGCATTAAAGTGACTTAAGAATAAAAATTATACCAAGTAATATTATTTGCAGGGTTGTAATACATAATTTTTAGTACATCAAAAATCGATTACGAATTAAATTGTTCAACGAGATTGAACATCGAAAACTAGAAAATACCTACAAATACTTACAGAGGTAGTACTTGATTACCTTTTCCTGAGGGAGAAAAGGGAGATATTTTATGTTGGTTTCAAGTTTCTCAACATAGATAAATATTTGGTCACATATGCAATCAACAATATTTGATGCTAGTGACAAGAAATGTCTTCCGGGGAGGGCCAGAATTTCCATATCATCAATAATATACCAATAATCAAAATACCTTATGATCCGTAGAATGTTTTGTTGTATTTTGATGATGCTGCTTTTATCCCAGAGTTGATTGAATCAGGAAGATCCCTCCTTGCCAGCGAATCGGAATATGGTCCAGAGACGCATGTTTTTCTTGTTCTATTGCAGTGGGTTGGTTGAAAGGTTTGGTTAGTTACTGGGATGATGGGCTTTGCCTATGAAATTGTTGTGTAAATGTGCTTTTAGCCACTTCTTTTGATTACTACTTGGAAATTCTATATTAGCCGAAATTTTAAAATAAAAACTGCCGTTTTGTCAAGTAAAATTTTATTTATATATAAGCAAAAAATCCCGGGAATTACCGCACAGATTTTCCGGGATAGCGGGATTGAAAATGTGCCTTTTCCCGGGATTTCCTGGGATCACACTAATGAGTACATCATCTTAGAATTTTACGATCAATAAGAATATATATACTTCATGGGGTTTCTGATCAATATATATATATATATATATATATGGTGGAGGGTAAAAAAATAAATTATGTGACTGCTTTGTTTGGTGAAGTCCTGAATGTTCCTAGCCAACAAACTTAAGATGGCGAAAAAATTCGGATAAGCTATTTTTTGATGAAAATTTTGAATGCTCATACCAAACATAAAATGTATATAACTCCTTAAAAACGTCCTAGAGCGAAAAGACTTTTTTGTTGCATATTTAAAAAAAAAAAACTTAAAATGACTATAACTCCTTAAATAAGCACTTTGAGGCAAACAGACGACATGCTCGGATCAGTTATTGTTTTGTGATGTAAAAATGCAGAAGAAAAAATGCAAAATAAACACACAGAAAACAGTTTGGTTGCCTCAACCGAATTTTGGTAGTTCTGTCTACTATCATGCACATCCATCAGGGCAACTAACATTTTGGTTGTCGTATACTTCTGCTTCCATGTTGAGTACAATCATATTTGGTTGCGCCAACTACGAAAATGGTTTCTAAAATTATCTTTTGTATGTTGCCACAACCAAATGTTTTTACAAATTGGTTGTTCTGACAATGTGTCAGTCATATACTACCGACAGTTAATTAAAAACAGTTTTCATTGATTTTTATTTTATTTATTGAACAAAAAACCAAACAATTCATAACAAAATTAAAAATCACATATTAAAAATGCATCATTATTATGAGATGTGGAAATATTTGACACACATTTTAGTACACGAGAGTACAATGCATAACATAACTTTTATGCAAATATCGCTTAACTTTGTGTTTTCTATTCAATTATTATATTCAACAATAAACATTTATTGTTTTATGTTTTTTGGAAAAATAAAAACAGCAACCCTCGTACAATAATTACACTGTACAACAATTTCAAACTTTTTTCAAAATAACAGGGTTCTGTCAGTGGATTCTGGTAGAGGAGACCAAAAAAATACATACGTGTATCGGCGTTTTGAAAGATCACATCGGAATTTTATTTTAGGGGGGGGTTACAGTTTTCCACCCTTTGATTTTTCGTGCAGAATATCGGTATATAAAACTATGTGTTCTGTTCATCTGAGGTGTAGGGTATCTTCAGCAACTTTGTAGCAAATGTTAAGGCCTATATTTTTGTAGAATATATTAACCCTCTAGCTTCCCCCTATAACGGTGATTTTTGCCTATATTTTAACAAATCGTAAAAAGCTCCCCTAAAAATGGGTAGGGCGGGGTTGAAATTTTCTACAAAAATGTCGGCCATAAAATTTTACTATAAGTGTCAGAACACACCAAAGCCCAAAACTTAACACAAACTCCAAAAAATGCCCAAATTTAAGATAGCCTGTTAAGGGCTAAAAAACGCCCAAGAGTACTTTTGTTCTTCTTCATTATTTCTGTCATTATATTTTTGTCACTCAAAATAACCATAACGGAACTTTTGAGTGGCACGTTACTTATGAACGTTAACGTTTGACATCGTGGGTCAACCAGTTAATCTTAGTCTACAAGGGAATTTGTAAGAATAATAATGACTGACTGTTTGGGAAAACTTGACTGGTTTTGCTACGTCTGTGGCAAGCATACCCTTATGGAACATAGGGTTTCATTTTTTACGAGCAAAGTGGAGGATATATATTAAGTTTATTTTGAACTGGAAGTTTTTCCTGATGAGCCATGGGTGCCAAAACATATATGCCGAAATTGCTATATCGGTTTGATGCTGTGGTCTAAAGGTAATACAAGTTTTGATTTATATTTGATTATACATATATATTTATATTTTGATTTTCAGTTTTCAACTGAAACTGATGAGCATGGCGAACGGTTCCATCGGATATGTCTTCCTATTGAAAAACGCTATAAAGGCAAGAGCATTTTGTCACTTATAACAGATTTATGTTGGACATTGTTTGATAATGGCGTCGAATTGGCAAGAGTGAATTAAAAATAAATGAACTTATGTATTTAATAAGTATTTCTCCTTGTATATGCGTTATTAATAGATTTTTTGTTTATAGTCCTGAAATATAATTTAATATAAAGTAAATATTATTTAATTGTAAATTAAAATCATTATTTTTTTGGCATCTCTCACATCAACCCCGAAAAATCCAATTTTTAAAGACCTTTTTGGTACTAACACTATATAATATCTAAATTAACCCTTAATAGGAAATCTTGAATTTGGCAGGCTTTTTGGTGTTTGTGTTAAGTTTTGGGCTTTGGTGTGTCCTGACATATATAGTAAAATTTTATGGCCATCATTTTTGTAGAACATTTTCAACCCCGCCCCACCCATTTTTAGGGGAGTTTTTTACGATTTGTTAAAATATAGGCAAAAATCACCGTTATGGGGGGAAGCTAGAGGGTTAATATATTCCACAAAAATATAGGCCTTAACATTTGCTACAAAGTTGTGAAGATACCCTACACCTCAGATGAACAGAACACATAGTTTTATATACCGATATTCTGCACGAACTAGCAAAGAGGGGAAAACTTTATCCCCCCCTAAAATAAAATACCGATGTGATCTTTCAAAACGCCGATATACGTATATATTTTTTTGGTCTCCTCTACCATAATCCATTGACAGAACCCTGCTATTTTTTTTGTGTTGTACTGTGTTATTATAAAATTCTTTCGTAATCTAAATACTCGGCATTTTTGTATCAGGCAATTAGTGCCCGTAACAGGTCACTCAAAGTGTTCTAAAACAAGTAAGAAAGTTTCAGTCGGGTAAACCGACTAAGGTATACCCTCACTTTGTGAGTAATGTAATATTGAATATTACTCGAATTATTCTGTCAATTTGTGTGGGAGGTACCAGAAGGTGTTTATCAAATACACCTTTTTTTCGCTGAACATTAGATACTTTAAATTCATTGCACTGTGCCGACTTATAAGCATTTATGTGCACTGGTATAAACGTTATGAGACATTAAATTGTGGTATGATTTGGGCATTTTGTGTGGGAGGTACAAAGAGGGGCGTGGCAATAACGCCCATTTTTCACAGGGCTATAGACACTATAAAAACATTACACTGTACAAAATTTAAAGTATTTTTATACACTGGTTTTAATGTTATAAGCTGTTAACTTTTGGTGCAAAAAGGTACCTTTGTGTGGGAGGTACCAAAAGGGGCGTGACAACAACACCCATTTTCCCTGGACTGTAGGCAATATAAAAGCGTAATACTGCACAAAATTTCAAATATTTTTATACACTGTTATTAATGTTATAAGCTGTTAACTTTTGGTGCAAAATGGTGCATTTGTGTGGGAGGTACCAAAAGGGACGTGGCGACTTCGCCCAATTTTCTCGAGTTGATAACGACTAATAAGCTAATACTATGTGTGGAATTTCAAAAGATTCGAATAAGTAGTATAGCAGTTATTAAAGAATCAATATTTCACAACATTTTAACCCTTTGTGGGGGAGGTACTAGAAGGAGTGGACCAATATGGCCCACCTTCGAACCTAGCCGGAGATAGAATAAAATATTACCACATACCAAATTTGAGGTCAATCGGTTACTCCTTTCGAGAGTTATCGTGCGCACCAGCCAGCAGACACACAGACAGACAGACAGACGGACAGACGGACGGACATTGCTCATTCGACTTAAAATGACCCAAAACGGATTTCCTCCGAACATACTTGGGGTCTTAGGTCACTCCTTCGACGTGTTACACTTTTTTCCGTAGCAAATGATATATACCCTCGTCACACTAAAGTGAGGGTATAAAAATAAACACATTAATAAAAAAATAAAAATAAAAAAATTACATTGGAACGACGGGAATAAGTATATATATATATATATGTATGTATATATAAATTAATCACATTTCAAATGATTTCCTTTATTCAGTCATAATCCAAACATAGAATCTGAACGTTGTAGCTGAGATGCGATTACTGTGGCTTCTGACAATTTTCCTGGCAACCAAAAATGCCACTGCCGTAGATCGAGAGACAAAGGAATATCTGGTAAGTTGAAATTATTCGAAGTAAAAACAATTTAATAAAAATATAATACTGCAAACCCCTATTATAGGATCTAAGTGACATTGAGGACAGTTCATTTATGTGGAAACATCTCTTCATAAAACTGAACACTGTGTTAAGTGAGACAGAGGCGTTAGGTCTGGGTCTAGCGAATGTTAATGAAAGGTAAGTGATTAAAAATATATATGCATTTCAGATCATGAAATTCTGGTTTTTTACATTTCAGATTGGATGATTTAAATAAAAGGTATATGTTCAACACTATTACTCGTAAAGGTTCATTTTTGGGGCAGATGTTTGAAACACCTAAAAATACTGGAGCTAAACCCTCCTTAATGTGTGTATCGATAGACTAAGAATCACCAACAGATTTGAGTTAGCCATGTCTGTCAGCCCATCGGTCCGTACAGGTAAAGTTTGTTTACATGGTACAGGTGGACATTTTTATCGAATCTCAACAATATTTGGCAGGACGGAACCTTACGAAAATTGTTGGAACTCGATTCTGAATATTTGATATGTATGTGCTATGTAAGTCGAATTTTCCGCCAATCTTTATGTATCTCTATAAAAGGAAGGGACGAGATTTGTGGCAAATCTGTTTAGATTTATGTATGACGCCGCTATATACTAATTTCTCGATTTTGCCCCCAACGCTATAAAATATAAATTTCATTGTAGAATATTGTAGCCGTTTCTTGGCCCAAGAATGAACGCTGTCAAAATGAAAGCGAAATTGGATCACATTTAGATTTTAACCCCCATAAAATCTAAATGATTTGTATCTAAGCCCTGCAGAATCAACATTTTTAACAGATCTTTATAAATTTTGGTTGATTGTAACAATTGCTTGAACCAAGAACTAACACTGTCACAATTGCCGATTTAGGTAAAGTCGGCATATAAACCTAGTCCGCGTTTTGTATTTTTCTACAAAATCGGAATCTTTTAACATATCCTTAATTGGACCAGGATTGGTTTTTGGGTGAGGCCTCAGAGAAGTGTATAAACATGAGCAAACATCGAAGTCTGTCTGAGATAAGAGATAATATTACAACAACTCCTTTCTAGAGTTCTCGAGCGCACCAGCCAGACAGACGGACATAGTTCAAATGACCTAAAACTGATTTACGCCCTATAGAGTACGCCATTGTACGAATAATGTATAAAATTGTAGCTAAAAAGTGTGATCATAAAAAAATTTTTTTTAAACAACATTTTTTTATAAATGCCCTAAAACATTTATTACCTACTTTTATTTCAGACAAGAGCAGCACGCAAGTGACATCGGCAAATTAAAGAAAAACATCATTGACATTCGTCAAGATTTTGATGAGAAGTAAGTACTAATGCGTCCGTAATTATTTGGTAAACATTATGGATTTTCCTAGCTACACTTAAAATGGTTATAACTCCCTAAATAAGAGTCATAGAGCGAAAAGAATAACATTTTGTATTTTCCTAGCTAAAGCTAAAATGGATAACTCTTTAAAAGAACTTCTTAGGGCGAAAAGAACGAAACTTTGTGATCACTTATTTTTTGTAATAATTTACAATTTGCATGTCAAACATACAACTCCTTAAATAAGGAAAAAAAATAAATATTTGTGATCACTTTTTCTCGTGTCATTTTGAATGTGCCTTTAACTGCTTAAACAAGCGTCCTCGAGCGAAAAGAATAATTTATTTATTTCTACTAATTTTGAAAAATAAACTTAAAATGGCTATAGATCCCAAAAAAAAACGTCCCTGAGCAAAAAAAAATTTGGAGAAAATAATAAATTTCTCCTAGCCGTTTGGCTAAAATCTCTACAACCCCTTAAACATTAAACTTCACATTTTGCTGTACCAAAAATTAAAAATTTTTCGAGAAATAAGTCTAAATCTAAAATCCTTATTTAGGTTTTGCACCAATGCGAAAAATACGATATTAATCTAAAAATGGATTTTAAGGTTTGACTTACGAGTATTTCTGGCATTTAAATTGAGTTTTGTGTTTTGATATTCAGAGACTTATAGTCGAATTTTTATGGAAAATATTTTTATAAAACATTTTGACACGCTAAACTCCTGTTTTAGGTGTGATTTTTACCCTTTTCCACAAAAGACCCCTACATTGTGGAGCTAGAGGGTTTAAATTTTCAACAACAATGTTCCTCTTAGTGTTCTAAGTAATGTTGCTGAAGGCTGAAATCATCCTAAACCTAAAACCACGGTTTCCTATGTGAATTCATCATTTCACTTTGTATTCTAGGAACAATAACTCAAAGGATGGTGATGAGCAATTTAATTTTGCAGATAGCACAGGGTAAGTTTTTAAAAAAACATCAAACTTTTTAGAAAACAGATTCGAAATCATTTTGAAAAAAATCTTTCCAAAAATAACATGTTTGTAGCTAAGCTATAGGATTGTAGTTATATTAGCAGACTTTTTGCAAAGCAATATCTCCAAGTTTGCAGATTTTTTACAAAGCAGAATCGTAGTTTTATTTTGGGACTTTGTACACAAAATGGTAGATAATTTGTACAACAAAATCATAGTTCCCTTAACAGAGCTTTCTAAGACTAACAGAATAAAAATACTATACAAAAAGTAGATGACATTTTACACAACAGAATCCTTGATTCAATAGACTTTTTAAAAGGGAAGCCGTAGTTCCATTGACTTTTTAGAGAACATAATGCTAGTTCTTTCTAATTTGTGGTTTTCAAAACATAATCGCATGGTTGTTAATAGTAGTTTTATTACAAATCATTTTTCAGGTCAAAATCCTAATTCTATTAGCAGAAAGACTCGTAGTTTCATTAGCAGATATTTTACACGACAGAATTATAGTTCTATTATAGCAGACCCTTTTTAAAACATAATATCTTTGTTCCTTTACCTACTACAAGTTACTACTTTTACCATTTTTACTAGTTTTACTTCAAAAAGCGTTCCTTTACTCAAAAAACTAGTAAAAATAGTAGACAATTTTAAGAGAGAACATTCAAAACGTTTTGCTCTTTTACTACTTCTTTACTAGTTTTTACTCGACAAATTTTTCCGGGTAAAAGCAGAAGCTTTCAAAATACATTGAAAGTAATATAACAGAAACTTCTGTGCTTGCTATTTTTACCAGATTTCCGTTCCCGTACTTGTTATACCCTACCCTACCACACAGGGTATTATAAGTTTGTTTCACGGCAGATGTTTGTAACACCTGAAAATAACACAGCTAGACCCACCTTAATGTATACCGATCGACTCCGAATCACTAGCTAAGTCGATTTAACCATGTCTGTCCGTCCGTCCGTCTGTCCATGTAAAGTTGTTCGTCGACTACAGGTCGCAATTTCACTCCGATCGTTCTGAAATTTTGCAGTTTAGTGTATTTCGCAGCTGTAAAGATCTCTATTGTATTTGGTTGAAATCGGTTCAGATTTAGATATAGCTCCCATATATATCTTTCGTCCGATTTTGCTCTTTAGTCCTGTAGAAGCTGTATTTTACATCCAATCGTTTTGAAATTTAGAATGGTAGAGTTTCTTGATCCATGAACTAACATTGCCGAATTTGAAGAAAATCGGTTAGGATTTAGCTATAGCTCCCATATATATGTTTCGTCCGATTTTGCTCTTTAGTCCTGTAGAAGCTGTATTTTACATCCAATCGTTTTGAAATTTAGAATGGTAGAGTTTCTTGATCCATGAACCAACATTGCCGAATTTGAATAAAATCGGTTAAGATTTTGCTATAGCTCTCATATATGTGTTTCGTCCGATTTGGCCCTTTAGTTCTATAGAAGCTGTATTTTACATCCAATCGTTTTGAAATTTAGAATGGTAGAGTTTCTTGATCCATGAACCAACATTGCCGAATTTGAAGAAAATCGGTT
Organism: Eudasyphora cyanicolor; assembly: GCA_963930755.1. Lineage (NCBI taxonomy): Eukaryota > Metazoa > Arthropoda > Insecta > Diptera > Muscidae > Eudasyphora > Eudasyphora cyanicolor. The sequence continues at coordinate 49,610,364 of OZ005737.1, read as the reverse complement.
AATATTTAGATATAGCTCCCATACATATATTTCGTCCGATTTGACCCTTTAGTCCTATAGATGCTGCAGTTTACATCCAATCGTTTTTACACCCTACACCACACTGTGGTACAGGGTATTATTTAAGTATAAAATGTCCCAAAAGTAAATTTATGCAAACAATTTATACATGAATTAAAAAATTAATATTTCAGAGTTATTCAATATTACGAGAGTGGTGTAGGGTATTATATAGTCGCCCCGCCCGACTTTTGCCTTTCCTTACTGGTTAAAAATATGTTCACTCAGAGAGAATTTTGAATTATTTCTCTTTTGCTAGTTTTACTATTAAAAAAGTAAAGGAACAAATCTAATAGAAGTTAGACAACTATGTATTTACTAACAGAATCGTAGTTGAGTGATCAGTCTTTAAACTAATAGATTCGAAGTTCTATTAATAGACTTTCTACTATTAGCAGGGTTTTTGCAAAACTTCATAGCAATTTTATTTGCAGATTTTCTGCAAGAATTCGAGAGCATCTGTTAGCTAATTTTTAACCTACTTTTTTTGTAAATTTCAGATTGAAAATGATGACAAAGCGATTTAATATGCTATGGAAGTCTATAATACCCGTGAATACCAGTGAGAGGTATGTTCATCAATAAGCGTCCAATAGAGAGAAGAGAACAAATATATAACATATTTTTTAACCAAAATTATAAATTTCCCTAGCTAAACTTAAAACGACAAAATTGTGTTAAAAGTTTTAAATTTCCATAGACAAATTTAAAATGGCTATAATTATTTTAGTAAGCGCCCTGGAGCGAAGAGGGCCAATTTTTGTTATTAAGTTTTTCAAAAAATTAAAAATTTCAACTACTCTTTAAGCAAGCGTCTTAAATCAAAATGAACGATAAGTGATCAAGTAAACATATTTTGTTATCTCTTTTTTTATGAAACTTAAAAAAACACAACTTTAAATAGCTAAAAATCCTTAACTAAGCGTACTAGAGCAAAAAAGCGATGATAGCCAAACTTAAAATGACTAGAACTCCTTCCCTATATTAAAACTTGCCGATGTCAGACCAATTGGTGGATATATAAATACATATAATATATAGATAAAGATTTACAAGTCCAAAAAATATATAACCATTTTAAATTCAGAACTCGTCACATGAAATTCAGATTTTTTATTTAAATTTCAGAATTCGTCAAGTGTAAATCAGAAATTCCAAATTACGAATTCTGAAATCGTTAATTGAAATTCAGACCGAGTTCTGAATTTCAAATAGAATTTCTAAATATCAATTGACTTATTCGGAATTTAAATTGATTTTTTCTAAACTACATTTAGAAATGGTGTAGAATATCTTTATGACTATTTTGAAGTCTTAATGAGTAATTTTTTGTTTATTTCTTATTTAGATTGAAGAAAAGCAAAAAAGTTCAAGAACGAATATGGGAGTCGGAAATGCCTGCCAACAAGAGGTATTATATTCTTAATCAATTATTTCCGAAATACAATGTTCAGAAATTGCGGAAAAGAATTAGAATGATATTGTCATGTTTTATAAAAAAAATAACACTTTAAGATTTTTAAACTAATCCTATACTCGTATGCATATGTTTAGATTAGATGCGATCAAAGAGAGGTTGGAAATACTATGGGAGACTGAGATGCGTGCAAATACCAATTTTAGGTAAGTTCTTGATTTTATTTATGAAAGTGTTTAATGTCAGCTCTATGAGTTATTACTTAAATACTGAAATTAGTTCATTATAATATTATTTTATTTTAATACATGAACTTAAACATTCCTTTAATTTTAGATTAGAGGAGAGCAAATTCCAGCTGGATAAATTCTGGAAATCAGTTGCAGAAGTTCGTCCCAACAAGAGGTATGTATTCATATAGTTTAGGATAATTAATAATTAAATAAGTAAGTTAATAAACATAAAATATCCGTTTTAGTAGTGTACTGTTATAATGATGTTATGTTATTAACATAATGTTATATTACATTTGGTGTTATAGATTTTCTTCAGAATGTTCTTATTTTATTCATGACCAATCAGACTTTACGATAAAGTTTTTTAGAGGTTTATATTTATTTTGATCGACAAGTCCCACCCCTCGAATAGACCACACAGCTCTTAAAATAAATGACCCAAGCTTTCTTTGTCAAAAGCATTTTGGGCAAATTTTTCTAAATATATATAATAGCTAATTATAATGGGAAAAAAGGACCGTCTGACCAAAATGTCAAAATTCAACTTGGACAGTCCATGACTGATCTCGTTGAAATTTTATGTCATAACTACTATCTAATAGGATTAAACTTGGTACAAGTTTCATACCCATCAGAAGACATCGCCTGAAAAAATTCACTCACTTAACATGAAAACATAAACACCCTATACATCAATTTAAAGAATTGTCCAGAACTAAAATTTTTGATAACTGAAATTTGGTGATAACTGCTTAAAAAGCGAAATAAACTAAAGGCAAACTTAAAATGGCTATAACTCCGTAAAATGTGTCCTATAGCTTAAATTACGATATTTTGTGATCATTTATTTTCTAAGAGAACAATATTAATTCCCTCGCCGATTACTTATTTGGTTGAATATTTTGAATTTTGTTGGTATTGATTTTCGGATAGTTCGGCTTGAGGTCCTTTGTTGGAAATTAAAACTCGTTAATTTTCGATTTTTAATTTATTTATAATTTATTTTAATTTTAAAACTTAAAATGTCACAACTCCTTAAGTATGCGTCATAAAACAAAAGCATGATGTTTTGTGAACACGTATTTTTTGTTGAAAATTTTGAATGTTAATATTATTTCTAATATGCAAGTTTCCCTAATGACTCATCTCCGCCAGGTGGTTTTCGGCCTGCCTATGACCGTGCAGGTTCCACTCCAAAACAGCGTGGGTGATGTCCTTCTTTCTGAGTGTATGTCATAACCAAAGAAGGAAATGCCAATGCTAAGGCCTACACTCACAACTTTCACAACCAATCGTAAAATAGTTATAACTCCTTAATCTTTTTGTTTAAAATTTTCAAAAATGGCTGGCAGATTTTTATCGTTTCAATGACAAAGTCTTATCAAATTGGTGGAAATCGATTCACATTTGGATATAGCCCTCAATTTACATATATGTTTTTAATGAATTGGTATCTATACGCTATATAATCCACATGCTCTCACCAATCTTTATGAAATTTGGCAGTTATGTGTATTTTTATTCTGCTCTGATAGCTTAGCGACTACACCAGACTCTAAACCTTTAGATTGCAATTAAAAATGGGGAAACTCCACAAATTGTCCACTTCCTTCTTTACTCACAGCCGTCCATGGAAAACTATATTACGTCGACAAGATGGCAGTGTTGATTTCAATCGTAATAGGACAGATTATAAACATGGATTTGGTCATGATAATGGCGAATTCTTTATTGGGCTTGAGGCATTACACAAACTCACATCACAGGGCCCACCGCAAGAGCTGTTGGTGATTCTGCAAGATTTTCTCATTAAAACACGCTATGCTAAATATGATCTATTTCGAATTGGCAATGAAGCTGAGAAATATGCCTTGACTGAATTAGGTACATATAGTGGAGATGTTGGCGATAGTCTACGCGAGCACAAGGGATGTAATTTCACAACCCTTGATCAGGATAACGCCGGTTATTCTTCGAACTGTGCTTCATTTCTGGAAGGTGGATGGTGGTTTATGTCCGCTTTTTGTAATAGAGCGTAAGTAGAAAAATTAGTTGTTTGTTTTAGAGCAAATAAAAGTATTAATATCATATTTCAGATTTTTAACAGGACCTTACACAACTGAATTGGAAACTGGCAGAGTTAGATGGGACTCTTGGCACTATGGGGAATCTATGTCTTATGCTGAAATGTTAATTCGTTCCAAAAATTAAATAAAATGTGTGCGGTGTAGTGCACTAAACTACACTAAAGTATAGTTGTTCATTAAAAAAAAGCAAAAGTTCATTATTTAATATCCATAATTCATTTTTTTAACATCTATCCTTCAGCGATATCCGTTAATGAGAAACTACTGCTGAAACAATCTACATACATCCCGAATCAAATAAGTAAGAAATGTACATAACAATGCAGAACAAAAAACTGTTCAACGCCCGAAAGTACTTAGGTATCTCTTCGATAAGCCTCTTTCTTTTTCTAGCTCACAATTACGGTAAAGGCAAAGAAACGCTAAAACAGAGCGAGAGCTATTTCTTAGCTCTATTCAAAACTATGCTGAGTGGCACCCAATTGCGAACGATTTCTGAAGTCCACTGATTGTCATATCTGATTTTGGACTACCACTACCAGTACATTTTATGTAAAGTTCTAAACAACCTTCCTTCAGCGATAGCAGATAATGATAGATTACTATCAAACGGATCCATATTAGTCCTGAGACTGAGATAGTATGGGAGTTCAATATTGAACTATGGGATTGGTTTTGAAGCCGGCGCAGTATTCACGAACTTCTTTAAGACTAGTGTAGCGCAGATTTTTTTTTTTGTGTATAGCTTTATTTATGCAATCTATTTAATTCAATACAAAAAATTTTTAAATATTAAGCACAATTTAGGACATTATAAGCTTATTCTATGGAATTGATCCAGTAACCATTCCATTAGTATCAAATATTAATATTGTATATTAAGTCTAGTGTAGGTCCATATTGGTTTTATAATGCTTTTGTAGAGTAGTAATTTATTTTCCAAGCTTATTTTAGATTTCGAGTTTAGGAGGGAATTTATTTTCGAAATTTGTATATCGAGAGCTTTTCTTTTGGATTGAATGTGTTTCTTCCACTTGAGTACATTCCAAGATATTTCACTTCATTTTCTTGAGGTATTTCCTTGTTGTTCAGATGAATAGAAGGGCAGGTTGCTTGTCTCAGAGTGAAAGTGACTTGTGCTGATTTCGTTTCATTTGCTTTAATTTTCCATTTTCTTATCCATGTTGATATTTCGTTAATTGATTGTTGAAGTATGTTGCTTGCCTGTAGTGGATTACTGTGAACTGCTAGTGCTGCGGTATCATGTTCCAATTACAACACCTTGTGTTTGGGGTAGATCATGGGTAAATAATATATATAAAGTTGGTCCCAGGACACTACCCTGAGGAACTCCTGCATATGATGTGCATATTTAGCTTTCTTCTTCTTCTTCCTTGGCATAAAAGTATCGTGATTCTAAATAAGATTGGAGGAATAAAAAATAATTTATTGGTAAAAGTTTTTTTAGTTTATAGCATAATCCCTTTTGCTAGACTTTGTCAAAAGCTTGTGAGATATCCAGAAACGCCGCTGTGCAAAACTGCTTATTCTCGAACGAGTTATTGATAGTTTCAACCAATCTGTGTACTTGTTCAATTGTACCGTGTTTTTTCCTGAATCCAAATTGGTGGTTTGGGATTAATGATTTCGAGTCGATTATTGGCATTAGCCTCTTGAGAAATAGGTTTTCAAGGACTTTTGACATGATTGGAAGTAAGCTGATAGGACGGTATGATGAAACATTTTCTGCCTTCTTACCGGGTTTAAGTATCATTGTTATTTGTGCAACCTTCCACTGTGGTGGTATGAAACCGCGGATTAGGCAAGCATTAAATATGTAAGTTAACAGTTTTACGGCAATTCTTGGGAGTTCTTTAAGAGCTTTGGGTGTGATAAGATCATAACCGGGGGCCTTATTTGTTTTGAGTTTTTGTATTACCTCTAATACCTCCGATTTCGAAAACTTTTTAATCGGTAGGTCTTATTGGTGGATTTCACTTAGGAAATCATTTACATCATCGTTGTTTGGATTTATATCATCCGAGTTATTTGGAGTAAATACCTTTTGTAGATGACTGGCAAATTCCTGAGCTTTTTCTAAGTTACTTCTCGTCCATGTTCTATCTGGCTTACGTACGGGGTGGTTTAATTTATTTTGCTGATTTAAAGTTTTGCACATTTTCCAGAGAGAATAATCTGTGGATTTTGTAGTATCGAGGTTCCGCATTTCGGTTTCCAGTTTTCGGTCTCTTTCGTATTTTAGTAAGTTGCTTAGTTCTAATACGAGCTTGTTTAACTTAGTTTTATCCTCTGGTGACCTGGTAGATTGCCATACTTTTCTAGCCTTTCGTTTTTCCTTGATTTTTTTACGAACATGAACTGAGTAAGTGGGAAAATTTCTATGTATTTCTATTGGAGTTGATGCCCACGCAGAGTGTTGAATTAAGCCCTTTATGTTTTCAATGACATCTGTGATATCGTTGTCAGTTTTTAATGGAATATTTAGGTGAATAGAACCTTCTATTAAATTCCGATAATGGTGCCAATTTGTTTTCTTATTGTGGAGTCTGCAGGGTTTAGCTAAATGATCACTATTGGAGTATAGGTACAGCATGACTGGAGAACGATCAGAGCATAAGTCAGGGCATGTGTTACATTTCTGAGAATTTTTCGGGATACCTTTTGCAACACAGAAGTCAATTAGATCAGGTATTTTATTTAGATCTGTCGGCCAATATGTAGGAGAGTTAGGGGAAATTACAGAAAGGTGAAGATTGCTGATCGCAAAATTCAGTTGTCTTCCTTTAGGTGTTATTAGCCGAGAACCCCAAGAGGTGTGTTTAGCATTGTAGTCACCACATGCTAAAAATCTATTTCCTAGTGATTTCAAAAAGGATTCGTATTGTTCTTTCTTGATTGAATGTTTAGGTGGACTATATACTGATGATATTGTTAGTGGGCCGTCTGCATCGCTAAGTATATTGTTTGTGGCTTGGAATTCTTTTGTACACGTATGTATTCCCTGGTGGTGTTTTATGTTGTTTTTGATTAAAATTGCTGAACCACCGTGTGCTGTTCCGTCAGGGTGCTTTGCTTGATAAAATGCGTACCGTGGTATGTTAAAGTGGCTTTTCCCCGTAAAATGTGTTTCAGAAATTAGCAGTATGTCTATTCCCTTTGATATCAAAAATGATTGGACTTCTAATGCATGTTTTGCTAAACCATTAGCATTCCAAAAAGTTATTTTTAAGTTATACATTGGGGCTGATTCTAGGGAGTAGGTTTAGAAACATTGAAGTCATGTTTTGGATTTGTTCAATGAGGCCCTTCAGCATCGATATGAGCTCACTAATTTCATTGGAGTTTTGATTATTTTGTGGCATTGGTAATACAAAATTTTGTTTGGCTGTGTTAGCATACGAGTTTGAGCTTGGAAGAGATTGCGCAGGATTTGGGAGGCGGGATTGGGAAGGAACATTTGGCATTGGTTGCTGGTTTTGTTGTACAGATTCTCGGGGATTTTGAATTTTGTAGATTTGTTTATAAACAGTGCAGCCCTTGTAGTTAGCTAGATGATTTCCCTCGCGTAAGACACACTTTACCACAGTTGCCCAGTTTTGTCGAGAGCAGGATCTTGGCTCATGATCCCCTGCACATTTAATGCATTTTGGCTTTCGTTTGCAATATGTTTTGATATGACCATACTCCTGACAATTTGTACATTGGGGTATATCCTTCTTTGGCCTAGGAGCTTCAAACAAAACTCGACAGCTCATAAGGTAGTTAATAGTTTATATATCTTTGTTGTTAGCATTGGGTTAAATTTCAATTTCGAATATGGGAAGGGGCTGTTTAGTTTTCCAGTGTTTGATGTTCCATATATTTGTGACTTCATGTCCTTTTTCTAAAAGATGACTTTTGATTTCATCTTGGTCTGTTGAGTGGTGCATATTGTTCAGAATAACTTTAAAGCCTCTTTCTCTTTTAGGTTTATATGTATGAAACTCTGCATTTAATTTCTCCAGTTCTTTTACTATCTTTTTGTATCCCTCCGGTGTTTTGGTAGTGATTTTTACTTGTTCGTTTCTTAGAGCTTTAATATCGAACTGATCTTCAACCAATTGTTTTAGTAAGTTTAAGAGAGGTTCTACTTTCGAGACTTTGTCGACAAATATTGGTGGCGGCTTAACGATTTGTTCTGGTACTTCTGGTGTATCATCTATATTTTCCTCATTTTCTAAGAGTGCGAATTGATTTTTATGTTCTCCGTTTCTATGTTTCCAGTATGAATCAAGGGTATTTTGTTTGGGCTGGTTTTGACTTTGAGTTCCAGGACTTTCGCGTACACGCTTATTTTTATTTTGTATCACGGTCCATGCTGGTTTCGGTTGAGATTTACTGATTGTTTGACCTTTTTCTATTTGTTGATCTTCAAAACGACCTATTTCATTTGCTAACTCTTCCTCGTCGGTTTCGAAATTTTTTGGATCTTAGGAATCCCTTTCGGGTTCCCTCACCGTTGGTGTGACAGATGATTTTAGTATTTTTAATTTCTTTTTGTAGTTTGACACATACATGCTCAAAGTGGTTGTTTCGTTCAACCAGTTCGGCGTTTTTCTTTTCCAACTCCTGTATTTTATGGTGTTTTCTTTTGTGCCAAAAAATGCTACATTTTTTATGCCTTTCGCCCCAAAAAATGCTTTTTGTCTTCGATTGTAAAATAAATGCTGCACTGTGAAAGGGTTTCGTTTTCTTTTGTGGAAAATGTCGCACTTGCACGGGGCAAAAATGCAACATTTCAGCACTGTATTTAATCGAAGGGGTGGACGCTGCCCTACAAAACAGATGTTTTTTCGGCGTCGAGCGAATAGCCTAAATACCCGCGTGTGTCCGTGCGTGCTTTTTTATAATGAAGTTTGGTCAGATGCTTTATTTAGGCGGCGCCGTGGAGTATTCCTTGTTTTTAGTTTACTTTTAGTGAGTTAGAAGGCTGCTTTTTCGCATTTTTGTTATCGATTCTGACTATAAAAAATGCAGCAGTACAGGAGGGCGTAGGCGACATTATTACTATGCTGCTCTCTGACAGGGCAACATCTTTTTTTAGAAAAGAAAACACCATTACTTACTCGGAAGTTGGTAAGGCTATTGCGTGGGGTATTCATGTATAGTCTTATTCCCTAGTGGTTACTTTGCTTTTAGCAAGTACAACCACTACTATCGACGTTATATCTTTCGTTAAGTTAGTCTATTCAACAACCACTGAACGAATAATTGTTATTCACTGTGAACGGTAACCAGTATTTGATGGAGGAGCACAGCTGATAAAACTTTATTTCTTTTTTGTTGTGGTTCTCTTTTCTTATTTGTTTGAAAGTTATGGTTTTCTTTTGTGCCAAGAAATGCTACATTTTTTATGCATTTCGCCCCAAAAATGGCTTTTTGTCTTCGATTGTAAAATAAATGCTGCACTGTGAAAGGGTTTCGTTTTCTTTTGTGAAAAATGTCGCACTTGCATGGGGCAAAAATGCAACATTTCAGACCAGTATTTAATCGAAGGGGTGGACGCTGCCCTACAAAACAGATGTTTTTTCGGCGTCGAGCGAATAGCCTAAATACACGCGTGTGTCCGTGCGTGCTTTTTTATAATGAAGTTCGGTAAAAGGCTAGTTTTTTGCATTTTTGTTATCGATTCTGACCATAAAAAATGCAGCAGTACAAGAGGGTATAGGCGATATTATTAAAATGCTGCTCTCCGACAGGGCAAAACCTTTTTTTAAAGAAAACACCATTAGTCTTTTTCTAACGATTGAGTGGAACTTAACAGAAACTTGTTGAGAAAATTCCATAAATTAAAATGAAAGTTTTTTGATAAAATTTGAAGTAAAACACACACAAACCGTCCAAATTTAATGAGCGAATTGTGGCGAGCACTTCAACAAACCCGGATACCGTCTTCCCGGCGAGCGAAATATGGTTATTCGAGCGACAGTGGTGCTGGAAGCAGGAGCTAAACAAAACGCGTCTGTACACGAAATGGTGAACAGCGCAGATGGCATTAGTTCAATCAATGACGAAGAAATTCATGTGAAACACACATAGATCGCAGGACTTGGATTGGGTTCACAGGCACGGAGGAGTAGCGAACTGAGCAGACAAGTCGGTGTTGCTCGTTCAGTTATAGGAATAATCAAAGAGCGGAAATAAAAGGTGTGGATAAGTTTGAACAACTTATTATTCAACTTTATATAAAGGGTGTTTTTTAGACGTGTTTTCAACATGAAATACAGCGTATATAATTTAATGTTATGGCCAAGAATTTAGCCTTATTATGAAGATAAGTGTTTGCCATTATGATTTAAAAATTATTTCGGGCAAGTGGCGCCGCGGCTGGCTCGAATAAATTCCAGCCGAGAGGTCCAATTTTCGACCACATTTTCAGCATTTGGGGCTGTATGTCAGCAATAACCACGCCACAGGATTTATTTCCTTCAATAAATTGATTGTTTCGTTGGATGTATTGCATGTGGCGCGGTCTTGTTGGAACCGAAGGTAGTCCACATCAACATCCTCCAATTCAGGCACGAAAAAGTAACGGTAACATAATGGCCGGCTTCATTTTTGAAGAAATATGGACCAATGATTACCTCTGCCCATAGAGTACTCCAAACAGAGCCTTTTTGTGGATGTAACGGCGTTTGAACAATCGCTTGTGGATTATCATTACTCCAAATGCGATAATTTTATTTATTAATGTTTTCATTTATCCAAAAGTGAGCTGAACAAAATTTTCTTGTCAGTCCCTTTTGGGTCCATTCACCGAACGTGCGACGCACTTGATGGTCGTTCGGCTTCAATTCTTGCACGAGTTAGATTTTGTAAGCTCGCAAAGCAAGATCCTTCCGCAAAATTTTCCATAAATTCCTCCAATTGTTGCGGGCGATGGCGGATGGTCTCATTCAGGTCTTCTTCGATACTCTGCTTCACAGCAGCAATAGCGCCTTCGGTGCACACTGTACGGCGTCTCTGAGGATGCGCATTATCAACTAGAGTAAACGTGGTGCGAAACCGATCCATGCACGGGGGAAAATCGCCATTTTTGATATGTTTGAATTGAAAGAAATTATATTTGGAAACTATTTTTTTAAATATTATATATTTGTTAACAAATAAATGTTATTTGAAAATCAAGAAATTTTGTTTGGAACGCATACATATATTAATATATTAGAACATAATATATTTGCAAACTGACTTTCACAAATAAAATATGTATTTACACACAAACAAATTGTTGTTTAAGAAGCTTTCCAGTTGACTTCTTCGAATTTTTGTTAATTTTTCCTAGATTAAAAATGTCTTTAGTGCCATTTGTTTTACATCAATAACACTGTGCTAGTTGAAAAAACCGACAAACGGGGCATCTGGTGGGTTAAACTAAATCAGCTACGCTGAATCCAATGGCGCTAACCGTTTTTCTAGGTTAGCTCTTGTTTTCGCGATATTCGACCACAAAGTTTACAAGGAAAACAGAGAGGTTAGTCATCTCGGAGGTGATTTTGAAGTGGAAGACTGCGGAATACACGCTTTAGTCCAAAGAACGAAATAAAGGGAACCCTTGGAGAATTATTTCTCTCAAAGCAGTCACCCACGCTTTTCATACCCTTATCACCAAAAGATTGCAATCAAATCGAATCATATCTCAAACGTCGTACAAATCGACGACATTTTTAGTTGGTGTCTTTGAGAAAAATATTCCTCGCGAAAAAATACTATAGGTCTCCCTTCAATATATTTATGAACAATCAACAGGTTTCATATTTTAGCAAGTTTAATTTGTAATTTCCATAAACACTAACCGAAAAATTATCTACAAAAATTTAAGTCAAAAAATAACATCAATAATTTTTTTCTACTGTGAGTAAAAAAATACAAAAATTATGTAATAACCAGAAATCTGCTTATTTCTCATGATAAGATTTGATTGAAATTTTTTAGTGGTAAGGGGGTGAGAAGCTTGGTTGACTGTTTTGAGAGAAATAATTCTCCAAGGGTTCCCTTTATTTCGCTCTTTGGACTGAAGCGTGTATTCCGCAGTCTTCCACTTCAAAATCGCCTCCAAGATGATAAACCTCTCTGAATTCCTTGTAAACTTTGTGGTCGAATATCGCGAAAACAAGAGCTAACATTCGGCGTAGCTGATTCAGTTTAACCCACCGGATGCCCCGTTTGTCGGCTAAAAAAATTTCTCAATTCTACACGCTGAAAAAAAATCGCTTCTGTAGTATATTGTCCCAAACATATTCGGCTTGAAACATATATATGTTTAGGGTACACTCCAAACATAAAATTTTTGATACACACAAAAATTATATATTTGGGAGGATGTTGTTCTAAATAAATCTTTGTTCACATCCCAATATGTGTTTATTTTGGACTATTTTTTCCGAAACAAATATTTGGTTGCATTTAAGTATTCAGATTGAAAACTATGATGGCTGGGAATACTCAGAAATTTGAAATTATTAATTTAAAACAGAAGTTAATGCTGCATTTCGTATCATAACTGGGAGGTTGAATGCTAAACCTAAATTCGAAAAATTCAACAAAAGTTTCGAAAATATTTTTTAAATAAAATATATTCGGAGAAATTCCTAAACAATAATTTTATTTGTTTTCAAACACATATTTTATTTGAGAAATTTAGTTTGCAAATATTATATGTTGTAACATATTAATATACGAGTTTCAAATATATTTTATTGATTTTCAAATAAAATTTATTTGCTCAGAAATATATAATATTTAAAAATTTGTGTTCCAAATATATTTTCTTTCGATTCAAACATATCAAAAAGGGCGATTTTGCCCCGTGTAGCACAGTTTAATTTTTAATTTATAAATATTCCTATTCATCCGTTCTTGTCAATCCATCAATGCAATTTATATTTACGAAAGATTATACTATTTAAGTTTTAATATAATTTTACAAACATATACAATTTATAAAAAAAAAAACCAGTAAGGAAAGGCTAAAGTCGGGCGGGGCCGACTATATAATACCCTACACCACTCTCGTAATATTGAATAACTCTGATATATAAATTTTGTAATTCATGTATAAATTGTTTACATAAATTTACTTTTGGGACATTTTATACTTAAATAATACCCTGTACCACAGTGTGGTGTAGGGTATAAAACGATTGGACCTAAAGAGCCAAATCGCATGAAACATATACATGGGAGCTATAGCTAAATATTAACCGATTTTCTTCAAATTCTGCAATGTTGGTTCAAGAAACTCTACCATTCTAAATTTCAAAACGATTGGATGTAAAATACAGCTTCTATAGGACTAAAGGACCAAATCGGACGAAAGATATATATGGGGCTATATCTAAATCTGAACCGATTTTAACCAAATTCAATAGTGATCTTTACAGCTGCGAAATACTGTAAACTGCAAAATTTCAGAACAATCGGAGTGAAATTGCGACCTGACAGACATGGTTAAATCGACTCAGCCAGTGATTCTGAGTCGATCGGTATACTTTAAGGTGGGTCTAGCTGTGTTATTTTCAGGTGTTACAAACATCTGCCGTGAAACATACTTATAATACCCTGTACCACAGTGTGGTGTAGGGTATAAAAAGGAACAGTACTTTCACTTGCGGACTTTTTAGATAACACATTTTTATCTCTTTCAGCTGTTATTTTCAGGTGTTACAAACATCTGCCGTGAAACAAACTTATAATACCCTGTACCACAGTGTGGTGTAGGGTATAAAAAGGAACAGTAGTTTCACTTGCGGACTTTTTAGATAATACATTTTTATCTCTTTCAGCTGAATTTCTTCCGAAGAGGATTGTAGGTACATTAGCAGACTTTTTGCAAAGCAATATCTCCAAGTTTGCAGATTTTTTACAAAGCAGAATCGTAGTTTTATTTTGGGACTTTGTACACAAAAGGGAAGGCTTCTTACCAAACAGGACCATATTTATATTAGCAGATAATTTATACAACAAAATCAAAGATCCATTAAAAGGTCTTTTTAAAGCATAATGGTAGATCTATACGCAGTATTTTTACTAACAGAATCATAGTTCCATTAAAAGATATTATACAAAAAGTAGAAGACATTTTACTCAACAGAATCCTAGCTTAATTAGACTTTTTAAAAGCGGAATCGTAGTTCCATTGGCAGACTTTTCTGGAAATAAAATCTTAGTTGTATTAGCAGACATTTTAGCAAATAGACTCGTAGTTTTATTAGCAGATATTTTACACGACAGAATTATAGTTCTATTATACTGCCCTCCTAAGAAGGATAGTCGTATCTCCATTTCAGTAGTTTTTAGATATTTAGCTTTTACGTTTTATAACTTTCGCGCCTTTAAATTTTATGTATAGTTTAGGGACCTAAATTGGTCAATGCGAGCTGGTAAAACCGCCTGCCACCCCACCATAAATCTAAACTAAAAGGCGCGATAGTTATAAAACGTAAAAGCTAAATATCTAACAACTACTGAAATGGAGATACGACTTTCTTTCTTAGAAAGGCAGTATAGCAGACCCTTTTAAAACATAATAGAAGTTAGACAACTATGTATTTACTAACAGAATCGTAGTTGTGTGATCAGTCTTTAAACTAATAGATTCGAAGTTCTATTAATAGACTTTCTACTATTAGCAGAGTTTTTGCAAAACTTCATAGCAATTTTATTTGCAGATTTTCTGCAAGAATTCTAGAGCATCTGTTAGCTAATTTTTAACCTATCTTTTTTTTGTAAATTTCAGATTGAAAATGATGACAAAGCGATTTAATATGCTATGGAAGTCTATAATACCCGTGAATACCAGTGAGAGGTATGTTCATCAATAAGCGTCCAATAGAGAGAAGAGAACAAATATATAACATATTTTTTAACCAAAATTATAAATTTTCCTAGCTAAACTTCAAAAGGCTATAAGTCCTTGCATATGCATCCTAGAGAGAAAGGGACTGTATTTGTTGGTGAAATTCGAATACTCCTAGCCAAAATTAAAATAACTATAAGTCAACAAATAAATGTTCTAAAGCTAAAAGGACAAAATTGTGTGAAAAGTTTTAAATTTCCATAGACAAATTTAAAATGGCTATAATTATTTTAATAAGCGTCCTAGAGCGAAGAGGACCAATTTTTGTTATTAAGTTTTTCAAAAAATTTAAAATTTCAACAACTCTTTAAGCAAGCGTCCTAAAGCAAAATGAACGATAAGTGATCAAGTAAACATATTTTGTTATTTCTTATTTTTTTATGAAAATTAAAAAAACACAACTTTAAATAGCTAAAAATCAGCGTACTAGAGCAAAAAAGCGATGCTAGCCAAACTTAAAATAGCTAGAACTCCTTCCTATATTAAAACTTTCCAATACCCTAGTTTATTTCTCGTATGAAAATAATCACAAATACTGTTAATCGGTCTCACAGACCAATTGGTGGATATATAAATATAATATATAGATAAAGATTTACAAGTCCAACAAATATATAACTATTTATAAAATATACATAGAACGAAATCTCCCATACTTATTTTTTATGAAAAAGATCCTGTGTATTTTAGTCCATAATCTACACAATTTCCAAGCGAAATTCAGAAAAAAGAACTTGACGTTCAAAAATTCCATTTTAAATTCAGAACTCGTCACTTAAAATTCAGATTTTTTATTTAAATTTCAGAATTCGTCAGGTGTAAATCAGAAATTCCAAATTACGAATTCTGAAATCGTTAATTGAAATTCAGACCGAGTTCTGAATTTCAAATAGAATTTCTAAATATCAATTGACTTATTCGGAATTTAAATTGATTTTTTCTAAACTACATTTAGAAATGGTGTAGAATATCTTTATGGCTATTTTGAAGTCTTAATGAGTAATTTTTTTGTTTATTTCTTATTTAGATTGGAGAAAAGCAAAAAAGTTCAAGAACGAATATGGGAGTCGGAAATGCCTGCCAACAAGAGGTATTATATTCTTAATCAATTATTTCCGAAAGACAATGTTCAGAAATTGCGGAAAAGAATTAGAATGATATTGTCATGTTTTATAAAAAAATAACACTTTAAGATTTTTAAACTAATCCTATACTCGTATGCATATGTTTAGATTAGATGCGATCAAAGAGAGGTTGGAAATACTATGGGAGACTGAGATGCGTGCAAATACCAATTTTAGGTAAGTTCTTGATTTTATTTATGAAAGTGTTTAATGTCAGCTCTATGAATTATTACTTAAATACTGAAATTAGGTCATTATAATATTATTTTATTTTAATACATGAACTTAAACATTTCTTTAATTTTAGATTAGAGGAGAGCAAATTCCAGCTGGATAAATTCTGGAAATCAGTTGCAGAAGTTCGTCCCAACAAGAGGTATGTATTCATATAGTTTAGGATAATTAATAATTAAATACGTAAGTTAATAAACATAAAATAACCGTTTTAGTAGTGTACTGTTATAATGATGTTATGTTATTAACATAATGTTATATTACATTTGGTGTTTTTTGATAACTCGTAGGATTAGTCGATTTGCTAATTTAGCTACAACTTTTTAAATTATACATAGATTTTCATCAGAAGGTTCTTATTTTATTCATGACCAATCAGAGTTTTTAGAGGTTTATATTTATTTTGATCGACATGTCCCATCCCACGAATAGACCACAAAGCTCTTAAAATAAATGACCCAAGCTTTCTTTATCAAAAGCATTTTTTTTTCTTTTTATTTATTATGTACAAAAAATACTATAAATACAATTCAATATATTGTCTCAGCGCCTCTAGGGCATTATTGAGACTAGCTAGCAAACCACTTTCGAGTTTGTACATAGTTTAAGAAGAGTGCAATATAGTTGCAATTATTTAATTCAAACCAGTAAGGAAAGACAGAAAGTCGGGCGGGGCCGACTATATAATACCCTACACTTACCTACCAATGCTACACTTACCTGACATTGCGATAAGAATTTGGCAGTGTTCATACATGTAATAAGCAAACTCTCTCTGCCGATTTTCGTACTGATCGGATATAAAACATGGTTTCTACAGTGCTTACATGTCAAATCGGGTGTAACATATATATTGGGACTATGTTAAAATCTAAACCGATTTCCCCCGAATTTGGCAGTGTTCATACATGTAATAAGAAAACTCTCTCTGTTAAATTTCGTACTGATCGGATATAAAACACGATTTCTACAGCGCTTAAATGTTAAATCGGGTGAAACATATATGTGGTGGCTATATCTAAATCTGAATCGATTTTCCCCGAATTTGGCAGTGTTTATTCATGTAATAAGAGAACTCTCTCTGCCAAATTTCGTACTGATCTGATTTAAAATACAGTTCATACAGCGCTTACATGCCAAATCGGGTGAAACATATATATGGGGGCTAAATCTAAATCTGATTGGATTTTCTCCGAATTTGGTAGTGTTCATTCACGTAATAATAAAACTCTCTCTGCCAAATTTCATAAAGATCGGATGTAAAATGTAGTTTCAACAGCGCTTGCATGTCAAATCGGGTGAAACATATATATGGGGACTATATCCAAATCTGAACCGATTTTAACCAATTTCAATAGGGATCGTCCTTGGGCCAAAAAAGAGCACTATGCTAAATTTCATCACAATCGGACCTGCACTTTGATTACAAGAATACATGGACAGACGGACAGACAGACTGACAGACAGACAGACAGACGGACATGGCTAAATCGACTCGGGAAGTGATTCTGAGTCGATCGGTATAATAAACAATGGGTCTATCTCTTCTCCTTTTAGGTGTTACAAACAAATGCACAAAGTCATAATACCCTGTACCACAGTGTGGTGTAGGGTATAAAAATCATTATTTTGTTACATGGTATATTTGTTTATATTAGAAGCATTTCCACATTGTGCAATAAATATTATTTTAATCTTTTTTTAAAAATAGAGATTGAGCAGCTTTCTTTTAGTTGCTGTGGCAAATTATTGTACTCTAAACATCTATTCGTTGCTTAGTTTTTTCTAATCGACATCTAACCATCCTTAGATTCCAATTATTTCTGGTATTTATTATCCAGACATATTATTATGATCATTCGTTCGAAAATGTATTGTGTGATGTCCAATATTTCTCAATACTTTATATACATATATTAGTAATTGATTTTTATATAAATCATAAACAGGTAAAATATTTTGGACGACATCTTTGTATAGTAGCAAAGTAGAATATCTCTCCGGTAAATTGTAGACTATTTTCAAGGCATTATACTGAATAATTTGCAATGATTTTAAATCAATGTTCCTTTTGAAACCATAAATAAGCGCCAGGTAGTTTAGATGACTTTGTATGAGGGACTGGTATATAACATATTTCACTTGCTGGTCCATTTTATTCCTGAATTTGTACAGAATACCCAAGACTGGTGTAAATTTGCTTTTTATGTATGTGCGATTTCCAACTTAAATTACTTTGAAGGTTTATACCCAAGTATCTGATATTGTCCACTTCTGAAATTAATTTGCCATCAACAAAAATATTACATTGAATTTCAGTCCGATGTTGCTGAGGCCTAAATCGAATTAATTTTGTCTTATTTGCATTCAGTACCAGTTTGTTTATTCTTGCATATTCACATATTAATGCTGCGTCATGTTCCGCATACGTTTTCAAAACCAAACTGTGTTTATAAGGGTAGAATAAACATATGTCATCAGCATACATGAACAACTTCCCATGCAACTCAAGATTACTTCCTTGTGGGACACCATAAACAACATCCGAAAAAGAGCTTCCAGTTATATTTATTTGAACAAATTGCTTTCTATTTTTTAAGTAGCTGCAAAACAATTCCAAAATTTTTCCTCGAATACCGTAATATGTCATTTTTTTGAACAGGATGTCGTGGTCAACCAAATCAAATGCCTTTGAAAAATCGTAAACATACCACCAACTCCTGATGATCCGCCATCTAACCCATCACAAATAAAATTCACGACATTTACAACTGCTTTCTCTGTTCCACATCCCTTTTGGAAACCATACTGGTTCTTGAATAATAAACGTTCTCGGGCCAAAAACATCGAAAGCTGAGAATATATAATTTTCTCAAAGATTTTATCCACAACTGATAGGATGACAATCGGCCGATACTGCTCAAACGAGTTCGATCTTATCTCCTTAGGAATTGGAATTATCTTTTGTATATTTAGTGTATCTGGATACTTTGTTACGTGCCCCCTAGTCACAACGAGGGGGCTAAGGTGGCTTCCGGCAGCTCAGGCGACTCACATCTAGGGTGGTCCCAACCCTTCCACACTTAGCCCAGAGGGACGAACACTAATTTTAAAAAGGTCACTATTAAGTCAAAAATTCAAACAAAAAAAAAAAACGATCATTCAAACACTACATACACCACCGATGACAAGGGAGCTTGGTGTTTGCTCCCACACTTGGCCCTCCCTTCCATGGTCCTTATTGTTCCTCTTTTCAATGTTCTAAGGACCCCAAATACCGCACACTTACCTCACAACACTCTTACATTCAACACAACCCCCTCACAAAAACTTTACCACATCATTTTTCTTAACATATTACATAGAAACTACATTTATTAACATATATTTGGTCCTTAATCCTATACAAATCAATTTTTAACGAATCTTAATTCTAACAAACTCATATTTACGAAACCTAACAACCTCAAAACACTTATCCTAACAAAATCACTAACACCAGTATCGTTCTTTACACTAAACGTGAGCCATTTGCTCAGAATCACACAAAAACTTTTAGACCTTACATATACAGCCCCTTTTGGCTCGCAAACAATAAAAATAACACAAAATCACCTAACCAAAAGAGCTCTCTTAAGTTGGTATCTGATCCTACAATTTACGGATCACAAAGCACTAATATTTACTCTCGCGGTCTAGGTCGCCTTCTGCAAATCTTACGCTCACCAAACTCACAACAAACAAACCTGGTATTAATAACCTTTTACATATAAAAGAAACTAACCTAAAATTAACACTTAAAATGACATCGAACAACACACACGAAAACCTTAAAAATAAATTTTCCTCATCTATCTTCTCGAATTCAAATTTTAATTTCAATTTTTAAAACATTTATCTCTTCTCTTCTTGCATGAACTTCAATTGCCACGACTATTCCTCTGCTCGAGTCTTGAGCATCAAATCACTGGATCGTGGAAACTATGAATACTTCCACGGATTATTACCCCAGCGTCACGGAAATATGGTAAGTATTATAATCTCGTTACCTTGATGTCCGGCATATAATAATGTACATATATTCTTCCTTATGTTTTAGTTTACTTGTTGAACGCCACAACAATCGACCACAAATATGGCGGGATGCGTCTTTAGGTGGACTGCTGACTTTCTTCTCTACAGCGTCGGCGTATCCTCTGATGAATACGGCAAATCGGTCACAAAACAAAAAACCTCCAAAGCATACACTCTTGAGCTGGCGGATTGGGGCATAAAGTACTTTCCGAGCTTTCTTTCTTCAATTTCGGGGGACGGACACAAGCTGGCCAACACTTTGGTGATTTTGTGCAACAATCACCACCAAAAATCCCAGAAACCACTATTTTGCTTCCCCACAATTACGTCGGCGCAAGCTTAGCTAATGTGCCAGAACACAGCCAAAGAAAATCAATAAACCACTGGCCTCCGTGTGACGAAGAATCCTGGAGGCCAGTAACCCGCTTCACCAACAGTTATCCTTGGCGTATATCTTAAAAAAAACCAACATACAAAAGGAACATTTTCACATAACACACATAATTACTAACATGTATTAACACATACTCTTTAATCAACCGCAACCACACCAAGTACGTTTCTGTGTTTATTCTTTAAAAAAAAAGTATTTGACTTTAATTTGTGGTTCTATTTTAATCAGTCTTTAATTCACTAAAAAATATAAGTATTTAAAATAAAGATTTTCTTTTGCAAAGTTTTGAAATAAACAAACGTTTTTTCTTTAATTGGCACTTGATTTCCCGTCCGAGACAATGGTAACTATTCTGAGTTTTTCTCTCCTCCTAGCCTTTTATACCCCTGCCATTTACCCAAACGCAATTTTCCGGCGTTTCCCTCTAAAACTCTGTTGTTATATCTTTTCTCTTATGTATCTTATTTATACCAACAATTTGCCTGCAAATCTTCCATTTTTTCTTGCGGTGTTGTTGTCCGTTGATTTCGGCCGTGCGCGTATTGGCCTTACGCGCGTATCGACACGCTAGCGTATGAGGTCGTCGTCCAGAGTTCGTTGTCGTCGACGAGCATATCTCTTTGTCGCCGCGCATCATCGCGACGCCGTCAATCAAAAAATGTATGGCCTGTGGTTTGTTGCCCCACATGCCATTTCCTTTTGCCATCTTTACACAAATGCAACGCAAAAAACCTAATTAGCTTGTCGCAAATAACACCAAAAAAAAAAACACTGGGCATCCGGGAGCAGCTTTGGGCCGCGTAGGTGCCACCACACAAGTAAGAAAACAATGATCCGTGATCATCCTTACTTCCCTTAACATTATTTTTCCCCCTCAGCCCGTGTCACGGCACAACGCATATTGCAATCAAATGCATGCGGTATAGACGAGAAGGGACCCGGTTCCACTTGCTTCGGGGACACAGATGGGTGTACTCTAATACTCAACCAGAATTTTGTGTTCCCCAAGTCTATACCCTTTTCAATCCAGCGGAAACTCTTCCAGAAAAAGAAAAATGACGCCGGAGTGTTTCCCCAAAAATGAGGGACGTAGCCGGTGGCAAAAACAAGCAGGGTTATTTTCCCATAATCGGTCTTCCATGTAACGATACAAGGTAAGACAAGTCGACATAATCTAATCTTGACCTTATAATTTACAAATTGCAATTTTCCAGGTATCCCGTGGGAGTGTGGTGAATTCAGGTCGCGGCGTAATTTGAGCATTTCCAATCCTGTGTACTTTGCTCCTATTCCTGTATCAAATGCCTCGTACTACCCATTGCTGGCGCTGGAGGTCATTGGCGAGGACAACCCGTTCCCCTTGTGCATCCTGATAAAGGTATATCTTCCGATTCGAATATAATAATATGTGGAATCAGCCTATGCAGCTGACCAACGTAGTCCATTGTAAAGGCAGTCGTAGGTAGAGCAACAACATATCACCACCTACCCAACATGAACAACATTGGCCAGTTTTATTGTATTTTGCGTGTCACTACCGAGCGGACGGACATTCAGGCATACATAATATGTGAACGGACGGACAGACTTACTATGTGAAAGGCCGGACAAGAACCCGGTCGCCTTCAAATATAATTAAGGTTTCTTTTATATAAATAACTTTATTTCTCTTTGGCCTTGTACCAAAAAAAACTACTAAGTGAAATTTTGGATAACTTTCATTTATTTTATTTGAAAATACAAACACATTTCCAGCAAACGCGCCTTTTTATGTCGTTCAAAAACAGACAAACACAAATAACAATAAATGTATATATATAACATAGTGTCATACATAATTACAAATAAATAGTGGTGTTTTTGCGCACCAGCACGCAACAAAACTTCGTGCTTTCGTCCACAACAAAACGAAAGAACGATGTGCGTGCTTGACCTTCCAGATCTTTATTGTCATGTTGGTTGTTGGTGATCTTGGCTTATCCCCCTATGGAACCACGAGAACGGTGATTGTGTTCTACCTATGCTCTACCTATCTGTCATCCAAATCTCCTCCCCTTTTTTTATATTAAGTGCGACAAGACAACAAATCACAACAATTAAGAAAAACTAAGGACGTAGAAAAGTCGGGAACATTCCCAATTTATGGATGCGTCAATATTATTTGTGTATTTGACACTAAATTGAAAAATTAATCTATAAAAAGAATTATATATGTATGTATACACAAACCAAATAATTTGTTTACAGGCATACAGTGCCCAAGTCACGACAACGTTTTAAGTGTTTTGTGACCTTATTTCCCCTGTTGATAGGGAATATTTGTGGCCCATTGGGCACACTATAATTGAAAATAAATACAGGTGGAGCTTTGAATAAGTCATGCCGAAGATCTTGGCGAAGTCATAATTCTCTAAGTTCTAACCCCTTCGGGGATTAGGTACTCGGATAAATGGAACACATAAGTTTGCCAACTTTTGGCTATTTTTGATAAATTGAGGTAATACTTATACATATGTACGTACAGGCAAATCAATGCCCCATTAAATCACCTAGGCAATGTAATGTGCCAATTGGCAATGCAATTAATTTTATTATTTTTTTAGTTTACAAGATAAGCAATACTTTTACAAAAAAATACCATCAAAATACGATCTATACTGTGGGGAACATTCTATGTAGTGCATGAAAGAAGTATGTGTATCATGCAACATTGTAACAAAAAAAAATCCATTAAGTTCCGCTGCTATTATTTGCTCTAAACTGTTGTATCAGGGATGTAAAATATTTTTTTTGTTTTTGTCTTTTCGGTAGGACAAAATATACATTTTCAGCTCACAAGATACAATTATTTATTTTTTAAACTTAACTTCTGAACAGTCATAAAAAATGAGACCATTCCGAAAACAAATCGGATGCATAATTTAAAAAGTTGCGCTATTTTATTTCACATATGTTCCAACTTTTTCTTCTAATTTATCAAATTGCTTAAGGACATGTTCCTATACCTACTACAATTTATTGGTTTTACCATTTGTATTCCAAACACATTCACGTACTCCAAAAAAAAACTAGTACAACTGGTGGCCACATTTAAAAGAGAATTTTCAAAAATGCCCTTTTTTCTACTTTTTATTAGCTTTTTTTTGACAAATTTCTCCAAGTAAAAATTTTCCAACGTAGACTGCAATTCATATATTTCTACTAGATTTCCGTCTCCGGACACTTTTTTACATGTTTTCTCAATGACGATTTCGAATCATTTCTCTTGGGTTATATTTACTTATTAAAAAGTAAATCTTAAAAATTGCCGAAGACTCGTCTGCGTCTGTGACTTTGAAGCATCTGTTTGGGTATTTTTAGCGTTGTTGGTCGATAGAACAGTCGTTGGCTGAACATAATTTGGGAATGACTTAATGAAATTAATGATGAATTTTGATTTTAAAAGAAATAGTCCCCGGTGTTTCGAAATGTTTTACAATTTCCAACTATTGAAATCTTTACGATCACTCCTGATTGAATGAAATGGACTGGACTGTATTGCAAAAAAAAATATGATTTGAACACGCTACATTCGAAATCTCAGAAGTATCCGTGTTCCGTAAATTATTTGCCTCATTTTTTTTTTTTTAGCTTCTTTGCATGTAGTTAGTTCAACTTTAGGGGTATACTTTTCCAAAAGGCAGGCAAATCATTCAAGAGTGTCTACCATTCTTCATAGAATTAATGGTAGGTGTATACATGACCCATCTTCGAACTTGGCTTGAGATAGCAAAAAAAAAATACTAACATATCAAATTTGAAGTCAGTTCTTTACAGATATGGTGACTTATCGTGTTCAACATTCAGCCGACAGACAAGCGAACATCGCTCCAATTACATAAAACATAAAAATTATCCAATACGGATTTTCGTCGAATGGCTTTGACGTCCCTTCTTCGATGTGTTGACTTTCGTAGCTGATGGGATATTTATAACCGGTTCTTCTCTGGGTGATCCTCAGTGAGCACATTTCACTTAAAAGAATCGTTTTTTTTTCTTTCTTTCATTTATTGAACACGTGGGGAACTCCCACGCCCTGAAGTCTCATTAGCCGGGCATATTTCGTCGGTTTTTTGTTTTACTTCAGGCCGATTCAGTGTCTTCCACGACGATTTTCTTACATCTCGTGCTCGATGTTCTACTATAATCATCCATAGTTGTCTCAATTCACTGCACGGTTGATCGTGATTATTTTGCCAGTGGACTAATGCACCCCAGCACGCGGTTCATAGCAACATTCGCTGCTATAACGGGAGCGCCACTCATGGTTTTAATATTTCAATGTTCCATGTGTAACTGGATCAACCACCTGCGGTTTTCAATTGAGTAACTTTGTTTGATTTATGTATACATTGATATCGATATGACAAAATTCACGAGGACAAGGATGATGTTACATGTAGGGACAGATTCACCACATAAACTTATCCTATATTGCACTCGTTTTTTTGTATCACAGTTTTATTGCACGATGTTTCACACTTTAATATCTTTGGCATGATGATGGCCTAGTGGCTTGCCCTGAAGAGTCTCCAACTCATACATGTTGTTGCCGATTGGCTTCACAATTCGGCATTTTAAGAATTTCTTGCAAAATTTTGCATTTATATTATTCTTGAAATCCGATAAAACATGATTTCGTCGGTAAACTTCTTGGCCAGGCAGAAACTTTGCCACCCGAGCTCTTTCGTTGTACCTTTTAGCACTTGTCTGGTAGGCCTGATGCATATTGCTCTTGATTTTCTCTCTCATTGATTCTAAACGGTCACTTTTCTTCAACTCGAGTATCTGATGATCCGTCAAGGATCGCAACTTCTTGGCCAATTTATAATCAACACCACTAGTATACATATTGTATCCAAAAAGTGCGAAAAACGGATTTACACCGGTCGCAGAATGCACCGAAGTCCTTATGGCACATTCGATCTCAGAAAGGTATAAATCCCAGTCGCGATGATCTTTTTCTATGTATGTTCTGATTGCAGCAAGAACCGATTGGTTTACCCTCTCTGATGCATTTGACTGCGGTGAATAATAGGCAGTGGTCATGTGATTAATTTTATAGCTCTCTATCATTTGCTCAAATGCTTTAGAAGTAAATTGTTTTCCATTATCACTATGAATAATTTCCGGCACGCCGAATGTGTGGAATATTTGATTAACCAAGAATTTTATAACATTTTGTGTCGTAGCTTCCTTCATCGCGTGTAGGAAAGTAAACTTAGTGAAATGGTCCACCACTATAAAAATATAGGCGTTCCCTTTCTTGGACCTAGGGTATTTGCCGAGAAAATCTATATATAACTTTTGGAATGGTCTTTCCGTTACCACCTCGTTTCCAATTGTTGGATGCAAAATCTGGTTTGTTGATTTTGTTTCCTTACATACTTGACAATTCTGAATGTACTGTTTGACTTGCGTCGTCATCTTAGGCCAATAATAATACGTTCTTAATCGACCTAGCGTTTTGGCAATACCACCGTGCGCCGCGGTCAAATCATTATGTGCTTTCTCTATTAGTACATACGTTATATCTTGAGGAACCCACAATTTCCATTCGAACTCCATCAGATCTTCCTCATATGTTTTCATTCTAATATAAATTTTCCCTCCCTCCACCTTGAGGTCAGGCAGCTTTTCCTTATTCTTTAAGATATTTTCTCTAATTTCGGAATATTCTTCGCTATCAAAAGCATTTGTTTCGAAATCTAAGAGTTCTTCCTGATTTAATTCTTCTAATTCTATTTCACCTTCGATGGGCATTCTGGACAATGTGTCAGCAACCACGTTTTCTGAACCCTTTCGATGCTCGATTTTAAAATTATAAGCTTGGAGCTGAAGTGACCATCTAGCTAATCTGCCGCTTAAATCTTTTAATGACATCAGCCATTTCAAACTCGAGTGGTCTGTGATGATTGTGAATTTCATCAGTTCCACGTATGGCCGGAATCTCTTTACTGCTAAAACGGCTGCCAAACATTCTTTTTCCGTTACCGAATAATTTCTTTGGCAAGCGTTTAGTTTTTGGGAATAGAACGCAATGGGATTTTCATCGCCATTATCGTTCTTTTGGAAGAGTACAGCTCCTATCCCAAATTCCGATGCATCGCATTGGATAAAAAATTCGTTTCTAAAATCTGGGTGACGTAGCACTGGGGCCGACGTAAGAGCTTGTTTTAATTCTTGAAAAGATTCTTTGGCTTTCGGAGTCATCTCAAATTTCTGACATTTCTTGAGCGTATCAGTAAGTGGTGCTGATATGGAGGCGAAATCTTGTATAAACCTACGGTACCAACCCGCGGTTCCCAGAAAACTTCGAACCTCCCTTGGAGATTTTGGTAAACCGATCTTTTGAATCGCGTTTACCTTCTCCGGATCAGTTTTTAAAATGCCATTCCCTATAATAAACCCTAAATATTTAAGCTCGCGAAAGCAAAACAAGGATTTCTTCAAACCTATGGTGAGATTGGCCCTTTTTAAGCACTCGGCAACTTCTCTTAGGATCTTTATATGGGTGTGAAATTCGTCTGCAATTATGAGGAGATCATCCAAGTAAATAAATACATTGGACTTAAGTCTAGCCGGTATGACTTTGTCCATAAGTCTACATAATCTTTGCGCCGCATTGCATAGACCAAACGGCATTACCCTAAACTGGTACAGCGGTCGACCCGGCACAGTGAAGGCTGTATATGGTTTGGCATCCTCTTCCAGCTCTATTTGCCAAAACGCATATTTGAGGTCGACGCTGCTGATGTAATGCGTTTGGTCTATCCTACTCAGAATCCCATCAATGTTTTGTAGTGGGTACGCATCTTTGATGGTTAACGCATTAAGTTTCCTTGCGTCAAGGCAAAACCTATTCTTTCCAGGTTTTCTAACCACTGTTGTCCTATTGCTCCACGGTCCATCACTCTCTTCGATCACATTTAGAGCGAGCATATTATCTATCTCGTTGTACACGATTTTTTGGACCGCAGGAGAAATAGGATAGTGTTTATCCTTGACCGGATTTGCACCCTCTATCAATTTTATTGCGTGTTTTTCTAGATTGGTACAACCCAATCCATTTTTCTCAAAAGTAGGAAATATGCTTATCACTTCATCTAATTCTTTTTGTTGTATCGGCGATAAAATGTGTACGTTCGACTTATCCTGGCTGGAATGGCCATGTATTTGATATTGTAAATCAGAATTTAGTTCGGCTATTGACATTATTTCTGGGGCCAACTCGAATGCTCTCCAGAAATCAACTCCTAGATATAAGGCTTGCTCTAGGTCAGGGCAAAGGTATAGGCATATTAGCTCTTTTCTCTGATTATACTCTACCAGGGCATTAATTTTCCCTAAAATTCGGTGAGGGTGCCCTGAAGCTGTTCGAATAGTCGAGGAATAACTAGTTAGCTCCAATCCTAACTCTTCAACTAGTTCTCGACAGCCTTTCCCTAATAGACTGACCGAAGCACCAGAATCTAACAGGCCTCTTATCTCTTTATTTCCGATCTTCACCACGGCATATGGTCGTTGGTCTTGCTTGGTATTAAATTTTAGAACGGCTTCGCTAATGGAATTTCTCAAAATTTTGTTCTCCTTTTGTCGCTTTCTTAGCTTATGTATCCTTTCTTTGGATTTCTTTAATTTCTGACTCCTAGAATAATTCGTATTTGGGACAATTACAGTTTCTTTCGCACTTGAAGTTACATTATTTGGGACAATCACCTTATTTTGTATTTCTGGAGAGGCCTTACTTGGCTTATCTTCAAATATTCTATTTCTTATTATCTCGTAGTTTTTTTCTCTGACCTCTAACGGTAAATAATGACGAATGGCAGGGTAATCTATTCTATCATTATTTTGTTCTTCTAATTCTTCGCTTGTGTCGATGTTGCGGGTTGTTCCACAGAACGTTGGTTCCCCGCGACAACCACGTTCTTCCGTGTGTTTCCCGACCGGCAATTGATACATTTGGGACTAATAGTATTTTGTTTGCCACATTTAAAGCAAAATAGTGTGCGCTGTGCAGCAGGACAGTCTCTAAAAACATGACCCGGATTCTGACAATTCCAGCAGACTACTACTGCACTCAATGCGGCGACCTCTTCGCCATCATCGAGCACTTCAAAAACTTCAAAGTCTTCTCTATCTTCCTGGATAGCGCTTACTCTCATTGCCCTATTTGCTACCGGTACTGTTGGGACTGGGTCGCGTTTGAAAAAAGTTCTTTCCACCTCTAGACATTCTACGCGAAGTTGTTCTAGGGAGGACACCGGCATCGAATACACTATGCTAGAAAGAGATTTCCTTAAATTTTTCTTAGCTAAACTTATCATCTCGTATTCCGAGACTGGACGATCCAGCTTCGAACGCATTAAGTTTAAGTCGTGGAAGAAAGAGTCGATACTTTCTCCAGGCATTTGTTTCCTTTCAAGAATATCTCTCATTTCTTCAAAACATGTACGACGAGTTTTAAATCTCTCCATCAGAGCGTGTTTTAGAGATGGCCAGCTCGAAACATTATTGCTTCTTTGTTGAAGCCAGAACCACTCGTATGCAGGTCCTGATACCAAAATGTGGAATTCATTTAATATATCATCCCGGAGCAACTTATAATGTTGTTGGAAATATTCCAAACGATAGATGAAATCTTCCACAAGCAAACTGTTAGGATTTCCTGTGAATAATAACCCGAACCTTTCCACTTTTATCCCTCTCTGTCCACCACCATTCATAACGCTGGGCACTACATTATTCATCGGTGTCTCTGAGGCTCTATTTTGTCTATATGTTGGTGGAGGAGATGTGGATTGTCTGTTTGAGGACGTACCTGCTGCATCAGATCTGTTTTCTGTATTTCTGGGCATATTACTCTGTCCATTTGCTATATTCGTCACCACCTCGTTGAGCTTCCCTATTGCCGCATAAACCTTTCCCATCTCCTTACTTACACTTTCCTGGACAAGTTGCTGCAGATTAAGTTGGGTGTTACTCACACTTTCTGTTACCAGATCCCTAATCATATTATCTACTTCCCCTGATTGATTTACAATCGCGTTTGGGTCAGGCGGGGCCATATTAGAAAATGCTCTGGCAGCTGCGCTAGTACTCGCATTAGGAGCGTTAATACTATGCGACATATCTACTATAGACGGGTCTATGGTTTGCATGGGATGTGACATTCTACCTTCTTTTCTCCACTTCCGAAACTTGGGTTGAGATTGTACCGAAATTCTGCTAATATCAAAAGCTGACAGACGATTCCTTTTGCTTCTTCTTTTCCCTTCCGCAAACTCGCTCATTAGTTCACCTAAAAATTTTGGGGCTATTTACGGACTATTTATATTACTTATTTTCCGCGATACGTACCTACAGATCTTAAAATCATACGCGATAAGTCATTCAAAAATATCGAATCACAACGACAATAAAAAAATAAAATAAAAAAAACCAAAATCAAAATAAAAAAAAAATAAATAATAAACATGTAATACTTCACAACATCAGATATAAAAACAAGCACATATATTACTTAAGGCAAACACAATTGAATATTTTTTTCACAATTAACAAATTAGGGGATTACTGAATGTATTTTCAGAGCTTTGCTAGGATTTTCTCGTGTGGGTTACATTTTCTTTTCTCTATTTGTGAGATTCATCTCATCTAAAAGTGTCCATTTGGTTGTCATGGTTGGTGTATTGAAAGACAGGACGTAAAAACACAAATTTGAACATATCTTATTAGTTAGTTTTGTGCCACGGCATTTTCTCTAAAAGAAAATAGAGACTAAGATCTCGTGGCGGCAGGTAATAGGACAATACAGATCGTAAACATTACATATTACAACAGCTATTGCACTTTTCCCGCCTTACACATTCTAACACCTATGGACTTTACGTTAACAATAAAAACAACATATACATACTGGTCATACACAATACAATCACTGTTACACATAAACGAACAAGTGTTATTGCACTGACCCTTCTGATCTTGGTACGAATACCCTAAAATTTCTATGATTCTAAAACTAATATTGCACAAATAACTCATTTATAATAAAAAATGTAGCTGCAATATCAGCAAGAGCTTTGAAACTTGCGGTAGTTCGCCTTACGGACTATTGCATTCTTAATTCTATTGATTTTGTGCTTAGCTGTTACTACACATGTCTTAATTTGTATGCCACCGCCATATTTTGCCATTCGCAGTTTTGTGGCGTCTCTAAGAGCGCGGAATGGTGCGGCTTGCTCGCTTCGCGCGGCTTGTGCACATGCGCAAATGGCTAAATGGCGGTTAGGCATTAGCATTTGTTTGGGCGCCATACTGTTACGTGCCCCCTAGTCACAACGAGGGGGCTAAGGTGGCTTCCGGCAGCTCAGGCGACTCACATCTAGGGTGGTCCCAACCCTTCCACACTTAGCCCAGAGGGACGAACACTAATTTTAAAAAGGTCACTATTAAGTCAAAAATTCAAACAAAAAAAAAAACGATCATTCAAACACTACATACACCACCGATGACAAGGGAGCTTGGTGTTTGCTCCCACACTTGGCCCTCCCTTCCATGGTCCTTATTGTTCCTCTTTTCAATGTTCTAAGGACCCCAAATACCGCACACTTACCTCACAACACTCTTACATTCAACACAACCCCCTCACAAAAACTTTACCACATCATTTTTCTTAACATATTACATAGAAACTACATTTATTAACATATATTTGGTCCTTAATCCTATACAAATCAATTTTTAACGAATCTTAATTCTAACAAACTCATATTTACGAAACCTAACAACCTCAAAACACTTATCCTAACAAAATCACTAACACCAGTATCGTTCTTTACACTAAACGTGAGCCATTTGCTCAGAATCACACAAAAACTTTTAGACCTTACATATACAGCCCCTTTTGGCTCGCAAACAATAAAAATAACACAAAATCACCTAACCAAAAGAGCTCTCTTAAGTTGGTATCTGATCCTACAATTTACGGATCACAAAGCACTAATATTTACTCTCGCGGTCTAGGTCGCCTTCTGCAAATCTTACGCTCACCAAACTCACAACAAACAAACCTGGTATTAATAACCTTTTACATATAAAAGAAACTAACCTAAAATTAACACTTAAAATGACATCGAACAACACACACGAAAACCTTAAAAATAAATTTTCCTCATCTATCTTCTCGAATTCAAATTTTAATTTCAATTTTTAAAACATTTATCTCTTCTCTTCTTGCATGAACTTCAATTGCCACGACTATTCCTCTGCTCGAGTCTTGAGCATCAAATCACTGGATCGTGGAAACTATGAATACTTCCACGGATTATTACCCCAGCGTCACGGAAATATGGTAAGTATTATAATCTCGTTACCTTGATGTCCGGCATATAATAATGTACATATATTCTTCCTTATGTTTTAGTTTACTTGTTGAACGCCACAACAATCGACCACAAATATGGCGGGATGCGTCTTTAGGTGGACTGCTGACTTTCTTCTCTACAGCGTCGGCGTATCCTCTGATGAATACGGCAAATCGGTCACAAAACAAAAAACCTCCAAAGCATACACTCTTGAGCTGGCGGATTGGGGCATAAAGTACTTTCCGAGCTTTCTTTCTTCAATTTCGGGGGACGGACACAAGCTGGCCAACACTTTGGTGATTTTGTGCAACAATCACCACCAAAAATCCCAGAAACCACTATTTTGCTTCCCCACAATTACGTCGGCGCAAGCTTAGCTAATGTGCCAGAACACAGCCAAAGAAAATCAATAAACCACTGGCCTCCGTGTGACGAAGAATCCTGGAGGCCAGTAACCCGCTTCACCAACAGTTATCCTTGGCGTATATCTTAAAAAAAACCAACATACAAAAGGAACATTTTCACATAACACACATAATTACTAACATGTATTAACACATACTCTTTAATCAACCGCAACCACACCAAGTACGTTTCTGTGTTTATTCTTTAAAAAAAAAGTATTTGACTTTAATTTGTGGTTCTATTTTAATCAGTCTTTAATTCACTAAAAAATATAAGTATTTAAAATAAAGATTTTCTTTTGCAAAGTTTTGAAATAAACAAACGTTTTTTCTTTAATTGGCACTTGATTTCCCGTCCGAGACAATGGTAACTATTCTGAGTTTTTCTCTCCTCCTAGCCTTTTATACCCCTGCCATTTACCCAAACGCAATTTTCCGGCGTTTCCCTCTAAAACTCTGTTGTTATATCTTTTCTCTTATGTATCTTATTTATACCAACAATTTGCCTGCAAATCTTCCATTTTTTCTTGCGGTGTTGTTGTCCGTTGATTTCGGCCGTGCGCGTATTGGCCTTACGCGCGTATCGACACGCTAGCGTATGAGGTCGTCGTCCAGAGTTCGTTGTCGTCGACGAGCATATCTCTTTGTCGCCGCGCATCATCGCGACGCCGTCAATCAAAAAATGTATGGCCTGTGGTTTGTTGCCCCACATGCCATTTCCTTTTGCCATCTTTACACAAATGCAACGCAAAAAACCTAATTAGCTTGTCGCAAATAACACCAAAAAAAAAAACACTGGGCATCCGGGAGCAGCTTTGGGCCGCGTAGGTGCCACCACACAAGTAAGAAAACAATGATCCGTGATCATCCTTACTTCCCTTAACATTATTTTTCCCCCTCAGCCCGTGTCACGGCACAACGCATATTGCAATCAAATGCATGCGGTATAGACGAGAAGGGACCCGGTTCCACTTGCTTCGGGGACACAGATGGGTGTACTCTAATACTCAACCAGAATTTTGTGTTCCCCAAGTCTATACCCTTTTCAATCCAGCGGAAACTCTTCCAGAAAAAGAAAAATGACGCCGGAGTGTTTCCCCAAAAATGAGGGACGTAGCCGGTGGCAAAAACAAGCAGGGTTATTTTCCCATAATCGGTCTTCCATGTAACGATACAAGGTAAGACAAGTCGACATAATCTAATCTTGACCTTATAATTTACAAATTGCAATTTTCCAGGTATCCCGTGGGAGTGTGGTGAATTCAGGTCGCGGCGTAATTTGAGCATTTCCAATCCTGTGTACTTTGCTCCTATTCCTGTATCAAATGCCTCGTACTACCCATTGCTGGCGCTGGAGGTCATTGGCGAGGACAACCCGTTCCCCTTGTGCATCCTGATAAAGGTATATCTTCCGATTCGAATATAATAATATGTGGAATCAGCCTATGCAGCTGACCAACGTAGTCCATTGTAAAGGCAGTCGTAGGTAGAGCAACAACATATCACCACCTACCCAACATGAACAACATTGGCCAGTTTTATTGTATTTTGCGTGTCACTACCGAGCGGACGGACATTCAGGCATACATAATATGTGAACGGACGGACAGACTTACTATGTGAAAGGCCGGACAAGAACCCGGTCGCCTTCAAATATAATTAAGGTTTCTTTTATATAAATAACTTTATTTCTCTTTGGCCTTGTACCAAAAAAAACTACTAAGTGAAATTTTGGATAACTTTCATTTATTTTATTTGAAAATACAAACACATTTCCAGCAAACGCGCCTTTTTATGTCGTTCAAAAACAGACAAACACAAATAACAATAAATGTATATATATAACATAGTGTCATACATAATTACAAATAAATAGTGGTGTTTTTGCGCACCAGCACGCAACAACTTGGACGTGTTAAACGACATGTTAAAGATATGTGCTAAAAATGTACTTAATACATTTGCGCAATGGATCATTGTTGCATGAGTTATATCATCATGGCCACTACTTTTGTTCTTTTTCATACCAAGTATTAAGTTTCACATTTCCAATTCTGTAATAAATTGAAGTTTGAAACTACTGTCATGTCTCCGAAGTGTCCGGAGTGCATTGAAGTGATCAACATGGTTTTGTTGAATTTGCAGCTTCAACTCATTTACGGAGTCAATGAAAAATTTATTAAACTTAACAGCCTTAACAATATCCGAAGATATATATTCGTCATTATCATCTTTAACGATTATATCCGATTTCAAATTTCTTCCGAGATGCTTATTCAGAAATTGCCAACATGTTTTTGGTTGGTGCTGTATTTGATTCAAGTTTTCATGGAAGTAAGAAAACATTGTCCGCTTTGAGGCTATTTTTATGACTTTGCTTATTCTTTTTAACACTTCTTCAATTTGAACGAATTTAGTTTTTTTCCTTGCTTTCAGCAATTTCTTCTTGTATTCTATAAGAACTTCCAAATTTTTGTTTATTCATGGAGTTAATTCATAGCTCTGTAATAGTTTTTTCCTTTTTTCAACTATGGAAGACGAAACAGCATCTGAAACACATGCCAATAAATGAGCCATAGAATCAGATGAATCTCCAATAAAACTCGACCATTGCAGATTTTGACTAATCAAGTATTTTGCTCTTTCATAATTGCAATGACGCTGAACAGTTTCTATATAAGTATCTTTCTTAGCAATTGAATCTAGTTGGCAAAACAGTAAATTATGGTCAATTATATCACACTCAATGGCATTTATATTTATTCCACAACTCAAATTACTATAAACGTGGTCAAACGACGTACAGCTACTAGGGTGACTGGGATCTATAGAATGAGGCTACTTTAAGTTTTTTTCCTGAAAAAGTTTTCTTGTGCAACGTCAAGACAATAGCATCGACGAAATTTCTGCTCTCACAAAAATCAACTGTGTATGGCAAGTTATCTCGGATATATATTGTCTCCTCTACAACAGTGAACAGAATTATATCCAGAAATATTATATTGTTGTACGAGCTCCGATTGAAACCATGTCTCTTGAACACAAATAACATTTGGTAAATCAGGAAATTGTGTCAATATAATTTTGAAGTTATTGAACTTATTAATGGAAGAAATGCTTCTAATATTCACTGATACAATATTAAAACAGTTTTTGTATAAGTATAAGTTGGGCAAAATTTTCTAAATATATATAATAGCTAATTATAATGGGAAAAAGGACCGTCTGACCAAAATGTCAAAATTCAACTTGGACAGTCCTTAACTGATCTTGAAATTTTATATCATAACTACTATCTAATAGGATTAAACTTGGTACAAGTTTCATACCCATCAGAAGACATCACCTGAAAAAATTCACTCACTTAACATGAAATACCCCCTATACTTCAATTTAAAGGAGTGTCCAGAACTAAAATTTTTTTTAATTTGGTGATAACTGCTTAAAAAGCGAATTAAACTAAAGGCAAACTTAAAATGGCTATAACTCCGTAAAATGTGTTCTATAGCTTAAATTACGATATTTTGTGATCATTTATTTTCTAAGAGAACAATATTAATTCCCTCGCCGATTACATATTTGGTTGAATATTTTGAATTATTTTGAAATATTTATTTGATTTTCGGATAGTTCGGTTTGAGGTCCTTTGTTGGAAATAAAAACTCGTTAATTTTCGATTTTTAAGTTATTTTAGTTTTAAAACTTAAAATGTCACAATTTTAAAACTTAAAATGTCACAACTCATAAAACAAAAAGCATGATGTTTTGTGAGCACGTATTTTTTGTTGAAAATTTTGAGTGTTAATATTATTTCTATTATGCAAGTTTCCCTAATGACTCATCTCCGCCAGGTGGTTTTCGGCCTGCCTCTGATCCTATGACCGTGCGGGTTCCACTCCAACACAGCGTGGGTGATGTCCTTCGTTCTGAGTGTATGTCCTAACCAAAGGAGGAAATACCAATGCTAAGGCCTACACTCACAACTTTCACAACCAAACGCAAAATAGTTATAACTCCTTAACCTTTTTGTTTCAAATTTTCAAAAATGGCTGGAAGATTTTTATCGGTTCAATGACAAAGTCTTATCAAATTGGTGGAAATCGATTCACATTTGGATATAGCCCTCAATATACATATATGTATCTAATGAATTGGTATCTATACGCTATATAATCCACATGCTCTCACCAATCTTTATGAAATTTGGCAGTTAGGTGTATTTTTATTCTGCTCTGATAGCTTAGCGACTACACCAGACTCTAAACCTTCCTTATTTATTTTTAGATTGCAATTAAAAATGGGGAAACTCCACAAATTGTCCACTTCCTTCTTTACTCACAGCCGTCCATGGAAAACTATATTACGTCGACAAGATGGCAGTGTTGATTTCAATCGTAATTGGACAGATTATAAACATGGATTTGGTCATGATAATGGCGAATTCTTTATTGGGCTTGAGGCATTACACAAACTCACATCACAGGGCCCACCGCAAGAGCTGTTGGTGATTCTGCAAGATTTTCTCATTGAAACACGCTATGCTAAATATGATCTATTTCGAATTGGCAATGAAGCTGAGAAATATGCCTTGACTGAATTAGGTACATATAGTGGAGATGTTGGCGATAGTCTACGCGAGCACAAGGGATGTAATTTCACAACCCTTGATCAGGACAACGGTGGTTATTCTCCAAACTGTGCTTCATTTCTGTATGGTGGATGGTGGTTTCTGTCCACTTTTTGTAAAAGAGCGTAAGTAGAAGAAATTAGTTGTTTGTATTAGAGCAAATAAAAGTATTAATATCATATTTCAGATTTTTAACAGGACCTTACACAACTGAATTGGAAACTGGCAGAGTTAGATGGGACTCTTGGCACTATGGGGAATCTATGTCTTATGCTGAAATGTTAATTCGTTCCAAAAATTAAATAAAATGTGTGCGGTGTAGTGCACTAAACTACACTAAAGTATAGTTGTTCATTAAAACAAAGAAAAAGTTCATTATTTAATATCCATAATTCATTTTTTTTAACATCCATCCTTCAGCGATATCCGTTAATGAGAAACTACTGCTGAAACAATCTACATCCCGAAACAAATAAGTAAGAAATGTACATAACAATGCAGAACAAAAAACTGTTCAACACCCGAAAGTACTAAGGTATGTCTTCGATAAGCCTCTTTCTTTTTCTAGCTCACAATTACGGTAAAGGCAAAGAAACGCTAAAACAGTGCGAGAGCTATTTCTTAGCTCTATTCAAAACTATGCTGAGTGGCACCCAATTGCGAACGATTTCTGAAGTCAACTGATTGTCATATCTGATTTTGGACTACCACTACCAGTACATTTTATGTAAAGTTCTAAACAACCTTCCCTGCAGCGAAGCGGACCAGTTCATAAATAGTTCTACACTGGTCCATGAGAATGTATGAACTAGTTCTACATAATACCCTTTGCCCAGCAAGCAACTGTTTCTTTTTACATGGGCTTGTCCTAGGAAGAATCAATTGTCTCCAGCTGCATTCGTTTGGAACAGTTCTGATATAGTTCAGAATGGAATAGTTTAGAACTAATTCTAGGGAACTAGCTGTGATATAGTTCTTCAGGAATATATCTAAACTACTCCAGAACTGTTCCAAATGAATGCACCCGGAGAAAATTTGATTCTTCCTAGGACAAGCCCATGTAAAAAAGAAACAGTTGCTTGCTGGAAAAAATATATTATGTAGAATTAGCTCATGCTCTCTTGGTTATGGACCAATCTAGAACCACTTTTCAGCTTGCCTTTATTATAAAATTTAAGAATTAAAAAGAAAATATTTATTGATTGGTTTTTATTTTTAAAATATTTATAAAAACTAAATTGAAATATATTTATTATTTGAGAAACGGAAATAAATTATTTTAATTCATAGAAAAGGGAAACTTGAAATAGTTATAATTATTATTATCATTATAACATCTTACTTGTTCCACATCTTACTTGTTCCACTTAACAATGAACACAAGACTGAAATGACAAGCACCACCATAAATTCCTAACGGTAAACACTTAGAATTATTACAATGCAGACGAAAGAACAAACAAATATTCACGCTGTACAAATCAGACAAAAGCAGCGCTGCCTAGGCAGATTTCTTCGAATTCTCTTGTTTTTTTGCGCTCAACTGTTTCTGGCTGCATTACTTTTGCTCTAGTCTGGATCTAGTTCATTTTGGACCAGCTCAGATCCGGTCCTTTTCATAGACTGTTTCCAATTTCTCTGCAGGGTTCCTTCAGCGATAGCAGATAATGATAGATTACTACCAAGCGGATCTATATTAGTCCTGAGACTGAGATAGTATGGGAGTTCAATAATGAACTATGGGATTGGTTTTGAAGCCGGCAAAGTATTCTCGCACTTTCTTAAGACTAGTGCAGCGCAGATGGCATTAGTTCAATCAATGACGAAGAAATTCATGTGAAACACACATAGATCGCAGGACTTGGATTGGGTTCACAGGCACGGAGGAGTAGCGAACTGAGCAGACAAGTCGGTGTTGCTCGTTCAGTTATAGGAATAATCAAAGAGAGGAAATAGAAGGTGTGGATAAGTTTGAACAACTTATTATTCAACTTTGTATAAAGGGTGTTTTTTAGATGTGTTTTCATGAAGAAATACAGCGTATATAATTTAATGTTATGGCCAAGAATTTAGCCTTATTATAAAGATAAGTGTTTGCCATTATGTTTTAAAAATTATTTCGGGCAAGTGGCCGCCGCGGCTGGCTCGAATAAATTCCAGTGAGAAGTCCAATTTTCGACCACATTTTCAGCATTTTGGGCTGTATGTCAGCAATAACGCGCCGAATATTCTCTTCCAAGGCGTCAATCGTGTCGGGCTTACCTGTGTAGACAAACGACTTCACAACACAAGTGGCCGCCGCGGCTGGCTCGAATAAATTCCAGCCGAGAGGTCCAATTTTCGACCACATTTTCAGCTTTTGTGGCTGTATGTCAGCAATAACGCGCCGAATAT
The DNA here is from genome assembly GCA_963930755.1 of Eudasyphora cyanicolor. Classification (NCBI taxonomy): domain Eukaryota; kingdom Metazoa; phylum Arthropoda; class Insecta; order Diptera; family Muscidae; genus Eudasyphora; species Eudasyphora cyanicolor. The sequence goes on along the minus strand of OZ005737.1, from coordinate 49,570,984 downwards.
TCTCTTCCAAGGCGTCAATCGTGTCGGGCTTACCTGCGTAGACAAACGACTTCACAACACCACAAAAATTAATTCCAGCGGTGTTAAATCGCACGATCTTGGAGGCCACGCCACAGGATTTATTTATTTCCTTCAATAAATTGATTGTTTCGTTGGATGTATGGCATGTGGCGCCGTCTTGTTGGAACCAAAGGTAGTCCACATCAACATCCTCCAATTCAGGCACGAAAAAGTAACGGTAACATAATGCCCGGCTTCATTTTTGAAGAAATATGGACCAATGATTACCTCTGCCCATAAAGCACTCCACACAGTGCCTTTTTGTGGATGTAACGGCGTCTGAACAATGGCTTGTGGATTAGCATTACTCCAAATGCGACAATTTTGTTTATTAACGTACTCATTCACCCAAAAGTGAGTTTAATCGCTGAACAAAATTTTTTTCTGAACCCCTTTTGGGTCCATTCACCGAACGTGCGACGCGCTTGATGGTCGCTCGGCTTCAATTCTTGCACGAGTTGGATTTTGTAAGCTCGCAAAGCAAGATCCTTCCGCAAAATTTTCCATAAAGCGGATGGGCACAGCTCCAATTGTTGCGGGCGATGGCGGATGGTCTAATTCAGGTCTTCTTCGATACTCTGCTTCACAGCAGCAATAGCGCCTTCGGCGCACACTGTACGGCGTCTCTGAGGATGCGCATTATCAACTAGAGTAAACGTGGTGCGAAACCGATCCATGCACGGGGGAAAATCGCCATTTTTGATATGTTTGAATTGAAAGAAAATATATTTGGAAACGATTTTTTTAAATATTATATATTCAATTTTGTTTGGAACGCATATATTAATATATTAGAACATAATATATTTGCAAACTGACTTTCATAAATAAAATATGTATTTACACACAAACAAATTGTTGTTTAAGAAGTTTTCCAAATATATTTTATTTAAACATTTTTTTAAAACTTTGTTGACTTCTTCGAAATTTAGTTAATTTTTCCTAGATATCGTATTAAACTTTATAGTTAAAAATGTCTTTAGCCATTTGCATTAATCTTTGTTTCGAAAATATTAGTTCCAAATATAAAAATATTAGAATGGGAACATATTTTTGTTTGGAACAATATCCTCCCAAACATACAATATTTGTGTGTGCCAAATATTATATATTTGGAGTGTACCCTAAACATATGTATATTTCAAGCAGAATATGTTTGGGACAATACTCGTATACTACAGGAGGGTGATTCCAACGGAACGGGTGTGACATTGTTACTGAGTATTTTCCTGATATTGGTCTATATAGTTTATAACGACAATTCACAAAGGGTGGTTTATGTAGATATACTTAAATGTTACCAACTGACATGCAAGGAAATTAAATAATATTTGTAATAAAAAAATATGGTTGACATATCACCGTAACGGGTGTGACCTTAGGTTTTGATAAAATCTTGATCAGCCGCTTTCATTATTGCCAACAAAAAACAATTTTGTTGGTATCTCGGAAGTAAAGTGTATATTTTAGACTTCATTCCAAATAAGTATACCCTACACCACACTGTGGCACAGGGTATTATGACTTTGTGCATTTGTTTGTAACACCCAAAAGGAGAAGAGATAGACCCATTGTTTATTATACCGATCGACTTGTAATCACTTTCTGAGTCGATTTAGCTATGTCCGTCTGTCTGTCCGTCTGTCTGTCTGTAGACGTATTCTTGTAATCAAAGTACAGGTCGCAATTATGGTCCGATCTCAACGAAACTTTGCACATATCTTTTTTTCGGCCCAAGGACGATCCCTATTGAATTTGGTTAAAATCGGTTCAGATTTACATATAGCTCCCATATATATGTACCTCCGATTTGGCATATATGCACTGTATAAGCAACATTTTGTAACCGATTTGTACAAAAATTGACAGAGAGTAGTCTCGTGATTTAGATACTTAGATACAATACAAAATTTGGGGGAAATCGGTTCAGATTTATATATAGCCCCCATATATATGTTGCACCCGATTTGACATGTAAGCGCTGTAGAAACTGTATTTTATATCCAATCAGTACGAAATTCGGCACAGAGAGGTTTTTTATTACATGAAGGAATACTGCCAAATTCGGAGAAAATCGGTTCAGATTTAGATATAGCCCCCATATATATGTTACCCCCGATTTGAAATTCAATAGATGTAGAAACTGTATTTTATATCCGATCATAGCGAAATTCGGCAGAAAGAGGTTTCTTATTACACGAAGGTATACTGCCAAATTTGGAGAAAATCGGTTCAGATTTAGATATAGCCCCCATATATATGTTAGCACCGATTTGACATTCAAGCGCTGTAGAGACTGTGTTTTATATCCGATCAGTACGAAATTCGACAGAAGGAGGTTTCTATTTTACATCAATGAGTATTCAGGGAAAATCGATTCAGATTTATATATAAGCTCCATATATATGTTCCTCCTGATGTGGTTACAAAGCGCTATAGAAGTTGTACTTTACTTCGATCATTACAAAATTCTCCAGAAAGATGTTTCTCAATTTAGGAACGAATATTGCTTAATTTAGCGATTACCGGTTCAGAATTAGATATATCCGCATATATATGTTCTCACTCATTTACCAATTATTCCAAACTATTATCGCAATAACCCTTATCGCATTGTTAGGGAGGTGTAGGGTATTATATAGTCGGCCCCGCCCGACTTTCTGCCTTTCCTTACTGGTTTAAATTATTATTCCATTTGTGGTAAATGTATTAATATGTAACGGGTGTGACATGACAATGTAACGGCAACATGCATCTATTAAACTTGTTTTTTTCTGCGAAAAAATAAATTCTAAAACTAAATCTAATTAATAATGCCGACTTATAACATAGAGTAAAAACTTACAAATACAAAATTCGTTGCCAAATACAAGTTTTGACATCTTCAAAACTCTTTCTCTTTTGTATCAATGTTTATGACAATGCTATTTTTCCATTTTCTACAAATAATTTATTTCCAAATTAGAATACGCTATGCGTCCTGCTAGAATATCATAAGTAGAACTCTTTTCAAAATAATGTTTAGGCCGGTTATCCTTAATTATACCCTACACCACACTGTGGTACAGGGTATTATAAGTTTGTTTCACGGCAGATGTTTGTAACACCGGAAAATAACACAGCTAGACCTACCTTAAAGTATACCGATCGACTCTGAATCACTAGCTGAGTCGATTTAACCATGTCTGTCCGTCCGTCCGTCTGTCCATGTAAAGTACAGGTCGCAATTTCTCTCCGATCGTTCTGAAATTTTGCAGTTTAGAGTATTTCGCAGCTGTGAAGATCCCTATTGAATTTGGTTGAAATCGGTTCAGATTTAAATACAGCTCCCATATATATCTTTCGTCCGATTTGGCCCTTTAGTCCTATAGAAGCTGTATTTTACATCAAATCGTTTTGAAATATAGAATGGTAGAGTTTCTTGATCCATGAACCAACATTGCCGAATTTGAAGAAAATCGGTTAGGATTTAGCTATAGCTCCCATATATATATGTTTCATCCGATTTGGCACTTTAGTCCTGTAGAAGCTGTATTTTACATCCAATCGTTTTGAAATTTACAATTGTTGAGTGTCTCTTTAGTCCTGTAGAAGCTTTATTTCACATCCAAGTGTTTTGTAATTTAGTATGATAGAGTTTAGAGATAAATAAAATTACAACATTTATATTTCAGTGTTATTCAATATTACGAGAGTGGTGTAGGGTATGATATAGTCGGCCCCGCCCGACTTTAGCCTTTCCTTACTGGTTTCATCTTCTTTTGATCGTTCACATTCGTAGAAAAACACAATTTGAAATTATTAATCTAAAAAGGAATAAATTATTACAATAGCATCCATCGTAGGAAGTCAACTGATTTGTTTTCACATACTACGAACTATTATTGGGAACCATATCGTCCGTCACATAGTTATAGTGAAGTGACCGTAATGTTTATTGCGTGCCTGATTCACACGAGGCATTTTTCTTACAAACAAGTGTCAAAATTTGTAAGAATCAGGACTAACGAGCTAGTATGAGGGTTGCTTTTTATATTTCGGACCTGGCAATTCTGGTGTTGCCAGATGAAAACTGGAACTTCCATTGGAAAGTATGAAATTTTTTAGCATAACTTCACACAGAACGCTTTGTCATTTGAGCGCGAATTGTTTTGTTTACAGTATGTGGAAAAATTCACTTCCAAAACATGGTTTTTTTCAACAGCTGCTTCAGGCGTCGAAAAACATTGACCAAGCACTTTTTTCTTGATGTGAGTGAATAAGAAGAAATCATTGGGTGTCATATCTGGGCTGTACGGTGTATGACCCATCAATTCGACGTTTTGGCCGGTCAAAAAGGCGCTGGTTTGAGCCGATGTGTGAGAGCCATCCTGAAATGCCTACGGATGGCTCTATCTCACGGTATGTCACATGACGCTCTTGCATTATCAGTTCACGCTCGGCATCAATGTTTTCTGGCACAACGGCCGTTTTTGGACGACCTTCAACTGTGAGCGAGCGTCGGCCACGATTGAATTTATTAAACCGGTTTGTCACAGTGCTATAGGATGGTGCTTCATCGCCGTACAAAGATTTAAGTTCATCGATGCCCTCTTGTCGTGATAACCCACGTCGAATGTTGTGAAAAATGATCGCACGAAAATGTTCACGAGTTAATTCCATTTCTTGCCAAATTAAATTTTTCAAGTCACGGTAAACAACGTTTATGCTAAAAAATGTCAAACTCTCCAATGGAAATGTCAGATGTCGCCAGGCAGCACTTAGTGTTGCCTTGGCCAGAAATATATATAGCAACCAGCGTTACCGTTGTGCGACTAAAGTGGCATATTTGCCCCTTTTTTTCAGCCGTGCTACTTTTGCGCCCCTTTTATTTGTTGATACTAAATGTGCCCCTTTTCGCTTTTTGTGCCACTTTTTGGCTTTTGTAAAAAAAAAATGCTTTTTATACTCTTATGACAACACTTTCGTACTAACGTACGGAAATGCCTAACGCGCTACGTTCTGAATTAGGTTATTTAATGGGATATACGCATATGTTAAAACGATTTACATTTATCTTTTGTATGTGTAAGCATATGAGAATCTATTTCCACCGTTTCATCTTATTGGTGAAAATTCTGCGAATAGGTCTGCGTCTATGCAACAATACAATTAATTTGAGTGATTTCTTAATTGTAACAATATATGTGTTTATAAAAAAATCCAATTTATTTTTCATTAGGTTGATGTACGTAAATATTTTAAGCTTTTTTCTAAACAGATTTATTGTGAGATCAAAAAAACTCAATACAAAACACAACTGTCCCAAGCACATATCTAATAAGAAAGTATAAAAAAGAAGTTACAAAAAAGTAACTATAAATAAAGAAATGTATGTGATAAAATATATTTAGTATACATCATAAGAAGTTCTGTATAACATTGTATTTTTTTTTTTAGTTTTAGTGTAAATGAATGAATTTTTTAATGTTACCTACTTATTTTTTCTTTAAATAAAAACCTTAAAATTGATCTCCCTTTTTTAATGATCGGTTGCCCCTTTTTTGGAAAAAATCCCCTTTTTGTGCCCCGTTTTGTGCCCCTTTTTGAAATTTCCCAACGGTAACGCTGATAGCAACCTTCGTATGTGCTTTCTGTGGCGATACTATTTTATACACATTTAGAGGTGATATAGAACTGTACCAAAAACTGGCAAAGTGTACCGCCACACAATTTAGTGCCAAAATCGTCATTTGTGTACCAGCGTACCGGTCAAAATCGAATTGTACCATAAATGGTACAATTCTACCAATTTTTATCCCCTCACCTTAGAGAGCAGGGTAGGTATTATTTGCTACGAGCCAAAAGTGTAACACATCGGGGAGTGACCTAAGACCCCAAGTATGTTTGGCGGATATCCGTTTTGGGTAATTTTAAGTGCAATGTCCGTCTGTCTGTCTTTCTGTCTGCTGGCTGGTGCGCACGATAACTCTCGAAAGGATTAACCGATTGACTTCTAATTTGGTATGGAGTAATATTTTTCTCTATCTCCGACTAAGTTCGAAAATGGGCCATATTGGTCCACTTCTTCTAGTACCTCCCCCACAAAGGGTTAACATTTAGTGAAATATTGATTCTTTAATAACGTCTATACTACTCACTCGAATCTTCTGAAATTCCACACATTGTATTCGTTTATTAGTAGCTTACACCTTAAGAAAAATGGGCGAAGTTGCCCCGGCCCTTTTGGTACCTCCCACACAAATGGACCATTTTGCACCAAAAGTTAACAGCTTATAACTTTAATACCTGTACATAAAAATACTTGAAATTGTGTACAGTGTAATGTTTTTATAGTGCCTAACTTCCGGTAAAAATTTGCCATTATTGTACAGCCCTTTTTAGTACCTCCCACACAAATGGACCATTTTGCACCAAAAGTTAACAGTTTATAACTTTAATACCTGTACATAAAAATACTTGAAATTGTGTACAGTGTAATGTTTTTATAATGCCTACCTTCCGGTAAAAATTTGCCATTACTGTACAGCCCCTTTTAGTACCTCCCACACAAATGGACCTTTTTGCACCAAAAGTTAACAGCTTATAACTTAAAAACCAGTACATAAAAATACTTGAAATTGTGTACAGTGTAATGTTTTTATAGTGCCTACATTCTGTTAAAAAATTTACATTATTGTACAGCCCCTTTTAGTACCGCCCACACAAATGGACCATTTTGCACAAAAAATTAAAAACTTATAATGTTCATACCAATGCATACAAATACGTAAAATGTTTGTACAGTGTAATTATGTTATAGTGTCTACAGATCAGTGAAAAATTGGCGTTATTGCCCCGCCCCTTTTGCTACCTCCTACACAAATAAACCATTCTGCACAAACTTTAATACCAGTTCTGCTTATAACTTTAATACCAGTGCATACACATACTTGAAATGTCGAACAGTACAATTTTTTTATAGTACCTACAACAGTCCAGTGAAAAATGGGCATCATTGACATGCCCCTTTTGATACCTCCCACACAAATAGAAGATATTAATGCAGTTTAAATTGATAATAATTTAATTAAAACAAACAAATTAATTAATTTACGAATAATTCTTGGGACTCAAGGTGAGGGGATTCTTAAGTCGGTTTACCCGACTGAACTTTCTTACTTGTTCCATCTATGATAGATACTACATTTTTAAAGCAATTTAGCTGAAACATTGCAGTTTGTATTCTATTTTGACAAGAATTCATCACAGCAAAAATTTTACAAATCAGTCCACATTTTGTTATAGTCACCCTATAGAGGTCGCTCCAAAATATACGTATTTAAGCCATAAATATGACATTATCTAAGCATTTTAACTGAATCTTTGCAGTTTGAATTTAATTTTTTTTTTCTTTTTATTTATTATGTAAAAAATACTATAAATACAGTTCAATATATTGTCTCAACGCCTCTAGGGCATTATTGAGACTAGCTAGCAAACCACTTTCGAGTTTGTACATAGTTTAACAAGAGTGCAATATAGTTGTTGCAATTATTTAATTCAAAAATTCATTATTTTGTTACATGGTATATTTGTTTATATTAGAAGCATTTCCACATTGTGCAATAAATATTCTTTTAATCTTTTTTTAAAAATAGAGATTGAGCAGCTTTCTTTTAGTTGCTGTGGCAAATTATTGTACTCTAAACATCCCGCATATTCTATTCGTTGCTTAGTTTTTTCTAATCGACATCTAACCATCCTTAGATTCGAATTATTTCTGGTATTTATGATATGATCATTCGTTCGAAAATGTATTGTGTGATGTCCAATATTTCTTAATACTTTATATACATATATTAGTAATTGATTTTTATATAAACCATAAACAGGTAAAATATTTTGAACGACATCTTTGTATAGTAGCAAAGTAGAATATCTCTCCGGTAAATTGTAGACTAATTTCAAGGCTTTATTTTGAATAATTTGCAATGATTTTAAATCAATGTTCCTTTTGAAACCATAAATAAGCGCCAGGTAGTTTAGGTGACTTTGTATGAGGGACTGGTAGATAACATGTTTCACTTTCTGGTCCATTTTATTCCTGAATTTGTACAGAATACCCAAGACTGGTGTAAGTTTGCTTTTTATGTGTTGTATGTGCGATTTCCCACTTAAATTACTTTGAAAGTTTATACCCAAGTATCTGATATTGTCCACTTCTGAAATTAATTTGCCATCAACAAAAATATTACATTGAACTTCAGACCGATGTTGCTGAGGCCTAAATCGAATTAATTTTGTCTTATTTGCATTCAGTACCAGTTTGTTTATTCTTGCATATTCACATATTAATGCTGCGTCATGTTCCGCATACGTTTTCAAACCCAAACTGTATTTATAAGGGTAGAATAAACATATGTCATCAGCATACATGAACAACTTTCCATGCAACTCAAGATTACTGATATCATTTACATATAGTTTGAACAGTAATGGTCCCAAAACGCTTCCTTGTGGGACACCATAAACAACATCCGAAAAAGAGCTTCTAGTTAAATTTATTTGAACAAATTGCTTTCTATTTTTTAAGTAGCTGCAAAACAATTCCAAATCTTTTCCTCGAATACCGTAATATTTCATTTTTTGCACAGGATGTCGTGGTCAACCAAATCAAATGCCTTTGAAAAATCATAAAACATACCACCAACTCCTGATGATCCGCCATCTAACCCATCACAAATAAAATTCACGACATTGACAACTGCTTCCTCTGTTCCACATCCCTTTTGGAAGCCATACTGGTTATCGAATAATAAACGTTCTCGGGTCAAAAACATCGAAAGTTGAGAATATATAATATTCTCAAAGATTTTATCGACAACTGATAGGATGGCAATCGGCCGATACTGCTCAAACGAGTTCGATCTTATCTCCTTAGGAATTGGAATTATCTTCTGTATCTTTAGTGTATCTGGATACTTGGACGTGTTAACCGACATATTAAAGATATGTGCTAAAAATGGACTTAATACATCTGCGCAATAGATCATTGTTGCAGGAGTTATATCATCATGGCCACTACTTTTGTTCTTTTCCATACCAAGTATTATGTTTAGCATTTCCAATTCTGTAATAAATTGAAGTTTGAAACTACTGTCATGTCTACGAAGTGTCCTGAGTGCATTGAAGTGATCAACATGGTTTTGTTGAATTTGCAGCTTCAACTCATTTACGGAGTCAATGAAAAATTTATTAAACTTAACAGCCTTAACAATATCCGAAGATATATATTCATTATTATCATCTTTAACGATTATATCCGATTTCAAATTTCTTCCGAGATGCTTATTCAGAAATTGCCAACATTTTTTTGGTTGGTGCTGTATTTGATGCAAGTTTTCATGGAAGTAAGAAAACATTGACCGCTTTGAGGCTATTTTTATGACTTTGCTTATTCTTTTTAACACTTCTTCAATTTGAAAGAATTTTGTTTTTTCCTTGCTTTTAGCAATTTCTTCTTGTATTCTATAAGAGCTTCCAAATTTCTGTTTATCCATGGAGTTAATTCATAGCTCTGTAATCTTTTTTCCCCTTTTTCAACTGTGGAAGACGAAACAGCATCTGAAACACATGCCAATAAATGAGCCATATCATCAGATGAATCTCCATTAAAACTCAACCATTGCAGATTTTGACTAATCAAATATTTTGCTCTTTCATAATTGCAATGACGCTGCACAATTTCTATATAAGTATCTTTCTTAGTAATTGAATCTAATTGGCAAAACAGTAAATTATGGTCAGTTATATCACACTCAATGGCATCTATATTTATTCCACAACTCAAATTACTATAAACGTGGTCTAACGACGTACAGCTACTAGGGCGAGTAACAAGATTGTGTCGATTTTTAAAACTGTAGCAATCAAGAAGATTTAATAAATCATCAGACGTTGAATTTTTCAAGTTATCCAAATTCGAATCTCCAACGAAAAAACATGGCATTCGCCCAAAACGATTAAACATACAATCCAAAAACTCCAAAAATATATGCTGGCTGCATTTCTGGGATCTATAGAATGAGGCTACTTTAAGTTTTTTTCCTGAAAAAGGTTTCTTGTGCAACGTCAAAACAATAGCATCGATGAAATTTCTGCTCTCACAAAAATCAACTGTGTATGGCAAGTTATCTCGGATATATATTGTCGTACCTCCATGTCCATCTCCTCTACAACAGTGAACAGAATTATATCCAGAAATATTATATAGTTGTACGAGCTCCGATTGAAACCATGTCTCTTGAACACAAATAACATTTGGTAAATCAGAAAATTGTGTCAATATCATTTTGAATGTAATTGAACTTATTAATGGAAGAAATGCTTCTAATATTCACTGATACAATATTAAAACAGTTTTTGTGTAAGTATTTACTTGAAGAAATCATTGATATTAAAAATTGAAAAACAATTTACTTAAAATTAGTTCAAAAGATGTATGTATATATATATATATATATATATTTTAAATTAATAATTATGGGGATAAATACTCCGCATTTTGCTCTACATCACTGTCATCCAAATCATCTGGTGCAATAACAGTCATCGATTTACGACTATGACCTCTTGTTGTTGCCTCCAACAGAAGACTGTCCACCTCTTCAGTGCTTCGGATCAACTTGGGTTTCGATAGCTCATTTTTTTTACCATAACTCTTCCAGCTGTTGCATAAACTCGTCTAAACCCAACATTCTTCAAAGTTTTTGCGTAATTTAACAACGTCAAGGTTTCTTTACCCAAGAAATCATTGACATAAACACTTTTGGTTTTTCCATTTTCCATAAGCTTTGGTTTTGCAGACATCATCTTCTCTTTAGTTTTGGTTGAGTTAAATTTTACCACCATAGTATTACTCTTCGCATTTGGTTTTCCCTTCAAAAAGTATGCATTATCTATTTCATCTGCCTTTATTTCCACACCAACGCTCATGACTGAAATGATTGTTTCTGTTGCGTTGGATTTACCATCATTTACTACACCGCTCACTAAACAATCTTTCTTCACACGGTCATCGTTCAAAAATTTTACTGTTTGTTTTAATTCCTTTATTTCTGTTTTTAAGTTGTTGTTCTCCTTTGTACTGCTTCCACTTTCCTTTTGTTTTCTGCAATACCTTTCATGATGGTGTCAAACTGTGTTGACATAAAGTTGATGGATTCTTGAAGTGCATCCAACTTGCTCAGCTGAGTTTTTATCGCACTTAACTCCTCCTTCACATTGCCTTCTCTTTCGTCACAGAAATGGCATAAAAACTCTGCTCTCTCATTTTTCATCAAATACTCATATTGACGTTTATCCACTTTCGTACAGAGAGCATGAAATATTTTGGCGCACTTGTCGCACTGAATATAATCTTCTTCTTCTCCCACTTCCATTTTGCACTGACCGCATACAATTGCTTGTTTTTTAACAACACTGCGCCTTGATGTTGGCATCTTTCATATGTTTGAAACAACGTTTGCGTTTGTTTTTACTGTGAAATGCACAGAACTGCCTAAATATGTATTTATTCGCCGTAATAATAAATTTTAAATATCACAAACAGAGCACTCTCAAAAATGTGACGTTCACTCGAAAAAGGTTGCCAGACTTACTTCGACGTGAAATCATCACAACAAAAATTTTACAAATCAGTCCATATTTTGTTATAGTCACCCTATAGAGGTCGCTCCAAAATATACGTATTTAAGCCATAAATACGACATTTTCGAAGCATTTTAACTGAATATTTGCAGTTTGTATTTAATTTAAACAAGAATTCATCACAGCAAAAATTTTACACCTAGTCACCCAGACTTACTTCGACGTGAAATCATCACAACAAAAATTTTACAAATCAGTCCATATTTTGTTATAGTCACCCTATAGAGGTCGCTCCAAAATATACGTATTTAAGCCATAAATACGACATTTTCTAAGCATTTTAACTGAATCTTTGCTGAATCTTTAGACGTGAAATCATCACAACAAAAATTTTACAAATAGGTTCATACTTTTGTTATAGTCACCCTATAGAGGTCGCTCCAAAATAAACGTTTTTAAGCCATAAATACGACATTTTCTAAACATTTTAACTGAATCTTTGCAGTTTGTATTTAATTTAGACATGAAACACTATGCAACAAAAATTTTGTCCAAGGGATGTGGATAACAGTTTCTGGTGTAATTTGGTGTCACAAACACGAAAAAATATTAAAAAAAATTTTTATGGTAATTTTTTTTTTAAAAAAATATTTTTTAAAATTCCAACTTTCATTGAAAGTACATTTAGTATTTGGACCATCAAGTATAAGACTGATTGAGCCATAAGACTGATAAAAGTTATGAGCCATTTTGCAAATGTTAAGGAAATTCAACAAATCGTGTTTCATATTTTTCCATTCTTAAATGATGTTTTTGCTTATATTGAATTCGTCATATGTGAGAGAGTCATATAAGAGACATTGTACTTGCATTTTATTTTATGAGGATTGATGTCAAACATTATAAAATTATAGAGAGGACGAGGTTTTATGGCCGTTCGTATCCCTCCATAAAACGTTATATGCAATGTGAGAGCTATATTGGATGAGATCCGCTCAGGTAGAGGGTCATTCAACAATATTTGTGGTTTCTTATTTATGAGGTTTACATTCAGTTACGCTTTTTAGGGCATGGACATCCCAGTCGTATATACAGGTAGTAAAATTATATGTACGTAATACAAAGTAGTACGCGGCAGTCTTGAAAATATTGGGTTTCTACGTTCGAAACAAACTATATGTCAGCTACTGCAACTTATGTACCTTACACCCGGAATTTATGAATGAAATTTATTATTAATAAATTAGTGTAATTCAGCGCCTTAAAGAAATAAGTCGATTTTCTGAAAAATATTACAAAGTTATATTTCGAATTATGAGTAAAAGGCAAAGAACTTTTCTATGTGTAAAGGTTCCCGACAACTTTTGCTACATCTGCGGGAAATATATAATTAAAAAATCGTCGTGCGTTTAGTAAAATAATGGAAGAAATATATGTGCAATATTTTGGTATACGAGTTAAAAATATGAACGAACCGTGGACACCTAGTAGTTTGTGTAATTCGTGACATGTAAATCTTACTCGATGGAGAAGTGGAACATGCGGTAAGTACTTACAATCAATGTATTACAATGTTTGTGGAATAAAACGTTTTAATTTTAGACATCACGTGGAATTTGGAATCCCAATGATTTGGAGACAACCATTCATTCACGATACGGACTGCTATTTTTGTCTAAATAAACAGATTGGAGTAGGAAGGAGCATTCGCTGGAAATACGCTGAAGTAAAATCTGCCACTTTGCCAGTTAAACATTCGGAAACAATACCAATTCCCAAGTGTCCAAGTATAGCTAATAGCCTAATTACGGAAACATCATCAAGTTGAACTGAGTACTCAACTCTGGGCGTTTCAAGTTTGAGCCAGAAGTCATCGCTTTTAACTCAGTTTCAGACAATGATCTAGTGAGCGATTTAAAACTTACCAAAGATAAGGCCGAACTACATGCATCTCGGATGAAACAGTACAATATTTTGACCCCAGATGTTAACATATCATATTATAGAGTCCGTTATATACCTTACAAACAATTTTATACAACTGTGGAAAACATATGCTTTTGCAAGGACATTCCCAGATTGTTCGAGGAACTTAATTAAACATACAATTCATTAGAGAAACCGATTCCGAAATCTACAAACGTCAACAAAGAACTCACAATTACTTCTACTGAAACTTGTTCAAGTAAATAAACTCAAATGTACATAATATAAATAAAAGTAATAAATAAAATCGTTATTTAAACAGAAATTTAAAAGAAACCAGTAAGGAAAGGCTAAAGTCGGGCGGTGCCGACTATATAATACCCTACACCACTCTCGTAATATTGAATAACTCTGATATATAAATTTTGTAATTCAAGTATAAATTGTTTACATAAATTTACTTTTGGGACATTTTATACTTAAATAATACACTGTACCACAGTGTGGTGTAGGGTATAAAAACGATTGGATCTAAAGAGCCAAATCGGACGAAACATATATATGGGAGCTATAGCTAAATCTTAACCGATTTTCTTCAAATTCGGCAATGTTGGTTCATGGAACAAGAAACTCTACCATTCTAAATTTCAAAACAATCGGTTGTAAAATACAGCTTATATAGGATTAAAGGGCCAAATCGGACCAAACTTATATATATATGGGAGCTATAGCTAAATCTTAACCGATTTTCTTCAAATTCGGCAATGTTGGTTCATGGATCAAGAAACTCTACCATTCTAAATTTCAAAACGATTGGATGTAAAATACAGCTTTTATAGGACTAAAGGGCCAAATCGGACGAAACATATATATGGGAGCTAAAGCTAAATCTTAACAGATTTTCTTCAAATTTGGCAATGTTGGTTCATGGATCAAGAAACTCTACCATTCTAAATTTCAAAACGATCGGATGTAAAATACAGCTTCTATAGGACTAAAGGACCAAATCGGACGAAAGATATATATGGGATCTATATCTAAATATGAACCGATTTTCTTCAAATTCGGCAATGTTGGTTCATGGATCAAGAAACTCTACCGTTCTAAATTTCAAAACGATCGGATGTAAAATACAGCTTCTATAGGACTAAAGGGCCAAATCGGACGAAACATATATATGGGAGCTATAGCTAAATCTTAACCGATTTTCTTCACATTCGGCAATGTTGGTTCATGGATCAAGAAACTCTACCATTCTAAATTTCAAAACGATCGGATGTAAAATACAGCTTCTATAGGACTAAAGGACCAAATCGGACGAAAGATATATATGGGAGCTATATCTAAATCTGAACCGATTTTCTTCAAATTCGGCAATGTTGGTTCATGGATCAAGAAACTCTACCATTATAAATTTCAAAACGATCGGATGTAAAATACAGCTTCTATAGGACTAAAGGCCCAAATCGGACGAAACATATATATGGGAGCTATATCTAAATCTGAACCGATTTCAACCAAATTCAATAGCGATCTTAACAGCAGCGAAATACTCTAAACTGCAAAATTTCAGAACGATCGGAGTGAAATTGCGACCTGTAGTCGACGAACAACTTTACATGGACAGACGGACGGACGGACGGACGGACGGACGGACATCGTTAAATCGACTCAGCTAGTGATTCTGAGTCGATCGGTATACTTTAAGGTGGGTCTAGCTGTGTTATTTTCAGGTGTTACAAACATCTGCCGTGAAACAAACTTATAATACCCTGTACCACAGTGTGGTGTAGGGTATAAAAAATAAAAAATTATTCTCTTTAAAAAGATTATAAATCGACTTACCATACTTTCAAAGTAAGTCATCCATATGATGATGATCAGATACCTTTGGTTTAAGTCCAACAGACCATCATTTAGTTTGGCGTTGTCGTCTAACATTGCATTTAATTTGAACATGAGATTGCCCCACATATCAGTACTGATAATAACCTAAACAAAAACCAAAAAAAAACATATGATTATTTACACATTTATGTAAAAACAAGTAAGGAAAGGCTAAAGTCGGGCGGGGCCGACTATATAATACCCTACACCACTCTCGTAATATTAAATAACTCTGAAATATAAATTTTGTAATTCATGTATAAATTGTTTACATAAATTTACTTTTGGGACATTTTATACTTAAATAATACCCTGTACTACAGTGTGGTGTAGGGTATAAAAACGATTGGATGTAAAATACAACTTCTACAGGACTAAAGAGCCAAATCGGATGAAACATTTATATGGGAGCTATAGCTAAATCTTAACCGATTTTCGGCAATGTTGGTTCATGGATCAAGAAACTCTACCATTCTAAATTTCAAAACGATCGGATGTAAAATACAGCTTCTATAGGACTAAAGGGCCAAATCGGACGAAACATATATATGGGAGCTATAGCTAAATCTTAACCGATTTTCTTCAAATTCAGCAATGTTGGTTCATGGATCAAGAAACTTTACCATTCTAAATTTCAAAACGATCGGATGTAAAATACAGCTTCTATAGGACTAAAGGGCCAAATCGGACGAAAGATATATATGGGAGCTATATCTAAATCGGAACCGATTTCAACCAAATTCAATAGCGATCTTAACAGCCGCGAAATACTCTAAACTGCAAAATTTCAGAACGATCGGAGTGAAATTGCGACCTGTAGTCGACGAACAACTTTACATGGACTGACGGACGGACAGACGGACGGACGGACATCGTTAAATCGACTCAGCTAGTGATTCTGAGTCGATCGGTATACTTTAAGGTGGGTCTTGCTGTGTTATTTTTAGGTGTTACAAACATCTGCCATGAAGCAAACTTATAATACCCTGTACCACAGTGTGGTGTAGGGTATAATGATTGGATGTAAAATACAGCTTCTTCAGGACTAAAGAGCAAAATCGGACGAAACATATATATGGGAGCTATAGCTAAATCTTAACCGATTTTCTTCAAATTCGGCAATGTTGGTTCATGGATCAAGAAACTCTACCATTCTAAATTTCAAAACGATTGGATGTAAAATACAGCTTTTATAGGACTAAAGGGTCAAATCGGACGAAACATATATATGGGAGGTAAAGCTAAATCTTAACAGATTTTCTTAAAATTTGGCAATGTTGGTTCATGGATCAAGAAACTCTACCATTCTAAATTTCAAAACGATCGGATGTAAAATACAGCTTCTATAGGACTAAAGGACCAAATCGGACGAAAGATATATATGGGAGCTATATCTAAATATGAACCGATTTTCTTCAAATTCGGCAATGTTGGTTCATGGATCAAGAAACTCTACCATTCTAAATTTCAAAACGATCGGATGTAAAATACAGCTTCTATAGGACTAAAGGGCCAAATCGGACGAAACATATATATGGGAGCTATAGCTAAATCTTAAGCGATTTTCTTCACATTCGGCGATGTTGGTTCATGGATCAAGAAACTCTACCATTCTAAATTTCAAAACGATCGGATGTAAAATACAGCTTCTATAGGACTAAAGGGCCAAATCGGACGAAACATATATGGGAGCTATAGCTAAATCTTAACCGATTTTCTTCAAATTCAGCAATGTTGGTTCATGGTTCAAGAAACTCTACCATTCTAAATTTCAAAACGATCGGATGTAAAATACAGCTTCTATAGGACTAAAGGGCCAAATCGGACGAATGATATATATGGGAGCTATATCTAAATCGGAACCAAATTCAATAGCGATCTTAACAGCCGCGAAATACTCTAAACTGCAAAATTTCAGAACGATCGGAGTGAAATTGCGACCTGTAGTCGACGAACAACTTTACATGGACAGACGGACGGACGGACAGACATCGTTAAATCGACTCAGCTAGTGATTCTGAGTCGATCGGTATACTTTAAGGTGGGTCTAGCTGTGTTATTTTCAGGTGTTACAAACATCTGCCATGAAACAAACTTATAATACCCTGTACCACAGTGTGGTGTAGGGTATAATTATAACAAATAATTATTTCAACAAATTTAACATAATTGAATACCTGGAACTCATGTCAAATCATTAGTTCTTGGTTTTATTAGTTAAAAAAACATTTGTTATTAAAAATATTTGCTGGCTGTAATTCACTCTAAATGTTTGTTCACTTTTTATATTTTGTTTTTAAAATATGCATATTTTCACTATAAATATGTTATCAAATGGGCGCAAATATGAGTAATTGCCTTTCGATCACTAAACGTATTTATTTTATAATTTCCGGAAGTTGTTCCACGAGTATGAATGACTCACTACATCTTCACTTGATGACGATTCACCAAAAACGAAATGTATTCCGTATAAAATTATGACTAAATAAATACACTTCATGTTTCGCCCCGGGAATGTATTACATTTCACAAACCGATTAACACTGATTTCTGATTACAAAGAATCGTTGTACTTTTTAAAAAAAAAGTTTTCACAATTTATTATACCCTACACCACACTGTGGTACAGGGTATTATAAGTTTGTTTCACGGCAGATGTTTGTAACACCTTAAAATAACACAGCTAGACCCACCTTAAAGTATACCGATCGACTCAGAATCACTAGCTGAGTCGATGTCTGTCCGTCCGTCCGTCCGTCCGTCCATCTGTCCATGTAAAGTTGTTCGTCGACTACAGGTCGCCATTTCACTCCGATCGTTCTGAAATTTTGCAGTTTAGAGTATTTTACATCCGATCGTTTTGAAATTTAGAATGGTAGAGTTTCTTTCTTGATCCATGAACCAACATTGCCGAATTTGAAGAAAATCGGTTCAGATTTAGATATAGCTCCCATATATATCTTTCGTCCGATTTGGTCCTTTAGTCCTATAGAAGCTGTATTTTACATCCTATCGTTTTGAAATTTACAATGGTAGAGTTTCTTGATCCATGAACCAACATTGCCGAATTAGAAGAAAATCGGTTAAGATTTAGCTATAGCTCCCATATATATATGTTTCGTCCGATTTGGCCCTTTAGTCCTATAAAAGCTGTATTTTACATCCAATCGTGTTGAAATTTAGAATGGTAGAGTTTCTTGATCCATGAACCAACACTACCGAATTTGAAGAAAATCGGTTAAGATTTAGCTATAGCTCCCATATATATATTTCATCCGATTTGGCTCTTTAGATCCAATCGTTTTTATACCCTACACCACACTGTGGTACAGGGTATTATTTAAGAATAAAATGTCCCAAAAGTAAATTTATGTAAACAATTTATACATGAATTACAAAATTTATATATCAGAGTTATTCAATACTAGCGGACCCGGCGAACTTCGCCTCGCCCCAATTTAACGCCTTCAGATAAACTCCAGAGTGATAATAAAACACAGATAGTTAAAATTTTAATGCGATTTGTTTAAAAGGAATCGAAATCAGTAGAGAGCGATGTGATAAACAACAAACAACGAAGACAGAAGACAGGCAACGTACAGATGACCGTGCGAAAAACAGGGAAATTCGAGATTAATTCCACAGACTTCCTACGATTTGTCTTGAGATTTATTGATTGTCATCGTAAAAGCCAATCGTACAGGGAACTGAATCCGCTTGAATTGGAATGAAAGATCAGTTGGAATAATCGGAATTCGTGGGATAAGGACTTCCTCTCCTTTGAATTTTCCCTTGATGATCGTCGCCTGAATCACATTGTCCATCAGTTTCATAATGGACAACCGCGAACTATGCACAATTTCGGATGATTCAGATTCCGCAACATGATTATGATCGATTCCACCTTCAGCTGTAAATTATGCGGCGGAGCTCCTGGCACATCAAGCGAGTTTGATTTTACTTTGAATAATAAAATTCATGCTATCGACGTCCTTATTCTTCGCTGCTAATATTGCCCGTTCACTAATCTAATCGAGATTTGGAAACACTTTGGTGATGAGTTCCTCGTTCGACGATGTTAACTCGCAAAAATTTGCCGGGAACAATATCAATGCAGTGGAAACATCAACAGTAATTTGGCCATTGCCAAGCGCCAACAGTTGTTTCGAGAATTCAAGAGCCGATGAGTCGTTCTGCAACGCGACTCTCATGTTCGTGGTCAATTTCAACTTCTTGACATGCCGCCACAAAGACCACGATTTCAGGCATGCATTAATTTCATCGGCAGTAGATTTCGGGATGACGGGAAGCGTTTGACGAAAATCTCCGGAGAGCAATATCATAGACTCACCAAATTGTCTCAAATCACGTCGTAAATCCTTCATCGTTCGGTCAACTGCCTCCAGAGCTCGTTTATGCGCCATCGTGCATTCATCCGAAATTATGATTTTGCAGTGCCCGCAATCCAATAAGATAACCTTACCTCTTATACTCAAACTTATTATCTGAAACAATTTTCGAACTGATAAATATCGCGTTGAATTTTAATTGATCGTAATGCTTGTACCGTTTGTCGATGTGATACGCGAAATCAGTGTAACAATACGCAAAACTCGAATGAATTGCAGCAAGAAAAATAGCACATACTCGTACATATGTTTAATAGAAAACTTATTTGTTTAATAGAAAATTAATAAAAAAAATTGGATTCAAAAAGAGAGTAGTAGATAGGAACAGTAGGAATCTCGCAAGAAATAGCAATTTTCGATTTTCCCAATTTTCCGACTTTTTTCCAAAATTTTCTTGTTTGTGTATTCTTCTTATTTGGCCGGAGACCTGTCCGAATTGGTGCTAATCACCGAAATCGGTCCAGGCGTTCTCGAGTTATAAGCGTAGTAACTAACATCACTTTCTTTTATATATATAGATTACGAGAGTGGTGTAGGGTATTATATAGTCGGCACCGCCCGACTTTAGCCTTTCCTTACTGGTTTTTTTCTGAATTGTTTCTTTCTATTTTTTCATAAAAATTGCAATTATTTACTAACATTTTGCAAAAAATCGCTTATTTTCCGTTAAAAAGATAGCATAGGAGCGCCCCAGCAGGAGAGTAGGTAGCGTGCCCGCCTATGAGTTTGGCGATCGTGGTTTCAATTCCCACCAGAGGCTCTGGTCTGGTCAAAAAGGCTTATTTAAGCCATAAACACCACATTTTCTAGGAAATTTAGCTGCAACTTTGCAGTTTATATTCTATTTTGGCAAGAATTGAACTCAATAAAGTTTATACAAATAAAACGTTATTTTTTTGTAGGCCCCCTGTAGATGTAGCTCTCAAAAAACATTTTTTATACCATTGATACCACATTTTTCAGGCCAAGAGTTTGGCTAAAGAAATTGCGGCCTAAAAATTGCAGCGTTCGTTTATTTTTAATAATTTACTTAAACAAAAAGGATCGTTTCATGATTTGCCATATCCAAAAGTTTTTCAAGTAATAAAAATTAAGTGCAATCCATGGTGGCGTTAACGCTTTTACTTGTTTTTAATAATTTGCTTAAACAAAAAGAATCGTTCGTGATGCACTGATGTACAATATCCAAAGATTTTTCCAGTAATAAAATTGATATTTTTTTACATTCCCTATAAATATGAAAAATTCTGGCTCAATATCTGTGGTTTTCTGGAATAACAGCACATCTCAAAAAGTCACAATGTTCCGGGGTGCTAAAACACCTTTTCCCTAGCAGTAAATTTGATGTCAAGGGTACATAGTTCAGTGTTGGAAAAAGTCACTAAAAATTAGTCACACTTAGGAGTGTCATATATAGATCGAAAGGTAATCTTTAGCAGAACGTCTATGTGAAGATTTCTGCCGAAGAGTGTTATTCCAGAGAACCACAGATATTAAGTGTTATTTTAAAAAACAAAAATAAAAAATAGGCTGCTATGAAGATTTGAAAATTGGGAATTTAAAGAAATTTGGGATCTATTAATAAAATGCTATTTTTTAACGGTAAATATTAACTTTTTATAAAAAATAGAAAAACATTTCAGAACATTTTTTTTCTATTCGCCATTGCGCGATCACAAGGATTTTTATCCCCTCACCTTAGAGAAGAGGGTATATAGCATTTGCTACGAGCCAAAAGTGTAACACATCGAAGCAGTGACCAAAGACCCTAAGTGTGTTCGGCGGAAATCTGTTTTGGGTCATTTTTAGTTATTTGAGCAATGTCCGTCAGTCCGTCCGTTCGTCTATCTGTCTGTCTGCTGGGTGGTGCGCACGATAGGGAGTAACCGATTGACTTCAAATTCGGCATGCGGTAATATTTGTATCTATCTCCGGCTAAGTTCGAAGATGGGCCATATTGGTCCACTCCTTCTAGTACCTCCCCCACAAAGGGTTAAATTTTAGTGAAATATTGATTCTTCAATACCTTCTATACTACCTACTCGAATCTTCTGAAATTTCACACATAGTAGTAGTTTTTTAGTCGCTAACACATCAAGGAAAATGGGCGAAGTGGCCACTCCCTTTTTGGTACCTCCCACACAAATGGACCATTTTGCTCCAAAAGTTAACTGCTTATAGCTTTAATATCAGTTCATATAAATACTTGAAATTTTGTACAGTGTAATGCTTTTACAGTACCTACAGTCCAGAGAAAAATGGGCGTTATTGACACGCCCTTTTGGTACCTCCCACACAAATGGACCATTTTGTACCAAAAGTTAACTGGTTTCAACTTAAATACCAGTTCATACAAATACTTGAAATTTCGTTAAGTGTAATGCTTTTATAGTATCTAGAGTCCAGAGAAAAGTGACCGTTATTGGCAAGCCCCTTTGGTACCTCTCACACAAATTGACCATTTTGTACCAAATGTAAACAGCTTTTAACTTTAATACATGTACATACTTTAAAGTTATTAAATGCAATTTAAATTGGTAACATTTTAATTAAAACAAACAAAAATACTTATGAATGATTTTTTTGGGACTCAAGGTGAGGGGATTTATGAGTCGGTTTATCCGACTGAACTTTCTTAGTTGTTTTAATTTTTGTCTCCTTTTGTTACAGAATTGTTGGCGTCATGACACAACTTTATTGGCTACTTAAAAGTGATTATGCGTAGTTTTTAAACTCCACCATAGAATGTGGGGTCTATATATATAGTCACTTCGCCACCACCACTAAATATTGATCTGGGACCACATTAAGTATATATTATTACCCGTGGTAATATTTCTAAGACGATTTAGCCATGTCCGTCTGTTGTAATCGCGCTACAATCTATAATACTTGAGCTAGGTGGCTGAAATTTGGTACATATACTTCTTTTATCTGCAGGTATGTTGGGATTGAAAATGGACATTACCGGTCCATTTTTTGATAGAGCATCTCTTCGATTCGAATTCTTTACGCCACAAAGACCACAAATTTAAACTGATCGGGCCGAAAATTGGTAACTGCACTGAAAAAAATTTGTCATAAAATTAAAGAAATGCTCCAAAGATGTCTTTAGTCTTCAAAATAAGTACATTTTGTACTTAAAATTAAAAAAATTTACTTAAAATTAAGTAAATTACTTAATATTATTGAAATTGTCTATATTTTAAGTACAAAATGTACTTATTTTTAAAACTAATGACGTCTTTGGAACATTTCTTTAATTTTATGACATTTTTTTTCAGTGTGGGGTATTTTTATTCCCGGAATCCTTTACACGAACCACGGTAGTCATAGGTCCATGTTTTGGTATAGCCCACACACAAAAGTCCCTCCAGATTTGACTTTGTAACGCCACAAAAACCTCAAATTTCAACGAATTGGGCTAAAATTTAGTATAATGAGTTTATTTGTATCCGAAACCATTCTTATGCGATCCATGGTTGAGGGTATATAAGAGTAAGATTTGGATGGCCGAACTTAATCCTTCCTTACTTGTTATATTTATACGATAATTTTTTATGGGATTTGTCAAACACATGATGTTATAGAGAAGAAATGTTAATGATGTCCAACTCAGCCCTTGGAAATTATGAGGAATACATTGCTTTCACCGAGTATACATCAAAGAGCATATGCATATGCAGATGTGGTGTAACCGTTTTCCTACACCTAATTTTATTTACCATCAATTATACGATATATACAAAATATATTTCACCATAAAAGTTTCAAAAGTGATTTATTGTCTATAATGCCATATAATTTCATGTTTTTTTTTTCAAACAGTAGTTGGTTCGAGTAGATACCCTAATTTTCCATTTTCATTTCATAGCAAACGAATTATAACAATGCTAACATATTCCCAATTAAAATTTATTATAAACAAACAAACAACCAAAATCCATTCCAGCCATCATAATCTATTTTAGAACAGTAAAAATGTTTCGATTATTCGCTCGTAATAGATAACAAACGAAAACATTTTTCAAATGTTTTAATTGGCTATAAAATGCTAATATAATGATTTGCGATAATAAATTCAATATGTATGTACATATATACACTGGTATACACGCACACACTGCGAAATGATTGACCATTTGAAAAATGCAAAAAGAAAGAAAAAAATCGCAGAAATAATAAAAACAAGATTTGTTGCCATAAACAACGAGAAATCTCGAACATCCGGATTGGAAAACTGATACAAGAATGGTTGTCATGAATATGCCGCTGATATTGACCCTCTTTGGACCCAACATGTGTATGTGTATGTGAAGGATATGTGAGTACTTATGGTCATCTCCCCAAGTCCCCACATGGCTTTAGCCTAACAACCATGGCCATAATTTCCATTGTCAACTTATTATGATCGTTATGATTGTTATTTTTATTTATCGTTGTTGTTGTTGTCGTCATCGAAATTGTTACTACTGTTCTGTCCTAATTATCCATCATTAGAGTGGACATTGTTATTATTGATGATAACAGTAGAAAATATATGTGTGGCTATAAAGGGTTATGACCAAGGAATGACACATATTTCAAATTTATAATGAGGTACACGAAGTTTTTCGGGGTCAAAGTTCTGAAAAATGGATTTTTTATACTCTACACCACACTGCCATGAAACAAACTTATAATACGTATGTACAAGGTATTATATGTTTGTTTCATGGCAGATATTTGTAACACCTGAAAATACTATAGCTAGACTCACCTTAAAGTATACCGATCGACTCAGAATCACCAGCTGAGTCGATTTAACTGTATGTCCGTCCATCCGTCCGTCTATCTGTCCGTCTATCCATCTTAAGTTTTTCGTCGACTACAAGTCGCAATTTAGCTCCGATTGTATGTAAAGTACCCTATTGAATTTGGTTGTAATCGGTTCAGATTTATATATAGCTCCCATATATATCTTTCGTCCGATTTGGCCCTTAGGCCTAGATAAGCTGTATTTATACCCTACACCACACTGTGGTACAGGGTATTATAAGTTTGTTTCACGGCAGATGTTTGTAACACCTGAAAATAACACAGCTAGACCCACCTTAAAGTATACCGATCGACTCAGAATCACTAGCTGAGTCGATTTAAGCATGTCTGTCCGTCCGTCCGTCCGTCTGTCCATGTAAAGTTGTTCGTCGACTACAGGTCGCAATTTCACGCCGATCGTTCTGAAATTTTGCAGTTTCGAGTATTTCGCAGCTGTTAAGATCGCTATTGAATTTGGTTGAAATCGACTCAGATTTAGATATAGCTCCCATATATATCTTTCGTCCGATTTGGCCCTTTAGTCCTATAGAAGCTGCATTTTACATCCCATCGTTTTGAAATTTAGAATTGTAGAGTTTCTTGATCCATGAACCAACATTGCCGAATTTGAAGAAAATCGGTTAAGAGTTAGCTATAGCTCCCATATATATGTTTCGTCCGATTTGGCCCTTTAGTCCTATAGAAGCTGTATTTTACATCCAATCGATTTGAAATTTAGAATGGTAGAGTTTCTTGATCCATGAACCAACGTTGCTGAATTTGAAGAAAATCGGTTAAGATTTATCTATAGCTCCCATATATATGTTTCGTCCGATTTTGCTCTTTAGTCCTGTAGAAGCTGTATTTTACATCCAATCATTTTGAAATTTAGAATGGTAGAGTTTCTTGATCCATGAACCAACACTACCGAATTTGAAGAAAATCGGTTAAGATTTAGCTATAGCTCCCATATATATGTTTCGTCCGATTTTGCTCTTTAGTCCTGAAGAAGCTGTATTTTATATCCAATCATTTTGAAATTTAGAATGGTAGAGTTTCTTGATTCATGAACCAACACTACCGAATTTGAAGAAAATCGGTTAAGATTTAGCTATAGCTCCCATATACATGTTTCGTCCGATTTTGCTCTTTAGTCCTGAAGAAGCTGTATTTTATATCCAATCATTTTGAAATTTAGAATGGTAGAGTTTCTTGATTCATGAACCAACACTACCGAATTTGAAGAAAATCGGTTAAGATTTAGCTATAGCTCCCATATACATGTTTCGTCCGATTTGGCCCTTTAGTACTATAGAAGCTGTATTTTACATCCAATCGTTTTGAAATTTAGAATTGTAGAGTTTCTTGATCCATGAACCAACATTGCCGAATTTGAAGAAAATCGCTAAAGATTTAACTATAGCTCGTATATATATCGTCGGTGCGCCGACGAAAACTCCTATGTGTTTTTTACTAGTTTTCAGGAGAGAAAAAAAAACGTTGCTATTTCGTCAAATCGCGATATTTTTAATATCTTAGATTTTTGAATTTTTCTTTTAATTATTTACCACCAATATATCGTAATAAAAATCGTACATGTGAAAAGCCCATGACGTGGTAAATGGTTTTCATAGGATGTTTTGTTTGCAGCATTTTAAATATTTATAAAAGAAAAAAATTACACATAGGAGTTTTGATATTTGAATGTTCACAGCGTACGTCAAGCAAACGAAAGTTGGCCTGGATTGTGGCTAAGAACGGCTAATGATAAGAAGAAATCCAAATCTGATCTGCTTCCTTTCGCGTTATCGTTATCGCGATAAAAACAATTTTTAACCAAAAAACCGAACTTAATTACATTGAATCGCGGAAATTTAAAACTATTACATATGTTCCCATAAATATGAACATTTGTAAGACGCTTTGTAATGTCCGCGATATTTGTTATATTATTCTATAGCGAAATTTTTGTAATCCAAAAATTCGACTTACACCGCTAAATTTTTTTCAAAAATATTATTGCGAATTTAATAACATTAATATATTTACATTATATGATTTCTGAGGGATAGATTGTCACTAGCATTTTCGAACGAAAAACATTTAAGGTCAAAATTATTTTACTGTATAATGCTTTTATTGCGCACACGGTAAGTCCTAGGAAAAAGTTTGTCAAAGAAAGTTTGGGAGATATGAACAACGACTACAACTCTTTCCTTAACAAAAGAAAATTATAATAATTTGGTAGGGATTAACAATGTGTCAAATTAAAATATGCCTCATATAAAGGGAAAAGCATACAAACGTTTTAACACACTGTGAATCCTTACCAAATTACTATAAATTTTGTTTGTTAAGAAAAAAAGTTGTAGGCCTTTCGCTTATCTCCCAAACTTCCTTTGGCTACTTTTCCCTAAAACTGTTCGTTCGCCAGAGAATAGCATTATATAGTAAAATAATTCCGAACTAATTTTTTTTGTACAAAATTTATTCGTCGAGGGATATTTTTCGCGAAAATGCTGATATTAATCTATTCCTCAGAGATTATAGAATGTAAATATACTAATCTTATTAAATTCGGTATAATATTTTTGGAAAAATTTGGCGGTGTAAGTCGATTTTATAGATTACACAAAATTTGCAATATAAAAGCATGGCAAATGTCGCGGACGATACAAAGCATCTTACAAATAATCATATTTAAAGGAAATTGTGTTACAGTTCTAAATTTCAGCGTTTTTCTTTACAAATCAAAGCTATTAAGTTTGTTTTGAGTAAAAATACTGTTTTCGCGATAACTCGCGAATGGAAGCAGATCCAATTTTGATCTATTCATTGTCGAATAGATGGGATGATTCTGAACAAAACCTCATTAGCCGTTTTTTGGCGTGAATCTAAGCCAACCTTCTATCCCTTGGGACAGGCAGTGCCTACAACACATAGGAGTTTTTGTCGGCGCATTTCTATAGAGGGATACACATAGGAGTTTTTGGTAACTTCGGAACTGGTCAAGATAGCGCAAAATGCTTTGGTGGGTAGTCGTTTGACCGCTAGGACGTTCTAATTCGACAATAAAAAAACAAATCGAAAAATTACACATAGGAGTTTTTGTCGGCGCACCGACGATATGTTTCATCCGATTTGGCTCTTTAGATCCAATCGTTTTTATACCCTACACCACACTGTGGTAAAGGGTGTTATTTAAGTATAAAATGTCCCAAAAATAAATTTATGTAAACAATTTATAAATGAATTACAAAATTTATATATCAGAGTTATTCAATATTACGAGAGTGGTGTAGGGTATTATATAGTCGGCCCCGCCCGACTTCAGCCTTTCCTTACTGGTTGTTAATTGATAAGGACGTCTTGATTCAAAAAAAATGCAAACTGAGAGAGAAAAAAAAGTTTACAAATTAAATGGAAACATATAATTGAAGAACACTACACTAGAAGATGTGTGAGGTTTATTTGACAATTAAAACAACAACAGTTTAAAATGTGAAGTCTATGGC